>CM076569.1:630995356-631685356 GCA_034641835.2 Pinus albicaulis
TGTAACTCTTTCCATATTTTATATCAAACTGACACATGGCATTTATTAATAACATAAAAATATTTCAATATTGTTTGTAACATAGATAGTTGAATTTCCATTTTAAGTAAAATAATATTATATCAACTTGGTTGTTAGATACTGAAATGGATTTTTAGAAATCAAATGTATGACATGCATATAGATATTTTCCATGCTAAACACACACACACACATATATATATATTCTAATTAAATTTTGAATCTATCGGATTTCACATAAGTCCTTTCCCTTTCCCTAAAAATATAGACTCCCTAAATTTGGAAAACTTTGGAAACTTAAGCACCTCAAGGAAACTAAAGCTTATCCCTAAAAATATAGACTCCCTGAAATTTGGAAAACTTTGGAAACTTAAGCACCTCAAGGAAACTAAAGCTTATATATAATATATGTACACCATTATGAATTCATCCTAGACTAGAGGGAAACATTTTTATATTCAAAGATACAAAATGACGAGAGTATTTAACTTTCACATTTATAAATGAAAATTTTCATATGTTGATATCTTATACTAGATGAGATTACACTTGACTGTTATAGAGCCAACTTCATAAATTTCCATTTGCATCATATACTCATATGGCTTATGGCTCGTATGAATGTGAGTCTCCATAATACGTTCATATTCTGATTATGTCATCTTTCATCTCCTTGGTTCACCTTTATTTGTTTTGATTTCTAGGAGATTGATCTGAGCTATTATGGCTACAAGAATGTATTGGAAAGATATATATTTAGGCATAAAATATCTATAAAGGACGTGATCAACCTGTTTTTTAACATTTAAAAAAAATGGCACATCACAACCATGTCACCAATTTGGTCTGTGAATTGTCCTTCTTCATACGGTCTCACCAACTTGCTTTTCACCTGTGTGCATCACATCAAATAGTAGGCCACGTTCTCTTCGTTTCCTAAGGGGATGGTGACAACAAAAACATTGCCTACAACCAAAATACAAAATATGTATTAGTTAAATACATTCAATATCTCAATGTATAGATGAAATTTCTAATGATAGTTAGGCCACATACATTCCCTTACAATATCAAAGACTCGATCATGATCAAGTGAAACGATGACATCGTCATCGTGCATATCTTGCCACATAGGAATTGGATAAGATCCCTTTGGATTAAAAGGGACATATTTTCATCCTTTCACGTACTCATTTTTTTCAAAGTGGTCAATTCTACATCCATCAACACTAATGAAAAACTCACAAAAACATGCAAGTTTTCTTGTCTCGACGGAAACTATTTCTCCCATGTCTTTGCTCTGCACTAAATGTAATTCCATTTTCCTTCTACAGTATTACAATACCAAGGAATGAATCTATTCACATCACCAAGTTCAAAATTCCAAAAGAACCTACACACATGCCTAAAAGATTCATGAGCTTCATGTCCTAAATGAGATCAACACCAATTAACTACCTCTAGTGAAGATTTGAGTCAATCTTCATCATGACTCATTTGGTACCTCCGAAGTGCTCGCTTCACACAAGCACCTGCACCATCACGCTCACCCTTTCCATGTAATGTTTCAAAATAGCTCCAAGTATGATACAAATTTATCTTCTTGTGTAGTCGGATCAACCAATAAAAATTTTGTGATGACCTGAACTACCCTGCACAACCATATAACCAGATGCAATGCTTTATGAATGATGTATCCTTTTTTCTGAATGATTCATAAATCAGGTCAAAGAAATGTTGTTAGGTCCCTATAATACTAGTGTATCCCCCTTATTGTCATTATTATTGTATCCCTTTTATGTTTATTGTTAGTGTAGCCCCCTATTGTTATTGTTGTGCCCATGTAGCCCCATATTTTTATTGTTGTGCCCCATAAAATACCACTATTGTTATTGTTTCACCCTTACATTATTATTGTTATGTAGGCTTTGATTATATGCTGACCCCTTAGACCCCTATATTGATCTGAAAACCGAGGAGTAACTTTTCCTCTCAAAAACTAACCGTCCTTTGATGCTTTGCAAGTTAAAAAAATGGGTCTTAATGTAAACAAGTTTTCTAATTCTCTTTAAGGTGGTGAGTTAGTTTTCACATGAAATTTTTAAAAAGAAACATATTCACATGAAAATCAAAGTGGCCAACATGAAGAGTGGAAAACAGAATTTGATTACAGATTTCACCCCTCATGGGCTACATCTTTGGGCCTTCTTCAATAGCTAGACAACTCTATTGATTCCAATGGTAAAAGAGTACATGAAAATTGTTGACAATTGAGTGGCTTGTTTCCCCTACAAGGAAACATTCTCTTGCAAATATTTCTCACTCCAAAAGTACGACCCCATACAACAAGTCATGAAAAGGTCAACATGAAAAAGAATCACACATTAAGCCCCTGTACTCTACCTAAAAATCAAGCATAAAATGTACAACAACTCCACATTGAAGTACTGAAAAGAGCTTTTCTCTAAAACAAATAATGAAAGACAAATAAAATCTACACCATATATTTCACAATTATTGTAGATACAGTAAGAAGGTCGTAAAACTCCTACAAGGTTCTCTCCATGGTCAAAATGTCTTCAAAACGGCTTCAATCCTCTAATTGTCTCTCGCACTAAAAGAATCAATCCTACAAAAAGTCCTTCCAAAAATGTTCCAATTAGAAATTTGAGGCTTCCAATGGATTCAAAATGCCAAAAAACCCCTATCTAGGCTCTCTTGGGCTAAAAAAGACCAAACATTGATCAAGTTATGCCTCCTTGAACAACTTCTGCTATTCGTCCCTCAATTTGACAGAGCCCTCCTAACTGTGCGACATTTTCGCCCTTTAAACAATTCAGGAGGTGACAATTTCACCTGCAAATGGTGCATTTTGTCGCTTCATTAATTTTCCCAATAACCTCTTGAGCTAAAAATCAGGGCCACATACGCGCATACAGTCGAGGGCTAGGGCCACGGTCTGCCCCTATCGGCACTGACTCCTTCCTCGTCAGGTTTTTGGTCATGTTATTGATGATGTGCCCAGGGGACAACGCCAACTACCTGCCCCTGCCGCCAGACTAGCCCCCAAATCGTCAGTGTTTGTTACACAAGGTCTTCATAACGTAGGGCTAGCCCTCGTCAGACTTGGCTCCACGCCAGGTCCCTTGGTGCCCATAACACCGGGGACTGGGACTAAATCCCTTCCTTGCTTTGGTAGCATTTTCATTGTGGTTGTATGCCATGTTTTATGACCAGGTCCTGGGGCTAGTCGGCACCCCTCCCGCCGCTACCATTTCACCATGGTCCGATGAGTAGTAATATGACCGAGGGCCGGGGCTCACTGCCTGACCCCTCCTTCCAATGGGAAACCCTCTTAAATTCAAATATAAATCAATGCCATTGTATGGTAAGAACCAAATCATAGGCTCGACGGTCGAGGTTGGAGTTTGTATGCAACAGGTTCAGGGTTCGACCCATGCTGATGCCTTCGGTTCAAACACAAAAATTTTGACCAATAATGAGGTGCCACGTGGCGACCTTCTATTGGACCACAAAAAATGCACAACCCAATAACATGCTGCCAACACATACCTTTATGGACCGACAAATGGAGAGTTTTGGTTGGTCCACTATACGGCGAGTTGGCATGCTGACGTCATGATGACATAAGCAGTACAAACTTCCCAATCAGCAACCCAGTCAGACCACCTGCAATTTTTTTTGTTGTTGATCAAAAACTTCAGAACACCATAACTTTGTCATATGATGTCGAATTGAGGTGATTCAAGCATCGTTGGAATCAAGACAACGAATACTACGGATTAACACTAGTTTTGGGAGATTCTGGACACTTTAATTTCTTAACCTCATTTTGATCTTCGGGACATATATATACCAAGGAGGTATTTTCTTTTTTGTCATCGAAGAATTGCTCATTTATTTGATGTAAAGGAGGTTTTCCCCTTAAAGAGGCTAATTTTCAAGTCATTTATCTAACTTTTCTTTTGTTTTGGTTGCATAACAATTAGTATTAGAACTTTGTATTCTACAGTTTTGGAATATTTGCTATAATTTTTTTCTACCAAGATTTAGAAGTTGAAATTTTGACCACCTGGAGTTCAAATATTGATGAAATTTATGTAAAAATTTTAGATCTTGGTTCGCTATATATTCTGAGATATGGTCTGAAGAAATTAGGGTTTTTAAATGTTCCAAAATTTAGTCTCAAATAGGTGACCTAGGGAAAAGAGTCATAGATTTCTTCTCAAGCATCAGATTTGAATTCCATAAAAAGTGACTGAAATTAAACGAAATTTAGTTTCTCTCGTATAAATTTCGAGTACAAAGGTTAAAACAATGACATGTGGCATCTTGTATAAGTTTAGTCTATTGAACCAGTCCATAATCAAGACATCGTGGGAGATTTTACATAAATTTATATTGAAGAATCCAATATTGGTTTGACTTTTGGCATTGGAAAGAAGAATCGTAGCGCTACCACAAGAATTAATTTCAGACCATGGGAGGCTGAAATTTCAGAGGTACAACAATTTAAATATCAAGCTCTAAAAAGCAAGAAGAAAAAGATGTGTATTTTTTTTATTTGCATAAGTTTTGTTTGAAAAATCAGTGTGAAGTAATTCAAAGGGAATAGTAAAGCATATATATCATTATTTGGTTCCAATATGCCTCAATATAAAAAAATGGATACTCCCAGTAAGCAACCAGAAATCTCTACTATGACGCATGAAGAAGAGGACGAAATGCAACATAATATATCAAAATTACGCGACCAAGTGCAACAAATTCTGCTCTCACAAAGAGTAACCAGAAATGAAATGTAAGCTAACATGGATGGTTTGAAGAATGGTTTACAATAATACATGAAAGTTTTAAAGGATGGATTAAAAGGAGACATGGAAGTTTTGACAAAGTTGCTACAAGAAATTCTTCCTAATAGCAAAAAGGTATTCCATAAAACTCATGATGAGAACAAAAGGAATGTTAATCATGATTTTAGAGACTCTAACTTTGGATTGAAGACCAACCACATTCCAAATATTGATATGAGGAAGTTTTATAACAAGGATCCAGTAACATGGATACTATAGATGAGGTAATAATTTGATCTACATGGTGTGCAACACACACAAAAGATACATATTACATATTTATAATTAGGACCCAATAAATTTGTATGGTATCAATGACTTTGTTCTTATAAACCACTTGTCACTTGGTAAATTTTTACGGAGGAAATAATAGCACATTATGAGGATATAAAGAGAACCACCTTCTTTAGCCAATTGATAAATCTCAAATAAAAGGGATCAATGACAGAGCACATTGAGGATTTCAAAAAATTGAATATCATGGTAACTGATATTCTACACGAGAATATGATTGATGTCTTCATAAGGACTTTAAAGGATAAAATCCAACATGAGGTTCTCCTTTGGGAACTTGATTCATTGGAGAAGGCATTTAGGGTTACAAGAAAAGTTAAAAGAAAAATTATGGAAACAAGGAAGTCTACCACTAACTATAAAGAGGGAAGTGTTTCTACTCCTACCCTTCCACAACCTACAAGGTTGGCACCACAATAATTGGAGGAAGAAAGAGAAAAAGTGATTTGTTATAGTTGTGATAGCAAGACGGTTGAAAACATGAAGTTGGGAAACACTTTTTGCCCTTTTTTGACGTTGAAATTTGTAATTTTCTATGTTTTTTCGACTTCAACTCCACTAAACTCATATTTTCAATGAAAATTACGCTTTCACATAAAAACAATATTTGTAGAGAATTGTCTTACCTCCATACTCATATTTGTTTTTTTTTTTAAATATTAATATATAGAGGGGTAAATTTGTTGTTTACTAACTGCATATACTTGAAATTTTCAGACAAACATAAACAGTCACTTTTTTAACCCTAACTTTTTTAGGGAAGGTTATTCATTTTTTGGAAATAAACCATATCATCATAATCTACATAGATTTCACTAGTGCAATGACTATTTTTTGGTAATTTTCAGATTAAATCACTATTTTTATTATTTTTTGAAACGGATGAAGAAAAACAAACGGTGATGTTTCAGTACATTTTATGAGCCCTAGATTTTCTTTTCAATGTGATCACCAATAAGAAAAATGAGAATACCCTTTTGAAGAAAACATGGATAGGAAGTGCAATATGATTTTTCTGATTTTTTTGGTGTTGCCATTTTAAAGTTATTGAATTTTCATTCACTGCAATTTTCAGAACAATGAAATTCCACAGTGACACGGTTTAGTATAAAATTAATAAAAAATTAAAATTTTTAATGAAACTCCAAAAATATTGCATCATTAGAAACTAGATTCAGATATGAATCTAATGGTACAAGGTCCGAAAGATAACAATTTGTTTTTGTAGGTGTTCTGCCCCTCCAAAGTTGCAGGTTCCTGAAAACTGCAGAATTTTATGGATTTTTCATTGACCAGAAACTCTCGGTTGAGATAATTTCTTGGGCAAGAAATTTATTAAACTCGTGGTCGAGAAATTTTAAAATCTCGATCGAGAGTTTAAACCACCACATATTAAATTTATCTATGCAGCTAAACTCTTGTTCGAAAGTTGTACAAACTGTTGGGTATGTGTTATATTCTTTCCATGACTACTCACGCTCAGGGGGGAGAGGGGAGATAGCCACCCCTATATGTTGCGTCGGGCGCAGTAAGGGGGTCATAGGGGGGCGACAACCCCCCTTGTTCGGGGTCTGGGGCAGCGTCATGGGAAAAAAAAAATTGGACCCTATTTTTCGGTGGGCAAACCCTCCCATGGTTTTGTGCATGGGCTTGCACATGGTTTTGGGCCATGATGGTTTTCGGCCCCTGGTATTTTGTAGATCCGATCAAGGGAACTACGGTTATGTTATAATCCAGGGTTAATGTATTGGAGTTTATGTATGCTTCGACATGTATATATATATATATATATGTGTGTTATAACACTAAAAGGAATATAATGAAAAATAAATTTGGTCATCCCGATTTGGGATCCAGGGGAAAATCTCTTTGTTTATCTGTTTTATGTTTTATGCTCTCGCTATTGTTTATTTTATGTTTTAAAGATTCGTTTGTAGATAATTTCTTTACAGGGTTAAAACCTACACAAACTCTCGGTCGAGAGTTTGTGCCCGTACACTAAAGCTAATAATTATGCTAAGAAGAAATTATTTTACATAGATTGTGAAAAGGAGGAAGAAAAGGAATAAGAAACATCAAAAAAATAGGATATACACTAGGAACCAACCCCATAGAAATAAGAAATTAACCCGACCATAACTTGTAATGCATTGGTGGGTATTACCACTCCTAAAACTCTCAATATAGAAGGATACATGAAGAAGAAAAAGGTAATAATATTGATTGATTTAGGTAGTACCCATAATTTTATTCATTGTAAGATAGCAGAGGAATTGAATTACTTTCAATATCCAACACTAGAGTGTCAAGTGATGGTTGCGAATGGAGGAACTATAAATTGATTTGGAAAATGCCATAATATCAAGCTAACCATGGGGGAATACGTATTGAATAGTCCAATGATTTCCATTCCAATGGGTGGTTTTGATGTTGTATTAGGAGTCCAATGGTTACAATCTTTGGAGATGATAACTTTTAATATTTAAAAATTTTCTGGAATTTTTTTTGGGAAGGAAAGAAAATTGAATTAAGGGGTATCGTAGGGAAACCAGGGAAGATAATCGACTCTAACGACATGACAAATATTTTGAAGAAATAAAAGTATGGCTTAATTTCACAATTATGCTCACTAGAGGTTCAAACATTGAAATCATTTATTTCTCGAGATCTGCAAAAAGACTTGGACAATAATTATAGGTATTTGAGACTCCCAAAAGCCTCCCACGTATTCTTGATTATGATCATGCTATTCACTTGATTCCATGAAGTGTTCCTCCAAACATCAGGCCTTAGAGATATCGAGTTTAAACCCAAGGCAGACTCTTGGACAAGAGTTTTATAACTCTCGTCCGAGATTTTAATAAATTCTTGGATGAGAGTTTATTAAACTTTAATCGAAACATTTGATTTTCGGTCAACGGAATCTTGTGAAGATTCATCATATCGTCACAATCTTTTGGGTGAGAGTTCTATATAAATACTCATATCCTTATGCCCAAAAGAGTGAAATTGAACGTATGGTTGCACAAATGCTAGAGGTTGGTATAATTCAACCCAGTCAAATTTCTTTCTATGCTCTAGTAGTATTGGTGCACAAGAAATATGGATCATGGAATATGTGTGAATGTCGCAGTTGTTGAACCTCAAGATTACCCTCTTTTTTATAGTTTTTCTCACCTCTTTCCATCACTTTTCCATAAAATCATAGACCCCAATCAATGAAGAATGCTAGGTTTTGTCTTAAGGATGCATTAAAATGATTGGCATATTATATTTTCATGCTCTTGCTATTTGGATAAGTTTTTTCAATTTAGCTATAGAATGCAGCCTGTTTTGCAACTAACTATGTGTTCTGTAGCCACTCTCATGGTTTAGTAGGTTCCAAGTGTCAACGGAGGAATTGGGCCATATGGGTCCAGATCGATAGAAAAACGAGCCTAAACTCATGGTCAAAGATAGAGTCAAAGTACGTTACATGAAGCAGTAGGACTCTTGATTTGCTCTTCGAAGAAAATCAAGAGTCCAATAGTCCTATTTCAATTGCAGTTCGAGTAGCCACCTATAGCTAGTTTAACTCATATTTAGTTATGTAATTTCCCTTTAAATATCGGTTGCATAGAACCGAAAGCACAGTTCAAATTTCAAGTGTAAACTCAGGCTTTTTACTGATACTCTGTGATCAGTCTTCATTTTAATCATAACGCAAGGTTCATGTTGAAAATGAGTGTTTGAGTGCATTTAACAAGCTATAAGTCCATCCACATCAGTTGCAGAGGGCCCCTGCTTTTGAAGGAGTTTTTTCATTAATATTTCTAGTTAGATTTCCTTTACTCCGTTTCAGCAATTCTGTTTCTAAGAGGCTTATGCTTCATTTCAGTTTTCAATAGATAGCTTAGTGATAAACCAAAATTGTGTAGACTTACTCTTCTAATATATTTCATGGAAATAGAAACTCTGTTTTCAAACTGAATTAAGGATTTAAGTGTTAAGAAACCACAGTTGTTTAGTTTTACTGTTTTGTCCTTTATTTCCTTTAGAACAGAATTGTCAATTACTGTGTCAACAAAGATGTTTATAAAAGCCATTTTCAATATGTCTATCATACATTAAATGGTTAAATATATCACACATACAGTGGTTGAATTTACCTTGCACATTGTCATTTTCTTTCCAAAGACTAAGGCATAATTGATTTCTCCTAAAGCATCTCAAGAGGCTAAACACTTTACATTTGAATGTTGCATAAAATTCTATTGTACATTAGTTGATTTTAGTTAAATCTTACATGCTTTTCCTTTCAAGACCCTCACTTAATTGCAAACACTAATATTCCTAAAAATCATTCTAAAAGAGACTGATCTGATCATGTTTCAAGTTGGGATGGTTGAATGATTAATGATATGCAATTTCTAAGTTATCCTTTTGCAGATTTTACTTAGTTTTCTAGTTCAACAGGTGTAATTGGTTATCTAACATTAGCTCAAGAAGATCACTCTTTACAATTGAATATTGGAAGTAACTAAACATACCTTAGAATTTTTCATTACATTCTTTTCTTTTTGTTCTAGGACATTAGCATGCTAAAGTACAAACAGTTACTTAACTCCATCTCAATAAGGTCATGCCTAATAATTGAATGTTGAAGTAACCAGAGGTACAATAGTTGTTTCATTTTCTAATTTCATTTAAGATAGGAATTGTAATTCTCAATCTTAGTTTTATAAATAGATCCATGGATTAGGGCTAACAAACAGATAAGATAGATGCTTTGTTTTCCAAATTAGGTCTTAACTAGCCCACATTTTTTGGTTTGTTCTTATGAAAATTAGATTAGTTTAAGGAACACTTCCTTTTCTTCCTTCTAAAATTCATTAGATTCACTTAAATCTTTCCATAGTTTTAGATTAACCATTATTAGATATCAAAGAACAAAAACCCCCCTAAAAACAACATAAAACACAAAACAACGAAGTAAGGAATAGGTTTTTTAAGCACATATAGTGCACCACACTTCATCAGTTTACAAACCTTGGATTGATAATTAATGCAAACAATTTAGGACACTAAAATGACTAAACATTTTGGCGCTGTTTTCGAGGAAGTGTAATTAGGTAACCTTATTTCTTACATTCAAAAACAATGACATGAATAGAGAAACAGACTCTAGGGGTAGATTTATAGCTAGAGGCAGGAGCTTAATCCCTACAACACCACTCACTCTACCAAGAATAAGAAGTGATACACCTCCATATCAAACCCATATTCCATATTTCACTATCCATAGACTTCCTGAAGTTCTAAGGTTAGAAATCCAATTAGGAGGATCTCCTACTTCATCCATTGAGGTAGTATTAGAGGAATAAGATCTTAGGTCTCCCACAAAAGGAGTAACATTTTTCACTTCTAAAGGGGAACACATTCTAACTGAAGAGTTAGAAATCCCTAGTGGAGAGGAAGAAGAAGAACCTTTCTTCAACATACCATTGATAGAGAAACTAGAGGAGAAATTAACACTGCAGATTGAATCGTATATCAGCTATGAAGAATCTATCATGGCAAGAAGAGGAGAAGGAGGAGGAGAGGGAGAAGGATAAATTTTTAATGGATAAAATCTATTATTTGGAGGAGGTAGAGGTGGAGGAGGAGATAGAGGAAGAGGTAGAGGAAATGTAGAAGGAGGTAGAAGAAATAGGGTAATTGAGAGTTCTTTTGGATTCCCTATAGTTGATGAGGTAGAAGAAATAGGGTAATTGAGAGTTCTTTTGGATTCCCTATAGTTGATGAGGTAGAAGAAATAGGGTAATTGAGAGTTCTTTTGGATTCCCTATAGTTGATGAGGTAGAAGAAATAGGGTAATTGAGAGTTCTTTTGGATTCCCTATAGTTGATGAGGTAGAAGAAATAGGGTAATTGAGAGTTCTTTTGGATTCCCTATAGTTGATGAGGTAGAAGAAATAGGGTAATTGAGAGTTCTTTTGGATTCCCTATAGTTGATGAGGTAGAAGAAATAGGGTAATTGAGAGTTCTTTTGGATTCCCTATAGTTGATGAGGTAGAAGAAATAGGGTAATTGAGAGTTCTTTTGGATTCCCTATAGTTGATGAGGTAGAAGAAATAGGGTAATTGAGAGTTCTTTTGGATTCCCTATAGTTGATGAGGTAGAAGAAATAGGGTAATTCAGAGTTCTTTTGGATTCCCTATAGTTGATGAGGTAGAAGAAATAGGGTAATTGAGAGTTCTTTTGGTAAAAGAGGATGAAAATTTGGAGGATTTACTTGAAAGATTCAAATATAACATAAAAAGAGCAAAAATGGAAAATTTAGATCAAGACACTTTAAAAGCTCTTTTGTTGAAAACCATTAGGGATGAATGGAAAGATATCCTTAACATGATGGGGAAGGGAGACATCCCTCAACTTCCATTACCTAACATAGGAGAATTATGTATTCATCTCTCAAGAGGAAAATAAAAAACTGGGAAAGGCATAAGAGATCCTGCTCTTTCTAGGGTAAATAGATCTGCAACTGGAACAGTCAGTAGGGTAGAAATTGGAAACATGCTTGATGAATTTAAAACAAACATTTTAGGGAGTCTGAGTGAGAAGATAGACACCCTTAAGTTACAAAACAAGAAGAAAGCCGAGACTGATGCTTTAGCTATTTTCTGTCCCAAGTGCAGAAAGAAACATGCTTTAAAAGAATGTCCTCTTGATGTAAAATTCTTAGAGACCTGTGTGATTTTTTCAAAAAGTCATGAGACTAAGATTTTTCCTTCAATTCCTGGTCTTAAGGTTGTTTTTCAAGAAGAAACAACATCAAATCTTACAGAATCTCTTTGTTTTGTCTCTAAAAGGCCATGGTAGGGGGTAAAAAATCAAGGGTTTAACAACCAAATTTATACTTAGCCTCCACCAAACTGGAATTCTTGGCAGCAACCTTGACCCCAACCTCAACCTCAATCTCAACCTTGGGCTCAAGGAAGGAAAAATCCCTATGAAATATTCTCTCAGTACTATCAATATCCTCCATCATATCCAAATTATCCTCCCCAACAAATTCCTCAACAAATTCAGCAACCCCAAATCCAAAACCAAAACCAAAATCCACAACTCTCACTACCATTCCCTTAGAGACCAAATCAGTTACCTGCCCAACCATTGCCAAACCCCAACAATAAAAATCATCAGAATACTTATATGATAGAAGGACAACAATTTCCAACCTACATGATTACTCCTCTAGATCTTAATGATGTCCAACTAAGATCTGGTAGGATATTAGAAAAGAAGAAATCCTTCTGTAGTCATTCAAGAACAAGACAATTCTGAGGAAGATTCTCTACAATCCAATAAAAGTTATGAATAAGGAAGATCTCTTCAAAACCAAAATTCTGAAAATGAAAAACAAAAAGAACCAATAAATTCAACTCCTATCATAGAGCAGCCATCAGTATCTACTTCTACACCTCCTTTTCCTGAAAGATTACAAGTTGATAGAGGGGTAGAAAAGCATATTATGTTGCCTAATTATGATTTTCTAGATGAATTGAAAAATGTTTGTATCAAAATCCCTTTGTTACAAGCCATCAAGGAAATTCCAATTTTAGCTAAAACAATAAAGGAGTTGAGTATGAAGAAACCAGGAAGAAAAACAAAAGAAATAAAAAGAATCTAGCTTGTAGGAAAAATAGCATACATAATGATAGGAAAAATTTCCATTAAAAAATATTTACATCCCGAAAGTCCAATTGTAAAAACACATATCAATGGATTTGAAATTCCAAATACATTGATTGATTTAGGAGAAGCAATAAAAATCATGAGAAAACAGACCATGGAACAACTCAAGCTTCCTAATCTTCTTTATACACCTACATTACTGTAACTAGCAGATAGATCTGTAATCAAGCCAATTGGTGTGTTAGAAGATATCTCAGTGTCCTTAGATTCTTGGGAATACCCTGTTGATTTTATGATTTTAAACCCTAAGAACAATCTAGGAGGACACCCACTGATACTAGGAAAACCTTGGTTGGCTACAACTGATGCTTTCATTAGCTGTAGGTTTGGTGACATGTATATTTCTGATTGTAACTCAACTAAGAAATTCACTCTGTATCCTCCAGCAAGAACAATCACAGAGATAGATGACAAAGAATGGATTAATGATGAAGATGATATACAACCTCTCTTTACTATTTCAACCATTACTGAAGATAGTCAAATCTTAGATACAATAGAAAATTATGAATCATCTCCAGAATATGAACATGATCAATTTCAAGAAAAATCTAATATTGAATATTTCTCATCTAGGGAGATGTCTCTTTACTCTTTGGAATAATTTGGTAGCTCTACAATTGAAATATTTCCAGGGAAAACCTTGAACATAAACAATAACTTTGAGAAATTACAACAGGAAAAGCTAATCAAAACATTACAACAACATTCATCTGCATATGCATGGGAATACACTGACATGAAAGGAATTAGTCTTAACACTTGTATACATCACATTTACATTGAGGAAAATTGCAAACCTATCAGACAACCTCAAAGAAGGATGAATCCAAATCTTAGGGAGATTGTGAAAGAGGAGTTGCAAAAGTTGTTAAATGTAAACTTCATTTATCCAATTTCAGATAGTCAGTGGGTTTCTCCTTTAGTGATTGTGCCCAAAAATAATGGTAAATGGAGGGTATGCATTGATTACCGAGAATTGAATAAATCTACCCTAAAAGATCATTTTCCTTTTCCCTTTATAGATCAAGTGTTAGATACATTAGCAGGTCAGAAGAATTTCTCATTCCTGGATGGTTTCAGTGGTTACAATCAAATTCAGGTTGCACCTAAAGATCAAGATAAAATCACATTCACCTGTCCATGGAAAGCTTATGCCTACCGAGTACTTCCTTTTGGATTGTGCAATGCACTTGCAACATTCCAAAAGGGCAGTACTAGGATTGTTTTCTGAACTAATACATGATTGTGTAGAGGTGTATATGGATGACTTTACAGTTTATGGTAATACATTTGAAGAAGCTTTAGAAAATTTGGAAAAGGTTCTTAAAAGATGCAATTAAACAAACCTCTCACTAAGCCATGAAATTTTTTTCATGATGTTCACTGAAGGGATTGTTTTAGGACATCATATTTCAGGAAATGGAATTAAAGTTGATAAATCTAAACTTGAAGTCATCTCCAAGTTATCAATTCCAAGTTTCCAAAAGGATGTTAGAATTTTTCTAGGATTCATAGGGTATTATAGAAGATTTATAGAAGATTTCACTAAAATAGCATCCCCACTCTTCAAAATACTCACCAAAGACTGTGAATTTAGTTGGAATTATGACTGCCAGTTAGAATTTGAGACTTTAAAAGCAAAAATTTCTGAAGCACCCATCTTAAGAGGGCCAAACTAGAAACTACCTTTTCACAATCCAACAGATGCTTCAGATACAACTTTAGGAGCTGTGTTAGGAAAAAAAAACTTGTTCCCCTATGGCATCTATTATACAAGCAATAATTTGACTCCCACAGAGTTGAATTACACTGTAACTGAAAAGGAATTCTTAGTTTGTGTTCATGCTATCAAAAAAATTAGACATTACATAAAAGGCTATGAAACCTTTGTCCATACTGATCACTTTGCAATTAGGTATTTAATGAATAAATCTATTAATAATGGTAGAGTTAGAATATGGTTATTGCTCCTGCAAGAATTCAACATTACTTTTCTAGACAGGCCTGGAAAACAAAACATAGTTGCTGATTTCCTGTCTAGAATTCAAAATATCAAAGATGACACTCCAGTTGAAGATAAATTTCCTAGTGAATATCTTTTTGAAGTAACTGCTCGAACCCCTTGGTTTACAGATATTTCCAATTACTTAGTTATAGGAAAATTACCTTCACATTTTCTTTCTAGAGAGAAAAGAAAAATCATTCAATTAAGTGCAAGATAATTATGGATTACTAATGAATTGTATAAGACAGGTCCAGATCTCATTATCAGAAGATGTGTCTGAGAAGATGAAATGCCTAAAATTCTTAAAGCATGTCATGATGAACCTTGTGGTGGAAATTTTTCTGACAAGAGGACAGCCTATAAAATCCTTCATTTAGGATATTATTGACCATCCATCTTCAGAGATGCTAAATAATATGTCAAAAGGTGTGATAGTTGCCAAAGGGTAGAGAAACCTGCTCCTTCAAATGAAATACCATTACAACCTCAGGTACTCATTAAACCTTTTGAAAAATGGGCCTTGGATTTTGTTTGACCTACCAATCATCCATCTAAACAAAAGAAGTATATTTTGGTATGCATTAATTATGTCACTAAACGGGTAGAGGCTAAAGCATTACCTTTTGCTAATGAAGGATCTATAGTTAATTTTCTTTTTGAGGATATATTCACTCGTTTTGGTGTTCCAAGAGAAATTGTAACAGATCGAGGCAGTCAATTCACATCAAATGTGGTGAAAAGGCTCATGGAAGATTACAATATCAAGCACAGAAAGTCTACTCCTTATCATCCACAAGAAAATGGTCAAGTTGAATCTACCAATAAGGTGATTGAAGGAATTCTCACTAAGACTGTTCATCTACACAGAAGAGATTGGGCAGATAGGTTTCCTGAAGCTTTATGGGCCTACAAAACTACATGGAGAAACACAATAGGAAATACTCCCTATGAACCTGTTTATGGGAAATAAGTCTTGTTCCCTATAGAGTTTCAAATTAGAACCTTCAAGATGGCAGTCCAATTGGGACTAATTTATCAAAAGCACAACAACAGAGACTGGAGAAACTCAATGAACTAGATGAAATTAGGCAAGATGCAGTTCAAAGAACCAATATAGTCCATCAACAAAGGGCTAAATGGCATGATAAGTATATCAAAGAGAAAAAGTTTCAAGCAGGGGATTGGACACTCATGTTCGATTCAAAATTCAAGTATTTTCAAGGAAAGTTTCAGACTCATTCGCTTGGGCCATATGAGATTGAAAAATTCTTTGATAATGGAGCAGTGAAGATCAGGACAATAGATGAAGAAAAGGTACCTCTTCTTGTGAATGGTCATAGGTTGAAAGTATATCATAAACCACTTTCAAAAAAAGAGTTTGTCAAGAAATTTCAAGATAATATTGATATGGAGTTAATGAAGAAGAATTCTTCTTCTTCACAAACTTAGCTTTTATTTTTCCTACATTTCAGAAAGAAAAAAAAAATATACAAAAAAATAAAAAAATAAAAAAATAAAAAAAATAAAATAAAAAATAAAGTGTATAAGTATGAAAACTAATCAATGATTGGAATACTTATGCAGAAAATACAGGGTGAAAATCAGAGATTTCTGACATCCTATATTTTCCATTTTCTTTTCTGTAATAAGTAGTGACACAAAAATTACATTCATATTTGCAGATCATAATCTGCAAATTCATTTCATTTTTCACACTCCACTGTCACTTTTACAGTTTCATTCCATCTCATTCCACTTTCATTTCATTTTCACATTCATTCCATAAGTCATATTTGCTTTGTTCCTGCTTTTTTTCACTCATTCCATTTTCATATTCATATTCCACTCCTTTAACATTATATAGTTGAGCACATTCTGCAGTTGATTCTATTTTGCAACTAATTTGATTCTCTAGCCACTTCAGCAGTTATGACATGATGATTGCAAGGGATTAAAGGATTATGTTTTGAAGACCACCATGCTACAAAAGAGTACCTAAGGATCAACATCAAAGCAAACAATAAACAAAAAGGTTAAGTTCTGAGGTAAAGAGTAGAAATTTATTTTTAATAGCAAGGTTAAAAACATGAAACATGTATAATATGAGCATTCATATGTACCTTTACAAATCATCATTCGAATTGATTGCAATCCTCATCATATTATATATCAGCAATATCCTTCATATAAAGTTTCATAACGGTCCATCATTAATACCCTTGATTGATGACTAACGATCACGATCATGACGTGACATATTTGTCTACGTCTCTCCAGGACCCTACCATCTATTTATTTCCTACAACTCTCCATAACCCTCCATAGGATCCGCAACTAATTCATATCCATCAGTTCCATAAGTAATTCATCTCCATCAATTCTACAGCTAATTCATTTCCATAAACAAAGGGGTAATTATGAAGGCTAAAAGAACTCTGCATAGAAGAAGGATGGGGTTAATTGTTATATCAAAACCAGTAGGGGTAAAGTACATGGAAGGATACCAACAGGTCAAAGAATTTATATAGCAAGATGGATGGTTGAGGTTCATAGAAAAATTCAATGGTTTTCATAAGTAAATTACAAAATCCTTTGCCCAATCTTTTGATGGAACTGAAGTGGAAATTGGGGACATTAAATTTGCAGTGATAGATTCATTCTTGGCTGAGGCTACAGAACTTCCAAGGCATGGAGAAATATGGTTCAAGAACAAAGAGTTCCATAGTGAACCTTGGAAGGTGATACTCAAAAATCTAGGTATGGATGTCTCAGATTTTAGAAAAGGAATCCCCAGTACAACTCTTAAAAGAAAATAGAGAAATATGCTCTTGATTTTACAGAAATTCATAACTTGTGAAGGAATATTTGGAACCATGTATTTTTACCATATCTGTTTATTGATGAATTTTATAGAAAATGGTGAAATCAATCTTCCTTTCTTTCTACTAAATAGTTTAAGAAGGATGGCCTCAAATGTACAAAAGAGAATACAATTCATAGAGACCACCATGCATCATCATGGTTTGGTGAAAATATTGATTGAGTTTCACTTAAGGAGCGTAGGAGACATTTGGGAGGAATTCCTTGTTAGGAATCATTTTCCAGAACCACCAGAGTCACCACCCAAGGAAGATAATGTCAGGAGAAGTAGAAGAAAGAAAATTGATATAATTGTTGAAAACAAACCTGAAACTTCACTATAGAATAATGATGAAAAGCTAATTTTTGAGGAACTGACAGAAATCAGGAAAAAAACCAAGATACGAGGAAAGAAAAAGAAAGAGAGTGAGGTTACAAATGAGGGGAATGAAAGTCCTCCAAAACTAAGAAGGAGCTCTAGAATCCAAGACACCATGAAGAAGACATTATCAAGAGGGATAAAGCTTATAAATATAGAAGAGGAAACCCCAGTACCATCACATGTTAATATCTCTCCTTTGCACAGTTCTCAAAACTCTCTTGTTTATCATCTTGAATAAATCCCCAGCATAAGATCTGCTGGCATAGATCCAAATCAACAACAGATATATGATTATGTAGAATCATTGGAGAGAAGAAGTGTCTCAATGAACCCAGAACCACCTATCAACCCACAAGAACCTCTAATTGATGCACTTAAGTAGGATATTTATGAATTAGAGATATTGAACAGACACATCAAGCAGGAGAATGAGACTTTGAAGGAACTAGGACTATGGTATAATAAAAATAGGAAATTGAAGAAGAAGAGAAAGCTATTGAACAAAGCAATCATTAACCTCAAGTTCAAACTTCTTATGTAAAGGCCCAGAATGACATTGACTTCAAAGAAGAACAAAAGAATAAGGTTGGATGTCCTAGCTGAGGCATCTGGGCAAATGCAGTAGGGAAGAAGAACTCACAATTTTGGCAAATTGCATGAGGACATGCAATGATTTTGCAGTGGGGGTATGTTGAACCTTAGGATTACCCTCTTTTTTACAGTTTTTCTCACCTCTTTCCATCACTTTTCTATAAAATCATAGACCCCAATCAATGAAGAATGCTAGTTTTTGTCTTAAGGATGCATTAAAATGATTGCCAGATTATATTTTCATGCTCTTGCTATTTGGATAAGTTTTTGCAATTTAGCTACAGAATGCAACCTATTCTGTAGCTAACTATGTGTTCCATAGCCACTCTCATGGTTTAGCACGTTCTAGGTGTCAATTGAGGAATTGGACCACATGGGTGTTTCTGGAATGATGCCTACATGGATTCTATCCTACTCACTCGGTCCAGATCGACAGAAAAGCGAGCCTAAACTCATGGTAAAAGATAGAGTCAAAGTACGTTACATGAAGCAGTAGATCTCTTCATTTTCTCTTCGAAGAAAATAAAGAGTCCAACAATCCTATTTAAATTGCAATTCGAGTAGCCACTTGTAGCTAGTTTAACTCATATTCAGTTATGTAATTTCCCTTTAAATATCGGTTGCATAGAACCGAAAGCACAATTCATATTTCAAGTGTAAACTCAGGCTTTTTGCTGATACTCTATAATCAGTCTTCATTTTAATCATAACGCAAGGTTCATGTTGCAAATGAGTGTTTGAGTTCATTTAACAAGCTAGCAGTCCAGCCAAATCAGTTGCAAAGGCCCCTGCTTCTGAAGGAGGTTTTTCATTTATGTTTCTCATTAGATTTCCTTTACTCTATTTCAACAATTCTGTTTCTAAGTAGGCTTATGCTTCATTTCAGTTTTCAATAGATAGCTTAGTGATAAACCACAATTGTGCATACTTACTCTTCTAAGATATTTCATGGAACTAGAAACTCTGTTTTCAAACTGAATTAAGGATTGAAGTGTTAAGAAACCACAATTGTTTAGTTTTACTATTTTTTTCCTTTATTTCCTTTAGAACAAAATTGTTAATTACTGTGTCAAAAAAGATGTTTATAAAAGCCACTTTCAATATGTTGATCCTACATTAAATGGTTAAATATATCACACATACAGTGGTTGAATTTACCTTTCACATTTTCATTTTCTTTCCAAAGACTAAGGCATAATTGATTTCTCCTAAATCATCTCAAGAGGCTAAATACTTTACATTTGAATGTTGCAGAATATTCAATTGTACATTAGTTGATTTTAGTTAAATCTTACATGCTTTTCCTTTCAAGACCCTCACTTAATTGCAAACACTAATATTCCTAAAAATCGTTCTAAAATAGATTGACCTAATCATGTTTCAAGTTGGGATGGTTGAATGATTAATGAAATGCAATTTCCGAGTTATCCTTTTGTAGATTTTACTTAGTTTTCTAGTTCAACAGGTGTAATTGGTTATCTAACACTATCTCAAGAAGATCACTCTTAACAATTGAATATTGGAAGTAACTAAACATACCTTAGAATTTTTCATTACATTCTTTTCTTTTTGTTCTAGAACATTAGCAAGCTAAAGTACAAACAGTTACTTAACTCCATCTCAATAAGGTCATTCCTAATAATTGAATGTTGAAGTAACCAAAGGTACAATAGTTGTTTTATTTTCTACTTTCATTTAAGATATGCATTGTAATTCTCAATCTTAGTTTTAGAAATAGATCCATGGATTAGGACTAACAAACATATAAGACGGATGCTTTGTTTTCCAAATTAGGTCTTAACTAGACCACAGTTTTTGGTTTGTTCTTATGAAAATTAGATTAGTTTAAGGAACACTTCCTTTTATTCCTTATAAAATTCATTAGATTCACTTAAATCTTTCCATAGTTTTAGATTAACCATTCTTGGATATCAAAGAACAAAAACCCCCCTAAAAACAACATAAAACACAAAACAACGAAGTAAGGAATAGGTTGCTTAAGCACATATAATGCACCACACTTCATCAATTTACAAACCTTGGATTGATAATTAATGCAAACAATTTAGGACACTAAATTGACTAAACAACAGTTATGTGGATGCATGAGTGGGATGATGAGTATGGAGGCATTAAACCAATGACAAGGAAGCACCAAACCTAGATTAATGAGACTCCCATCCCAGCTGACTTCCATTTGCACTCGATTGAGCCAGAGGTAGGGGACTCATTAAATGCATAGCTCAAAATAATTTATATCTATATTTTTTATTTTGTACAAGTAATTTTCTAATTAATTTGAATTTGAATGTGTTATATTGCAGTACCATATTATGGACATTTACTTTGCACAACAGAACTCACATAAGAGTTCTCTAAGTCATAGTCTCCAGAGTGGATCATAGATAATTTGTATATTTTCAATCCCATTTCATAGGGCACATTCACATGTGCTACAAACTTTGTATATTTTTATACATGGGTAGTTTATGGACGCATGAAAATTATTTTAGTTTATGGATGCTTACTATTTCAGTTTATGGATGTCCATGTACAATATAATTTATACTTATTTTCATATGGACATTTTATTATCATACATTCATTATTTCATTTTATGGATGTTTATTAATCTTGTTTATCAATTTTAGTATGTTTGCAGAAAACCAAGTTAGATGAAGTGACTTGAGGAGGGTTAATCGCTTGAATTTAGAGAGGGTTCCATGGAGTGCATGTTAGTTCTTGTGACTCTTCGAAGGGTGTCTACACTTTAGAACCAATACTTTTTGGATTTATCTCTTATTTACAAGAGGCAAAGTTGGGTATTCTTTAAAGTATTCGAAAAAAATAAATAAATAAAAATAAAAAAATAGGCCACTTGAAGAAAATATTCAACATAAACTCCCCAAACAATTACATGGAGAAGAATAAGGAATCACTCAAATCCTTTGATGATTCAATTGCCTTGGACAATGGAATTATGGTCAACAATATTAATATTTTTCTTGCCCCTTGGATAAGCTTGGGAGATTTTTTGTCCTAAATCCAAGACATGAAATAGTGGATGACCTCATTTCTCACTAGGACCCATTGGACCTACAATCTCATGAGGGGAAGTACAGTTGAAGAGAGAATTTTTTTGGCCAAGACCACATTTCATAGTAACAAGACAAATTGTTGGTTTAGATTTATTTCCTCATAAGAGAATATTAACTCCTCGTAGATTTTACCCCTTTCTCAATTTTAGATCATACATTGATCTCATTGAAGATTAAACTAATTGTGAATTATGGCCCCCAACCATTTAAGTTTAGTCTCATGTACCTTCAACAATAAAAGGTGTGAGTTCTCTTTTAGTAGTCATGCGAAACTCAGGTCCTTAGCTCTCCCTGGTCTTATATTTAGGAGCTATAAATTAAGACATTAAAAGAACAACTTTCTATCCTAGAAAAATATATATATTCCATTCCAACAAAAGAATGAAAATCCCAAGAGTGGACACCATTAGACATCCAAAAACAAATATAAATGAAAAGGTAACTAAATAATTAATGGTGCAAGGAGAGAAAATTTCTACACATTTAATTAGAGATCAAGAAAATGAGCATGGAGGTTCGAGTCTAAATATTAAAAAATAAAATGAGGAGTAATATTGGAGTCTGGATACTCAATGAAAAAGATATGAAGCCTAGCTCTTCACCAAAGAAGATCTCCCTATGCACTTAATATTCTAGAAAATGCTATGGATAGGGGAAAAACACAACAATGAACTTCTTTTGTTGGTTTCTAGTACATAATCAACATCTCATAGTATAAAGTCTTCAAAATAGAGGAATTTATAGACCTTGTGCTTCGTGCAAAGAAAATGTGGTGACTTTCGTCCATCTATTGTTGTCTTATGGTGTCACAAAATAGATTTGGGAATGGACTTCAATGACTTGTGAACGACATTCAACCATCCAAATGATAGAAAAAACTTCTAATCTCATGGAAAAAGTTATACCCCTTAAAATATAAACATAATTCGCTCTTAGATAGAGCATAAATGGATCTTACTAGAATTTCCTATCCTAGAATGTGTGGCTACCTAGAAACCAGTATATCTTCCTAGGGTTCTTGTATCCCCCAAGAATTTTACAAGCCATAAAATCTCTATTAGAAGAGGCTATTAAATTCATGGTAAAGGAATTGTTTAGTGTTCAATGCATCTCATAATATCTCTGAGAGCTATTTTGGATAAGATCCATCCAAATAATCCATATTAGTAGTTTGGAGCCTTCGCCATAACATCATATAAAGGTCAATTAATGAATTTTTTTGTCTACCCTTAAGATTTGTTCTACCCCATATTTCAATCTTGGTGTTCTTTTAGTTCAATGGACATCAATGAATTTTTGTAACATAACAATAATCTAATAGTCAATATGTGTGTGTGTGTGCAGAGCATGCATTTCAATGAAAGGATCCAAAATTAATGCAAAATGCTATTTTGTGATACTAAATGTAAAGTTGAAAATGTTGAAACATATCATACATCCCTTCCATGATATTATAGAAAATAAAATCCAAACTTCAATTGTATCTTCTATTTTTAAATGAACAAACACATGGTATTTTTCCTCTTATATACTAATTGATTTATCCTCATGTAAAGAATAAATGCATATTCAATTCAATTTTCATCTAGCTAGAAGAATAAAGTCTCTAAAATTTATTATACTTTCAAGTAGGTATTTGTTTATCAAAGCTAATGGTAAAGTGACCCATGTTGAAAATATCATTAAAGAAAATTTCCTCCAACCATTTTTACACTATTAGAAAGACATTCAACATAATGGTGAATCACTAACCATGAATGTCCTGGTAAAAATGTTATTGAAATTTGAATCATACTTCTCTAGATTTTAGAGTGTGGATCTATGAGCCTAGAGAGAATGTTTATTTCTCTCATCTTCCACTATCTTGTAATGACCATATGAAGTTGCTTGAATAAGGTTTAAGTTTGTTTATTATTGCTAATAAAATTAGTAATTGTGTTTGTGTGTTGGTGAGAGAGAGAGAGAGAGAGAATTATTAGCTTATTTTTCAATTCTAATCATTCAGAATCAACAAACAACCATTAGCATAAATATTCAAGGCACAAAACAAGATATATTAACAACAAAGGAAAAGAAAAACACAAAAATGAAAGCACATAAGAAATCATCTAACAATTATATATTTACATTGTGCTTCTAAAATCACCATGCCTAAAAACATTTATATTATTTATAAAAAAAAACTAATAATAATAATAAACAAAACCAATCACAAAACTCATCTTCCACACAAACTCCCACTTGCAAAGAGACAATTCATACCATACTTATAGTAATTCAAACATCATAACAAAACTCATTTTTCATGACTTTATTTACAACAATTATAAAAACTAAACAAATTGACATATAGGTTACTTTTCACATATTATCAATTTCTTTACATTCACTAAACTTTATTTAAGTGTAACCTTTTAAAATTAAAAAACAAAAAAATCGAATCAATTTTATAATTTTATAATTATTATATTATATATATATTATATTCAAGATGAAGATTGAAGAGGACTAAACTCAGGTAACTGCAGAATTGATGTTTAAATTGCCTAGTCACACCGGCTTAGTATTGTTGCCTTTAAAAACATGTAAAAGCTTTCCAAGTTCCATAAAGAAGAAACAAAAAAATATTTAATTATAGTTATATTGCTGTAATATGCAAGTAACAATATCTAATATTATACTTGTATTCATATAAGTAACTATAGAGTCATTAATGATCATTTAAGGTGATGTTCAACACTTAAAAAAAGATAAATAAATATTAAAAATCTTGTATTCGTATTGATCGTAATTTCATCCAGTCTATCATCATCTTCATCAAACTGGAGTAGGAAATTCAAGTGAAAAAGAGTTATTCAGAGAACACGCGGACTGTTCAAGAAAAATTTGACAATTGAATTTCTTGTTTTATATTTATAGAAAATTTTGGACCTGAAAATTTTGATAGGCATCAGGTTTGTGGGATATCAACAATAAAAATAGTTACAACCAAACGAGGAAATATTAAATTATTGTTGAAGATGCAAGTCAGATGGATCACAGCCTTGAAGGGGTTGAAGTTTTTTGCTGAACGACTGCTCTCAGATGTTTCCTCAGAATTTTTCCAGACTCGGTTCGCGGAATGGAAACCACAAACGCCACTCTTCTTATCTTCTTGTATGGAGCCACCTGATTCCATCACACCCACATTGATACAATTGCCAAATTACATGTAGAAGATAGAGGTTCCTAAAGTAAACCAAAACCCACATAAAACTCTAGAAATCAAACACTTGAAGCAATCAATAAATCACCTGTCTTCCAACAAATTCCATCACATCCTCTTCTGTTAGATTGCTTGCAGGTTTCCTTGCTATAAATGCCATAGGAACTTCACCTGCTTCTTCATCTGGGTATCTGCCAACACATCCCCCAACCACTGTCAATATACAAAATATAGGCTGGTATAAGAACAATATAGAGCGATGCAAAATAATGATTTATATTCTCCTTTTAGTCAATTCATTCAACTTTTTCCTAATTGCTGAATCAGAATCCCTACTCTTGACAGAATAAGTTTCTGCCTGAGCTTCTCTTATTCAATTCCATTCCCCAAAAAATGAAATGGAAAGCTGGGAAATCTTACGGTATTACTGCAGAGTCTTCAATTTCTGGATTGCAGAGCAGAAGCTCTTCCAATTCGGCTGGTGCTATCTAAAATGGTTTTTCATGCCATAAAAAACAGTATCTCATGAATGCAAATGCAAAATTTATCAAGTGGGTAATAATGAATTACTGTTGGTATTAAACGAGAGGTAACTAGAAATACCTGGAGTCCCTTGTATTTGATGAGCTCTTTTAGTCTGTCTACAATATATACATGCCCTTCTTCATTGATACGACAAATATCTCCAGAGTGCAACCAACCTTCTGAATCTATAGCCGATGATGTAGCTTCTTTGTTCTTGTAGTATTCTGTACAGATTCAGAAGCTCATCAGATCAAATTTTGACAGTTTATAAAGGAAAAATGGTAATGGCTGGCATTAAATTATCCTTCTACTCTATCCAGAACAAATGAAGGCCCTAAAGGATTTAATGTGGGCTTTACAAAGAAAAAAAGGTAAATTATATGTAAATTCAGGTTAAAGGCATAGCTTTGTAGTGGCTTTAATTTTACTGATGGAGTCAAAAACAGTCTCTCCATAATTGCAACTGTTTTTTGCTCATAAAAATCTTGAAGGATGCTAATAAAATTCATATATATCTCATAAATATTATACATTGTATCATAATGTGTTTTTACCTTTCATGACCATAGGGCCTCTGAAGCATAATTCACCTCTTCTGTTGGGAGGCAAGGGCTCCCCTGTTACAATATCAACCACCTTAGCCTCCACGTTGGGAACTAGTATGCCTACTGAACCGTAATGCTTGATGTCGTTTCCTTCACTCTTTATGACTGAACCACTCATCTCAGTCATTCCATACATCTGCAGAAATGATTAGTAGAATAATCAGGTAAAAACCAGAAATTGTCAAACCGCAGCATACCAGTACTTGTAAAAACTATAAACAGTCGGAAATAAATGGCAGACGGTGACTGACCTGTGAAATTCCAATTGCAGGGAAACGGCTCCTGAAGGCTTCCATTTGTTCTCTGCCCATAGACGCCCCACCTACTATAACCTCCTTCACAGAACTCACATCGTATTTTTGGTCAACGTGGGGCAACTTGGAGAGCCGAATGGCAATTGCAGGAACAGCCGGCAGGTGTGTTATTCTGTATCTCTGAATGGCCATCAGCATTCCCTCCATTGTAAATTTGGGCAAAATGACAACAGTTGCCCCTATTGCCATGAGCCCGCAGACAAAAGTATTGAAGCCATACATATGAAACAATGGAATGAAACACAGATACACGTCCTTGGATGACCCCATTAAAGTGCACAGGATGGAGGTCATAGCAATCAGATTTCTGTGAGTGGATACAACTCCTTTGCTCCGGCCTGTGGTGCCCGATGAATAGAGCACCACTGCTGGAGAATCCTGACAGATTTTCATTGGTGGTTTATTAGCTGGATCCGAGTTTAAAAGAATGGACAGAGAAGAGATCACAGGGGGGTCATATTTACCGGATTGTTCATGGGTTCCAATCATAACAATCCTTACATTCAAATTGTTGAACTTGTGGAGGAGTTGGGGAGTAGTGAATACAAGAGCAGGCATTGAATCCTCGATCTGTTTCTGCAGCTCTGAGGAAGTGTACAGCGGATTTGCAGTGCTCACGACTGCGCCGATTGACATTATCCCCATTGCGAGTGCAGGGAATTGCAGGAAATTAGGCGATACGATCAACACAATGGCTCCGTGATGGATGTCCAATTGATGCAATCCGGCGGCAACTGCCATTGCCGAGCGCCTGAGATGTGAATAGGTGATATGAGTTCCAGTAATGGCGTCCACAAGTGCTGTTTGGTTTTCCGGCTGGTGTCTCGACAAGACAAAGGTGGGAACGTCCAGCGGATCATCATGGTGAGGGATCTCTGCGGGATTTCGCTTGCTGTAGAAGACGCCATTTGTGTTGCAGTAGCCACTCTCTGGATCGATCTCCATATTTTTCTACTTGGCTGCTGCTGCTGTGATTCGAATCACAAAGACTCTAATTTTAAGATTCAGTGGATTTTGCTTCAAACCAAATGCTAAAAAATCGATTTTATTATTTTTTGGTAAGATGTGCATTGATATATATGGGGTAAATTACTGCCACAAGAATTTAGATCAATTTTAGGAATAATTTATATCACATATAAGTTGAATATAGTAAAACATCGAATTCTACATAGTGGAACATCCCATCTCAACTTTATCAAAAATATCATACATTCTATTTAGTTAGATATAGTAAAACAACGAATTCTACATAGTAGAATAGCCTATCTCAACTTTATCAAAATGGGCAAATATATCTTTACAATTAAACTAAAATAAATAAATAAGCAAGTTATATTTCCAACCACTAAAATTGCAAAATAAAAACAATAACCTTAAAAACAAAAACACTCCCAAATAATTGAGGTTGAGACACGTCGGCCCAACATGAGGTGCCGTGTTGTTTCAATATTCTCCCATATTTCCGAATCGCAGTAAGTAATTGACGGACCATCGGATTCGCTACGAATGCATAAAGAACGAAATATGGTAATCTCTACCTTCTTCTCATGGTGCATTATCTCTACAATGGTTGAAATGTAACAGTTATACATTAATGACAGAACACGGTATTGTTATGGGTCCCGAGGGTTGGTGACATTTGTTTTTAATGATTTGTAGTATTGAAGAGAAATTAATTTCATTCGCATTATTTTAGTTAGTTTGCTTTTTTTGGTTTGAAAATCATGGAAATTTTGTGAGAAAATTTTGTTAAGATTTTAATAAAATTTTATTGTTATTTTTGTAAATTTAGGTTATAGTTATTAAATTTCAAGATTTTGGGTGCTTTTGAGGTTTATGATGGCGTTGAATCTATTTCCACCATAAAAATATGATTCCAACATTATTACTGCAATATTTCTTAAAAAAAATTTGCTTGGATTTTAGTCATTTTTGAGCATTTGGGCAATTCCTCTCGGTAGACAATTCCATTTCATTATACTTTATTAACTAAAAATATTGATGATTACTTTTTCTTCTGTGTATGAAAAGTTTGATATCTTTTTTTACCAGTATAGATTATCTTAATCAATTTAACAAGAGCCTAGAGGGATTAAATCTTTTGAGGTGCAAACCTTTTATAGTGCAAAATTTAAAAGAATTACATCTCCAAAAAATGTATCTTTCTAGAGACTTTATAGATGATGGTTAAGATAATCTCTCTCTCTCTCTCTCTCTATATATATATATATATATATTTAAATTTCATTTTTGAATGCATAAATGAATTCAACCCCTTGAATACATGGAATAAAATAGCTTAAATATGCACTATCCCTTAAATACATGCAATAAATAGCTTAAACATTAAATTGCATTTTTGAATGCATAAATGTATTCAACCCCTTGAAAATCCCTTCAATACATGGAATACAATAGCTTAAAAATGCACTGTCAACAAATATTTGCTCCATTTAAAATTAAGTCATAGTCAAAATGTGAAATAATGATATTTTTTTTGTAAGCCGGGTAGAACTACATTTTCATCATCATGCCCAATATATAATCCCTATAGCAGAGGAATTGAATCGGTGACTTGACATCCTGAAGGTCAAATAATAATACTTGAAATGGTATAACAATAAGAATTTAATTTTTCAATTTCTTTATATAATATATAGACATATTATTATTATTATTTTAAAATATATAATATGTAAATGGTTCACATTGAAATAATTAATCTAAGATAAGTATTGAGATATTTTATTTATTTTATATTTTAAAATAAATTTTAATATTACTTTTAATTTTTTTACTTTCAATTACTTCTCTTTGCATATTGAAATATTTTATTGGGTTCATATTCTAAAGTTGATATTAAAATAAATTACTTAACATGGATCATATGAAAATGGTTTATTTGCATATCCAATTTAAATATGAAAATATAAATAATATCAATTTGTTTGCTTTTTGTTTTGATTACTTTAAAAGAATTTTAAAAGTTGACACAAAATTATCTTATTTTATATGGACATGGAAATATTTTATTTATAATCCGGAATAGAGTGAAATATTTTTACCATATCTCCTTTGTATTGGGTTGTAATATCAACAACCAATAAAGAAAACACATATAGATTGAGGCTACATTTTGTAATACTTTTATGTAAAACTAACCAAATATGTATATTTGTTTTTTATTTTGACTATAACCAACATTATTTTTTAATTTAAAAAATATTTTCTTTTTATTTCAAAATGGGCACTTGTCAACTCCAAGTTGAGCATGGAAGGAATTATACATAGCTCTCATATTGGGTTGTAGAATGAGCCTTTGGGCTCAACAAGTGTATAACATTCATTTGTAATTAGAAAGGGTGATTGTGAATATTATGCACATAGATGAAGCACATCAAGCACATTTATCAATACTTGAATGTATTCTCTAAATCCAATGATTTTTGAATGAACAAATGGCTAGTGGAAGTTGATGTCTTCTACTAAATGGTGGCTTAAGGATGACTGCAAATTTATATCTAGCACAAGTTGTAAACCTTCTACTAAATGGTGGTTTAAGGATGACCATAAACAAAATCTAGTACAAATTTTAAGTCTTATACTAAATGGTGGTTTAAGGATGACCATAAACAAAATCATGTCAATAGTTTGTGGCTCTAGCTAAAGTGATAAATCTATCATTCCAAAGTTGCAATAAGGAACAATGTAATTAGCATAATCATATGCTTTATCTTTAATTGGGTATGAAGCTTTGTCTTTGTCTTCTTTCTAACCTTGATTTTCTCCCAAAGAATTTCGCATGCTTTCACCTCATGTCTATTTTTGGCACACTTGTCGTAATGAATATCAAACCTATCCATTTTATTTATTCCTCCATTTTATAGAAACGCACACAATTTCTCCAGTGGGCTAAGATGTATTTTTTCCTTCCAAAAGTTTTCTCACAATCCACAACTTTTTTGGCCAAAGAGTCAAATGTGATGGACTTCATCTAGCCACTAGCCTACTTGGATATAAGATAGTGATATTATATAAGGTAGAAGGACTTTATGAAGATTGTGAGAGGGATTTATCTTCACTCTATGACATTTATGTCTTGGGTGGGTGCATGGAGCTCGGTTACATTTTTTGGCAAAGTGAGAGCATGTTTTGGTGAAAAAAGGATACTCGATCGAGAAATTTTAAGCACTCAATTGAGTTTCTTAAGGGATTAAACATAACTTGATTGAGTGTTTAAACAAACCCTAGATTGAGCTCCTTTCTAACTTGAATTATGAGCTTGTTAAAGCATTTAAGCAAACCCTCAATCAAACTCCTTTTTAACTCGAGTTAGAGCTCGATCGAGAGTTAGGGCTTGATTGAGCTTTATGGCCGATCGACCTTTATGGCTTGATCAAGCGCTATGGCTCAATCAAGCCCTATTTCTTATTTAAAAACCTATGTTACGGTCTACGCAAATCATTTTGCGCAGATCGCGAGGAAGGAGTTCAATGGAGGATTTCTAAGCTCGATTGAGATGGAGGAACTCAATCTAGCTGCCCAACTACCCAGCGAATGACCCAAAGGCTCAAGTCAAGGTAGGTTTCCTATCTTTTTTGTCTCTTTTATTTAAATTTTCTTGGAAAATAAAATAAATCAATTTGGAAAAAAAACCCACTATATAAACAAAAAAAAACAAAAAACAAAAAAAACACCACTAAAAGCACCATGAAAACCACATAAACCCACTAAGAAAACCCTTGAAAATGAAAAAAAAACAACTATGAAAACCCTTGAAAACCACCAAAAACAACCAAGGAAACACTTAAAAACCACCCAAAAAAACTATAATTTAGGTTTTACTTTTATTTTTTTCATTATTTAACTTATCTGCAATGGTAGCATGTTTGTTATGAATATTTTCTATGGTAAAAACTTTCATTTTAATTATTTTACGTTTTAAAGTTTTTTCTTAGGAATTTAGTGATATAAATTTTCAAAAAATATCTACTTTTTTCCTATTTAAAATGCATTTTAAATTTCAAATAAATCTATTAGATATTAGATATAATGCACTACCAAAACCCCTCATTACTTATATAACTAATAAATAAATAAATTAGAAGCTTGAGATTGACATGATTAATATGGTTTCTCATGGTAAACCTCTATTTATCAAATAAAATTTTTTATTTCATTAATTTATTTTAAATTAAAATTAATTTATATTTTAAATATTCTTTTAATAATACATATATTGTACTTAAATAAAATATTAATATAACATAACTAACATATATACATATATATATATATATATATATATATATATATATATAACTTATATATATAACATAACATTTAACATACATATATATATATATATATAACATAATTTTTTATCTATTTAACATAATATGCTTTTTGTAATAACATAAGATGGGTGACGTTCAACAACTTTTTGAAAGAGTTTATCTATAAATTGTGATTTTCCTTAAAATTTCCACTACTCATATTTGTGGAGTTAATTTAATTTAATGATATAACAACTATATATTTCTTTGTTCCCACCCTTATTAAATTTATTAGTTGAGTAATGATTTTGTAACTTACACTTCCTATATTAACAATAGATTTTAAAAAATATATATATTTAACTATATTTAAATTACACTTAATATATATATATATATATATATATAAAGTTTCAACCATACATCTTTGATACATACATTAAAATCATGATGAAAAGTGCATTTAAAGTGAATATTTTTCTAATTTGTACCATATTGTTTGATTATGTAGTGTGTACATTGTCTTCATGTGCTTGCATCTAGTACATGTCATGTGTCAAAGTCAAACATTATAATAACTTGTCTTATGGAGTATTTGGTTGGCATGAAATTTTATTAGTTTTGCAAATAGGTTTATTTCAATTTTTTACATATATTTACATATTTTTTCTCTATGAATAAAATGCATTATTTAGAAATGAGAAAAAAATGTAAGCTAGATTTGATCACTTCCTCCAATTGTGTTTACATGAAACTTAATACTTTGGTTTATAATTTATCAAAAAAGACTATAAAGTTTAGGACTCTAGGCTATATTATTATACTGTAGTTTATAAATTGTTTTCTTATCAACATTTTTTCTATGTCAACACTTTTTTCTTGGATTAGTTTATATGTATTATATGTAATATGCAGATTTGTCTCCCATACAGCCCCAACCATAGCCCATCGAAGTGTTGGGGATCTGTTATACATGGTTGAGCTCGTGATAGATCAAGTATCCCAATTAGAGTGTGTGTTCCACTCATAGATACTCCCTCCGACACAAGTAGGAGTGTCATAGGCATTGTTTCTATCTATGTTGATGATATTGCTACCAATAGTGGACTTTCTTCACCTGTTGCAAGTACACCTCTTACATTTTAAATCCTCTTTAAAGTTTAGGTGTTTATGTCTTGAAATTATCTTTAATTTTTAAATCATCTTCAATTAATGTGTTTGAATTGAACGTATATGTTATTATGCTTCTAGTTTGTTACATATGTTAAATTATGTTTATGATTTTGCAAACCCTTAGCGAGACGAAGCTGGGGATCACAGTGCAACGTCGATCCCTTCGTGGAAAAATTCTATAGCTAGTATCAAAGTTGAGGATGTTAGGGCCCAACAGACATGGATCACATGAGAGATGGATAAAATCTGTACTAGTTCACATACTAGAAGTAGTTTGTATTTGAAGTTGGATAACATCAATAGGTTGATCAAGACATACCAGGGGGTGGGCCCACAGAGTCACCTCTTATATTCCATACATAGGATTAGGACTCTAGAGGTTAGAGGCCCACATAATTGGAAGGTGGTGAAAGATACCACCAAGAACATTGATGTTCGTGGGGAGTTGTTTGAAATCCCTCCAGACAGTCGTGCTAGACATGTTGGTTTGATTCCGCTAAAATATTTCAAGAATGTTCATGTGGACCCTTTTTTATGATCAATTTATTGGAGCTTAGGGTCAGTTCCCCCCACCATGATTAGGTCCCCATTTACTTTTCCAAGCATATATATGTGGATTTCATGCTACATATGAGGTCGGAGTACACCAGCACCAGATTTGATTTTTATGGACCTAACTTAGGACGTGGATATGATCATGTCAGGGCTCATAGGGACCTTGCATATGAAACACCACCTATAATATTGTTTCCACGACCATATCGGAGTGTGGTATTATTGACAGAGCTAGAGTAGTCATTAGAACTCGACATTGATACCAAGCATACCATTGAAGATAACATGCATAAGACATTGGTAATTTCACATGTCACATTGCGTGGAGAGATGAGCATATTATAGGTTTTAACCCTGTACAGAAATTACCTACAAACGAATTCTTAAAACATAAAAATATGCAATGGCGAGAACATAAAACAAATATACACAAATATTTCCCCTAGATCCCAATACCGAGGCTACCCAATTGATTTTTTCGTGATGTTCCTTTCAAATTTACAATGCATATATATACATATCGAAGAATTCATAAACCCAAATCCATAACCCTCGATTAGGACATAATCATAGTTCCCTTAACTGAATCTATAAAATACCATGAACTGAAAACCATCATGCCTAAAGCCATGTGCAAAAATCATGCACAAAACCATCGGTAGGTCCGCTCCCCATATTTGGGTCTAGCCCCCATCTTTGGGTCTGCCCAACTATTATTGGGTCCACATAAAAAACATCTTGGGTCATTACCCCGAACCTCATGCAAAGAGGCTACCACCCCCCTGCAAACCCCCTAACAAGGGGGGTTGTCACCCCCCCTATGACCCCCATACTACACTCGACGCAACGTACATCATGTGGAGCTAGTCATGTAAAGAATATAACACAAACCCAACTCATACCACCTTCGTTTCTTTGTGACCCACCAGTTCCATTACATGGTGATTCATATCTCGAGAGTCTAGGGCATGACCAACTTTTTTCATATGCATGCATGTGTCATGATACCATATGTGACACTTATAGGGTGAACGAACCACATGACACAAACCAAGTACACATATACAAATGTTTTTACTCTTATCGTCAAATTATACATTATTTATATTAATAAGTTCGTATCAGATTGCATTTATATCAATAAGTTCATGATAACAAGCATCCAAAACCTAGCTGCATAGATGAGTTTCTGAGGTCATCCAAGGGGTAGCTAATCAACCATAGCAACCTCCTCTAGTCCATGCTTCCATGTCTCAGTCTCCTCCACCTCCACCTCCACCTCCTCCTCATAACACTCATGTGGAGGAGAGTCATTGTGTATAGCCACATGGAACATTAGTTGAGGTAATTTTTTTTATTCCTAAGATTTCAACATTTCCTTTTTTTAAGTTACATGTATGTATGTTAATTAATTCGTAGACTTATTACATTTTTTCTTTCTCATTGTGTACATAGGCCCAGATGCAGAGTGGTGTCAATGTCACAGTTATGTGGACACATGAGTGGGATGATGGGTATGGAGGCATTAAGCCAATGACAGGGAAGCACCAAACCTAGATTGACCAAACTCCCATCCCACCTGACTTCTATTTGCACTCGATTGAGCCACAGGTAGGGGACTAATTAAATGCATAGTTCAAAATCATTTATTTCTAGATTTTTTATTTAGTACAAATAATGTTATAATTAATTTGAATTTGAATGTGTTATATTCTAGTACCATATTATGGACAATTAATTTGCACAACGAAACTCACATAAGAGTTCTATAAGTCATACTTTCCAGAGTGGATCATAGATAGTTTGTATATTTTCAATCCAATTTCATATGGCACATTCACATGTGATACAAACTTTGTATATTGTCATACATGGGCATTTTATGAACGCATGAACATTATTTTAGTTTATGGATGCTTATTATTTTGTTTATGGACGTTCATGTACAATATTAAATATATATATATATATATATATATATATATATATATATATATATATATATATATATATATATATATATATATATATATATATATATATATATATGTGGACGGTTTATTATCATACATTCATTATTTAAGCTTATGGATGTTTATTAATCTTGTTTATGGATGTTCATTAAATTTTAGTTTATGGATTTGCTAATTATTTCGCTAGTTTAATTTTTTTTGTAGTATAACTTTAATTAAAAAAAATAACAATTTTGATTTCTCACTTGATAGAGTAAGAAAATGAGTACAATTTAGACTATGATGCATGTCATTTTGATACTTAAGATGAACTAAAATATATCATGGTTCAATTAAAAAACTCAAATAGGATTGAAATAAGTTTTATATTCAATTTTAAAATATGTCTTCAACTAGTAAACAACAAATAAGTTTTATTCAAACTTATTTCTTTTGAGGTCATCTATAGGAGCTTAGTAATAAGATGATATAAGTCATATGTATTGGACTTTAATATACCAAAAACTAATTAATGATATGTTTTTAGATAATTTAATATAATTTTATGAACCTTCCTAAATTTACTTGGCTATCCAAATGTTTCAATCAATTCCTTATCTTAATACATTCAATTAAGAACATTCAAGAATTAAAATTTTACAAAATAATAATTTTGATTTTTAGTTTCATAGACTAAGGAAATAAGTCCAATCTTACTATGATGCAAGTCACTTTGATACTTATAATGAATTGAAATATATCATGTACATCAATTTAATATTGAACTTGCAAAAAGTGTATTTTAGTGCAATCAATGTATGTTAATTTAAACAATTAATGATATGTTTCTATAAGTTTATGAACTTTCTAAATTTATTTTCCTATTCAAGTATTTCAATAAATTCCTTATGTTAAGACCTTCAATTAATAACATTCAAGAAGTAAAATTTTACAAAATAACAATTTTAGTTGTCATATTGGCTTGTAGGAAGTGTCTTTTAGTGCACAATAAATGTATGTTAAATTACAATAAGTTTAAAAGATCTCAAGATGTAAAGTACAAATAAGTTTTATTCGAGTGTATTTCTTTTGAGGTTATCTAAAAGAGCTTAATAGTCATATAATATGATATATATATATATATATATATATATATATATATATATATATATATATATATATATATATTATTTGTTGCATTTTTACAATCCAATATGAAGCATGTGTGTAACTCTTTCCATATTTTATATCAAACTCACACATGACATTTATTAATAACATAAAAATATTTCAATATTGTTTGTAACATAGATAGTTGAATTTCCACTTTAAGTAAAATACTATTGTATCAACTTGGTTGTTAGATACTGAAATGGATTTTCTAGAAATCAAATGTATGACATGTATATAGATATATAATATTTATTCCATGGTAAACATGAATACTATACATGAAATTTAAAAATATGTATATCAAAAATTTTAATTATATCTAAATATAAATCCCTATTGATTCTAAATTCTAATTAAATTTTACACATATCGGGTTTGCATAAGGATCCTATCCCTAAAAATATAGACTCCTTGAAATTTGGAATACTTTGGAAACCTAAGAAACTTAAGGAAACTAAATTTTATATAACATATATGTACACCATTATGAATTCATCCTAGACTAGAGGGAAACATTTCTCTATTCAGAGTTACAAAATTACGAGAGTATTTAACTTTCACATTTATAAATGATAAATTTCATATGTTGATCTCTTATACTATATGAGATTAAACTTGAATGTTATACACCTGACTTCAGAGCTTTCCATTTGCATCATCTACTCATTTGGCCAATGGCTCATATGAATGCGAGTCTCCATAATACGTTCATATTTTGATTCTGTCATATTTCATCGCCTTGGTTCACCTTTCTTTGTTTTTATTTCTATGAGATTGATCTGAGCTGCTATGGTTATATGATTGTATTGGAAAGATATATATTCAGGCGTAAAATCTCTATAAATGACATGATCAACCTGTTTTTTAATATTTTCAAAAAAATGGCCCATCACAACCATGTCACCAATTTGGTATGTGAATTGTCCTTCTTCATACGGTCTCACCAACCTTCTTTTCACCTGTGTGCATCAAATAATATAGAAGCCCATGTTATTTTCATTTCCTGAGGGGACGGTGATAACACAAACATTTCCTGTAACCAAAATACAAAATATGTACTAGTTAAATACGTTAAATATTTCAATTTATAGATGAAATTTTTAATGATAGACAGGCCACAAAAATTCCCTTACAAGATCAAAGACTCGATCATGATCAAGTGAAACGATGACCTTGTCATTGTGCATCTCTTGCCACATAGGAATTGGATAAGGTCACTTTGGATTAAGAGGGACATATTTTCATCCTTTCACATACCCGTGTTTTTCATAGTGATCAAGTCTACATCCATCAACACTAATGAAAAACTCACAAAAACATGCCTTTCCCTTTTTTTTGATGGAAAATATTTCTCCCATGTCTTTGCTCTGCACTAAATGTAATTCCCTTTTTCCTTCTACAATATTACAATACCAAGGAATGGATCTATTCACATCACCAAGTTCAAAATTCTAAAAGAACCTACACACATGCCTGATAGATTCATTACCTTCATTTCGTAAATGAGATCAACACCAATTGACCACCTCTAGTGATGATTTGAGTCAATATTCATTATGACTCATTTGGTACCTCCTAAGTTTTCACTTCACACAAGCACCTCCACCATCACACTCGCCCTTTCCATTTCATGTTTCAAAATAACTCCAAGTATGATACAAATTTATCTTCTTGTGTGGTCGACTCAACCAATAAAAATTGTGTGATGACCTGAACTTCCATACACAACCATATGACCATAGAAATTCTTTCTAAATGATGTCATTTTTTTTAATGATTCATAAATCAGGTCAAATAATTGTTGTTAGGTCCCTATAATACTAGTGTATCCCCCTTATGTTTATTGTTATTGTTGTGCCCATGTAGCCCCCATATTTTTATTGGTGTGCCCCATAAAATCCCACTAATGTTATTGTTTTACCCTTACATTATTATTGTTATATAGGCTCTTATTATATTGTGACCCCTTAGTCCCCTATATTGATCTTAAAATCGAGTAACTTCTCCTCTCAAAAACTAACCGTCATTTGATGTTTTTCAAGTAAACAATATGGGTCTTAATGTAAACAAGTTTTCTAATTCTCTTCAAGGTGGTGAGTTAGTTTTCACATGAAATTTTTTAAAAGTGACATATTCACATGAAACTAAAAGTGGCAAACATGAAGAGTGGAAAAAAAAATTTGATGACAGAGTTCACCCCTTCTGGGCTACGTCTCCAGGCCTGCTTCAATAGCTAGACCGCTCTATTGATTTCAATGGTAAAATAGTACATGAAAATTGTTGACAATTGAGTGGCTTGTTTCCCCTACAAGGAAACATTCTCCTGCAAATAATTCTCACTCCAAAAGTATGATCCCCTAAAACAAGTCATGAAAAGGTCAACATGAAAAAGACTCACACATTAAGTCCTTGTACTCTACTTGAAAACCAAGCATAAAATGTACAACAACTCCACATTAAGCATTTAAAAGAGCTTCTCTAAAAAAAAAAAATATGAGAAAAGACAAAGAAAATCTACACCATAGAAGTCACAACTGTTGTAGATAAAATAAGAAGGTTGGAAAACTCCTACATGGTTCTCTCCATGCTCAAAATGTCTTCAAAACTGCTTCAATCCTCTAATTGTCTCTTGCACCAAAAGAATCAATCCTGAAAAAATTCCTTCCAAAAATGATCCAATTAGAAATTTGAGGCTTCCAATGGATTCAGAATGCCAAAAAACCCCTATCTAGGCTCTTCTTAGGCTCAAAAAGTCCAAAATATTGATCAAGGTATGCCTCCTTGAACAAATTCTGCTATTTGTCCCTCAATTTGACAGAACCCTCCTAATTGTGCGACATTTTCGCCCTTTAAACAGCTCAAGAGGCGACAAGTTCCCCTGCAAATGGTGCATTTTCTCACTTCATTAATTTTCCCAATAACCCCTTGAGCTAAAAATTAGGTCCACATGGGCGCATACGGTCGGGGGTTGGGTCCAACGGTCTGTCCCCATCGATGCTGGCTCCTTCCTTGTCAGGTTTGTGGTCATGTTATCGGTGATGTGGCCAAGGGCTGACGCTAACTTCCCAACCCCGACACCAGACTAGCCCCTTACTCGTCATCGTTGATTACACGGGGTCTTCATGACCTGGGGCTAGGCCCCCGTCGGACTTGGCTCCATGCCAAGTCCCATGGTTCCCATAGCACCAGGGACTAGGGTTGAATCCCTGCCGTGCTCCATTAGCACCTTTGTTGTGGCTGTATGCCATGTTTTGTGACCAAGGGTTGGGGCTAGTTTTCACCCCTCTCGCCTCTATTTTTTCGCCATGGTCCGATGAGCAATAATATGACTGGGTGTCGGGGGTCACCGCCCGACCCCTCCTCCCAATGGGAAAACTTGTTAAATTAAAATATAAAGTAGTTCCATTGTATGGTAAGAAACAAAGCATATGCTTGACGGTGGAGGTTGGAGTTTGTATGCAGTAGGTTCAACGTTCGACCCCCCGCCGATAACTTCGAGTCAAACACAAAAATTTGGACCAATAACGGGGCATCACGTGGTGGCCTTATATTGGACCACGAAAATTACACGACCCAATAACATGCTTCCAACACATACCTTTATGACCCAAATAACATACGCATGCCGAGTTTTGTTTGGTCCACCGTACGCCCAGTTGGCATGCTGACGTCATCATGACATCAGCAATACAAACTTCCCAATCAACAACCCAGTCAGCCCACTTGCAAAAAAAGTTGTTGTTGATCAAAAACTTCAAAACACCATAAATTTGTCATACGATTTTGAATTGAGGTGATTCAAGCATCGTTGGAATCAAGACAACGAACACTACAGATTGACACTAGTTTTGGGAGATTCTAAGCACTTTAATTTTTTAGCCTCATTTTGATATGTGGGCCATATATATACCAAGGAGGTCTTGTCAATTGTTTTATCGAATAATTTTTCATTTATGTGATGTAAAGGAGGTTTTCCCCTTGAAGAGGCTAATTCTCAATTCATTTATCTATCTTTTCTTTTGTTCCGGTTGCATAACAATTGGTATCAGAGCTTTGTATTCTAGGGTTTTGGAATTTTTTCTATAATTTTTTTTCTTCGAAGGTTCAGAAACTGAAATTTTAACCACGTGGAGCTGAAATATTGATGAAATTTGTGTATAAATTTTAGATCTTGGTTCGCTATATCTTCTAAGATATGGTCTGAATAAATTAGGGTTTTTGCATGCTCCAAAATTCAATCTCAAATAAGTGACCTAGGGAAAATCATCATAAATTTCTTGTCAAGCATCAGATTTTAATTCCATAAAAAGTGACTGAAATCAAATGAAATTTATTTTCTCATGTATCAATTTCAAGGACGAAAGTTGAAACAATGACAGGTGGAATCTTGTATAAGTTCAGTCTACTGAACCAGTCCATAATCAGGTCATTGTGGGAGATTTTTCATAAATTTATATTGAAGAATCCAATATTGGTATGAATTTTGCCATTGGAAAGAATAATCAGAGTACTACCACAAGACTTAATTTCAGACCATGGGAGTCTGAAATTTCAGAGATACAAAAATTTAAATATCAAGCTCTAAAAAGCAAGAAGAAAAAGGTGTGTATTTTTTAAATTGCGTAAGTTTTGTTTTAAAAATAAGTCTGAAGTAATTCAAAGGGCATAGTAAAGAATATATATCATTATTTGGTTCAAATATGCCTCAAAACGAAAAAAAATGGATACTCCCAATAAGCAACCAGAAATCTCTACTATGACGCATGAAGAAGAGGACGAAATGCAACATGATATATCAAAATTACGGGACCAAGTGCAACAAATTTCACTCTCACAAAGAGTAACCAGAAATGAAATGGAAGCTAAGATGGATGGTTTTAATAATGGTTTAAAACAATACATGGAAGTTTTGAAGGATGGATTAAAATGAGACATGGAAGATTTGACAAAATTGTTACAAGAAATGTTTCCTAATAGAAAAAAGGTATTCCATAGAACTCACGATGAGAACAAAAGGAATGTTAATCATGATTTTTGAGACTCTAACTTTGGATTGAAGACCAACCACATTCCAAATATTGATATGAGGAAGTTTCATATCAAGGATCCAGTAAGATAGATACTATAGATGGAGTAATATTTTGATCTACATGGTGTGCAACACACACAAAAGATATGTATTACATATTTATAATTAGGACCCAATAAATTTGTATCGTATCAATGACTTTGTTCTTATAAATCACTTGTCACTTGGTAAATTTTTACGGAGGAAATGATAGCACATTACGAGGATACAAAGAGAACCACCTTCTTTGGCCAATTGGTAAATTTCAAATAAAAGGGTTTAATGGCAGAGCACATTGAGGATTTCAAAAAATTGAATATCAGGGTAACTGATATTCTACACGAGCATAGGATTGATGTCTTCATAAAAACTTTAAAGGATAAAATACAACATGAAGTTCTCCTTTGGGAACTTGATTCATTGGAGAAGGCATTTAGGGTTGAAAGAAAAATTATGAAAACAAGGAAGTCTACCACTCATAACTATAAAGAGGGAAGTGTTTCTACTCCTAGCCTTCCACAACCTACAAGGTTGACACCACAACAATTGTAGGAAAAAAGAGAAAAATTGATTTGTTACATTTGTGATATAAAATACACTAAAGGTAATAATTGTGCTAAGAAGAAATTATTTTACAGATTGTGACAAGGAGGAAGAAAAGGAATCAGAAACATCAAAAGAAGATGTTATACACTGGGAACCAACCCCAAAGAAACAATAAATTAATTTGACCATATCTTGTAATGCATTGGAGGGTATTACCACTCCTAAAAATATCAATATAGAAGGATATATGAAGAAGAAAAAGGCAATAATATTGATTGATTCAGTTAGTACCCATAACTTTATTCATTGTAAAATAGCCAAGGAATTGAATTACTTTCAATATCCAGCACCAAAGTTTCAAGTGATGGTTGCGAATGGAGGAACTATAATTGATTTGTAAAGTGCCATAATATCAAGCTAACTATGGGGGAATATGTATTGAATATTCCAATGATTTCCATTCCAATGGGTGGATTTTATGTTGTACTAGGATTCCAATGGTTACAATCTTTGGGGATGAAACTTTTAATTTTTAAGAATTTTCTTGAAATATTTTTGGGAAGGAAAGAAAATTAAATTAAGGGGTATTGTAGGGAAACCAGGCAAGATAATGGACTATAATGGCATGAAAAATATTTTGAAGAAATAAAATTATGGCTTAATTGCACAATTATGCTCATTGGAGGTTCAAATATCGAAATAATTTATTTCTCCATATCTCCAAAAAGTCTTGGACAATAATTCTAGGGTATTTGATACTCCCAAAGGCCTCCCACCTATTCGTGATTATGATTATGCTATTCACTTGATTCCAGGAATTATTCCTCCAAACATCAGGCCTTACAGATATCTTTATGCCCAAAAGAGTGAAATTGAACATACGGTTGTAGAAATGCTAGAGTCTGGTATAATTCAACCTAGTCAAAGTTATTTCTCTGCTCTAATAGTATTGGTGCACAAGAAAGATGGATCATGGAATATGTATCCGGATTATAGGGATATCAACAAGCTCATTATTAAAAATAAATTTCCCGTTCCTATCATTGATGAATTGTTGGATGAATCACATGGAGCAATTTACTTCACCAAGTTGGATCTTCTTTCAGGATCGTCAAATTAGAATGAAGATAAAAGACATTCTGAAAACAACATTTAGAACTCATGAAGTTCATTATGATTTTTTTTTCATGCCTTTTGGACTTACTAATACACCTTTCGCATTTCAAGGTTTGAAGAATTCCCTTTTCAAACCCTTTGAAAATTTGTGTTAATATTTTTTGATTATATACTAATATACAAGAAGTTTTGGAAGGATTGTGTTCAACATGTTGACATGGTGCTCAAACTATTATCAGAGAAACAATTATATGAAAAAACCTCCAAATGTTTCTTTGGAGTACAGGAGGTGGAATATTTGGGTCATATTGTATCTCATGAGGGTGTTAAGGTAAAGTCATTAAGGAGTGGAAAATCCTATAATCCTAAAGAATATTCGAGGATTTATTGGGTTGACAGGGTATTATCATAAGTTTTTTAATAAGTATGGGAGAATAGCAACACCTCTAACATTACTAAATAAATATGCATTTTCTTGGACTCCATAAGAAACTACTTGGCCTTTGAACATATTAAAGAGGAAATGTGTCAAGCACTACTCTTAGCTACACTAGAGTTCACAAAAACCTTTATTGTGGAATGTGATGCCTTAGGAAATGGAATTGATGTTGTTTTAATGCAATAAGGAAGACACATTGTTTTTGGAAGTCATCCAATCATGGGAAAATATTTACATAAAACTATTTATGAGAAGGAAATGTTGCCAATACTACATGCACTCAAAGAATGGCGGCCTTACCTAATGGGAACACAATTCAAGGTAAAAAAAAATCATGGTAGTATTAAATAATTTTTGAAACAAATATTATTTTCAGAAGAGAAACAAAAATGGGTCACAAATATATTGGGTTATGACTTTGAAATTATCTACAAAAAAGGGAAGAAAAAGGTTATCGCAAATGCAGTATCAAGAAAGGATGAGAATGTGGAAGCATTTCTTTGTGCCATTTCTATTATCTAACCTTATTAGATAACTAAATTAAGATGTGAATGGAAGAATGACAAAGAGTTGTGGACACTCATTCAAAGGTTGCAGCAAGATCCCAATACATTTGATCCATATATCTGGAAAAATGCTTCATTATGGTACAAAGATCGCTTATATCTATGTAAGAATTTCGAACTCAAACAAAAGATTCTTTTAGAATTACATACCTCCCCCTTAGGACGGCACTCAATATTTTTTAAAAATTACCACATGGTCAAGAAGGAATATTTTTGGGATGCCCTTAAATCTGATATTCAAAATTTTTTACAGAATGTTTGGTTTTTCGACAAAATAAAGTTGAGACAATTAAGACCCTGATTCTGTTACAACCTTTAGCTATTCCAAGTCAGCATTGGGAGGAGGTCTCAATGAATTTTATCACAAGTTTATCCAAGTCTGAAGGAAAGAGTGTCATCATGGTGTTAGTTGATATACTTACCAAATATGCACACTTTTGTGCGTTATCTCATCCTTTTAAATCCATTACAATTGCTACTACATTTATCAAAAAAACTCAAAAGATACATGGAAACCCAAAGATTATTGTAAGTGATAGAGATCCCATTTTCACTGGAAATTTTTGGATGAAATTGGTTTCTTGTCTTGTTACTCAATTAGCTCACAGCTCATCTTATCATCTTAAATCTAGTGGGAAAAATGAGATAGCGAGAAAATGTTTGGAAGGATATCTCTATTGCTTTAATAAAAAAACACAATGGGTCAAGTGGTTACCTATGGTTGAATGGTGGTATAATACTTCCTTCCATACTGCAACAAAAATGACACCATTTATGACACTTTATGAATATGATCCATTGTCGATCGAGCATCAATAAGAAGTTCTCCAACTTTTAAAGGATAACCTCACTCTAGCGCATAATCGAATGAAACAATAGGAAGATCAACATCGCAATGAAAGAAGTTTTGATGTAAACGACTGGGTATTTTTAAGGCTACAACCATACAAACAAATTTCCCTCAAGCAAGCTAAGAAGGATAATAAATTATCACCCATGTATTATGGTCCTTACAAAGTGTTGCAGAAGATTGGTACTATGGCATACAAATTGGAGCTTCATGAATATTCTCGAGTACACCATATTTTCCATGTTTCATGCTTAAATAAGGTTATCAATGACAAGCTTCTAGTTCAAACAATATTTCCAGAACTTGAAAAAGAAGGGGAAAATCACATTAGAGCATGAAGTAGTCATGGAAATAAGAACCTAACAGCTACGAAATTGATCAATTTTAGAGTATCTCATTAAGTCGAATAACTTACCCACTGAAGATTCCATATGGGAGGATGAGAATTTTATACAGAAGTATCCAAAACTACTCAAGGGTTGAGGACAACACTTTTTTGAAGGATGGGGGCATGTTAGGTCTCTATAATATTAGTGTAGCCCCCTTATTGTTATGATTAGTGTATCCCACTTATGGTTATTGTTAGTGTAGCAACCTATTGTTATTGTTGCTCCCATGTATCCCCCATATTGTTATTTGTATGTCCCATAAAATCCCACTATTGTTATTGCTGTGCCCCATATAATCCCACTATTGTTATTGTTGCGCCCTTACATTATTATTGTTATGTAGGATCTGATTATATTGTGACCCCTTGCACTCCTATAAATACCAAGGATTTATTGTCATTTGTATCATTAAAAAATTATTCATTTATGTGATGTAAGGGAGGTTTCCCACTAAAAGAGGCTAATTATCAATTCATTAATCTATCTTTTCTTATGTTCCTGGGTTGCATAAAAAATGTTTCACAAACAATGTGTCATGCTCATGATCATCATTGATTTAAAGGTGATACTCCTTGATCACATCATGTGACTCATAAGTGTTATCCCTACCATCAACATTAAATTTTTCATGTTTTTACAAAATTTATATGAATATGTACACTTGGTCTGAGTGTTAGTACTCACTCTAGATATTCGTCTTAGGAGAAAATGTGTGATTCTCAACAAAATATACCACTGATAAGAGTGTTCCTAGATGGAGTAATTTATGAGAATGATTAAATTCATAAGCTTGCCACTTGTACCAATGCAATTGTTTTATATATTTATAGATATGATTCTGAAGCACCCCCATGAATTGTCAAATAGGAATATCATCCTCAACATAGTTTATCCTCCTAGGCATGAGAGTTGAAGAAGTTGGTTTATTTCCCATGACATACTCATATATCTTTGATGTAACGATGACATATGACATCCCAGACTGGTTGGGATCAATAAGAAAGTTCTTATGGAACACTTCCAAATCACCACATTCAATGCATCTTCTCCCACCTATGCATATTTTCTTGCAAAACAACTCTTATGGCTCCCTTCTACAGAATATTGATGAAACAAAATCGTGCACTATAGGAGGAGGATTGTCGTTGTGATATTTATTCTTGTAAAATTATCAAGAAGTGTCATAATTAATTTGGAATTCAACATGATATCGGAAAAAAAACACGTGTCACTGATTTTATTAGGCCTAATAAACCATGGTTTCAATTTCTGAAACATCCTTATGGATATCTTCACTTGGTTATTTATTTCTTGAAATTCCTCGAACAATGAAACTTATATCATGTATACAGCGTGCTTAACATGATCTACATACTCACCTTTATCTATTTGATGTTGTACTTCATGCTTTCTATCTAGAATAGCACGGGAATGGATCTCCCAAAACTTTACCACAAGTATTTTGATTATTTTTGTAAGCTTGTCTTGGTAGGGTTTCTCGGTGATAAGAGCCCAACAAGCACATTCATCATTTTCATTTACTCGAGCCCTTAATTTGGTATGATTGTGCAATGTTTTTCTCGATACTTGGATCAATTTTGACATTGTTTCCAACTTTTGTTGTCTTGATGAACTTGGTGCAACAATAACAGTTTTAATTTCCCTACATGCAGCTTGAACATCAAGTTTTCTTTATTTTTGAAACATAGTGAATGTCTTTGATATATTTTCAGTTAAATTCATATGTGTCTTCTTTCTTTTAGCATCTTTGACACCCAAAATATTTGTGGCATGTTTTAGTTTCTTATGTTTGGTTAACCCATGTAGTATCTAAGCTTGTGCAACAACTGAATGTTTCTCAAAATATTATCAAATTATGTTACTGGAATGGTCTCTAACAATGCGAGCAGGGATAGGCTCCCCAAGGTCCTTTGTTATGCTTTCATCTAAATTTTCAGCAAACCTTCCACCCCTTTCAAAACCACTTTAGATCCCTATTCATGTCCTATCAACTTGAGAGGAAAAAACTCGTTCTTCTAGTGGTTGATCAACTTGATAGGGAAATAATTATTCCTCTAGTGGTTGATCAACTTGATAGGGAAAATATTATTCCTCTAGTAGTTGATTAGCTTGTCATTTGCATCGTTTGAATCGTCTCAACGAAATTTATGAATTGGTGTCAATTTTGCTGATATTTGAGGACTCCAAATTTTGAGCCTTTTTTTATCCTCCTAGATCAATCCTTCCCAATGAGGAGCCTTTAGGCCTCTAGAATCCTTATCAATCAACATGTAGGTGGGATAATTTCTCCTTCAAATTCTCTTTTTCAATCCATCGTGCCTTGTTGGGATGCATTACTTTTAAACCCACTCGAAAGTAATCTACATCTCCCCATTATGAAGTCATGGTTATTTTTTCTAAGATGATATATTCGAGCAACTTTTCCAAGTACTCTAGAGAAAAATAATCCACTTATGGAACTTGACCACTGTCCTTTGGATCCATGATCATGGGAGGTTCATAAAGTTTCTTCTCTTCATTGACTACAAAATACCTTTACATATAGGTCGTTAGATCAAGGCGATAAGCATTAGTCCTAATATTTTCTAATATGGTAAATGGACCATATATGATTGGATTCAAATATTTTACTTCTCCCTTCATTTTGTTCTTGTTGATATAAATCCATACTTGGTTTCCAACCTGGAATTAATGATCAACCTTGTGCTTGTCATGTCGGGCCTTATACGTTTCCTAAATTTTATCCAAATTTTCATGTACTCCTTGATGTATCATTTGGATCCTTTGAATGAAATTGTGATCTTTTTCTTCATCACATCGTTCATTGGAGTTCTCATATTTCCCAAAGACAAAATATAAGGGTGACTTTGGCAGGTACCTAAAGCATGTCTCAAATGGTGAAATTTGAGTAGAAGAGTGCAAATCCCTATTCAGTGCACGTTGAACATAATGTATATGTTCATCCCACAACTTAGGATGTTTGTTGCAATACCCTCGGAGAAAATGAACCAATGTTCTATTGACGACCTTGTCTTTCCATCAGTCCATGGATGGAAATTTGTACTCCTCTTTAGCTTGGTGTCCATAATTCTCCACAAGCTTGTCCCAAACTCTCCAAGTAATCTAGAATATAGATCCAAGAAAATGGATGTGGGTAGTCCAAAATGGACCCATATATGTTGAAATAAAATTTAAGTAGCTTTCTCAGCAATAATCTTATTTTTACATGCCATTGAGATACACATCTTGTTAAACCTATCCACTACTACATAAAAGTAGTCATGACCCCTTTTTGACAAATAAAACCCCCTGCAAAATCCATGAAGATACTCTCCCAAGGATGAGAAGGAACAGAGAGTGGTGTGTACAACCCCAATTTTCTATTAGTGGGTTTACAAATAGAGAACATCACACACCCATTTACATACTTAGTTACAATTTCTTTCATCTGAGGCCAATAACAAAACCTTTACAAATGAGGTAGTGTTTTTCCTACCCCGAAGTGATCAAATGCATGATAAGTGTGAGCTTCTCGAATTACATGGACTCTTACACTTGTAGGAATACATAACGTACCAAGACAATAGAGTAATTTGACCTACAAACGATATTTCTCCATTTTTGATTCATGGGCTATCCTCTCAAAAACATCTTTAAAATATTCCTCACTAGCATACTATTCAACATAGTTATCATGAGATATAGAGGCATTATTCAAAATAATAGATGCAGAAATAAGAGGTCTAGAAAGTGTATCTTCCACTTTGTTACTTATACCCTTATTGTACTTGACTACCAAATGGAATTGTTGAAGGAATCCCATCCACCTAAAGTGTCGAGCCTATTATACCTTGGTATGTGACTAGAGACATTGTAAGGGTTGATGGTCTATATGTATGATAGTCTCCTGGGCCTATCATGTAATGCTTCCATTTCTTGACAATTTGAACCAAGGCATACAACTCTTTGTCATATGTGGGATAGTTAAAAGTAGCTTGAGAGAAATTCTTTGAACGCTAACAAACATGTTTATGACGTTGCATCAATATTGCACCAATGACATATCCACTAGCATTTTTATAAATCTTGAATGGCTACTGAAGGTGTGGCAAAGCTAGTATTAGCATTGTGTTGATAATTTCCTTCAAGGTGTTGAAATTCTTTTGTTTCTTTCCTACCCACTGAAATACTTTTGTTACATTGGTCAATGCATGCAAAGGAGATGCAATGAATGATAAGTTAGCTATGAATCTTATCCATTAATAAACTACTCCCAAGAAGCTTCTCACTTATGTCACATTTGTAGGTTTAGGCCATTTTAAAATTACGTCAACTTTAGAAGGATCAATCTTATGTTGACCTCCTCCAATAATATGACCCAAATACACCAAGGAAGTTTTCCAAATTCACATTTGGACAAATTTACATACAATTTATCCTTTTGCAAAGCATCGCTATAGAAATTTTATAGTAAAAAATCGGCCTTAAAAAAAATGTACAAAAAAAATAAACTTTATAAGAACATTAGGATTCAAGATTATGATGTCAACAATGGGGGTTGATTCACCATTTTTCGAATAAAAACATTAAAAAATAAATAAATTAAAATTAAAAAAACTACTTTTTATACTCATCTTTTCAACTTATCTCCCTAAAGTTTTACTCAAATTTTGAGTGGGAGTACTCATTGCTTGCATAATTTAATTCCTCATCCAATAAGTACCCATGTTGCATACTTTCAATGGACCCTGCTACAAGAAAAATGAGAAATACATGAAAAATATGATTGCAATCATATCATGTATTTCTCATTTTTCATGTAGCAGGGTCCATCAAAAGTATGCAACATGGGTAGTCCTTGGATGAGGAATTAAATTTTGCATCCAATGAGTGTTCCCACTCAAAATTTGAGTAAAACCGTAGGGAAATAAGTTGAAAATACAATTTGAAAAAGTAGTTTTCTCTTTTTCCCTCTAAAACTTGATGATTTAATATAATATTATTTTGTTATTTCCACTATTATTTTATAATATTCCTTAGGATGCCCATTTTAGACCTCAAAATTTCTCTAATGCGGTACTTTCTTGACATGTCTTACATGATCATCCCATGTTTTACTAAAGACAAGTTTATCATCTAAGTATATAAGTACAAACTCATCTAAGAATGGTCAAAATACATCATTCGTTACATGCAAGAATGTAGTTGTAGTATTGCGAATCCCAAAGGGCATTACCAACCACTCAAATAACCCTTGCTTGGTTTTGAAAGCAATTTTCCACACATCAGTTTCTGCAATCCTGATATGATGGTAACCAATTCTTTGTGTGCCATCTTTATTTGGAACCAACGCAATTGGAGAATCAAAGGGGGGTGAGATAGGTATAATGACTACTTGTTCCAACAATTCTTGCACCCGCTTCTTGATTTCCTCTATTTCCCTCATTGAAATCTTGTACATACCCACATTTGGAAGAGGTGAATCTTGTTGAAGATGGATCTCAGGCCGAATTTCCCGCTTTGGAGCCAATCCACTTGGTTCTTAAAAATTCTCATCATAATTATTAATAATATCAAACATTTATTTCTGTGAAAAATAATACCTTCTTGTCATATAAGTATGGGATTCCCAAGGCTATGCCACAAATTTCAAGGGGGACAATATCAAAATCAGCCTCATCTACCAACTTTGAAGCAATAGCAAATCTAACCCTACATTGTTTGGTGACATTGAGTTTTGCACTGTCATGCACTCAACCAAGAGGATAGGGTTTCAGATGAGGTCTCATTTCTAAACCCAACTTCTTAACAATTAACTCTGAGATAAAATTATCTTCAAAAAATAGATCAAATAGTGTGTTTATTTTTGTGTGCTTACATACCACTCTTATATGAAATGATTTACTTCTTTTTCTTGCATCACCACGAGATTTACTTTCAGAAATTGGACTAGCATGATAGGAACTTTTACCTTGTACCCTAGTGGTTGTGATCTGCATCTCATCACTGGAATACGAACCTAGGTCTTGTTGCGCTATGGCAACCATCTTCTTCCTCCCTTTTCCACCAAACTTATTAGGCTTTAACCTCGGATGTAGTTTCCAACAGTTCTCCTCATAATGCCCATATTTCTTGCAATGAGTGCAGGAGGGATTTCCTTCCTCTTTCTTTGTTTTCATTGTATTCTTTCCCTTTCCTTCTCCTTTGAACTTGTTTTTCTGGGGTCTGGATGGAGGTTTATTTGCATTTTCCTCTTGTCCATGCTTTCCCTTGTTTTCAAAATTAATTTCTTTCACACTAGCTTCATCTATATTATTGGGATCAAAAAATAACAATGATTGATGAAGATAATTGTGTACAGTGTTAATATATTTCATTAAATTTTATGGTGATTCTAAAGGAATATTCAATGTCAATGCTTTCCTCCTAAACTCTTCTGTAAAACTTTGAACATATCGACCTTTTCCCTGTCCCAAGTTTTTCCACTCCATCATGGTTTTTTTCCTATAATCCAATGGGAAAAAAAATCCCCACTAATGAAAAATCAAACGCAAACCATGATGAAAGGAGTTTGCCATTATGTTGACTACCTTTCTGAATTTTTCTCTCCCACCATATAAGAGTTATGTCTCCCAGCCAAAGAGATTCCAAATGAATATTTCTTCAATCCTCTTTGATTTGTTATATATGGTATTATACTTTGATCTATATAATCCAATTATTCATCTTCTTTGCATTAGCTTCTCCATTAAACATGGGAAAATCAAATTTCACATCTAGCTTTAAAAATGGATTTTTAGAATCATTTTTCTGATCACTATTTGAACAATGAGAATGAGGGGAAGAGGAATAGCTTGAACTTGAAGATGTATATTCAAGAGGTTCTCCTACACCTCCTCATTGTACTAATACATTATCATCTTTTGTAGCTCCCTCTTTCTTTTCATATTTTTCCATTCTTTTTTTATAATCTACAAACAACTTTTCTACCTAATCCTCCATCCGGTAGAAGGCATAATGGAAAGCCTGCTCATTCCCTGTATGCATGTAATTATCCTCCATTTTCTTTCTTTTTTTTGCATGTCCAATATCGGGGTCAAAAGACTTGAGTTATTTTTCACCCTCTTTGATTTTGGCCTTGGTAAGCATCCACACTCATAATTCACATCAAGGAAGACTGCTCTAATACCGACATGATTCAAGATCTTTCCTTTTTTGATGTTAAACAAAATTGATTAGAGAGCTTGAAAATACCATAAAATAAACATCCATGAAGAAACAACACAAAATTAAGGCAACATAGACAAGGCACCAAGACTTGATAACGAAGTTCACTCACAATGTGTGAGCTACGTATCCAAGCCCAACTTCAAAGTGGGGAAGACTCTATATTATCTTAGTAAAAAAAGGATATCACATGGAAAAATACATATAAATACCTCACATTTGGGGATGACCCAAAAATTCATTGCTCAAATCTTATTTTTGACTTCAATGGTGCTTTCAACTCGAAAATTCGTAAAAAATTACTAAAACTTCATGTGGTTTTTTCATTTTCACCTCATGTCCTCTTAGGGAATCTTCAAGATAACATAAATATTCAGAATATTCCAATAATATTCTTGTAGAATATTCCCTAGAAAGATCTATCTTGAAAAATGCGCCCACCCTGGCATGTTCCACTTCCCTGTGTTGAGTTCTATTCCCCCCCCCCCTCTCGCGCCTTTAACTTTACTCTTCGTACAAATGTAATGGCTTGTTTATATAAATATGGTGGGGAATTATTTTCAAATGCCCCACTTGGGTGCTTTAGTTGGCATATGTGTGCGAGTTCGTTGCTGGTGGGTGAGGTCTTCGGGTCAAACCCCACAAGACCCTAACATATTATTTTATTTGGTTGCTTTGTTTGAACAATGTGTTGGATAGTTATAACCATATATAATTGGGGTTAGCAAGGTTTCCAAACCAGTGCATCGCTAACTTCCTGCCAGTTGTTTGACATGTTCCCATAGTTGGACTGGGCCACTTTGGCTTCCAGCTAGGTGCCATGTGGCACCATTCTATTGGGCCACATGGCACCTTCTTATTAGCCCAAGTATGTACCCAATCACCCTATCATGCCATGTCACATTCTCATCAGGAAGACATGTCCCACCACGTGGAGAATTCAAGGGTTGAAATGTGGCAATCCTTAGGGATGCCACATTGTGCCTCTTGGGTGGTGCCATGTGGAACCTTCTAGTGATACCACATGGCATTATCAGTGCCAAAATTTTTATTATTTCCCAAAAAATTCAAATGAGCATAAATTTTTCATACAAAGTCAGATTGAGGTGTCGTTCACGTCGTTGGAATCATGTCGACGAGATCTACGACTTGGTGTCAGTTTTTATAAGAGTTGAATGCTTCAAGTTTTAAGCCTTTGTTGATCCTCCTAGATTAATTCTCCCACTTTGTTGGAGCTAAAAGGTCATAGTGCCAAGCTTCGAAGACCTTTTTATATTAAACTCCTCTTGGATTAAAGAGGAATAATTTTCTTCTTTGATCAAAGAAGGTTGGATTCCTTTTGACTCACATAGAGGGCGATCAACATCACATCATTTTGAGGAAAATTTAAACTAGATTAAAAGCAATTCTATGGAGTGGGAGAAATGAAAACGCAGGAAAGAAGAGGATGAGCTTGTAGATATTGAATGGGTGATTCATGTAGTCTTGGACTTTGATGATGGGGGATTTTTGAATGCAATGTGTAGGAGACTCTTAGTTTGTCTGGAAGCCAAAAGAAAGGCCATCTTAGAGGCTTGAGAGGTTGTCTATAGATTAAAAAGTAGGGCCCTATGGCTTGAAGTGGGGAACGAGAACAAAAAAATAAAATCATGCTTATGAAAAGGGTGGGAAGTTGATTAATACAATTTAGAATCTCCAAGATGAGGATGGCAGTGAGGTATCAAATTTCAAGGAACTAACCTCTATGGCTAGAGACCAATTTTAGAACATGTTTCAGGAGATGCAAGGGATAATAGTGTGGAATTCATCAAGGTATCACACATTTTTTGTATATTTGTGAATGATGAATATAATAGATAATTGGTGGATGTGGTTTTTAAAGAGGAGTTGAAGGTTGTTATGACTATTTTTCAAAAGGATAAAAGTCTAGGGCCTGATGGGTCGGGTTGAGTTATTTGAAGGTTTATTTTTTTATATTATTAAAAAGGATCTTTTATAAATGGTAAATGAGTCTAGAAGGGGAGGTAAAGTTTTGAAAACTTTCAATTCTACTTTTATCGCACTCATTCCCAAAGTTGATAATCCTTCTTCCTTCGAAGCCTTTCGTCCCATATCTTTTTGTAACTGTGTTTATAAGGACATTTCCAACAGATTAAATTCAATCTTGTTATGAGCTATATATAAAGAGAAATTTAGTTTTTTGGAAGGGAGACAGGTTGTAATGCTCCAAACTAGGAAAAACAGTGATATGAAAAGGAAACAATAAATGCAACACCTTAAAATTGTAAAAATTATATGCACTACACATGCATATGTCCAAGATTCTCCCGATCACACATTATTTTAACTTCATGCACAATACATAATCTATTCCACCATTGATCATCGCATGCGGAAATTAATACAATTGCAATGCACACATGAAACCATAAAAATTCACACACATTAACACAGTTGTTTAACGAGAAAGCCTAAAGCTTAAAACCCCAAATATTTGTATATAATATATGTCATAGATAACATGTAACAATCCTCATACAAATCTTATCGCAAGCTCTCAGTACAATCCAATCGCTACACACTAATCAGGCCTGATCTTGCAAATCCATGAACCAATCTTTGCCAGCCTTTAGCCTGCCTCTACTGCGCAATCCCTTCTGAAGAATGGATATGGATGAACTCCAATTGCTCCAGCCTTGCTCACGCAATCCTTAAATGCATCTCCACTAAATTTTTGGTGCAAACAATGCAACACTATAGTCATAACTGATAGTCACACTTGCTCTTTCACCTACCTCTCCATGGGTCTCCACTAAACTATCCATGCACTATAGTGAATTGATGTATTCTTCAGTTGATTAATGAGTTAATATTTAATGAATTAATTAACTAATTAATTCACTCCACTCTCACTAGTGTATCAATCAGTTAGACTAGATACAACTAGCTCAACTGAGTCTAACTGAGTTAAACTAAATACAACTCCATAACTACTTCTTCTCACCTGTGGCTTCAGCACCGCCACTGAGTTCAACTTCTTCTCCAGCAATATTCAGCAGTACCCTTAGGAATAGCGTAATTCCTTCTGTCAGCTCCTGTGCCACATCTGTGCACTTAACTGAAGTGCTCCAAGAGAATAAGATAATGTTTATAGTCCAAATATTATTAAGAGCTAATATTATTCGACATATCTATTTTTAGACTGGCAATCTAAAAATAGATTCCGCCCAATATGTCTAAAAATAGAAGTCCATCTATTTTTCCAACTGGACCAACCATCCACAAATAGCATCCTGCAACTCATAGAATATGACTTGTTGTTCAAAAATAGGACTTTAAGACAAAATCACCCAGAGATAAATTCCACCTATTGTGTGATTATTTTCCAGAATCCAGATCAAGAATGATGTTCTCAGATGCCTCCTTCATCATTTCTGCCACCTTCAACACTTTCAAATAACAAGAAAACATCATTTTGCAGAAGCATATGCAACTCATGCATTCTCCTTAACCTTCCAACCAAAGGCTCCAAACAACTCAATCAATATGATGCATCTATCATCAAAATCTTCGACTTCTGCTTAGATATTGCACATGTATTCAGAAACCACTGCGTTGTTGAACTCTACACCCATGCACTCTGCACTTGATGTCAACTCTGAACAGTGCTCCAGTATCCGACACTGTCACTTTGATCTGCCTACATCAATCTAGTTGATCATGCTACTGCTTCTGTGTGAGCACCTCATAGCCACGACCAATTCATGAGATCTAAACCATCTCCATGAATCCTGCCTAGAAATCTCCTTGGGATTACCACGTGCCGCCCCACCCTCTCACCCTGGTGGTATAGGGCCGACAAATTCTCCTATCCGGCACGAAATTTCTCTTCATATGGTTTTTCTAGACCGAAACATTCCTCATTTTGTGACTGCTCCACATCCCGAGGTTCACTCTTACCTGCATGCAAAACTTGCTCCCTCTCAAGCATCAATTGCATGGATTTCTTGCACTTCCCAACAATAGGAAGCTCCGTAGAAATCCAATCTACTTCAATTCTGTAGAGATTCTTGGCTCGAATCCAAACCTTCTTGACTTGTCCTATTGCTTTGTACCGAAGGAAAAAATTTCCTTCACTAAAGACAACATCATACCTTTTATCCTCTAACATTGCGACTGAGATTAAATTCTTCTTTAAACTTGGAACATGCACTACATCTTGTAAAAGAATGAGTTTACCTGACTCCCTCTGAAAGGTAATGGTACCAATGCCAGTCGCATTTTATCATCCATTGTCGCCCAACTCAACATGCAACTGGAGTTCTTTCTCCACCAAGTCTCTGAAAATATTCACATCTCCCGTTATGTGAAGGGAAGCACCACTATCAAAGTACCACCCCGATCCCAATGCACTAGACACCATGCATGCGATCAATGAGAAGTCTAGCTCAAATTGCGAGGAAAGAGCCTCACCAGCTTAAGCTCCAGCAGCCTGCTTGTTCTTCTTCTTCTGTGGACAATGTGTGGCGAAATGCCCATGTTCGTGACAGTGAAAACACTTCACTTTGGACATGTCATGCTCTTTGCCATCCGCACCGGATTGAGAAGGATTTTTCTTTCCCTTCCCTTTCCTTGCTTTGGCAGCCAAAGCGCAATCCTCTTCATCATCATTCTTTGATGAAGAGCCATCCCTGGTACTCCGCGTTATCTCCTCCTGCACAAGATCTGACAGAGTCCTCGTAGCTATGAAAACTCTTCGGAAGCCCAAGGAGAGCCAATCTCACCAAGTCTTCTTCATCTACACTAACTCCTACACTCCCAAGCTCATCCCTACAGTGGAAAAACTTTGTCAAGTATACAGGAATAGTGTCATTCTTCTCCATTTTTATTTTCTTGAGCTTGTCTTTAAGCGCCAACTTCCTCTGGTCACTTCTGCTTTGGAACAATTCTGTCAAAGCTTTCCACATCAAGAATGGAATAGATTTACCATGAATGCTGGACACTATGTGATCCTTCACACCTTCCAACAGAATCCTTCGACACCTTGCTACCTTATTTTTCCATGCGTCAAGTGCAGTTGCATCGCTGGAACCCGGTTTAGAATATCAGCATCTATGAAATCCTTCAACCCATTATCCTCCAGAACCACCTCCATCTTGTCCTTCCATGCAATATAATTCAAGTTTCCCTCAAGGGCATACTCCAATCGCAATCCATTGAAAGACATTTCAATGAATGCTCAACTTTCTCAATTGCCATAAGAAAACATCATGTTGAATCAATTCCACCAAGACAAAATCCAACAATTGTTTCATTAATTGAAATTTCTCCAATGATTAGAGCTTTTGATACCAGGAATATACGTCACGCATGGATACGTCCAAGATTCTCCATCATTAATAATTATTTTAGTAACTTCATGTACAATACACCCATTCCACCACGATCATCATAGAATAAATAACTAGAATGTAACAATATGAAACCATAAAAATTCACACACATTAACACAGTGATTTAACAGGAAAGCCTGAAGCTAAAAACCCCAAATATTTGTAAATAATATATGTCATAGAGATCATGTAAAAATCCTCATACAATGCTTATCACAAGCTCTCAGTATAATCCAATCGCTACACACTAATAAGGCTCAATCTTGCAAATCCATGCACTGATATTTGCCAGCCTTTATCCTGCCTCTACTACGCAATCCTTGCTGAAGAATGGCTCTGGATGAACTCGAATTTCTCCAGCCTTGCTCACACAATCCTTAAAGGCATCTCCACTAAATTTGTGGTGCAAACAATGCAACACTATAGTCACAACTAATAGTCACACTTGCTCTTTCACCTACCTCTCCACTGGTCTCCACTGAAATTGTCCATGCACTGTAGTTAACTGATGTATTCTTCAGTTGATTAATGATTTAATATTTAGTGAATTAATTAACTAAATAATTCCACCACTCTCAATTAGTGTATCTAATCATGAATGATACAACTAGCTCAACTGAGTCTAACCGAGTTAAACTGAATACAACTCCATAACTACTTCTTCCAACTGTGTCATAACTTTGCTAATTGAGTTCTAAGTCCTCCATGCAATAGCTCTGGTAAACCCTTAGGAATAGCATAATTCCTTCTGCCAATTGTTGTGTCACATCTGTGCACTGAAATGAAGTGCTCCAAGAGAATAATTTGTTGTTTAGAGTCCAAATATTATTAAGAGCTAATAATATTCGACATGTCTATTTTTAGACTGGCAGTCTAAAAATAGACTCCGCCCAATATGTCTAAAAATAGAAATCCATCTATTTTTCCAACTTGACCAACCATCCACAAATAGCATCCTGCAACTCATAGAATATGATCGACATGTCTAAAAATAGACATAGTATAAAAATAGACTTTGCGACAAAAATCACCTGTGTGGGCCCCACCTAGTTTAGGTGATTATTTTCCAACTAGGATCAGGAATGATGTTGCACTGTTTCTTGTGGGCCTCCACTGTTTCTTGTTGCAATCTTCAACAAAAATTTAAACATTTAGTGAGCACCCATGTAAAGTACATAAATGATAACAAACTGAGCCATTTTATTAAGCAATTGGAGCAATATTACAATAGCATGGAAGTGTTCATGGGCTTGCCTCAATGGCAAGTGAGACAAAGCCCAGGTGATAAAATGACAAGCCCATATGGTAGAATCAAATACTACAATGATGCCCTACATTTTCTGTTGAAAAGAAGCTGCTAGAAACTCCACCTCCGGTGCTTAGAAAATTCCACAAAATTAACCCCAATATCCTAGAAAGGGTTTGGCCTGGTTTTGACCCCTGAAATCCAACCCCCAAATACCACGTCGTCCTCTAGCTCCTAAAAAATACGGCCTACCTGAAACTCCAGTGAAATTCCACCAATCACTCCAAAAAAATTGAGTTACACTCCCCCTAGATTCCCCTTATTTCACCCAGCAAAATCTTGCTCAACAACTTGACCCACAAGCTCCCACATGTGCCTAGTGAGAGGCTCTTGCACTGGACCTAGATGCTGCAATTTGTGATGACTTCAAGAAACCATCTCCTACTCTCAAAATCCTCCCAAAGGTTGATATCCCACTGAAGCTTCAATACCAAAACTCCCCCGACAATTGCAACCCAGAAGGCCCCTAAAATTTCTCAACATATTCCCTTCATTTGTCCTCCTGGAATACGCACTCGTTATGTAAATGGCTAAGTGATAAGCTCAAAATCCCCTTTAGCTCTCCTCCAAATTGGTGCAATTTTACCTCCCTAATGTGTCACTCGAATTCCCCGAAGAAAGGGTGATTTCTCCACTTAGAAAATTCCCTAAGCCTCTCCTATCTATCATTCATGGGCCTCATTTTCTCATGTGGGCCCCTCCATCTAGCTCTTCAACCTCCCTCCTTTTCTATTAAAACTCCTCCCTTAGGAAAGTTTGTTTTTCCCTCATGCATGTAGCCCCCACGCTCCAGCAACAAAACATTACGACCTCCATTTTTCCTCCTAAGTCTTTTCCCAAAAATTTGTGGGTCCCATGGCCTCCAAAAATGTCGAAATTGTAGAAAATAAATATGTGACAAATTGTTTTAGGAAGGGACATTACAGTCCTCCCCTCCCAAATATTGCTTGTCCCCAAGAAACTTCAGCATTGGATGCTCAAGTATGTGTTCACCTTCCTAGGTGGAATCCTCATCCGGTAATCTCCTCCAACGTACCAAATACTCCTTGATTGTTCTGCTCCTCATCTTCATCTCCCTATTCTACAGGATGGCTTCTAGCTCCAGAACCATATGCCCCTCATCATCAACTGGAAGAAACTCCACAACTGTTGTTACCTGCTGCCCCAACACCTTATTGAGGCATGAAACATGAAATAAGTTATGGAATTTTATCCCTCGTGGAAGATCCAGCTCATAGGCCACCTCCCCAACTCTTCTAATCGCCCTGTACAGATGATAAAAATGTGGTTGTAGGTTCCCAACCCCTTTCTGCTCCAACATGGACTTGTGATATGGTTGTAGCCATAGAAAAACCAATTCCCCCTCCTCAAACTACCTCTCAATCCTATGCCTATCTACATATATCTTCTGATGATTTTGAGTTGTCAATATGTTATCCTTTAGATCATTAAGGATGTCTTGGCTCTCTTAGATCCAATCTTTTGCCTTTAGGGCCCGGCTATCTCCAAAAAAAATGTAAGCAAAAGGCAAAGCATCACAACCATATAAGGCATGGAAGGGTGACATGTCGATGAACATGTTATGGGTGGTGTTTTAGCATTATTTTCCTAGATTTAGCCATTGAATCCATGCTCTATGTTGCTTGGTCACGTAGTTCTGAAGATATCCCTCCAGCCATTTGTTAACCCTCTTAGTTTAACCATCGATTGGTGGATGGTAACTCATGCTCAGGGTGAGTTCAGTGCCCACTAATCTAAAATATCCTGCCAAAATGCCCCCATGAACTGATCCAGGTGGCTCTAGAGAGGCTTAGAGATCAAATAAGACTAAAGAAAAACTCAAAAATTAAATTTCTTGGATTGCAATGAAACTAGCGTCAAATATTAGATCCTTTCACAATATTTCCAACGGCGCAAATGATGCCTCAATCTGAGTTTGTATGAAAAATTTATACTCTGTCAAAGTTTTAGTCAAACCTGGCAAAAATTCAAAATTCAATTGATGACATCAGTTGGGTGATGTGGCACCACCGTACAACACAGTGAGCAGGCATAGTCAGTAGGTGATGTGGCACTGTAGGTGAGATGGCATCGTCAAAAAAGGACATGTGGCACCATTTAGCATGGCATGACACTAACATAGCTTGACACATGACATTCATTAGATGGTTGAAGTGGCAATTAATTCGGCCAATCAAAAGTGGCCATGTGACCCCATAAGGAAGCGCCACGTCGCACCTCCAAATATGCCAAGTGGGCTTGAGATGTATGTGGAAAGTATAAAATTGGAGGCTCAATGAGGCTTGACCACAAGACCCCCCCAACCATACATGAGTTAACATAAGCATGCTAACCAACATGACAACTTGTACCTTTGGTAAATCTGCCCTAAAAGATTTATTTAAACCTTCATTTCTCATAATAATTCGACCAAGTAGAGACATGGACCTGAGGAGAGGACAAATGAAGGTTGGGATAGATGTGTGGCAGACCAGAGGGGTTGACCTTGGGAAAAAAGATCGAGGTGGATTCCAAGAATATTCCATGCAATATTCTTATACAAAATCTATGAGGTATCTTTAGATTCCCTTGGAGCCAAAATTTGATTATGTCAGAATCATGTCTACTTTATACTCATTTTTCTCATAATTTCTCAAGAAGCGTGATGGCGAGATCATATTTTTCATTTGAGTAGCATATCTTCAGTCAACTTTCATAAAGGAATCTTTATGGAATCATGAGGAATCTAAAAGATTCCCTTGGGGCCAAATTTTCACAGTTTCAGAACTAGGCAGTGTTTATACTCATTTTTTTCATTTTTTTCGAGGAGCGCAGTGGTGAAGTTAGATTTTTCATAAGAACAACAAAATTTTAGTCAACCACAGAGAAGGAATCCAGATTTTGACCAAGTCAAAACACGGTCAACTTTATAGTCATTTTTCACGATTTTGCGCAAGGAATTCAATGGTGCAGTCCATTTCTTTAGTAGAGGTGTGAATTTTCTGGTCATCCCTGAAAGTGGAGGTATATAGTGCCTTTTTTTACATGCATGTAATTTGATTTTCGCTGAATATTAATGAAAGCGACCTCCCTACTTTGAGAAAAGCCCATAGACGTAGCCCACACTGGGTGAAATATGTTATCAGTGTGTTTGTGTCCTTTGATTTGATGGTTGTCATTATGTTTCCTCTTCTTTCAAGTATTCACATGTGGTTTTTCATACTCTTTCACATGAAATTTTGCTAACATCATAGAAGGAAAAGATCTTGGTTAATTTCGGTAGCTGAGAGAATTCGGATCAAGCTTGGTATTAGAGTAGTCTTATCATTGATGTGAATTTCGAGTGTGACTAATAAATAGAGATTGAACATGAAATAATAAGGAAAATGGAGGATGACATAGATCTCTACGAGACCTTCTAAAAGATGGCCAACATGGTAGATTTAATGTATGAAAACTATGAGGAGAAGATGGAAAGAGAGGAACGGGAGAAAGAAAGATCATAGGATGATGCTCCATCTCCATCTTCCAGTGATTATTCATCTTCTTCTCATCATTCAGATGTGGAGATCAATCAAAGGCTTCAAGTAGAGAATGTTGAATTGAGGAGGGTTCTACGAGAACAAAAAGAGGAGAAGCAGAGATTGTAGCTTCAGTTACAAGCCATGGAAGAGGCCTTGGAAAAGATGAAGTGCAACGAAGGCCTAGTGAAGCCATCATCACCTGCTTCAGAATCGATAGTTGAGGTAAATAATGTTGATCGTTCTTTAGTTTCATTTTCAGATGACGTTATTTCTGTTGGATGCCTTGAGGTACCCATTTAAGGAACTGGCTTGAGACTCCTTACCAAGATGGGATACACTAAAGGAGAGTGCTCGAAGGTAGCAGAAAATTCCAGGGCATTGTTGAAGCCATCAGAGAAAGAGGGTGATTGGAACAAATCACAATCCTCCCATGACAGTGCACATTGCAGAGGAAGAGTTAAGGAAATCTCTCACCAACAGGATTGCACCAAAGACAACCAATATAGGTATAAAAAGTATCAGTATTCTAAATTTCATTTTCATTATAAGCATATTGTTAATGATGAGTAGAAATCATGGTGTAGAGAACCATGCAGTTTTTGTGGCTTTCATAACCATGTGGTTGTCGAGTGCTGGAAGAGAATGGCAACAAGAAAGAGGATGAGGCGTGAAAGGCATTATACACATCGGGAAAGGAAGAATATTAACCAAGTCTAGAGGAAGAAGACTTTTTGCAATCATTGCAACATAGGTTGACATAAAAGAGCCACATGTCAGATAATCCATGCCTAGAAAGCACCTATGAAGAAACCAGTTGGTGAAGATGTTGAACAAGAAAATCCTCCACAGAAAGATGATCTAAAAGGACTGTATTAGTTTGTTGTGCTAAGTGTCTTTTCAGTTATAAAACATGTAAAATTTGTCTCCATTTTTTTTCTTAAGGAATGAGTAATTTAACCATGAAACATAAATGAATTTTGTGAGTTTTAAGCATGTAAATAAGCCTAAAAAACACTGAATAGCAGTTTATAATGGAGAAATAACATCACACATAAGTTTTACACAACGTGCATGATGAAGCAGTTCACCCCTCCTGGGCTACATCTGCTGGTCCAAATCCCAATGGCATGTCCCTCTTTGTCTTTATGCTCAAAATTGCAAATACATGTGTTTACAAGCCTCTAATGGTTGTTTTCTCTACACCAATGGCTCCAGAATGCTCCAATTAGTCTAGGTAGACTCTTTTTTCACCCAAATTGGTCGAAAATTGACCTCCCTAGCCATTTTCCCAATCACAGCTACAAATGCTCCACTAAATGTGGAGAATTACAGTTTAACTGCAGTTAGAATAGTAAATTCTACCTAATTTAGATGGCACGCTAAAATCTCACCAGTTAACAAAATCGTAGCAATAAATTTAAAGGTTTAGGGGCGAGGGTGGTCACATGTCGACCCCCCAAACCCCACAGTTTATTAAACCTTTGCATTGAATGGTTAACACGGAACTGACAGTACAATACTGCGTGCATGTGACAGGTTGACCCGACCACCGAATGTTATGTTTTGTTAAACTGTGGGTCTACAACATCTGATGTAAACTGTGCATCTGATGCCATGGTTTTGGGTTTGTAGCATGTGATCACTATGGAGCCACCGGATTCGATGGTCATAATCGTTAGTCATTGCAGATTATGTCGGGGTTTTATTAATACATGTGACCACAAATATTGGGGCCACCAGTGGGTTGGGACCACCGGCGGTCCCCCCTACGACTTGCAACGTATTCAACTTCAAATATATCTGGTGAACTTATAGGTTAAGTCTCATCCGATAGAAGAGTTAGTCGAAGCTGTGGGTGCCCTGGAGGTCAAGGGGTCGAACCCCCTAGACTCCAATATAATTTTGACCCTTCGTACAGGGGACATGTGGCAGCCTCCAGGCTAGCCACGTGTCACCCATCCAATGGATAAAAATAAACCAACATGCAACCAAATCAACGTTCCTGAAATTGCCACATGGTAAAACCTTACTAGTATGAAGGAAACAAAATATTCCAAGAATATTCCATTTTTTATGACTGTACCTGCATGCTGACTGAGCATCCCAATCACTCCTATAACAAAATTTTAACTGTTTGGGAAAACAATCAGAACGTGGTATCTCCCTCATACGACATCGGTTTTTCAAACCGTTCATGGCGCCGAAATCACAACGACGAGATCTACCCGGTTGCTCAGGTTCAATACAGTTTCGAGCACTTTCAATTTTGAGCAAAATACATAATCTCCTAATCACACCTCCCCATTGGGAAGCTTTTGGACCCTAAAAGACTTTAATTACCTATTTAGTAGATGAGGGTACAACTCCATCACCTTTCCAACTTCCATCCACTTTACCTTGCTTGGCTTACTGCCTTTGAGCCAAACTCGAAGGTAGTCGACACTTCCCCTTTTAAATGTTCTTGTCCTCCTGTCAAGGATGGTATCCTCCTTGATCTCATCCAGAAATTCCGGTGAGAAATCTTCTATAGACGGCAGCTGAACATCACTCCATTGATCGTCAATCAAAGGAAGCTCATACAATGTAAATTTTCAACATTGACAACTGAATACATTTGCATATATGAAGGCAAGTCAAGTTGAAATGCATTATTACCAACTTTCTTGATGATCTTGAATGGACCATAGCGAATGGGATTAAGATTTTTACATTTTCATTGCATCCTTTCTTTGCTTATGTGAAACCATACCTCATCTCCTTCTTGAAACTTGTGACCAACTCTATGTTTGTCATGCCTCTCCTTGTATTTGCTTTGACTCTTCTCAAGTTGTTCTTGAACTTGTTGATGAATAATTTGATTTTTCTTAATTAAATTTTGAGCCTTGTCAATATCACTATGCCCATCAATTGCAACATCCTTCTCAAAGATGAAGTCTAATGGTGATTTCGACAAATACCCAAAGCAGGCTTCAAAAGGTGAAGTATTTGTAGAAGAGTGCTTTGCCCGATTGTAAGCATGTTGAATGTAATGTAGTTGTTCATCCCATAACTTGGGATGTTTGCTGCAATATCCTCTAAATAGATGCACAACGGTTTTGTTCACCACCTCGGTTTGGCCATAAGTTTGCGGATGAAAAGCAGTACTCTTTTTCAACTTTGTGTCCGTCATCTTCCAAATATTGGACCAAAAATTCCCAATGAACCTGGAAATCCTATCACTAACAATAGAAGTTGGAAATTCATAATGAACCCATACATCTTGAAAATAAATTTCAACAGTTTGTTCAACAGTAATGGTTTTCTTACATGGCATAAGTATACACATTTTACCAAATCTATCCACAACTACATAAAGATAATCATGTTATTTTCTTGACATAGGTAGACCTCCAACAAAGTCCATGGAGACACTCTCCCATGACCTTGATGGTACCGGTAGTGGCATGTACAACCCAAGCTTCCTATTGCTAGGCTTGCTTGTTGCACACATGGAACAACCTCTTATATAACATTACACACTATCTATCATACGAGGCGAATAGCAATAGCTTTGTAGATGTGCCACTGTTTTTCTTACCCCAAAGTGTCCAGCAATAAGAGACAAATGAACCACTCTCATGACACTAAATCTCTCTCCTTGTAGTATACACATCTTGCCCAAATGAAATAACAAATTTTTATGCATTTGATAATAATTTTCCTCAACTTGATTCCCTTCACTCAAACTAGCATACACATCTTGAAAATCAGCGTCATGTGCATATTGTCCTGTGTAACTCTTATGTACAATAGAATCATTTTTAAGTAAATTAGAAGCACATAATTGGTCTTGAAAGCATATCAACAACTTTATTGAAAATACATTTCTTGTACCTTATAACCAAGTGAAATTGTTGAATAAATCCCATCCACCTGAAATGTCGTGATTGCTGCAATTATGTTTGCGACTGCAAGTACAGTAATGTTTGGTGATCGCCCTTTACCCATCAAGTAGTGTTTCCACTTCTTGATGCTTTTTACCAATGCATATGGCTCTTTGTCATATTTAGGATAATTAGTTACAACACCATTGAATGTTTCAGAATGAAAAGTGATAGGCTTACCATGCTACAAAAGTACTGGGCCCATGGCATAATCACTAACATCGGTTTGTATCTCGAATGGCTATCTCAAATTTGGAAATGAAAGGACCGGATCGAAATTGATCTTGTATTTTAAAGCTTCAAAAGCTTGTTGTTGTTTGCCTCCCCATTGGAAGCATTTCTTCACACTTGTCACTGCATGCATAGGAGCTGCTATGGCAGAAAATTTAGCAGTAAAATTTCTCCAATACTGAGTTGCGCCTAAGAAACTTCTTACCTCAGTTAACGGTTTTGGGAGTGGACCAATTCACAATGGCTTCCACTTTAGGAGGATCAATTCTCAACTCGCCTCCTCCTACAATGTGTCCGAAATAAACGAGAGAATTATTTCTGAACTCACACTTCGACATATTAAGAAATAATTTCTCTTTCTTCAAAACATGTTCTTCTCTTGTTTTGCTGAAAATTAGTATATCATATAAATACACAATCACAAATTCATCAAGAAATGGACGCAAAAAATTATCCATAACACGCATGAAAGTTGTCGATGCATTACACAAACCAAATGGCATAAGCAGCCACTGAAAGAGTCCGTGTTTGGTTTTCAATGTAGTCTTCCATATATCACTTTCTACAATTCTTACTTGATGATATCCACTTCATAAATCTAACTTAGTGAAAAATTTTGCTTCTTTCAGTTGATCAAGCAAATCATCTATCATTGGGAGTGGGTATCGATTATTTACCATTATCTTGTTCAAAGCTCTGAAGTCTACACACATGTGCCAAGTCCCATCTTTCTTTGAAATCAAGACTATGGGTGAATCACATGGTGAAGTGCTTGGCCTTATGAGTTACTTTTCCAACATGTCCTTGACTTGCCTCTTTATTTCAGCATTCTCCATTATCGACATGCGATACATGCCAATGTTTGGAAGAGGAGAATCTTGTTGCAATTGAATCTCATGTTGAATCTCCCTTTTTGGAGGCAATCCTATTGGCTCCTAAAATATCTCATGATGTGCATCAACTACATCATATAAATCTGATTTCAACTTAGGATCAAAATCCTCAAATGATTCACGATTAAAATCATATTTAGGCTTTAATCATTAGAAGAAGAAAAATTCTTACTTGAATTCACCAGCCTCTTTACCTGTCCAACATTTACCATTGCAATTTTGTCTTCTTGCGATGTGCTCTAACAATGTACTCCTTGCCATATTTGAATAAATAGTATTTGTTCTCATGGTGATGGAAGATTACTTTCCTGTCATACAATTAAGGACCACCCAACACAATACCTGTAATATCAAGCGGAATCACATCTAATTCAACTGTGTCAACAAAATGTGCAGTTATTGTAAATCGCAATATGCACTTCTTTGAAACCTGTAAATTTGCATCCTTACATATCCACCCAAGTGGATATGGTTTTGGATGTGGAATGGTCTCAAGATTAAGTTTCTTTACCAAGTCTTCAGAGATTAAGTTTTCTTGTGCCCCACTGTCAAACAGTGTGTCAATATTAGTATGTTTGGATATGACCTTCACATGAAACAGTTCAATTCTCTCCTCTTCCTTTGGAGCTTGTATGTGGCAGTTTGATGTACTAGTACTGGGTTTTGTTTCAATTTATTTCCCCTTCATGTTCATCAATCCCATGGCTGTAATTTTAGATTCATCACCTGAATCCTCTCCTAAATCATGTTGCGTTGTAGTTGTAGTTTTCTGCTTCCCTTTGTTGTTATTATACTTGGGTCTCTTTTCAGGATGTAATTTCCAACAATTTTTCTCTTCATGGCCTTCTCTTGAACAATGTTTACAGAACACTTTTTCTCCCTCTTTCTTGATAGACGCATTCATTTTAACCTTACATTTTTAGGTCTTCTCTTTTTTTTCCCCTTAAAAGGTTTCTTTCTACCCTCATCAGTAATGTTTTTCCCTCTAGCTTCTAGTTGTGTGGCTTGAACACAAACTTCATCTAGACTTGTATGGTTAAACATGAGAATAGTATGTGTTAGGTAGCTATGTAAGCCTCCTATGTACTTGATCAAAGTATCTTGGCTCTACAAATCTACCCCTAATAAGAGAGCTCTTCTCCTAAATTCTTGGGTGTATTCTTGCACATTCTTTCCTTTCAATTGTCTAATGCCAGTTCATTATGGCTTTCTGCATATGAGCTAGTGGATAAAACTGTTGTTTTATTGCAGTAATGAAATCAGTCCATTATAGGATAATCTTACCATGCTTCTTGATCTCCTCCTTTGTCTTGGCTTCCCACCAAACAAGTGATGCACCTTCCATTCTTAATGAAGCTAGTTGGATTTTGGTATCATCATCATGAAGGTTCTGAATTCTCAAATAGACCTCCAATTGCCTAATCCAATTATCAATCTTTTCTGCATTGACTACACCATTAAACATTGGCAATTAAAACTTAACATCAAGTTTTAGAAAAGGAATGTTACCAGTGTTCTTTGACTTGTGTAGCTGATGTACTGAAGATGAAGTAGAGGATGACGATGATGAGGGTGAGGATGGTGACTTTACTCTACCTCCATTTCCTCCATTGCCCTTCTATGATTTATCTTCATCATTTTGACCTCTTGATGATCCATGACCTTCCTTTTTAAGTTTGCATCCTTCTCCTTCTAGTCCCTCATTCCTTTCTTGATAAAGGACTCTCACCATCTCAGTCATGTCAAGGAATTATTTCTTGAACAATCTTTCGTCTTCTTTGGGATCTACCTCTTCATGGATTTCTTCTTCCTCTATAGGCATGCTTAATGCTTCTTCTGCTTCTTTTGTAGGTGAACTAGGTGGTGGAGAATATGGAAATCTTTCCCACCTTTGTTGTGGCTCAGTTTGAGACCCTCTTGCTTCCACCAATTTTCCTTCTCCTCTCTTTAGCTTGAGCCTAGTAAGCACATGAACACTTGAAAATAGTTAAACAAATATTTGCACACAAAAAAACTAGAGAATAAACTCTATCTCTAATACCAACCTGATCTGAAAGGACTGTAATAGTTTGTTGTGCTAAGTTTCTTTTCAGTCATAAAACATGTGCAATTTGTCTCCATTTGTTTGCTTAAGGAATGAGTAATTTAAACATGAAACATAGATGAATTTTTTAATTCTTAATCATGTAAATAATCCTAAATAACACTGAACAACATTGTATAATAGAGAAATAACATCACACATAAGTTTTACACAACAGGCATGATGAAGTAGTTCACCCCTCCTAGGCTACATCTGCTAGTCCAACTTCCAATGGCATGTCCCTTTTTGTCATTATGCTTAAAATTACAGATACATGTTTTTACAAGCCTCTAATTGTTTCTTTCTCTGCACCAATGGCTCCAAAATGTTCCAATTAGTCTAGGTAGACTCTAGTTTCACCCAAATTGGTCGAAAATTGACCTCCCTAGCCATTTTTCCAATCACAGCTACAAATGCTCCACTAAATGTGGAGAACTACAGTTTAACTATAGTTAGAATAGTAAATTCCACCTAATTTATATGGCGCGTTAAAATCATGCTAGTTAAAAAAACCGTAGCAATAAATTTCAAGGTTTAGGGGTGGGGGTGGCCACATGTCGACCCCCCAAACCCCGTGGTTTATTAAACCTCTGTATTGAATGGTTAACATGGAACTGACAGTATAATACTGCGTGCATGTGACAGGTCGACCCGACCACCGAATGTTATGTTTTATTAAATCGTGGGTCTACAACCTCCGACGCAAACTGCGCATCTGATGCCATAGTTTTGGGTTTGTAGCATGTGACCGCTTTAGCGTCGCCGGAGTCGATGGTCATAACTATTAGTCATTGCAGATTATGTCGGGGTTTTATTAATACATATGGCTACAACTATTGGGGCCGTCGGCGGGTTGGGACCGTTGGCGGTCCCCCCTCCGACTTGCAATGTATTCAACTTCAAATACATCTGGCGAACTTATAGGTTAATTCTCATCCGATAGAAGAGTTCGTCAAAGTCGCAGGTGCGTTGGAGGTCATGGGGTTGAAGCCCTTGGACTCCGATATAATTTTGACCCTTCGTATAGGGGACACATGGTAGCCTCCGGGCTAGCCACATGTCACGCATTCGATGGATAAAAATAAACCAACGTGCAACCAAATCAATTTTCCTAAATGCGCCACATGCAAAAACCTTACTGGTATGGAGGAAATAGAATATTCCATTTTTGTTGACTGCACCTGCATGCTGAATGGGCATCCCTGTCACTCCTGTCACAAAATTTTAGTTTTTTGGGATAAATATTAGAATGCGATATCTCCCTCATGCAACGTTGGTTTTTCGAACCGTTCACGACGTCATAATCACAAGGATGAGATCTACCTAGTCGCTCAGATTCGATACAGTTTCGAGCACTTTCAATTTTGAGAAAAATACATGATCTCCTAATCAGGAGATGACCCATTCACTTTGATAAGTGAGAAATGGTTTTACTAGATATATTAGCTTGTCATGGCCACATTTTGTAAATCATGTGTTGCAATATAATTTTAAAAGTGATGATTTTTTTCTGTCGCTTATTAAAGCAATGATGATGTTCTTGGCATTTTGTTGATAACTTGGTTATTATTTTCTATTATGATGTAAACATAATGAAAAAGTGTCTTTTATAAACTCTTGGAAAGTATGGGGATGCTTGGGTCATGAGTGTTCATGTAATTGAACATGTAGTTTGAAAATATAGTATTATAGGTTTGTAGGGATGCAGGTGTTGTTTCATCACTTATGTCTCTGAAGAACAAAGCTGAAGGAGAAGGAAGTGTGGCTTATCAGGGCACTTGTTGTGAAAACAAGGGAGCACATCATATTGCATATTATTTTCATTAATGTGGAGGACCAAAATCTCCTCAATGGGGAGGAATGATTCAGGTAGCTCTAGAGAGGCTAAAAAATCAAATAAGACTTGGGAAAAACTCAAATATAAAAGTTCTTGGATTGAAATGAAACTAGGTACAACTATAAGAGCTCATCACAATATTTCCAATGGTTCAAATGACGGCTCAATCCGAGTTCGTATGCGAAAGTTATGCTCAGTCAAAGTTTCAGTCAAACTTCGCAAAAAGTCAAAAGTCAACTGATGACATCAGCAAGGTGACGTGGCACCACAATAAAACCTAGTCAAAAGGCACAATTAAAAGGTGATGTGGCACTATAGGTGACATGGAATCGTTAAAAAAGGACATGTGGCACCAGTCAACATGACATGGCATCATCAGAAAAGGACATGTGGCACCAATCAACATGACATGGCACTAACATAGCTTAACACATGGCATTTATTGGATTGTTGAAGTGGAAATTATTCGGTGAATCAAAAGTGGCCATGTGGCCCCATAAAAAAGCACCAAGTGGTATATTCAAATAGGCAAAGTGCGCTTTAGTATGGGCAATTATGGGTTGGTTTTTGTTTTTTTTCAATATAATTATATAACCATATAGTATATGGTTATTACATAAATAGCGAACAAGTATAAAATTAGACGGTCAATTAGGCTTGACCACAAGACCTCCCCCAACCACACATGACTTAAAATAGGAATTCTAACCAACATGTCAACTAGTACCTTCATTAAGTTTTCCCTAAAAGAATTATTTAAACCTCCATTTCTCATAAGCATTCAACCAAGTAGAGATGTGGACCCGTGGAGAGGACGATCAGAGGTCGGGACAAATGTGTGGCAAACCAGAGGGGTCCATCTTGGGAACGAAGATTGATGTGGATTCAAAGAATATTACATGGAATATTCTTATACAAAATCTATGAGAAATCTTTAGATTCCCTTGGAGCCAAAATTTGACTGTGGCAGAATCATGTCGACTTTATACTCATTTTTCTCAGAATTTCACAAGGAGCGCAATGTTGATATTATATTTTTCATTTGAGTAGCATATCGTCAGTCCACTTTCATATAGTAATATTTCTGGAATCGTGAGGAATCTAAAATATTCCATAAGGGCCAAATTTTCACAGCTTCATAACCAGACCAAATTTATACACATTTTACTCAGTTTTTCACAAGGAGCACAATGGTAAAGTCAGATTTTCAATCTCAACAACATAATTTCAGTGAACCACCAAGAATGAATCTTTTGGGGGACCTTTGAGATTCCTGAAGGTCCATATTTTGACCAAGCCAGAGCGGGGTCGACTTTATAGTCATTTTTCACAATTTTGTGATAGGAATACAAAGGTGTAGTCAATTTCTTCAGTAGAGTTGTGCATTTTTAGGTCATCCCTGGAAGTGGACGTATAAGGTGCATTTTTGTACATGTATGTAATTTTATTTTTGCTGAGGATTAATGAAAGCGACCTCCCCACTTAGAGCAGAGCCAGGAGACGTAACCGACACTGGGTGAATTCCGTTATCAATGCATGTGTTTCCTTTGATTAATGGTCATATTTATGTTTCCTCTTCTTTAAAGTATGCACATGTGGGCTTTAATACTCTTTCACATGCAATTCTACTAACATCATAGAAGTAAAAGATCTTGGTTAAATATTCTGATAGCTGAGAGAATCCAAATCATGAATTGTCTCTCTCTATCACTGACCATTGTCTTAGGGAGTCCATGCAAGCGAAAGACCTCCCTAAATAACATCTTGGCCACTTGCAATTTTGAATATCGGGTTAGTATGGTGAAGAAGTGAGAATATTTGGTCAATCGGTTTACCACCACATAAATACAATCCTTGCACTGCACTGTTGGGAGCCCTGTGATGAAACTCTACCACTTCCTCTCAGGGATGGGAAGTGGCTGCGATAACGCATTTGGATGGGTCAACTCCCCTTTGTTCCTTTGGCAGGCCTCACACTCCTGCACATATCTCAACATATCCCCCTTGAGGCCCTTCTAGGTGAAACGCTCCCTGACTGTCATATACGTCTTCTTGAACCCCTAGTTCCCTGATAATGGGGAATCATGAGCTGCATGGAGGATCCTATCCCTCAACTATGAACCCGACACCAAAAATATGTGCCCCTTATGGTATATGACCTCGGGCATCACTTTGTAGCGCTCATCTATGTGTTTTCCCTTCAATATCTCATACGCCCTTCGATCTTTGGAATACTCAACCAACAATTATGCCTTCCAATCATGGAAAATGCTCACGAGTGAAAGGGTCGCGAGTCTCATAGATAGTGCATCTACTACCACGTTGTTCTTTCCCCTAACATACTCAATTTCAAAATCATAGGCTTGCACCTTACTGAACCACCTCTATTGTATGTCATTTAGGCCCTGCTACCCCATAAAGTGGCAAGTACTATTGTGGTTTGTCTTCACTCGGAACTTGTTGCCCACCAAATACTGCTAGAATTTGGCCAATGCATGCATGATAGAAAGCATCTCTTTTTCATAAATAGAGTACGACCTCTCATACAGAAGGATCTTTTGGCTCTCACAAGTGATGAGGTGTCCATTATGAGACAATACTACGCCAACCCCCTCACCTGATGCATCACGCTCTAAGGTGAACTACTGAGTGAAATATGGGAGTGCCAAAATAAGGAAACTACTTATCACCTTCTTGAGGTGATCAAACATAGACTTTGATCCATCGATCCATGAAAAATCTCCCTTCTTGGTAATATCCATGAGGGGAGTATCCAACAGTGAGAAGCCCCTTATGAACTTCCAGTAGTAGGTGCATATGCCCAAAAAACATGTCAACTATGTTACATACCAGGGCACGAGCCAGTCCCGAATGGCCCTAATCGTCTCCTCATATACTCTTACTCCATCTATGCCAATAATGTGCCCCAAGTATAGCATCTCAATCAGCCCAAACTCACACCTGGACAGCTTGGCGTAAAATTGTTTCTCCTCCAAAATGTGCAACACCACCTCCAAGTGTTGCAGATTCTCCTGCTTGTCCTCTTGTAAATCAGGATGTCATCGAAGAACATCAGTACGAACTTATGAAAATACCCATAGAATACATGGTTCATACATGACGCGAAAATGGCATGTGTGTTGTTCAGCCAAAAGGGCATAACCAAAAACTCAAAATGTCCATAGTTGCACCTTCAAGTCGTCTTCGAGATGTCCTGATCCCTCACCCTGATCTAGTGGTACCCTGAGTGCAAATTTATCTTAGAGAAGTACTTGGATCCTCTAAGCTCTTCCATAAACTCATCAATGCATGGGATGGGGTAGTGGTTCTTCAGAGTCTTCTTATTAAGTGCCTTGTAATCGATGCACATGCACAAAGTTTCATCCTTCTTCACCAAAAAAACTAAAGAAGTGAAGGGACTAGAACTCGGCCTAATGTGACCCAACGCCAACAGATCCCTAATGGCGTGCTCAATATTGTCCTTGTAGGCCTTGGTATTCCTATAAGGAGTTTTGATAACTACCTGCACCCCAAGCTCTAGCTCAATGGTGTGCTCGAGTCCCCTGTTAGGTGACTGCCCTAGTGGAATGTCCACATGAAACACTAACAGGTACCTATCCAAGATGGACAGAATGTTTGGGTGTGGTGGCTTGGGTTTTCCCCCAACCTCTGAAATCCTCAACTCCATTTCCACTGCTATGTCCCCATGCCTCAAGTCAGCCTCCATCCTATGCGTTGAAACTGTCTGTGGAGGATACAAATGCATACCCCGAAGTACTACCAACTTTCCATCTGGCCCGATGAACTCCATCTCTAGTTTCCTCCAATCAGTGGTGACTCGTCCAAGGGAGTAGTGCCACTGGACAACCATCACTACCTTAGTGCATGGTACATCCACAACAAAGAAATTACCTTTCAACGAGTAGTTCCCCATGTTCACTGTCAAAGCGGGAACATATTGGGTGCACTGCATAGTCCTGTACCCTGGAACTAGAATTGAAAACCCCTCGAACTTTATTGTAGTGATACCCCTCCTCTAGACCATATAAGCATCAATGAAATTTTGGGTGGCCCCACTATCTACCAAAACTAAAACACGTTTCCCCTGAACTCTCCCTGGAATCCTCAAGGTCAAAAATTTGGGAATCCCACACAAAGAAGCGAGGACTCCCCCAGAGGGTGTGAAAGGTGCTCCTATAGATGGTGGAGGTGATGGTGGTGGTGGTGGACCCCTCTTGCCTGCCTTTTTCTATCCCCTACGCCATAATCCAACTACACATCATCCTCTTGGCCACCATCTGAGAATACCTCGATGTAGTGGTCCTTGTCTACTATGCATCGGTGGACTGGTGCCCATGGATCCCAACAAGTAAAACATAGTTTCCTCCTCTGGAGGTCTCTCCTAGTCTCCTCATTTAAATTCCCATGGCCTGGGGATGCTCGTTGTGGTGGAGGCCTAGTGTTACTCCCCTTCTGTGGTAAGGGAGTCTATGATGGAATGGGTGCTTTAGCCTTGGGGATCCCCCCCTGCAAATATCTAGCACAAGTCACGACCTCTTGCAAGGTAGATGGTATGTGATACTTCACCAGTCCTTGTAATGGCTTGAGTAACCCCTCTATAAATGTGTACACTCTCATGGCATCGAAAAATTATGGTACCGTGACTCAAACCCTTAGAAAATCTGATCTGTAGTGCAATGGGTGACCAGTCTGCCTAAGTTGGGTCAACTCCCTGAAGTGAGTCTCCAAGTCCCTCCTGTCAAAATGCTCCACCACTCTTTGTGTGAAATCCTCATAGGAGGGTATGCTGATATTCCCCAAGGTGGAAAAGCCATGAAACCACCAATCGTGTGCCTCCCCCTCTGAATGCAAGGTAGCCATTTTGATGGCTTTGACCTCCATCATCTGGTTAAGCTGGAAATAGGTATCCAACTTCTCCACCTAGGCTCGAGTTGTGCACTTTGTAGTGCCATCATCTGTGGGGAAATTCAACCTCCCAATAGTATGCTACAACTTTGAGCTCTATGTGCTCGGTCCTCCATTGTACCTGTCATTCTCATTATGTTTGAGCTAGCAATAGTCTTTGAAGGACAAGGCTACCTTGAAATCTTCCCCCATGGATTTCCACTCTCTTAAATTATCTCCCATCGGCATCTGGTCATCTGACCCACCTTGTTCACTATGTGTTAATGGAAAGAAAGTATGTAGTGTGGTTTTAATTGTCCCACTAAAATTCGGTGGGTGAGTGGTCAGTGAACGGTGGTCTTATTGTTGAGAGGCCTCTAAAGTCTCTCTAAATAGGAAATCACAATGAATTATCCTGTCCCTATTTTTTTGCTTGATCTCTTCCAAAATCTCCTTCTACCCCTTAGCTAGATCACTTAGGGCCTTTAAGAGGCTATCGAACTTTGCTTCGTCCTTACTTTTGGGCTCTCCCATGTCTTCTAATACCATTTCCTTCCCATGTGACTTAATATCAAGTGTAATCTCCAACTCCCTTTCCATGCTCTGGTACCTATTTCATTTGTAGGTAATGTTCTGTTTATCCTCCTCGTCCATAGGAAAATTCTCCCATGGATGAGCCAAGATCTGATCTCTGATACCACTGTAATGTTCCAAACTAGGAAAAAAATTGATATGCAAAGCAAACAATAAATGCAACACCAAAAAATTTAAACATTTAGTGAGAACCCATGTAAATTCCTTTAATGATAAGCAGTTGAGCCATTTTATTAAGAAATTGGAGAAATAGTACAATAGTTTGGAAGAAATGCACCTGGGCTTGCCTTAATGACAAGCGTGAAAAATCCTAGGTGATAAAATGGCAAGCTCATATGGTAGAATCAGTTGCTACAATGATGCCCTGTGTTGCTCCAGAAAAATTCATTGCCTGTTGGAAAGAATATGCTAGAAACTCCATCTCTGGTGCTCATAAAATTGCACCAAATTAACCCCAAGCTCCTCAAACAAAACCCACCAAAACCCATAAAGTTTTGGCCTAGTTTTGACCACCAAAATTTGGCCCCCAAATATCACGTCCTCCTCCATCTACTAGAAAATATGGCCTTCCTACAACTCCATTGAAATCCCACCAAATAACTCCAACAATTTTGAGCTACACTCCCCAAAGTTTCCCCGTATTTCTCCCATAAAACTCTTTCTCCACAACTCAACCCACAAGGTTTGACATGTGCCCAGTGAGAGGCTCCTGCACTGGCCCTGGATGCTACAATTCATGTTGCCTTCAAGCAGCTATCTCTTGCTCTCAAACCCCTCCCAAAGGTTGATATCCCACTAAAGATTCAATACCAAAATTCTCCCAGCCATTACAACCTGGAGGGCCCCTAAAATGTCTCCACGTAGTCCCTTCCTACGTCCTCCTGGAATACACATTCACTGGGTAAATGGTTGAGTGATAAGATTTGAATCCCCTCCAACTCTCCTCCAAATTGGTACAATTTTACCTCCCTAGGGTGGCACTCGAAGTCCCCCGAAGAAAGGGTGAGTTCTCCAATTGGAAATCCTAGTGCTAAACAACAAGTTCCTGGCTAAGTAACTCGAGCAACGAAAGTGAGTTTAATTGGAAAAATATCCCCATATGAGGCTAATCCTCTCCCATTTATAATTTGCGGGCCTCCTTTTCCCACCTGAGCGCCTCCATCTAGCTCTTTGACCTCCCTCCTTTGATATTTTAACTCCTCCCTTAGGCAAGTGCATTTTTCCCTCATGTGTGTGGCCCCCATGCTCCACCCACAAAACTTGACAACCTCCCTTTTTCTTCCTAAGTCTTTTCCCAATTTTTTCTCAGTCCCATGGCCTCCAAAAATGTTAAAATTGTAGAAAAAAAACCTATGAAAAAATAATTTAGGAAGGGAAATTACACAGATCCTTGAAGCCATGGGGGTGTGTAGTGGTGGTTTTGGTGCACGAGTATACTAAACCATCGATGCTTGTAGGAGTGGTTGCAAACTACAAGCTATGGTCACCGGCAGAAAATATTGTTAGCAGGTTAGTGAACACACGTTAATATATAAAACACAATAAATTATGGAACATAGTATGTCGTAAATAAGAAGAAGAAACAAAACTAAAATGAAACAAAAACACAAGCTCAAATGAGTAAAATGTTACAATAATACAAACAGTGGAATAATCCCCTCTTATTCACTTCTATTAGTAAGAAAGGTATAATGCTACACACTTGCCAAAGGACCCTTAGAGATATGGAGCTCTAAGACCCAATGCAAGGAGGGTTGTACCCTTGAGCTAGTTCTACAAGGCCTCTTTCTTCTCCTAAGGGATTGAAGTTGTTGGGTGGCCAAAAACTAAATCCTCTAACTCCATTGTTGCTTCGGATCACACACTATTGGTTTTCTCATGGGAATTTTGGCCAACATAACAATGTGTTCTCATTTTTTTCTTCTCATGGTGGAAATTTATAGGCAAATTCAAATCCTTATTCCCCCTCTTGGTACACTTATGGATAGTGACCCAAGAGTGGGGATTGATTCCTTTGTGTGATCCCTTGAGGTCTCAAGCTGGCACTAGGCAGTTGTCCTTAGGCGGCCTCAAGTGGAGGATATCCTCCTGAAGTGTGTCAAGTGGTCCTGGATGGTGACTTTCGCCACTTCCAGGACCACACGACTTTTTGAGGGAAATCCGCGTATACTAGCGCACCTATCGAATAAAAATGCTCGCAAAGCACATTTTTCCTATGTCTTTGATGCGCAATTTTACATTTTACCTCTTAACCCTAGATATTTTTAAAATTTTCAGATTCTCTAATGTTTCTCAGCCCTGTAAATCATTCTGCTTGACATTTCATAATGTCATTTTGCTTGTCTGATTTTCCAGTGATAACAGCTGCCCCCTAATGTGTGAGGTATAGGAAGAACTGTATAGCTGAAATACATTATATTTTATGTTCTTTGTAACCTATGTAAAGAGAGAGAGATAGACCTACGTACAGCACAAGGTTGGAGACCCCTTATAGTGGGTAGAAGAGTGACCATGTTCTATCGGAAATCTGCAAGAAATAGTATGATGTACAATAAATACAAATTTTCTATGAGGCGGGCATGTCCCATGCTTGTAATGCTTTGGATAGCTAAAAAAATCTATCTGATAGATGAAGGTTATGTCTGTGTTGCTGATATGCTCTGCTGATTTGGTTGATGACGACGATTGTTGACACCCTCAGGGGCGTTTTTTCTTTGAAAATAGGTTGAATGTGGTGCCCACATGTGTAATATTGGTATGACATATAAATGCTCATTGTCTACATGGGTGTATGACTCGGACTGTCCCATGTAAGCATTATTGAAAGAGATGCTTATAATGGAACGAGTCTTCGACATGAAAGCTTGTGTTGTAGTCGAATGTCAGGACGATCGATGACATATATGCGCAATGATGATTCCCACAATGCCACCCGAGGATGCCCCTATTGGGGTGAGGATCCATCCAAGGTATTGCTTCCTTTTTGAAGAATGGATGTTGAAGTCGACAAAAGGGAAGTCTCAACCAAACAAGAGAGCTACTGACGCAAGAGACCAGGGTCTCTGATTTGGTAGTTTTAACATAGGCATTATGGCAAGGGACGACTAAAAACTGATGATGGGAGTTTAGTGGCCCAAGGTCGGAGCATGAAAAATCAGTTTGGCGATAGGCATAACTATTTCTGATGAAGGAATCCCTGGAGTCCATAGGACGTCTAGGGTGAGTATATGTTGGTTATGAATGTCGTGGTGGCTTTGCATGAAAGGTGTGATGCTCTGACCAAGGGTGACTAATGACTGCTGCCATGGGAGAAAAATGGATGGATGAGTGGGGGATATTCTTTGTTTGAAATCTTTATACACTTTCCAAACAAATAAAAAATGGGATAATATTGTACAAAACATAGAGACGGGTGCCCCAAAAACATGAAAATCCTCGCTCACCGATGATGTGAGGAAGTTGTTTTTGCTGAGGTTGGGGGCCACATTGGTTGGTCTCAGTGTGGGGATGATGAAGGGGATGGAAAATATCACAGATGGTCTATGCTGATGGGGTATTGTAGGCCAAATGCGAGATGCAGTGGTGCATATTCGATCTGCTTTTGAAAATGGTAGTCCGGGAAAGGGGGTTTTATCGTGATATGGTAAAACTTGACTTTATGCATGGTGGATGAATGGGCATGAAGTGCTTCCCGGACTGAGGAGATATGGCCATGGCATCATTTTTTTCTGATTCATGGTCTACTTTGAGTGACGGATGTCATGGGGGGGGAGGCTCTACCGACCAACGAGGATGTGTAGGTTTTATCCTTATATAGAAATTGTCTACGAACGAATATTTAAAACAGAAAATAAACAATAGCGAGAGCATAAAACATAAAACAGATAAACACAGAGATTTTCCCCTGGATCCCAAATCGGAACGACCAGCTTGATTTTTCATTATATTCCTTTTAGTGTTACAACACATATATATACATGTTGAAGAATACATAAACCCCAATCCATTAACCCTAGATTAGAGCATAACCGCAGTTCCCTTGATCGGATCTACAAAATACCAGGGGCGGAAAACCATCATGCCCCAAAACCATGTGCAAACCCATGCACAAAACCATGGGCAAGTCCGTCCACCGGAAAATAAGGACCAAAAAATATATACATATCTAGGGCGTTGGCCCAGACCCCCCCCCCCCCCCGTGCGTGACTAGTCTTGGAAAGAATGTAACACAAACACAACATTCTCCCACTTTTTGTGTTCTTTCCGCAGGGGGCCACAGGAGAGCTGAGTCATTAGCCCAGCTTTGCAACACCCATTGTTTCTCTACACCAAGAGAACTTTTGGCTGCTCACAGAATTTGTCAATGCATCTGCAACATTCTTCAAAGTGTCCACCATTACCTGCAACACCCTTTTAGCTTCAACCATATATCTCACAAAGTGATATTGAACATCAATGTGCTTTGTCTTTGAATGATAAGCAGGGTTCTTAGCCAATAAAATTGCACTTTGGCTATCACAGTCTATCCTTGTAGCTTGTTGCACCAACCCCATACTTGAACACAATCTCTGCAACCAAACTACTTCCTTGCTTGCCTGAGTGGCTGCCATATATTCTACCCCTGTAGTTGAAAGAGCCACTACAGACTGTCTTTTACTCATCCAACTGACTACACCTCCAAATAGGATAAACACATACCCACTTGTAGATATTCTTTGGTCCAAATCTCCAGCCTAGTCTGCATCAACAAAACCAAAAATTTCCAACACTCTTTCCAATCCTAGTCTTCCCTGGTAGCACAAGCCATAATCTCTAGTGCCACGCAAATATCTGAAAACCCACTTCACTGCTATCCAATGCTCCTTCCCTGGGTTTGACATAAACTTGCTCAATACTCCCACTGCATGTTCAATGTTTGGTCTAGTATAGACCATTGTATACATCAGGCTACCCACTACACTTGCATATGGAACACGGGACATATCCTCCTCTTCTTCTTGTGTCTTGGGACACTGTTCAACAGACAGCTTTGTACCTACAGGAATTAGAACATTCACCGGTTTACTATCCTACAAATTGAAACTCTGCAATATAGTCTCGACATACTTCCTCTGGTTTAACCAGAGCTTCCTCTTTGCCTGATCTCGCTTAATTTCCATGCCCAAAATATAGTTTGTAGCACCAAGATCCTTCATGTCGAATTTGGAGAATAACTGGGTCTTCAAATCTTGGATAATTTCTTTGTCATTTCCAATCAGCAACATATCATCCACATACAAGACCAAATAAATAACACGGTCGCCAATTAATTTAAAATAAACATAGTTATCCTCCTTGCTTCTGGTGAAGCCAAGTCCCCGTATATAGGTATCAAATTTCTAATACCACATCCTTGGTGACTGTTTTAACCCATGCAGAGACTTCTTTAACCTGCATACCAGTTCTTTCTTCCCCTTCACAATAAAGCCTTCAGGTTGTTTCATGTAGATCTCCTCATCTCCATAGCCATTTCTTCACATCCATCTGTTCTATCTCAAAATCAAATGCAGCAGCAACAGATAAAAGTAATCTAATAGAAGTAACTTTGGCAACAGGAGAAAAAACATCACCAAAATCAATTCCCGGCACCTGGGAATAACCTTTCGCTACCAACCGAGCTTTGTATTTCTCCACCTTGCCTTCTACATTCATCTTCTTCTTAAACACCCATTTGCCCCCAATGGGCTTCCTTCCAGCCGGCAACTCCACCAGATCCCATGCATCGTTTTTGTGCAAGGATGCCATTTCATCAACCATGGCCTCCTTCCAGAGTGTTTTCCATCCGTGCTAATCCATCGCCTCCCGTCAAGGGCTTCCGGATCATCACTGCCATAGTTAAATAGGGGACTGAATGTAGCGCGTATGGACTAGTCCGTCGTCTCCTTTTCCGAATTGATCTTCTCACGTTCGGGAGTTTGTGGCTCTTCCTCTTCTGAGTCTTCTTCTGTTGTAGAGTCTGATTTATTCTCCTTTAGCTCAAACTTTATCTTCTCAGGTTATTTTGGTAGGACTTCATGTTTAACAACATATTTCACTTCTCTAAACACTACATCTCGGCTGTACACAACCTTCCTTGTTTCTGGGTTCCAAAGCTTGTAACCCTTTAAACCATCCTTATATCCAATAAAGATGCACCGTTCAGATTTATTATCCAACTTTCTCCTTTTCTCCTTTGGAACATGTATATTTTCATCACATCCAAATACCCTCAGATGTGAAAGAGAGGGTTTCTTACCATTCCATACCTCATGTGGAGTCTTATCCTCCAATGCTGATGAAGGTGATCTGTTAACTAAGTAACATATCCACTGCCTCTGCCCAGAATTCTTGTCCTAACCTAGTACCACTAAGCATGCTACTTTCCTTTCCCATCAGCATTGTGTTCATTCTTTCTACAACTCCATTTTTCTGAGGTGTGTATGGAGTAGTCTTCTGCCATGCTATACCACACTTCTTACAAGACTCTTCAAATTCCTTCTTGCAGAACTCCCCACCATTATCTGTCCTCATCACCTTTATCTTCTTCTCTATCTGGTTTTCCACCAGAGCCTTAAATTATTTAAATTTTTCAAAGACTTCAAATTTCTTCCTCAAGAAATATATCCATGTATTCCTTGAGAAGTCATCTATGAATAAAACATAGTACACAGACTTACCCAGCGATGGAACTGACACAGGTCCAAACACATCACTGTGCACAAGCTCTAATATCTTGTTCACCCTCTTAGCACCAGAAGGAAAACTCACCCGATTCTGCTTCCCATTATACACAGTGTTCCATGTAGTATCTGAAGGCCCTTCTCTCCAATATGTCCAAGCCTTTTATGCCATAGCATAGTCTTTTCTCCAGAGACCACTAGGCTTTTCGCTCCACTTTCGAGAACCACAGAACTGTTGCACCCATCAATAACAGTGCTTCCCTGAAGCTTGTACAGAGTTCCAATGTGAACTCCCCGCATTAATACCAGTGCTCCCTGAACCATCTTACAGGTGTCTTTCTCGAACACTTTTTTTACACCTGCATCATCCATCTTGCTTATAGAAATCAGATTTCTGGCCAATGCAGGAATGTGTTGAACACCAGGAAGTGTTCTAATCCTTCCACCTTGCAGCTTTAGCTTGACCTTTACACGTCCGATGATTCTGGCCTTCCTATCATCACCTAAGAAGACATCATCACCATCATATTTCTCATACTTGTAGAACATGTGTATTTGAAGGTGAAGCCAAATACACATCCCCACCTTCATCCGAGGTGGTTTTTTCCTTTGCAGAAGGAGCATCATCAGATCCCTTTCCTTTCTCAGGAGCTTTAGATCTGCAGTCCTTTTTGTAGTGCCCTTCCTTTCCACATTTCCAGCACACCTTTACAAACTTTCTAGGAGATTTAGATCTCCCTCTAGATTTAAATCTCCCACTCAAAACCTTATTCTTGTTTCTGTTCTGGGACCTTCCTCGTACAGATAAGGCATCTCCATTCTGACCCTCCATATTTCTCCGTCTCATTTCCTCTGACAACAGGGCTGAGACAATGTCATCAAAATTAAACGTATTTGTATTGCTACCTATTGCAATAACTAGACTGTCCCACGAGTCTGGTAGAGAACACAACAAACTGATGCACTTATCTTCATCTGAGATTTTAATATCAATAGATGACAACTGACTTACCACAGTATTGAAGGTTTGTTGCTCTGCCCACCGAGTTCCTCATCCTTCATCCTCGTTATGCAAATTTTTTCAAGTAGAACAATTGATCACTGGTCTGGATTGGTACAAATTTCAAGTTTGTCCTGTACAAGGTCTTCGTCGAGCTTTCCCCAAATAAATTCAATAATACTCAATCTAAGACACACAACCGTATTGTGCTCGTTTCCGATCCAGCTTTCCAAATTTTCATCCGGATTCACCACGATCAACTGTCTTTATCCACCGCAGATCCTCCATCTTCGAGCTTCCACAACTCAAAACTCACCATTAAATTTCTGATCTTCCACAGACTACCATTCCCTGCCCAAGAATCGATCCCGTGGATCTACCACTGAACAAGGTCTACCTTAGGCCCAAGCAAAAAACCCCTCAGCAGCAAAGATGTCCCCTTCAAGCCGAAACTGCTCTAATACCAAATGTAGGTTTTAACCCTATACAAAAATTGTCTACAAATGAATCTTTAAAACAGAAAATAAACAATAGCAAGAGCATAAAACATAAAACAATTAAACACAGAGATTTTCCCCTGGATCCCAATTCAGGACGACCAGCTTGATTTTTCATTATATTCCTTTTAGTGTTACAACACATATATATACATGTCGAAGCATACATAAACCCCAATCCATTAACCCTGGAATAGAACATAACCGTAGTTCCCTTGACCGAATCTACAAAATACCAGGGGTCGAAAACCATCATGCCCCAAAACCATGTGCAAACCCATGCACAAAACCATGGGCGAGTAGGCCCACCGGAAAATAAGGACCAACAAAAAAAAATTGGGGCGCTGCCCTGGACCCCAACAGGAGGGTCTACCACCCCCCCTGTGACCCCCCCGTACGTTGCGCCTAGCACAACGTACAGGAGGGGCTATCGCCCCCCCGCACGTGACTAGTCGTGGAAAGAATATAACACAAACCCAATAGGATGTCCATCATGTGCAAGGTGGGGAAATGATAAACATGGTAAGGTGTTTGGAACCTATGGTTGATTTCTTATGGAGAAATGATGTCAGGATATGTAGAGTGTCGCTGGGACTCTATCATGCTGAGGGTAGAATGATAAGTGCTCTGGAACCTTCGGTGCATGGGGCCATATATGGTTTTTTGTGTTGTGCAACACCTGCAACAAAATACCCCAAGTGAAATCATATTTCTCATTCAAATATTATTGACAACATGTGTTGAATGAAAAGAGGATAAGAGAGGGCATACCTGTCGAGACTGGAAAAATTATTTTTTCATAGGTGTGAATGTGTGGAGCCTCCTTTTGGCATTATGAGGTGTTGATCACTTTGTTGCTTTCAGTTCTGCAATTTGTTCCTTTGAGCTCTAGTTATGGTCCTTCAAACAATTTGAAAATGGCAACATATAGGCCAATATGGCTCATTTCAACTCATTTGTGACTTTTGAGTGTTTGAGAGTTTGAGAGGTCATAGGCTGTTGCTGAGCTTTTCTTGTCGTTACGGTCAGCATGTGCACCTAGGATTCAGGTAGGCCCTAGAACGTCCTGCATTTAATTTTTTTAGTGTGACTGGGCAGGTGTTCACACAAACTGGGTTTGTACGGAACCCTAGCAATATTTTTCCTTGACTGCACGGGTGATCAAGGCACAGGCGCAGAATATCCACACGAAGCTAAGGATTTGCGCGCAAATTCCGCGTCTGTTAGTGTTTTCTACATGCAGTCTCTACGCCTGTCTGAAATACAGGCACATGGTCAGTGTGCCTATTTGAGAAACAGACGCACTGAAAGGCCAAGGTTATTTTAGGAAAAAAATTGGGAAAATTTTCAATTTTTTGGTGTTTTGATGTCATTGATGTGTGTTTGTTTGGTGACAGGATGTTGTGGAGGGAGAGAGACTGGCCTGACCTCTGCATGGCTATGGCACAATATTTCAATGCTCACGTGAGGTTGGTGCAATGGGGTATTCTCAAGTTCCTTGAGAATGACCTCATGTGATCGCAGGATCGGTTACTGCAGTACCTGGTCTGTTGCTGGAACAGGTGGCGTAGAATGATGGTGCTACGAGGATGTGACTTGGCTATTGGTCCAGAGACAGATATATATTTTGTGACTGAGCTATTGCCTCGGGGTGAGGCGCTCCCATATTTGCTTCCTCCCGGGAGGTTTGATCTTTGGCAGTTTGCATATATTCATTGCGGCAGGGGGCCTCTCACAGAGGAGTGAATTTTGATAGCATCAATGACTAATTTTGCCAAGAGATGTGCTCTGGTGATGATTGTGAGACTGATGGGTTCATCGTCTCCGCACAGGGCGTCGAGACCATAGATAGGTGTCATGCGTCGGCTGAGGGTCGGGCACTTCTTTGATTTTTCCCATCATTGCTATGACGGGATGGTGGATCAATTAGTGAAGTTCCATGATGGATCTAAGATATTCACCTATGCTAGCATCCTCTGTAGAACTATGTACGTAAGAGTGGTGTTGTTACGACCCGTGGTGGCTATGTCTGCGGGGGGTCATTGGGACCCTCGCATGAGGATATGGGCTCTAGTGATGCCTCGTGGTGGGGGAGGTGCGGTGGGGAGTTACTGGAACAAAAAAACCAATGCTTCATTTGAGGCCAATCTTTATATGTTCCTCCCTTATCCATATGCTGGGATGGATTTCCGAGGAGACCCGGATTGGGTCTTCCTGTTGGATATGTTTGGGGACCAGTAGGTATGATTTTTTGTGTTTTATTTTGCATTTGTTGAGAATTTAGGATTTATATGTGTATTATGATGACATTGACATAGTTGTGTTACTATTGCAAATGTTGGTGAGGTTGGGCACCCTACAACTCAGTTGGTAGGATACCAACAGAATCGAAGGGTTCCAGGAGCTCTACCCCCTGCTCAAGGGCAGGGAGGAGGTCCGGTGAAACCCGGAGTGGAGTTCCAAGTGACGGGGCCAGCCCATCTAGAGACGGTGGCAGTTCAGCTGCTGCTAAGTGTACTGCAGCGATCGCTCACGCCGAGGTGGCGGAGGCTCGCATGACAGAGGTCGCAGAGTAGTTGGTTGCCTCAGAGGCCCAAGCCACTAATTTTGCGGATGCTTGGGGCCGATTGGACCGTTTGACCCAAGGTATACCTACCTGTGGGTTTGTTGACGATTTAGACGATGGCTGGTTAGATACATTGATGGCCCAAGAGAGGGCTATTGACCAACTCCGCGTCGCATGGTGGCTTCAGTTTTGACAGCTACCCCAGTACTGGCACCGGGAGCATCCATGGGTCCAGGTGCCCAACCTGGAGGGGCACAGCCCTAGAGACTTTTCTACATCGTGAAAGCACCCATTATGAGGATGCTTCCCTTATTTTTTATGACATGTGTATATGTATTTTTAGCTGACCTATGGGTCAGATACATGACACATTGTTTTTTACTCAGACATACATTTTTGGTATATATATATATATGAGAGATGTATTTTTTTCGGCTCTATATGGTGTGTCCATTGTTTATAAATTTTCATGGATGATGTGTATTGCTGATGGATATCTATGGTTTTTATGTTTTTTGGTTTTATATATGATGGTTTATTTGAGATGCATTCCAGTTTAGGATGTGGTCAGTTATGCAATCTGATGTCTGGTTTTGATTTCTTGGTACATGCATGAATGTAATGTGATCAAATTGATGGCTTAATCTTTTTGCACACAAATATTTTCTAAACAGATGTAAATCACGTAACTCAAACTCTTGGTTTAATTGTGAAACCACTAATTGGGATTCAAGGTAGATATGCAAGTGGAAAATTCCTTGATTGAAGACGTCGGACATGAGCCCAATGACGACATCATATTCTGCATGATTTTTTGTCGTTGATCCGATGCATACTCCATTGGTGAAGAATGGCAATCGGTCAAGGTGGTAGATAACCCAGGCAGTTGCTGCAAAATTTTGAGGCCATCGTGATGCTCCATCAGTGAATCCAAAGTAATGGTTGGGTTGAAGATCCATTTGTGACACCAAAACGCTTTTGTGACAAGTTTGTGATCAAAAATAAATTTTTGGTATGTGCACGTTAACTCTAGGGCTGAGCCCTCTTGGCCCTTATGGGTAAAATTTCTTGAGGTAAAGACCATTGACGGGGTTTCTCAGGCATGTTTCATCAAGCTCTGTAAAGATGTATGCCCCCTTTAGAAGACAATGTTTTATGTTATAGGGTCCTTTTCACAAGGTTTTGAATTTTCCTAGCCCTAGGGCTTCTTTCGTGACATCATACCGAAGGACTAACTCCCCCTCGGTAAATGATCGAGGGGTGATGTTGTGATCAAACGATGCTTTCCCCCGCCTTTTATGGGCCTCGTTGTGCTAGAGCGACTGTCATCGACGAACTCTAGTTTTACTTAGTGTTTCTCTAGAGGCTGGGTGTCATTAAGGACTTCGATGGCAGCGCGTAAATTTTGGATCTTGCGTTCGATGGGAATCATGGCTTCGACCCCATATACCAAGTGGAAGGGTGTGAAACCCGTTGATGTTTTCACTAACGTGTGGTATGCCCATAGGGAGGAGAAAATCATGTGGTGCTAGTTTGTTTTGTGGTTATTCACCATGCGTTGTAACATTGTTTTGAGTACTTTGTTCACAGCTTCTACCTGTCCGTTGGATTGGGGGTAGTATGGTGACGTGAATTCATGTGTGAATCTAAGGGGGTGAGATAGCCCCTGGAAAACTTCGTTTTCGAAGTGTTTTCCATGATCAGAGACTAACTCTTTTGGTACGCCGAACCAGACAATGACATTGTTAAACATAAAATGTGCAACGGTTTCTGTAGTGTTGTCATATGTGGGCATGGCTTCTACCCACTTGGTGAAGTAGTCGACTGCCACAATAATGTATTTGTGATTGCTTGAAGACATGGGGTTGCAAGTCATGAAGTCGATCCCCCATTTGTAGAAGTAACCAGTGACGATGACAGAGTGTAGGGGGCGGGAGGGGTTCTTGCCTTATGAGCGAAACGTTGACATCGCTCGCACCTCTTGACTACTGAAATGCAATCGCGAAATAACGTGGGCCAAAAATATCCTGCTTGCAGGAATTTTTGGGCGGTGGCCACCGCAAGCTCCGTTGTGGCAGTCATTAAGGGCTTGATCAGCTTGGTCGTGGGTGAGGCATCGACATAAGATGGTGTCGATGCCCCGTCGGTATAAGACATCTCCCATGAGGAGCTATCAGGGGGCCTGGTGGTGGATGTGCCGACGGTCGTCACAGGTGAGCTGGGTTCTAAACTTTTGGGTTCGTAAAAATAGGAGAATATATACGTACCAAGGGTTGTCGTTCATTACTAGGAAGAGATGTTCGTCCGGTAGCGAATCGTTGACTAGTGATCCTTTGGTATGACTTGGGAGGTTCGTGATGAACTCGGATAAAATTAAAGCCTTCTTTCTCTTGGGGGAGCGAAATTGTAAGTCAAATTATTGTAGAATGACTATCCAACGGACGTACTTATGGTTCATTAAATGATGCGTGAGAAGGTATTTTATGGGGTTAATATCTGCGATGACTGTTGTAGTCCTTAAGATAATGTAGTGGCGAAGTTTTTGAACCGCGTGTATTAATTCTAGGGAAGTCTTTTCTTCAGGCTCATATCTTAATGTGGGGCCTGATAAGGTTTTTCTAGCATAATAGATTATGTGTTCCTTCCCATCCATGCCTTCCTGGATCAATACTCCGGTCAAAGCGATCTCGGATGCTGATAGATACAGGATGTAGTCCTTGTTGTAGTCTGGGGGACTGATCAATGGTGTTGAAGATAATGTGTCTTTCAGTGCCTCCAATGACTGTTGGGTTTGATCGTCCCATTTGAACGGGATGTCCTGATGAGGGAGACACAAGAATCCTTGAGCGCAAGTGGCATAGTCTGGGACAAAACGTCTCAGAAAGTTGGCCTTTCCCTTAAATGATCAGGAGATCAAGTCTCTTGTAGAAAAATGCTCAAAAATGAAGTTGCTCAGAATTGGTCCGAACTAGATCGAATGGAAAGAGCTCAGAAAAACGATCCTGTAGACGTGAACGGCACTGAAAACCGACTCCGTATGAGAAATTTATTCAAATTTTTGTAAGCTGCCACTTTAAACTTAAAATGTTAATTTTATGAAAAATATTTTATTAAAAAAATATTCCATGTATTTATTTTTCAGAATATTCCAGGCGCAGCCAATTAAATGGCGCCACGTGACCAGCCTGAAGGCCACCACGTGGCCCCAAGGTGGAATGGAATGAAGTTGCATTTGCGTTCAAAATTATGTTTCGGGTCGCGGTGAGGTTCGACCTTGGGTCGGACGGGCACAAACGGTGTGTTTACACCATTGGACCACGTGGTTCATTTTTTAAACCATTGGCGCGGAATTATATTTAAATTTGAATGTGGATTGGGCGCGCAGGTGGCGGGGTCTTGGTCACGCGGGCCCAACACTCGGAGCAGAGTATATTTAATACATATGGTTTTATAATAATGTTTCAGCGCTTATAAGTCAACGTTCGTCAATGTTTTTCGGAGGGTGCGGTTCCATGCACCTTAATTTTAGCACCCACAGTTGGCGGTATAAACGGCGGAGGTGCCAACTTTAGCGCCGTTCCCTAATTTGTCAGTGTTAACTGTCAGACTTCCACATTTAGTGGAGTTTTTCTAGGTGACACTGGGCAAACTTCAGTTAGCCATAACTTTGGCTAGGAAAGTCCTTTTGGGATGAATTGTTTTTTGATTTTGGGGTATTGAAGCATTCTGGAGCTGTTGGGAGTGTTTTCAGAGCCATCAAGGCACTCTATCAATGATTTTACCAGCGATTTTGGTTGTGGAGCCATTAGGGCCTAATGAAAGATCAGTTGTTTTGGACTATACTCATCCAATGGAGGTGAATGAATAGTCGATTTATACTGATTTAAGCCTTCTGTTTCTGAATTTGCATCTTATTTTGCCTTTTGAGGCTTTCTACACAGTGTAATTCATATTTTGAGCATTAATGAAAAATGGAAAATCTTAATTAGAGGCTTTTGGACCCAGCAGAGGTAGCCCAAGAGAGGGGTGAACTGCTTAAACAAATGCTTACTGTCATGTTGTGTATTTTTGCTGTATTATTTCAAATTCTGCTACATTAAACAGTAAATTTTCATAAGTACACTTTTCCCAAGAAGAATTATACAGTGAACAAAACTTATTAGTTCATCTTCAAACCACATTACTTCATTTGCAGAATATTTAAACTTGCTTATTCACACATAAATTTGGACTACTGAATACTTTGCACATAAACAAATACTTTCATTGATCGGAACTATTTCAGTGATTACATTTTATTTCTTTAGGCAGAGCCATTTTGTGGGCCAGAAGCTTCTGGTTTCATCCTTTCTAGTAAAAGTGAAATAACCAGTAAAAGCCCCTTATTGTCAATCTCTGTATGAGAAATACTTTGTTCTCACAATTTCAGATCAGGTTGGTATCAGAGCTCTAGGTTTTGCTTAAGAGTTTGTGAAATTTGTGCAAGAAGATTGTGTTATTCTGCAAAATTTGATGCTCACTAGGCTGAAATTGAAAAGAGGGGAAGGTCAATTGGTTAGAGAACAAGTTAATCCTCAGCCAAGGAGGGCTAGAGTGCCATTACATCCACCTTCCATTTCATCCTCATTAGCCTTAGAATCGGCCACAAACATGTCTTCCAGAGAAGGAGAAGTACATGAGGAAATGGATCCCAAGGAAGAAGAAAGAGTCTTTAGAAAAGCTTTCTTGGACATGACTGAGATGGTTAGGATCCTATACCAGGAGAGAAATGATAGGATTGTTGGAGAAGGGTCTAGAAACCAAAAAGAAGAAGGAGATTCTTCAGGAGGGAAGAAAGACAAAGATGAGTCTAAGAAAGGGAATGGAGGAAATGGTGATCCACCATCTCCATAGTCATCCTCTTCCTCCACATCATCCTCTTCTACTTTTGTTAATCAGTCACATAAAACAAAAACATCTCTTAAAAATCCTTTGTTAAAGCTTGATGTGAAGTTTGAGTTGCCGATCTTTAATGGTGATGTGAATGCAGAAAAATTGGATAACTGGATTAGACAGTTGGAGGTCTATCTAAGGATTCAGAATTTGCATGATGATGACACAAAAATCCAATTAGCCTCTTTGAGAATGGATGGAGCAGCTTTGGTTTGGTGGGAAGCCAAGACCAAGGAGGAAATCAAAAAGCATGGTAAGATAACTCTAACTTGGAATGAGTTTATTAAAGCTATTAAGAAACATTTTTATCCTCTTGCTCATATTCAGAAAGCAATCATGAATTGGAAAAATTTTAGGCAACTTAAGGGTCAAAATGTGCAAGATTATACCCAAGAGTTTAGAAGCAGAGCACTTCTACTTGGAGTAGACTTACAAAGTCAAGACACCTTGTTGAAATACATAGGAGGTTTGCACAATTACCTACAACATACTATTCTAATGTTCAATCCTACCAGCTTAGATGAAGTCTGTGTCCAGGCTACACATTTAGAAGCTAGAGGAAAGAATACTTTTGATGAGGATAGTAATTTCAAAAACAAAGGAAAGAAAAGATTTGCAAATTCAAGAAAAGAGAAAGGAAAGTTCTTTTGCAAGAATTGTTCGAAGACAAGTCATGATGAAGATCATTGTTGGAAGCTTCATCCTAAATTGAAACCAGAAAAATATAAGAACAAAAACAAGACCAAAGAAAAGGAGAAAATTGTAGCAACAGTTGAGCAAGACTTAGGGTCAGACTCAGGAGATGAGACAAAAAGCATAGCCATGGTTTTAAAAAACATTAAGGGGAAATAAGTGGTGCAAAACACAATTCCCAGTTCTAGCTCTTTAAATTGTCACGAAGATACTCATGAAGAAAAGAGGAGGATAGAGCTCTTCCATGTGAGGGTAATTTCAAAACATACCAAAATTGACACACTATTTGACAGTGGGTCACAAGCTAACCTCATATCTGAATACTTGGTCAAGCAGCTTAAACTTGAGACCATTCCACATCCGAAGCCTTATCCACTTGGATGGATATGCAAGGATGCCAATTTGCAAGTCTCAAGGAAGTGCATATTGTGCTTTGCAATAACTGCACATTTTATTGACACAGTGGAACTTGATGTGGTGCCACTTGATATCTCAGGTATTGTTTTGGGAAGTACTTACTTATTTGACAGGAAGGCCATCTTTCATCGCCATGAAAACACGTATCACTTGTTCAAAGATGGTAAAGAGTACATTGTGAGAGCTCACAAGAAGAAGCTGGAATCTTATTTACTCCATGCAAGTCAATTGAAAAGACTGGTTAATGCAAGTCAAAGTCTAACTTTGTTAATGTTGAAACGACCAGATTTTTAGCATTCGCCTTTTTATAATGTTGCTAATGATTTGTCTCAGTTTGATAACAGTTTGTCTTTGAAAAAAGATGATGTTATGTTGCGTAAATTACCTTTTGGGTCAGCCAATGTAGAGAATGAAGTGTCAAAGCAAAGCAGTGCAAGCAATAAGGACACACAATTCAGCATGGGAAAAAGTTGGTTTCAGAATGGTAAAATTCACCATGGGAACAGTTTGCAAGGTGAAAGTTATTTTAAGTCTTTCTGGAAGTTTGATCAGTGTATAAAAATTTTGTTTTCTGCAAATTTTAATAATTTGCATCATGACTCCGTCAATCTTAGCAATGGTCAATCAGTTGATTCCAGAGACAGATTATCATTTTCTCAAAAGCTTCATTTGATGAAATCGGGTAGATTTCAGTTATTAAAGGGTGGAAGAGTGGAGAATGAGTCTCCACATCATCATTTTCAGTAATCAGAGAGCTTTTGAGGGTCCAAAAGCTTCCCATTTGGGAGGTGTGATCAGGAGATCAAGTCTCTTGTAGAAAAATGCTCAAAAATGAAGTTGCTCAGAATTGGTCCAAAATAGATCGATTGGAAAGATCTCAGAAAAAAAAATCCTATAGACGCGAACGGCACTGAAAACCGACTCTGTATGAGAAAGTTATTCAACTTTAAAGTTTTCCAATTTCAGTTTAAAAAAGGCCCAAAGTTGACTTTATGAAAAATATTTTTATTAAAAAAAGAATATTCCACAGAATATTCTGGGAATATTTTGTGGAATATTCCGGGCGCAACCAATTAAAGGGCGCCACGTGGCCCCAAGGCGGAATGGAATGAAGTTGCATTTGCTTTCAAAATTATCTTTCGGGTCGCGGTGAGGTTCGACCTTGGGTCGGACGGGCACAAACGGTGCGTTTACACCGTTGGACCACGTGGTTCATTTGTTAAACCATTGGCACGGAAGTATATTTAAATTTGAATATGGATTGGGCGCGCAGGTGGCGGGGTCTTGGTCACACGGGCCCAGCACTCGGAGCGGAGTATATTTAATACATATGGTTTTATAATAATGTTTCAACGCTTATAACTAAACGTTTGTCAATGTTTTTCGGAGGGTGCGGTTCCATGCACCTTAATTTTAGCACCCATGGTTGGCGGTATAAACGGCGGAGGTGCCAACTTTAGCGTTGTTCCCTAATTTTTCGGTGTTAACTGTCAGACTTCCACATTTAGTGGAGTTTTTCTAGGTGACACTGGGCAAACTTCAGTTAGCCATAAATTTGGCTAGGAAAGTCCTTTTGGGACGAATTTTTTTTTATTTTGGGGTATTGAAGCATTCTGGAGCTGTTGGGAGTGTTTGCAGAGCCATCGGGGCGCTCTATCAGTGATTTTACCCGCGATTTTGGTTGTGGAGCCACTAGGGTCTAATGAAATATCAGTTGTTTTGGAATATACTCATCCAATGGAGGTGAATGAATAGTCGATTTATACTGATTTCAGCCTTCTGTTTCTGAATTTGTAGCTTATTTTTCCTTTTGAGGCTTTCTACACAGTGTAATTCATATTTTGAGCATTGATGAAAAAGGGAAAAGCCTAATTAGAGGCTTTTGGACCCAGCAAAGGTAGCCCAAGAGAGGGGTGAACTGCTTAAACAAATGCTTACTGTCATGCTGTATATTTTTGCTGTATTATTTCAGATTCTGCTACATTAAACAGTAACTTTTCATAAGTACACTTTTCCCAAGTAGACTTATACAGTGAACAAAACTTATTAGTTCATCTTCAAACCACATTACTTCATTTGCAGAATACTTAAACTTGCTTATTCACACATAAAATTTGGATTAATGAATACTTTGCACATAAACAATTACTTTCATTAATCAGATCTATTTCAGTGATTACATTTTATTCTTTAGGCAGAGCCAGTTTGTGGGCCAGAAGCTTCTGGTTTCGTCCTTTCTAGTAAAGGTGAAATAACCAGTAAAAGCCCCTTACTGTCAATCTCTGTATGAGAAATACTTTGTTCTCACAATTTCAGATCATTAAAGCTTTGTACTTGCTTGAGGGTTCGAGGTGGAGATACCTCTTTGATAGTTTGGACCTTGAGCGGATCCACTCTAATTCCTTGTTGGGACACAATAAAACATAAAATTTCTCCTTCTTTGACACAGAAGATGCACTTGAGGGGGTTCAAGCATAGGTTGTATTGTCGGCATCGTTGGAATACCAATCACAGATCCTCGAGATGATAAGATTGCTTCTTGGATCAGACAATGAGGTCGTCTAAGTAGGTGAGGATGAGATGCACTAATTCATGAAAGATATAATTCATGGCCCTATGGAAAGTGGCTTCAACATTCTTTATGCCAAATGGCATCATGTGGTATGCGAATGTGCCCCATGGGGTGGTGAACGCGGTATTGTACCAGTCAGTGTGACGTATTTGAATTTGATTATACCCAAATAAATCATCCATGAAGGAGGGGGCCTCGTGTCCCGCACAAGCATCGATGACTTAGTCGATGAATGGGGTAGGGTAATTGTCCTTCAGACATGCTTTGTTCAAGTCATGAAAATCAGTACAAACACGTATGGTGCCTTTTTTTTTTATGACGGGAATAGGGTTGGAAACCCATGATGTGAAAGAGATGGGGTAGATGTACCCGGCTTTGTGAAGCTTATCGATTTCTTATTTAATTGCTTCTACCTTGGATGGGTGCAGTTGACGTTGTTTCTAGCGTACCGCTGGTACATCAGGCCAGGTGTCAATATGGTGCTCTATGATAGTGGGGCTAAGGCCTGGAATTTCTGAGCAGTCCCACACAAAGATATCTCGATACTCTTGCAATAACTGGGTGTAAGAGGTTATCTCTTTTGGTGAACATGCTACCACCAGTGAATTTTTTTTCAACTTTTTCAGGATTTCGAGAGATATTCACCTTGATGGTAGGTGAAATATTTGACATGTTCCCTTCTTCGAATGCATTGAGCGTCGGAATGGGATTTTTGAACCAATCGACTTTCCCTGATGGAAGGAAATATTTTGATTCGATTTCATAAAACTCCTGGTTTCATGTCTTGTTAGGGATGAATGTTTTTTCAGGAAGAAAAAAATGAGAGGTGATGCATCACATCCCACAGATAATCAGGCTCTGTCATGGCCTCAAGGATATCCTCATCTAAGTGGGATAAGGATCCTAAGAGGGTTTGATTCTGCGCAAGGCCATGAGAAAGAGGTTCAGTCCTAACAGATCTGGTCGATAGACATGAATAAGATTCCATCGTCGATGTGGTGGAACTGGACGCAGTCGACAGGTTGCAGATGGATTGGGTTTGCACCGTCATTTCTACAACTATTCTTTTAATTGTAGCTAACTCGACACCTATGAATGATGAGTAGGAAACCTGATTCATGGTTCTGATACATGATGATATGAATCTTATATGATGTACCATCTTGTCGGCATTTGATGGGGGAGGAATTTCCATCGTGCCAGTTTGCGTGGGATCAAGTCTAGGTTCCTCATAAGGTTGAGCACTTTCTGGGATTTGGAAGTTGTGCCTGGTGCAGAGGTGCCTAAATGTTTCCATTAATGGGCATGCCTCTTTTTCATGGTTATGGCCAGCCCAAATGGTGCATGGTACCAATGTGCCTACTGAGTAGATTGTGTGAGAACCAACCCTACTCTTCATCCCTGAAGTGGATGCTCGAAAAGGATCAGGCGCAGGGGAGAGATTCCTCTACTGCCATTTCTAATTTTTTGGTTTGGGTAGGTCTAAATCTTTTGGGGAGTGTAGAATTAACGCTGCTCTTGCCGATCGAAGCTTGGGGAGGTGTTCACATTTCATAGTATGGTGAAAATGTGAGCAGATCTAGCAATAGCAGTGTGTGATTTTCTCTTGGTTAGAGAGATGTATCAGAGGGAGGGAGGAGACCATGCAAAAGTTATTCGTGACATGCTTCAGTTCTTTACACTGATTGACCCAGTTGGTGATTCTGCCGCATAGCCTGTGTTAGGTCCCCATAATTTGTCAGAATGGCAAGATCAAATGTACAAGGGTAACATCAAACTAGTCTTTGGAGTCCTAGGCCCTAGCCTTCCTGGACTCAGAGAGGGCTCTCTCTATGTTTGTGTAAAGGATGTGACTTAGTTGATTTTAGGGTTTTGATTTTAGGCTAGATATAGTGATAGGGTTTGTTTGTTTTTTTTTTGGTTGGATAGGTTGTTAAGAAGAATAGGTAGAGTAAGAGAAAATCAATCCGTTGGGCCATGGAGTCTACAAAGGTCTTGAAAATTACAGCAATAGGTTAAGGGTGTTTCATAGGGAAAGTTAACAAGGCCAAATGGATCTAAGTAGGTTTAGTGAGTGTGAAATGAACATGAAGTTATGAATGCAGTAAGTTTCAAAGGGAAATTAAGGATCCTTCAATATACTAGAAACAAGAAAAGCTTTCAGGATGATAGCATAGTAAAATTTGAAGAGCAATGAAGGATTCTTCAACTAGACTTTTTCTAGACAAACCTCAAAACAACAAATAAGTAATCCTAGAGAGCAGTTAAGAATTCTTTGAACATTACTTTCAAACAAAGAGATATTTTAACATAAAATTTCAGTGAAACTAAATAGCATTTAAGGATTCTTTAATTAAAATTCAAGGAATAAAACATAGAGATTAAAGGAGGCAGACAGAAGTAGGGTGCCAAGAAAGCATATCCTACTCTAAAATTTATGTCCTATGATCAAAGAAACCATGAACATAATGAAAATTGAAGTAAAAAAATAAAAAATTGGAAATACATCACCATCTAACAGAGCTCATGAATCCAAGGAATTTGATTAATCCATTGATGCTCAATCCAAAGCAATCACAACACACCAAAGCCAATTTCTTCAATAAACTCAGAGTCTATATCATATTAAGCTCAACAACCAACCAACATTTAAAATGAGGCCTCAATGCAGTATTTAACTTGCAAAGAGGACCAAAACCCTAGCTAGGGTTTTAGAAACCATTAACTACTCATAAATGCCAAATTTGTCCTATGAGTCCATGCAAGGCCCAAGGCACAAATATCCTAATTCATTAAATGCAAAATAACTTCTAACATAAATTATGAGAAAACTAGGAGTGATTTTCCTTAAAATTCCTCAAAAATATATTTTTTCAATAAATTTGTGTCTTTTTTTTACTTTTCAGGCAAGGGTGTAGTACTGAGGTCCAAGGGTGCAACCCCAGGCCAAGGGCGCAGTGCCTGCACCAGAAAAATTTCCTGTTTTGTGACCAAGATTTGGAAGCCTTCCAGGTGTCCAAATGAGCTCCATGATAGTTCATTGGAAAGCTTGTCCAAACTAGTTTCCAAATGTTCTTTTGGTTTTCTATTTGGTGTCCATTTCCCGCCCAAAAAATTATTCTCCCAAGACTGCTCAAGGCGCAGCGGCAGTTACTCTGAAAATAGGGCAAAAAGGTGATTTTTTGGGTGTTTTGGCACTTTTGGAGGAACAGTTTTGCTCCAAATGAGCTGAAATTTTTTGTGAGTGATGTCCTTGGAAAGATGAAAATGAAAATGTAAGCCATAATTTGGTGCCCCAAAAAAGAGCGCAACGCCAGTGGCGCTGCGCCTTTGGCCCTTCAAAACAGTCAAAAACCAAAATTTACAAAAAGATTCCAAAATTTGAATTTACCTTGCTAATTATGTTTGGGATGCCTGTAGGGACGCATCAGCAAGGATTTCAAGGTTTTCTTTGTCTTTAGCCTCCTTTAGGGATTGAATCTTTACAAGGGCTCTTTTGAGCTTGGCCCTTACAATCTTATTTCTTAAGGCATAGTGCCTTGCCATCTTCTTTTTCAGGTCAAGGACCCATTTTGTCTTCTCCAACAGACCCTCTAAGTATATGTTTTCCCTCTCAGTCCAAGGTTCTCGATCATAGTCAATCTCCATGGCAAGCAGCTCACTTAAAGTGAGTTGCTCTACCAAGGCTACCTCTTGCTCTTTCTCCTTGGCTAAGGCCTTCTTTAAGCAAATTATCCTTGGCCTCCTCCTCAGAAGTTGTTCTTCCTCTTCATCAGTGTTCCCATATATATCCAAGGCCTCATCTAGCTTAGCCTTGGCTTTTGTAGCCTCTTTACAAGCTCGGATAGCTCTGATCTCATAGATTGCCTTCTGTGCCTCTAGCTGCTTGTCTTCAACCTCATAATAGTGAATCACATTCTTAGCCCTACCTATGTTTGCTTGTAGATCCTTGATCTGAGCATCTTTTCTTTTGAGCAACATGTTTGGGATCCTTGGCTCATTTTCATCATCATTGTCAACATGAATGAGTTGAAATTCTTGTTCATTCTCATGTTGGTCTTCTCCTTCTTCATCCATGACCTTTTCCTTGCCTTTATCAACATGCTTGGTTGATGTAGAAGGCATGGCCCCTTGCCTCTTGAGGGCAGAAAACACATTCCTATTTCCCTTTTGGTAGATTAAAGGAAAAGGTTCAATGTTACTTATCTCAGTGCCATATGTTTTATTACCATTATTGTTGTCATCTTCACTGTCATCATGGCTCTTATCATCACTGCTCTCATGGCTGCCATCATTACTGCTGCTTTCTGCCTCATCACTATTTTCTTCACTGCCCTCACTGCTCTTTGTTTTATCACTGACATCGTCCTCATTTTCCTTATCCTCACTGTTATTTTCCTTATTGCTATGAACTTCACTATTTTTAGACTCATTGGAATCTTCTTCATTTACATTTTCCTCACTGATATCTTGGCTTTCCGACCTATTGCCATCATAATCACTTTCTGCCTTATTGCCTTCTTCTTCATCACTATTTTCTGCCTCATTATTCTTTGATGCACTAGTGCCATGAGATGATGGGGAGGGATTGTGAGAGGGTGGAGGAATGGGAGGCTGAGAGGATGAAGGTACATATGGTTGTTGTTGGCCTTGTGGATTGGTGAACACCTCATGATCAATGAAAACCTCCCATGGAATACCCTTATGCTGGGATTGATGCAAAACAACCATTTTGATAAGAGAGTGGTGAAAGAGGCTTTGCATCTGCTGAGGATAGTCTCTCTTTTGTACAATATAGGACATTTTTTCAATGCTTCTGTAGAGGTAATAGGGTAGGTGAAACATCCTCACCCTAGTAAAGTGCATGAGCAGCCTAATGTGATAGGAGTAAAGACGGGAGAACCTTCCCTCACATGAAAAATACTTCATAATGATCCTCCTCATAGGTGCATATCTATCAAGCAAGTGAGAGAAAGGAAAAATGGACTTATTGTGGCCTTTGTACCTAGGTTTTAAATATGGCTCATAATAGCTCATGTTTAGGTTGGCCTGCTTGAACCATTTCTTACCCACACTTGGTATGCCTATGGCATTGGCAATAGCATCTGAATACAGCTCAAAGTTTACCCCTGCAAGGTTAACTTGTTTCTCATGCAAGTTAAGTATGAAGAGCCTAGTTAGCTCATGGTGGTTTTTCACCTATTGTACCCTTTCACAGAAATCATAGCAGCCTACATGTTGGAAGCAGGAAACAGTTAAGGAAGAGGGAATTAGTTCTATGGTGTTGAGTGGTTCAAACCTGTTGATCTTTCCACCTTTGTGTTCATGCCTCCTTGGCATTTGGCCTTCTCCACCACTACCATTTTCCTCTCTTTCTGACATTTTGACCACTCTGCCTTTGAAATCCTAGCATAGCTATGAAACTGATATGGAAGAGGGTAATGGAATGGTGATGAAAAAGGAAGATTTGTAATTGAATGAGATGAATGAGTGAGGGTATATGTATATTAGGCTGAGTGAGAGGCAAAACCCAATGACAACCTCAACTACTTGTTTAAACTCTGTGTTAAAACTCCTTGCACTGATGTAAAACTGATAGGAAAGAGGGCATGTAATGTCACTCTCTTTGTAATGTAAGGGACTGAGTGTTATGTCAAGCCTTGATGGATGAAAAACTTTAAACCAATGCAACCACCTTAATTTCACCTCCTGTCTAGACTGATATTATTTATGGGTAGATGAAATGAGGTTTAAGTAGTGACTTCAAGCATGATTCTTTAGGGTTTTCTCCTTATGGTTTGATTTCATCCAATTTGAATGATCAAAATGTTGTAAGATGTGGCTAGGGTATCTACTTACCTCTTAGAAATTCTTTTAGTTCCCCGGGCAGAGATTTGGAGGCGCTTGAATTGATTTGGAGGGTTAATTTTCTTGGAGGGACCTCCTAGACAAGCGCGCAATGCCTAGGCCAAGTGTGCAGCACCTAGGCCAAGGTGCAATGCCGAAGGCAAGCTTGTTTTAGGTGTTGGGAAAGGTCGTAGCACCTTGCCAGGCACATAGCACCACGTTCCAGGCGCGTAGTGCCTTAGCAATTTGTATGGGGAGAAAATGCTCAATGCATAGCGCCAGTTTCCAGGGGTGCAACACCAACCTGAGCACGCAGCGCCACAACACTTAGTCGAATTTTGACTTGAAAACCCAGAATTATTCACTCCTAAGCACTTATAAATATTTTTCAAGGCAACAATTATTTTTTCGAGGTGCAGAATGGGCTTTTATAGACTTTGGAATTTGATTTAAACTTTGCAACCCACTTTCCTAATGTTTCTAAGCCTTTTTCACTTTCACTGATATTCCTTTGATTTTTTGCATGCAAGTGCCTGAAAAAACTAACTTGGCTCTTCCTTTTGCTTCTTGAGGCATAATTTACTCATTTTGACATCCTTGGAGTTAGATTAGTCATGATGGAACCTTCAAAACTTTCTGTGGCTTCCATTACAATTTGTAACTTGTCTTTCTCACCTTGGCTAGTAGTTAGGAAATTTGTGGTCCTTTTGATACTGGAGGCTTTGAAATATTTATTTTGTCACAGCAGCAGCCTCAAAATCATTTTTTATTTCCACCTTGGAGCTCAACACATCTCTTTTTCTCATTCAGTCATGGCAAGCTTATTAAACATATTTGAGAGGTTTTCTCATAGAAGCACTTTCAAAACCTTCTTCTGTCTGCACCATGGAGTTTTAAACCATGTTTTTTACCTTCTTTGACACTTCTAATTTGTAGGTGACTGAAAAGATGATTTGGCCTTTCTTTAACTCCTTGAAGCATGATAAATTCACTTTGGAAAACTTTGGTAGGACTGCACATAGTAGCATCTTCAAGGCTTTCTGTGTTTTCCACTACAACATTCAACTTGACTTTTTCACATTTCCTCACTAACCTTCTTACACTTGTTTGCATGCAGGTGACTGAAATGATGAGTTTGACATTTACCTTTGTTCCTTAAGGCATGAAAAATTTATTTTGACACCTTTGGGACTCAAACACAAGGTAGCATCCTCAAAACCTTCTTTTTTCTACACCGTGGAGTTTCAACCTCATGGTTTAATATTGCAAGGCTATTTTCCCAAAACCCTAGGTATCTGAAGTGCTTTAAGACAATCATCAGTGTTGTCTTCTAAGTTCTCTATAGCCCTTTCAAATTCATTAATTTCTGTCCAGCTCACCTCACCTTTTTCCTTTTTTCATCAATATTTTGACAGATTTTCTTCATTTTTGGTTTGGTGTGCCTCCTCCATGGTCATTCTACAATTTATCACTGCTTGGCACACTGCTAGACCTTCAAGCTCAAAACACCCTAATTATCTATAAGAACAAGTGTTTCCTGTCTTCATGTAAGTTTTCTTCATTTTAGGAGAAGAAAATCTACCTTAACAATTTCTTATGTTGATGGACCTCTTCACACTCCTGCAGAAGTGCCAAGTTTGTCCATTTTCTTCTTGCAGACCTTGGATTTGATAAGGTAGTCTTCTTTCGAAACTTTTTAGATCTTTTCTTGAATAACCATGTCTCAACATTTCAAGACCTCTGAACCATATTATAACAAATAAAAACAGTGTCTAAAACACCAATGATGACCTTGGACCATATGAAACCCTAATTGACCCAGTGGGAGGATGCTTTGACCTAGTCTTTGACTGAAAATTGGCTTGGAGTATTCAAGTGAAAAACATAGTATTTGTCAAAGTACTGTATTGAAGATCCAAAATCCAATTTACTTGATTTATCTAAAGAGCCTACATAGATAGTTTTGAGACCATCAATGCTTGAGGAATCATGGTGAACATGGGAAGGAATAGGCTTATAGTAAACCCTAGATGGAAAGTGGGGCTTGGGGCAAGGGAAAATAGAGTAATAAGGTCATAGGTAGGAAAAAGGGATGGAGATGAGTGGCACAAGCCCATAAGGAGTCTTTTTAGGAGTGACAAGGTGACCATGGAATGGAAAAATGATAGAATAGTGAAATTTTTTCTATAAGGATAATGAAGGCAGTGAGATTTCTAAAACTCACAATAGTCAGGGAATTTTGTTTTTAGAAATCTAGAACCAATCTATATTCATATACCAACAGTGAAAAATACTGATGACTAACAGCCCATGCTGACTGTAGCTTTGGACATAGGTGTACTAGGTTGATGCGCCTTTTTAATTCGCCCAACGTGTTGGTATGGAAATGGGGTAGGCTACCTAGGGGAAATTTTCCTTCCATTAGGTTTTCTAAGCTATGGATTGATGATATCTCGACAGTGTGAATGAATGATGTCAATTAGTGGGCACACTTGAGGGATATAAGTGTAGCGTTGATCATGATGGTTGCCCTGACATATTAGGCAAGAACGTCATTCTTGGGTGTTCCCGTTCTGTTCGGTTGGTGACCTTATCGGGTACCAGTAGCGTAGTACTTATAGGTCTAGGCATGTGGCAACCACATGGTTGCATGTGTTCCACAATGCCCAGGTTGGTCTTCTCCATGGAGGGCAGGTGGGGGTGACTAAGGGTTCCCCGAACGGTGATTTTCTGCTGACAAGAAGTGAATGGACCTACTTGTCACATCCTCCCACGTTGTCGAGCTATCCATTGATTCTATGTCAGAGTCGTCTTCTAAGGAGAGGAAAAATATGTCCATGCGTAAATTGGTTAGCGCTAAGTGAAACCGAGGGATGTAATGGAATTTCTCTATGGTTGATTTCCATAACATATTGGACATGAAAATTGGGTTGCTCACAGGCCAAAATAGTACACTTGGTCCATTGGATACCATCTTTAGATGAGCTCTAGGGTTGCACAGTCATCGATGAAATGGTCACGTTCATCGCAGAGTGCACAATGTATGATCGGAGGAGGGAAGATGAACTAGAGACATTCTGGTGACTGTCGTGCCTCCTGCAGGTATAATGTGATGTGAGGTTCTTCTCCATTTGACTGTATGAAGGGATCCTCTTGATATGATTGTTAAAGGGCATGTAAGGCATCCCTATATCACGGTATTTCTAGACAATGATTGGTGTAAAGCCCATAATTGCTACAGATAGTGCATGCATGGTTGGTGCGCAATGCCTTGCCTTGGATTTTTGTGGCTGGTTTATTTTTGCTGGAACTTGTTGTCATGATATTTATTTCGGAGCTTAGGAGCAATTTTAGTTCATCCAACTCTAGGTAGATATGGGTAGGGTGGCCTACTATGTCGCATACTACGCAAGGTTGTAATTCTCATTGTATGATGGGATTTTCTACCTTCTTCCCCATTTTATGGGTTTTTTTGGTCGTGAAAATAGGTTTTGTGACAGGAGTTTCCTTAGATGGTATGGTTGTGGTTGTTTCCTTAACAAGTGGGGCCTCCTCAAGAGTAAGGGGGATCAAACCTGTAGAGGTGACGCCTGTGACTCTCGTCTTTGTAGGTGGGGCCAAGTCACAGGGGCTTCACTCAATGAACCTATGACATATCGCGTGCATTCGTGACATATTAAACAATACCCTTAATCTGACTACATATTGGAAAATACCTCTGAAAATCACATTATTTAACCCCCTACCAATACTAATCCAATACACCTTCCTAATTTAAAAAAACCCTACTTTCACTAGATATTGTAGGTATCCATTTTTTCATTAACATTTTGTATACCCCTTTATATGTTTTCATTAACTTTGAGCTCCATTTTTTATACTTGCCAATATTAAAACCCTTTACCCCCTATATATCCCCCAATATATAATGGCATTTTTACCTCAAAATATATCCACCAATATGAACCCACGTGGTATGATATTGCTCCCCCAGTGAATCCCCTATGGGCCAAGTACCAAACTGGTATTGCAAAATATATGTTTAGCAACGCTATTGTTTCCAAGACATGTTGTGACACAAAACCAGATGGAGGGTATAAAAAAGGAGTCTGGGAGATGGTGTAGGATACAAAGGTTGCCATGGCAGAGACCTTGGTGTCATTATTGCTTATCTCTGTCTCCTGGCTGGCTTTGGTGCTTGATGTAGGCATCATGCACACCGGAGCCACTGTGATATCAGCGGATGATTCTGGTATAACAGGGGGATCTCCTAGGAATGATCCGAGGATAGATGCCAGTTTAAATTACCCAGGGCCATATTCTTGGTATCGTGTAAGCGTCTCAGTAGATGTGTCTACATAGGTTAGGATGACATCGGTGTTTGTTACAGATCTCTTTTCATGGTATGTCAATTGGTTGATAGTAATGATGTGGTCCTCTTGGGGGAACATCATGGTTCGGAAAATGGAGGATATTATGGCAGACATGGTGTACATATAACTCCACCCAAGGAGTATATTGTAATCCAGCTGAGTATCCAAGACCTTAATTTCTATAAGGACCGTCTTTCCGGCCAAGAAGACCAGGACATTTTGATAGAGACCAACAAGAGAAGAAGGGCGGTCGTCGTATGCTCTGAGTGTGATGTACGATGGCTTCATTTTGGGAGACCCTAAATTCTGCTAGATGTTCTTTGACATGATGCATGTGGATGCACCTTCGCCAATGATACAGTGGTAGATAGTGATATTCTGGACTGACACCAGTATCTGTAAGGCAACCTAGGGGTGGCTTTATCTAAATCAAAATCCATTAAGCGTGAATCGGCAGGGTCGATGGTGCTTAATGCCAAAAGTAAGGTTTTCCTTTGGTTTGGGCACGATTGCAAAACTTCCAAAGCTAACATGGCAACAGGAGATTGGGATAAATCGTCCACAATGTTATAATTATGGGCTTCTTTGGAGTGGTTTCCTGCTCGCCTAGTTTGTCCCTTAGCTATCTTTGGCAAAGGTTCAATAGGCATTTTTGATATAGTCGACGGTGTTGTAGGTGCACTCGTGCTAGCCCCTGACGAACTGGTGTCTAGCGGGGTATCATAACTTCGATTCCATGTTTAAAAATACATTTATTCGCCAGCCATATAGATTTCGTGGTTGTTTTTTCTAGAATCGTCAAGGGGTGTTTGCTGTTGTTGGGTACTAACCACCCCTTGGTGGGGAATGGCTCCTGCATTATCGTTTTTTGTTGTGTGGGTCCCCCTTGTCCTCGGTTACCCTAAAGCTTCTTCAGCTTAGGGAGTTCGGGACAGTGATGAGTGTAATGGCCATACTCACCACAAATTGTGCAAGAGTGGTTGGTCTGAAGATTAGACCTCTTGTTCTGCCCTTGGGAGTTATTTGGATCCTGGTTTTTATTTCGGTTGGAGTTGCCCCCAGCCTGAGATCATGGAGGGCACTGTTGTTTATTTCCCCCTATCTAGGATTTCCCTTTTGTTTGTTTTTAATTTTTTCCTTGCTGCGTTAGGAGGATAACTAGGATTCTCCTGGTCATATGACTGGCGCGGTTGTGCCTAAGAAGGCTTCACAAATTTCATCGGTGAATTATTCTGCATTGGTGGGTTTTGTGTTGGGTATTGGGAATACTTGGGTCCATGTCCCTGGTTTGTGAACGAATGCTAGGGGGGAGCTCTTCCTTCAGCATTTCTAGCTGTGTACTGGGTCCCCTGCGCAAGAGGGCATGATCCTCCTTACTAATGACGGTACGACTGTGCCCTATTGGTCATGTTCTGCAAAGGATCATGATGACTTTGATGGTACCCTAGTTGTGGGATGTTCTGGTTAGGATCATATGTGTAACTGGGGTATAGATTATTTTTGCCTAGGTGATTCTGGGTTAGTTACCTTATAAATCCATCTACAGTTTTTGACGCACCTGGAAATTCTTTATAAGTTTGCAGGCATGGGGCATTGGGCAGGATGTTATAAATGTATCCTGACTGTGTCTATCTCAGCTCGGATTTTTGGGCTTTGCTGATGGCATCCTCTTCGGACGTAGGTCCTTGAGTTGCCACATCCTTCAAAATCTTTGCAGTGAGAGTTTTTAGGAATAGGTCTAGCATAACTCGATCGTCGAGTTTGGCTTTACACAAACTTCGACGTTGTCGCCATTCATGGACATGGTTCGAGATATGGACGGCTAGTGTCTATCTAAAATGTGTCAGTAATTCCATTCTTGAATCATGGTGGATGGGTAACTGAAAATATGTGAGGAATGTAGTAGCGATGGCGCTAAAGGTTCCATGTGTAGTAGAAGGTTGCTCCACATACCATTTCGCGGCTGGTTCGGTTAAGGTAGGCTGAAATAATCTTAGCTGAATAGTATCATCAATAATATTGTTCAACGAAAACCACAAGTGGAAAGTATTTACATGGTTTCCAAGGTCTTCCGCTTGCTTCCCTTTGAATTTTGGAATTTCCAAAGGGATCTTCATGGGCATGGGGGGCCAAGTGGGGTTGTGTGCAATGGGATCATTCGTTAACTTTGATAGATCAGGTAAGTTCAAAGATGCTAAGAAAGGTAACCGTGTGTTGAGCACCATTGTAGACTGTGAAAACACAAGGTTCTAGTTGGGTATGGGATTTTTCTATGACATACCTGGTTGTGTGTTCTGTTGGTTCCCCGAATGGGTAGCGTTCCTCTACCCCATAGGGGTTGTGGGAGAAGTGGTGTGTGGTGACCCTGGGGGGTTCCACTAGTGTGGCGTTGGGTGACCCTTGGGGGTTCCCAACTAAATACGCCCCGATAAAGGATGAACCGATAAGGGTGGTAGTGTTTCGTCTTTGACACCTAAATGGCGAAAGACCTAGAACTCCTCCCACTAATGGGGGGAGGTCCAAAAGACATATAGATCGATGAGGTCCCCTTGGTCCGTTATGGTGTCGACTAGGTATGGTTTTGGAAATATTTTTAGTTCTATGAGAGGAGAGAGATTATATATCAAATAAAAAAGGTGATCACATATATAAAACAAAGCGAAAACAAAAAAGGTTAATTTCCCTTTAGATTAGTTCTATGTGATCAATAAATCAAAAAATGGTTTTGGCTGTTTTTTGCGCATGATACTCAAAATCCTAAAGACCTAAACGTCCTCACACTCTCAATTGTAACTGGGCCTTGTGAAGATATCTTCTAGTGGGTACTAGGGCTAATGTCCTGAAAGAACTGACAACGCCTTCCAGCAGCCAAAGAATCAACCAAGGTAATGGGAAGAGGATCTGAGTGTTGCCCGCACCTTCACCTATAGGGAAGGATGCCCTAGATTTGGCCACTAAGTATCTTTGTCCCACATGATCATTCGAGTCTTGAGATTATTGGTAATCAGCTACCAGTACCGGATGGGTCAGGTAACCCCAAATAATATCGCACACATTGGGCTTAAGCTTGACCCCCTCTGAATCGTGTCTTTGTGGAGCTCGCGTTTTCTTTTCCGTGGGTGGATAGACGAGTTTAAAGCTACCTATAGATTCATCTTCTATGTTTCAAGATGTAAACTGACCATGGCGGCTTATTGGATGCCTACCCCCATGGTCCTAACCTGAACTATTAATTATCTTGTGGCCCCTGTGGGGAGATTTTAATGAGTACACTTATGGTTAGTTTTAAGGTGCCTTAATTTGCTTATGGTGTGGCAATGTGTGTGAGAAAGTGAACAATAAAAAAAATTTGTAAGATGTGGATATGTGGTGATCCTTTACACGTCCCCCTATTTAAACTATGTTTTGATTGTTCCTTGTGAAAAGAAAATGATATGTGGATAGTGTGTCGCTTACAATTTTGCCTATTAAAATAAATGTTTGACTGAAGGGATATGGAAAATTATTGAAAGAGAGCATTCATATGCATGCCTAGGGTCACCAAAAGGTGCAAGTGCAGCAGAGATTACTTGCTCTCTAAGATAATTTAGTCCTGGTCCCGATTCCTAGTGCAAAAATTTAAACTACAATTAATGATAAAACTAGGAAAAAAAAATGGAAACTAGCTAAGCATGTGTGGATATGGGCCACTTACTCCTTGCTAATTACCTATGTGTTTTGGTGTCTATTTTTAAAAAATGATTTAATTCAGATTGCATGGGTGGATTTCTCGCCACTTAATTGCCCCCTACTTAAACTATGTGAGTTTTGTGAAGATAAACTTTGAAATTTAAAGCTATGCAACTAGAAATACTAAAACGCAGCTAAAAGCATGTTCTAAACAGTCATGGAACACCAAACATAGTGCTGGAAGATTTTATGTAGGCTGCTAGTCACTGTACAGTTGTGCAAACTGAAGAAAACCACTGAAAAATAGGTTCTTTGGTTTCTATGCAAAATTTTCTTACATAGGCGGGCAACTCTGCACGCACGTCTGAGTTGAACGCGTGCGGATCGCCGCGTATGTCTTTGTAAACTATGCATGGTTTTCCTGCATAAAAATTTCCGGAACTACCGAAATGCAACTCTTCACAGTGGGTGAATGAGGGGAGAAGAGGAGGAGGACAGCTGGTCCAACAAAAATCCTGAGTAGAGAGAAGTCCTTGCAAAAGCACAACCACTTAACTAAAGGGTAAGGTAAGTGGAGTCGTCAATAATGTAGTGTTGGTTTTGGTGTACGCGTGTACTAAACCATCGGTGCTTAGTAGGATTGGTTGCAACCTACAAGCTATGGTCACAGGCAGAAAATATGGTTAGCAGGTTGGTGAACACGTGCCAATATGTAAAACACACTAAATTATGGAATATAGTATGATGTAAATAAGAAGGAGAAAAAAAACTATAATGAAAAAAAAATAGAAGCTCAAATGAGTCAAACGAGACAATAATACAAATGGTGGAATAATCCCCTCTTATTGACCGCTATTCGTAAGAAAGGTATAACACTACACACTTGCCAAAGGATCCATAGAACTATGGAGTTCTAAGACCCAATCCAAGGAGGGCTTTACCCTTGAGTGGGTTCTGCAAGGCCTCTCTCTTCTCCTAAGGGATTGGAGTTTTTGGGTGGCCAAAAACTGAATCCTATAACTCTATTGTTGCTCTGGATCACACACGGTTAGTTTTCTCATGTCCAATTTTGTTCTTCTCATGGTGGCAATTGATAGGAAAATTCAAATCCTCCTTCCCTCTCTTGGTGCACTTATGGATAGTGACCCAAGAGTGGGGGTTGATTCCTTTGTGTGCTCACTTGAGGTCTCAAGCTGGGTCTAGGCGGTTGTCCTTAGGTAGCCTCAAGTGGAGGATCTTCACCTAGGTTTTGGCAGCATTTCTTTTATAAACAGGATTATGGGGTGTCTAAGATTGGTCTCGTTTATTGTATTAATAAATGGTTCCACCTCTTCATTCTTTAATGTGTGGCAAGGCCTAAGGCAAGGGTTCCCTATGTCTCCTATACTCTTCCTTATAGTTGTTGAATGTATCAGTAGTTTGATTGTGGACACTAAGCACAGGGGGGTCTTCCATGGTATTGTTATATCAAATTCTCTTTCTATTACTCGTATATTATTTGCGGATGATATTATAAATTTTTGTGATGGTTTTGTTCAGGATGTGGCCAATTTAGCTAATATTGTTGTCCTATTCAAGAAGGCAACTAGGATGGTTGTAAATTATAAAAATTTGTTTATATCTGCTCAATACCAGGAACCATTCAAACTTCATAATATTAGTGTTTTATCCCTTCCAGTTGTTTGATATGGAAGAAGGATCAAAATGCTTGGGTTTTCACTTGAAACCAAATTGCTATAAGAAGGAAGATCGGATGTGGTTAATATTTAAGGTAGAGAAAATATTAAATTGTTGGTGCTTTAGGTGGCTTTCTTGGGCAAGATTGGTCTTGGTGAAGTCAGTGCTTGAGGAAATACCTATTTTTTGTATGTCTATGGCATAGATTCCAAGGGGAGGACTAGAAAAATTTAGGAGGTTATGTTTCAAATTTCTGTGGGAAAATTATCATCATCATTTTGTTCTCCCTTGGGTGAAGTGGAACCATATTCCTTTCCCAAACTACTTGGTCAGTGGGGTCTAAGAAATGTTTTTATGATCTCGAAGGAACTTGCAGCAAAATGTGGGTGGAGGCTCCTTTCAAACACCATTCTTTAGACTTCGATTGTTTTTCAGAAATATATCCATCCCTATTCACTTGAAGATTGCATTAGGCTTAGTGATAAACCATATTCAAATATCTCTATAATATGATGTGCATTTCTAAATTCATTTGATCTCATTGCCTCAAGGTTGGTGTGGAAGGTAGGGAATGGTTTGAAGGTGAGGTTGGGTAAAAATCCTTAGCTTGGAAGTGGTCAATTATATAGATTGCCTCAATACATTGTTGATAGGTTCATATACAAGGGTTTCTCTCATCTTTACCATATAATTAACCCAGATTATACCTCTATATGGTGGCAAGGGTGGCTTACGACAAATAATTTACATATTGGTAAATAATTTAGGGAAATTTGGAGGGGTTACTTGGAGGCATTAGTAAATGGTCATAATCTCTGAAGAGGAGGATGAGATGATTTGGGCTCATTCCCTAGATGAAGATTATACTCTAAAGGTGGGTTATCTTCATTTGAATGTGGAAGCTAAGAATGGAGCGAAGATGTGGTGGTGGAAAGGGGTATGGAGGATTAAGTGTCCTGCAAAGTCACATCTCTTTATGTGGTGTATCTTGGGAAAAAAGGTTCCTACCTAGAAAAATTTGCAGAAGAGGCACAAGATTGGGCATGGGTGGTTCCCTTTATATGAATCAAATGCTGAGTCTATCAAGCATCTCTTCATTGATTTCCCATTATGCTTCCATATTTGATATAGATGTCATTTGTTATGTGGTCAATTATGTGTTTGACAGTGCCTTCGTTGGAGGATCAGTGGTGATATTGGCTACAAAATAGGAATACTAGACCCTTCAAGGCTCTACCTCTTCTCATTTTTATGGTGTTTGGTTGGCCCAGAATAAAGAAATTTTCCAAAACTTGTCTTTAAATCCAGATAGGGTGGCTGCTGAAGTGTTGGCTATTTTGGGTCATTTTCCGCAGTTTATGGTTTTCGTCCCTCCAAGAAACATTCCTCATGTAGAGCCTGATATTTCTCATCTGTGGGATTTCTTTGACGAGGCTGAATAACGAGAGGATCACCAATGTGGTGGTGCTTTTATCTTACATCTTTCTTATCAACATTACTTCAATGTTAGTATGGGGTTAGGGAGTGGCACAAAAAACTTGGCCGAATTATTATCTTGTCGCTCTCTATTGGATTTTTCTAGAGAAAAGGGTGTAAGACCCCAATTAACGTTAAAAATTATAACATATCTAGCACACTTTAGTGTTCTAATTAAAAATAAACTTTCACGAAGAACAAGAACACAAAGGGATTTGAAAACATAACCACTTTATTTAATTAATAACTACAAATAATACATGCCATCATGATTAACATAGAAACCCTTGCCAATGGCATGCAAGGATGCTTATCAACAGACTCAACCAACTGAACTCTTAAGAACACTTGTGGACCTTGGATGGATCCACAAGATAAAGTCACTCACGGGTTTTTTTTCCCTGGGATCATAATAGAACTAGCCTTGTCAAGTTCTCAACAAAGACAAAATCAATAGATAACTCAGGATGGTCCAAATTCCTAGCTCTTATCCCCTTTAATAGGCTTGATGGACTCTCTAGAAACCTTATTTTATTATTTTCCCGCGAAAAATGAAGGCAAATACCATGATAAATACCATGGGTAGATTCCTTCCATTTTTACCATATCAAGAAAAGGGAATATTACAAATCCTCCCACCCAAATATTACTTTCCCTCAAGCAATCCACAAGTTATCTGCAACAAAAGCATTTGTGTACTAATACGAGGATCCCATGCAAAAGAGTGTGTTATTCCACACATCCATGCTAAATGATCTTGGATGAATCCTTTGATACCTAGATCCCAAACAATCCTCCGATCAATCTTGCCCTCAATAGATTCACATGGATTCCAATGCCACCTAAGTCCTAGGACATGTGGGTTATGATACCATCTTAGCCCTCCATCACTACCTGTGCCTAAGGGCCCAAGCTGCAATATTCCCTTGGCTAAGGGTATCCTCTTAGGAATCATCCCATCAATAGGGTTCCAACTCATAGTTTGTCGTTGTTTCATCCAGTGGGAAGGATCTAATGCATGAATTCCTGCACATGGAATAAGTCTACTATGTTGATGTTTCTAGATGCTCAACTCATGCTACTCCACTCGGTCACCCAACATGATCCATTTGGAGAATTTTTCCCTACTCTTGCCAATTTATAAAGTCGGGTTGGTAATGTTGCAAACCTTATCTATGTACTCCTATAGAGGGTTGCTCTGGAACTCCAAACTGTACTCGTGTTGCTGCCTTGTGAGGGACTTGATTCGTTCCTCAACACTAGAAAACTTAGTCATTGATTTGGCACATACCCTATGAGCTCCTCAATTTTCCTATTCTCCTATAAGAAAGTGTCTCATACTATCTAGACTCTCTACTTCAACATCATAATATATGTCTTGAAATGCATAATATTTTCCCGAAATTCCTCTACTGGAAATTTTGGTGCCCTCCTAAATGCCTTTGTATTTGTCTGCACCAAATGCTCAACTATCATAGCTCCAACTTGAACCTTTGAACGACTTTCTAGAAATGGCTTATCTTGCATACTATATTTTTCATTCTACCCCTTATGATCATGTTGATCATGCTACTTTATCACCACTGACTCACCACTTACGTCTCCTTGAATGTCTTCTTCTTGACCTTCTCCACCCGTGGGAACAATTTTTTTTCCATCCTCTCTAGTTGTCAAACATGGATGCACTGGTGAATTGTTATCTACACTTGATTGCTCATACTCTTCATGGATGTTCCCGTGGAGATATATGGACTCAGTTTTACATGAGTCTACCACATCGTTAAGAATAATTACTCCTTCCTTTCCCCATGTACTTTGTCAAGTTGGATGATTATCATCAGCTTATCCTGCAAGCCTCTTTGAAAAAAATTGTGTTGCTGCTCACCATCTATACTTAACTAATCGGATCCTTCGTGGGTGCTCTCCTAAAAACCGATGAACCCAACTATAAATGAATTCCATGATTTGAAAGAGTATCTAATCGTTGTGCCTTTGTTTCCTTCTTCCTATCACCTGGGCATGAATGGTTAGCTACCCATGGTCCCTTGCAAATAAAGCGTAGTCCTCTCATTCTTAGTTCATTCTTACTACATGTTTTATTTCCTTTTTTCTTGTTTCCTCCATCAATACTCTTCAACTCCTTCATAGTCAGCACCTTTCTGAAAAATTCTATGTTTTGCATGACCAAATCTTAGGTGGTTGGTGATACAATTAGTTCCTTCCTACAAATGGTCAATAGTTTGGATCTTTGTATCTTGCAGATGTCTGCATATCCTTCCAAGAACAAACACACAATATTTTGCATGCTTTTTTTGACACGGTCTAGATGAGTTGATGTAATGTTGGTGTAAAAGTTATAAAATACCTAAAAGATTAAGTCACCACATTCTAGATTCAACATGAATGTGTCAAAGCCAAACTCTACCATGAGTTCTAAGATTTTGCATTGCTTCTAAAAGGTAGGATGCATCATGTTGTTCAACCCTTGAAGGGATTCCACTCTCAACTGCAATATATCCCTCATGAGATCATTTTTTTAAGGTGGTAGAGGTGATGTTAAAACTATGATCTTGCTGATACAAGAGGCAACTATGAGTCTGACCTTTTCACAAGGATGCTCCAAGAATTTGGGTTGTATTAGAGCGAGCATGTATGACTTGAGAGCCCAATTGAATTTCTTCCATTATGGTTGTCCCACCCTAGATATACATGTGTCTAATTCCTCCAACTTAAGAAGGACATCTCGTGACATCATACACTGCAACTCGAATCCAAGTGCCAAGAGCATGTTCCCCACTTCTTCTTCCTGTTGTAGGTCTCTCGGTTGCTTGTGTTGAAGGATAGCATGGACTCCTTTTAATAAGGGTCCACTATTATGTTTTCCTAAAAGACTTAGTACAAATTTTTGTTGCCGTATCTCAATGTCTTCTAAGGTATTCTCAAAATCCATCCTACCTGAAAATATTAAACTCCACTTTTTTTTTAAATCAAAACTCCCTTTAAATGTTTAAATAAAATGCCATTTTACAAACCCTTATATTTCCCAATTTTTTATTTTTTTTCAAAAACCCACTCGATGGATCTCACCCCTTTAAACAATTACCAATCATTTGAATTATCCTTATATCTCCGGAGACTCCAAACTCGTAATAGTATTTCCAAACCCAATGACAACCAATATCTAAAGCATATATCAGTCAACCCATAGGGGGCCTTTATGAAGGTCGGTAAGCGATGGCTTCAATACAATTTCAGGGTGACAGTTCTTATCATTTTTCGCTGCAAGTGTATAGATTATGTGGGCAGTTTCCAGTACCACGCCTATTCCATTAACCATAATATGAAAACTTATTTGAAATCATGGCAACCCTCGGCTAGTGGTAAAGGATATATCAAATAGCAGCAATCGACCAAGGCATGAAAAATCAACCACACTTGATCATACAAATGGATCCATGTGCTCCTGCTCTGCTTGATGGTGTTGTTGATTAGTTAAATGAGAACCCTTGGCAAATGGCAGGAATAACTTCTCTACCCTTACCTTGGGTATCTAATGCTCCTTCTCCCTCTGCAGCTTCTGTAACCCTTTATTTTGGGTATGGCCACGCTTTGTACAATCATTTGTGTCACGAACATTGTATAGCTCTCTGACCCGCTCAACTACAATTTCCACAACCCAAGTGGCCCTTCCCAATTGATAAAAATCGCCGCTGTTGGCTTGAACGGCTCATTCGTCCACTGTGTGGAGGGATGTGGCCTATCATTTCAGATCTGTCTTGTCGACCTCACAAACCCACTAATCTAGTCAACTAATAAGCAGTGAACCCTGTATAAGTTGTCACTATATAATTTCGTCGCTAATAGATTTAGCCTTATATTTATGTGGAACGAGTCTCTGAATCCACGTTCCTATGTGATCAACTCTGATGGAATGATGGCCTAAGACCAGCATATATGGTCTCTTGGCTTAAATAAGGAGTTGTTTTACATAGGCGGAGAATTGCCCGAACGACCAAAATTGGTCAGAATTTGGGTAAAAAAAATTCAGGGATTTTTTTTTTAAGAAATATTGCAACAACAGTGTTTGAATCATGTTTTTGATGGTGGAAATGGATTCATCGCCATAAAAAACCTCTAGGGTACCCAAAATATTGAAGTTTGATAGCTATAACCTGGATTTACAAAAATCCCTCCTGAATTTTCTTAAAATCTTACCAGAACTTCCATGATTTTCAGGGAAAAAAAGCAATCTAATTATACTACGGCCTTAAATAACATTCCCAATCTTAGTCTGTTGGTTGGAACTGGGTTCCCAGACGTCTCGATCTTCCAAGAGCATATACCCACATCCAAAAAGAGAGATGACCTCCACCAAGGTTTTAGTGGAAATAATCTACCATAAATAATTTTGATCTTGAGAATCGCAAGTGGGAAAGGTATTTTCAAGATGGAAAAGTGAGTGTTTCACACTTTGGTGCTGAATTGTTAGGCTAGCCTCTATGACATGATCATTTGCAACGGCATGAAAACCTGGCATAGATCCGATGACATTACATGTAAAACTTACAACGGTCAAAGTGTGGTGGATTATGTGATTTTCTCCCAGAGATTTATTTCTAATTTTTCAGAGTTCAATATTGGAGCTTGCCCTATTGAGTTGAAATCGGATCATATGCCTCACTGTATTAAGTTGTGCATGTACACAAGTGGGATGCATTTGGAGGAAAACCAACATAGACAGAAGAAATTTCATGCAAATGGCAGAGTCATTATGAATTAGGAAAATTAAGAGCTCTTTATTGCTGCTTTGGAACATCAATTTCAAGTGGAAAAAGTCAACTTAGAAGGTGAAGAGGAAAATGAAATAATAGAGAACATTGGCAGCAATATGGTGATCCATTTAATCCACAAAGCCTTAAAAGTGTGTAAAAGATCCTGGCCAATGAAGAGAATTCCAAACACTTTTCAAACCAATCCTTGGTTTTATGAGGAGTGTAAGGTTGCAAAAAGATCACTGAAAGAGGAAGAAGTAAACAATGAAGACATGAAAAAGTACAAAAATATGTTAAAAACAAAAAAAGAAAAGTATGTGATTTCAAGAAGGAATAAATTAATTTCCTTGGGAAAACTTAATCACAAAATATTTTGGAGGGAATTATAGCAAAAGAAAAAGCAAATGGATAATAATATCTCGGCTACTCAATGGTTAGAGTACATGAAGCTTCTTTACGAGAGAGATCAAGAGAGAAGTAGCCCTCCCATAATCAACACTTCAGCTGTGTTATTTTCATTAGAAGATGCCAAGCATGGTATAAAAAAGTTAGCAAATGGTAAAGCTCAACACATTGATGGATTGCAAGAAGAATTTTTAAAGTGGGCGGTTGAAAACTTGGCTCTGATTATTAAAAAGATCTTCAATAACATCATACAAAGTAGTTTACCAATTGAATGGACAACTAGTGTTGCTATCCCCTTATACAAAAATGGAGACACTAACATCTACTCCAATTACCACACTATTATGGTTATTCCTCTTTTTGGAAAGTTATTTGGAAGCATGTTGGAGCGTAGAATTAGCAGTTGGGCAGAAAAGGAAGGTAAAAGAGAAAAAGGGAAGGTTGGTTTTAGGCAACGACATTCTACCATTGATCATTGTATCACTCTTAGGAATTTCATAGAAAAAGTATGGGACATACAAGGTGAGGAGGCCTTTTGTTGCTTTGTTGATTTCAAGAAAGCTTTTGAGATTGTTCCTAGAGGCAATATTTGGAGAAGGATGGAAGAGATCGGAATTCCAAGTGAATATAGGGCAGTTGTTCATAAGCCCTACGAGAAAGTTAGAGCCAAAATCAGAACTAAGGAAGGATTTTATGAATTCTTTATTAGTGACATTGGGGTCAAGCAGGGGTTCCCTCTTTCCCCCACATTGTTTGGCGTATATAATGATAAGTTGGAAGAATGGTTAAACAGTGATAGTGGGGAGGGTATTTAGTTAGCAAGGTATGTGGTGAGACTTCTCTTGTATGTTGATGACCTTATCCTAATTGCAAAATCAGCTCATGGTCTGAGAGATCATTTGAAGGCATTAGAGCTCTTTTGTGATGAGGTTGGGATGCAAGTAAACATTAGAAAAACCAAGATCATTATCTTCTCCTTGAAGAGGAAAAAGCAACATGTTAATTTTATTTTTGAGGGGAAACCCTTGGAGATTGTGGAAGAATACAAGTATCTAGGAATTATTTTTCACAACCGGCTCAATTGGGAGGCATGTCGAGCTAAAAGGATTCATGGGGGGTGGAGATCCTTTTATCTTCTACAAAACATATGTGTTATCACAAAATCTGACCCTGATAGGCTGTTGATCAAGTAGACTCTGAGTAACTATTTCAAACCAGACGTTTAGTAGAGGCTTAGCCTCCTCAACCTGAGAGGGCTCTCTCACTAGGTTTAAGATTTTGAATTAAGCATTAGATGGCTAACTCTAGGAATAAATTGGATATAAAGTGTATAACTGGTTGAATTACTGATCAAAAAACATCCATTGGGCTATGGAGTCAAGGTATGTTTCAACAAAGCATCAAAATTAGCTTAACATGGAAGTCAGGGAATTTCAGAGTTTTAGATGTATCAGCAAAACAGTAATACAGTGAATAAAACACAGTTTACAAACATATGAAGGAAGTTAGAGAATTTTCCAATGAGTTCTAAGAAACATTTTTTCATACCACTACAAATAGGTAGATGAGGAAAACCATAGGAAGATCAAACACCAAAAACTCTTTCTGAATCCTGAGTAGTAAAGCCAATATTTGTATTAAGAAGAAAACACACAGTCTGCTATAGTAACATAGTTTGCTTGTTAATGAAAAGTGTCAACCATGAGGAATTCGACCTCATGCTACATATAGAGTCTTTACAACCTTGGATTCTATGAACCATCATTAGAGGAATTCGAATTCTATCTTTGACACCTATTCTATTCATTGAAACAAACTCTTAATTGCAAACTGATAGCTAACTATCTTTTAGGATTCCTAATACAAATAGGAGTGAAACTCCTAAAACATGTTTCAACAACCTTATCTAAGACTTAAATACTTTCTTTGATAGCTGAAACTTCATGAGGTCGAATTTGGTGATGCCTCCAGCCTTGTTGTAAACCTGTTGATTCATGTCTTAATTGACCTAAAAACCAGGGGACATGTTTCCTACATTTTAGCCTTTATCCTTCATGTTGATCTTCGAATCATTTTTTGCTAGCAATGTTGATTAATTTAGGATAAGTCACATGTGTTATCATTTCCATGGAACTATGCCTTTCCACCTATACAAAAACTAAGCCCTTGAAAAAGTATAAAGGGAGATGATATGGTTGCGCTACGAAAATAGCAGTTGTTTTCGTAGTGCAGAATTTGTATCTTTGTAAACACCTCTCAACCATCCACTTTATTTTGCCTTGACACCTGACCTTTCATCTGTGAGCCCTTTTCATCCACTAGCAGCAACAAAATTTGGAAACCAAGTGCTTTTACCTCTTAAAACCTTAATAAAAATATTCAAAAATGCGCCTACAGCAGTTTCGTAGCGCGCTACGAAACCGCTGCGTATGTCTTTTTTTGCACAGTTTTTTCACAATTCTCAGACTTTAAGAGTATTTACACCTATTAATGATTTCCATGATGTCAATATACCTTAACAATAAAAATCAGTCAACTTTGAAATGTCCTCAAAAATTGATGTCCTTGTTTATGACAAAACTGATTTATAATTTGTCACTTACTGCCCTGTTTTTATCTAAAAAATAGGTGTTGAGACAGAGCTTTTATCTTCTCACCCATAATGTATTTTGAAAAAATGAAGGAGGCTTTTGGAGACCATGATGTCTTGAAAAAACCTTATCTTGGTTTTTTGAAATACCTCTCCTACTGCCCAGAAACTGTCTTTGAACAACTTGTATAAAACTGGAAAATCCTGATTTCTGAAAATATGGCTTCAAAGAAAGCCTTGTATCTCCCAACTGGTAACACTTGTGAGAAACGTGAGATAGGTTATTGTAGCTGGGAATTTTATGAAGAGAAACCTCCTTCATAATTCAAAAATAATTTTTCTTGTGGCCAGAAACTGATCATGAAGTTGACTACTAAAAACAGAAAACAAAGTTTTTCTCTCAATGACTTTCAGCAATTTCGTAGCGCAAGTGGAGTGATCAATTTCTCCCACCCGATAATTAATTTGAAGAAACTGATAGAGGTTTTTTTAGTTAAGTATGTTAGGAATAAAAACCTCTTTCAGTTTTCAAAAATGAGTTTTCAGTTGCTCAGGAACCCCTTTGGAAGTTTACTACTAAAACCAGAAAACAGAGTTTTTTGATGAAAAAGGTTGTTTTAGCAATTTCATAGCACGCTACGAAAACATCGTTTTCGTAGTGAAAATCACCTTTTTTGAACTAGATGCGCTACGAAAACGTGGATTCCTATCATGATTGCAAAATTTGACCCTAAACCTACTAGAATGACTTCTAAATGGATGATGGGACCTTTAAACCATGGAATAAGGTTGTTAAACTTTGTTTGGAAATGAAAATGATACTTTTGAGACTCTAACCCTATCAGCTACCCTTTAAAGCATGAAATGACCTAACACCTATCTAAGACCATGACTAAAACAAGGTAAACTTTCAGAGTTTATTGATTATGGAGTGGACCTAGAAGACTTCATTTGAACTTGTAATATGACCTATCCTTTACCAATGACTTAAAATGACTTCTAAACCTCCTTGAAATCATGACCAAAAGTAGAGTTGACATAATGATGTTTTGAGAATTTTTGGGTGATAACAAGATGCAAGAACTATGGAATTGGAAGACCAAGAAAAATATTTTTGGGTTGTTGGTTACACCGGTTGTACTCTAAGGATGTGAAGTTTGGGGGAGGAGTATGTCAAACTACAAGTGGAGGCAATAAGAAAGAATTCAAAAACACCTAAACGCTAATAATTTGAAAGTCATATCAATAGTTCCTTATGAGATCTTGCTAGTTGAGGCTAATTTATTTCCAATGGAGGCCAAGGCGGCTTTTTGCTTGTTAAGTTACCTAAAAAATGTTGAAGGCATGGAAGCGCATCGTTAGCCTAAAATAGTTGTTGTGGAAGAGTTAAAGAGGAGGAAGAAAACTTGGGGAAAACAAAATGACAAGTGGTTGGGCAAGTGGGGCATTAAGTGGCAAGAGTGTCCTAACTCTAAAGAGGAAATTAAAAAATGGGTGCTTGAAAAATTGACTACCATTTGGGAAGAATAAATTGGTCGAAAAAAATCTTTTTATGTTAAATATTTCAACCCGACATGGTATCATGATGAGAAGATATATTTAGGTGCCAAAATCATGGGAAATTCTAGATTATTAATAGCATGGTTGAGGATCGGGTCTCATAATCTCAGATGTGAAATAGATAGATGGACAACTCCAAAAGAAGAGTGGGAAGAAAGAATTTGCATATTTTGTAGGAAAGTAGAGGTTGAAACATATTGGCACTACATCATGGATTGTCTAGCTTATGAGGATATTCATAATCAATTTAAAAGAATTATGAAGGTGGATTGTTTGAACAAATTCTTGGTCAAGATTCATGACAAGATAGTAGAATTAGAGAAAATTTTGAAGTTGTTATGGGTTGGAGTCCTAGGTCCCTTAGACCGCTTGGTCTCGTGGATGTTATTAAAATCTCTTCATTCATTCATTCACAGGGGTCTCGATCCATGAAATAGAAAATCCAATTGGTCGAAATGTAAAACAGAATGTAATATCCATTATGTCAAATGCACTTTTTCATGTGCACACAGGTTCTGCGCCAGATCTTGGCACTCGCACAACAACCTATATTCAAGCTCAATCTATTGAATCTCAGCTTCCAAAGGATTGAAGGAGCTCATCTTAATAGTTGTACTTGTCCTACAAACTCGATTTGATGGGAAATAACCAATTAAGAATACCCAATAAAAAAATTCTTTAAGGAATTCCAATAAACATTTAGAGACAAGCTTCTGTAACTATAATGTTTTCCTTCTAAAGGTGGAACCTTTCCTTCCTCAATAAAATTTTCTAGTAAAATTCAATGGGATTAGATCTTTAGAATTTATCCTGTAAATAAACTCAATGATGGATAGAGCAATTTTCCAAAATGGTCGACTAGGATGGGAAACCACCGAAATTGACAACACCAAAACTCAATATATATATATATACACACACACACACACACATTTCAATAAAAAAATCTAGATATATATTGGGGTAGAGGATTTCAACATTATAGATATAGATTTGTTTATTGAAATGGCAGTAGATTTTCATAATAAACTGACTAGGGTGATATTAAATACCATAAAATATGAAAATGCCAACTACGGTGAGAATAAATCCTATCGAAGTTCCCTCTAACACAATATAGATCTAGATTTGTTTATTGAAATGGCAATAGGAAAATTTTCAAAATAAATGAACTAGGGTGATATTAAATACCATCAAATATGAAAATGCCAACTACGGTGAGAATAAATCCTATCGAAGTTCCCTGCATAAAAACCCTCTGGATGGCAGGATGCATAGCTCTAATACCATTGTAAGATACCATTGATAGCTCTGGTATATCTAACACACTTTAGTGTTCTGATTAAAAATAAACTTTCAGCAAGAACGAGAACACAAAGGGTTTGAAAATGCAACCACTTTATTTAATTAATAACTGCAAATAATACATGCCAACATGATTAACATAGAAACCATTTCCAATGGCATGCAAGGTTGCTCATCATCAGACTCCACCAACTGAACTCTGAAGCACACTTGTGGACCCTGGATGGATCCACTAGACAAATTCACCCACAGGGTTTTTGTCCCTAGGATCAGACTAGAACTAGCCTTTCTAAGTTCTCAACAAAGACAAAATCAATAGATAACTCAGGATGGTCCAAATGCCTAGCTCTTATCCCCTTCAATAGGTTTTATGGACTCTATAGAAACCTTATTTTATTATTTTCCCTCAAAATACAACAAATACAAATACCATGGGAAGATCCCATGGGCAAATACCATGAGTAGATTTCATCCATTTTGACCATATAAAAAAAAGGGAACATTAGAAAGGGTTGTAAACAATCTCAAGTGTTTGGTGGCTCTTCACTGGTCATAAACTGGGTTAATGAGATTAACAAAGCCGATGTATTCTCCTGGTTCATATTTTGGAGGATTTACAGAGAATGAAGCTTATTTATATTTTTCATGCACTCATATTTACAAGGACAAAAACAATGAGGTCGATCGACTTTCTAAGGAAGGCCTGTAGTTGGATAGGAGCTCTCGATACATTGAAGAAGTCCTAAGTGATGCTCACTAGAGCTATTATCACAAACCTTTTATGGATGTTCAAAAATCACAACACTAGAAGCATTGCTTTTTGTTCCTTTTGCACTTGATCTTTCATCATATATTCAGTTGTTTGGTTTATCATGGAAATATTTTTTTTCTTACACTCTTCTTTTTTTATTAACTTTGGCTCTATTTTTTTGCTCTCATTTGACCTGTGGGGTCTGTTGGAAATATTTTCATTGATGGAAAAGGAGCAGAAAGGAGCAACATCAGATTATCATTGAGGACAAAGGAGCATATCAGGATCAGCTGGAGTATAAAGGATAAATAAGGAAAAGAAGGCAAAAGTACAGGAGAGGAGTAGTAAAAAGGAAAGGAGAATCATTAGAAGTATAATCTAAGGCAGAGGAGCAGTAAAGAGGCAAGGAGAAACATTAGAATCATTATCTAAGGCAAAGGAGCATAAAGGAGCAGCAAAGAGGCAAGGAGCATCATTAGAATGATCAGAGAAGACAAAGGAGAAAGTCGAGCTTAAATGCGTTCAAGATAGTGCAAGTCAGGTCGAGTTGTGTATTTTTATGTTCAGAAAAAGTGCACGAGGGCATGTGCAGTTCAATGGGTAGAGTCGAGTAATTTCCAGAAGAAATGTGTGCAGAACATTTTTCGGCTGCTTAATCGCATTTAGCAATCGCAAGCGGAAGGATGATCGCAAAAACCGTAGACATAGAAATCATAGAAACTGCGAAGTGTAATATCATGACATGGCTAGATGACATGGCCCCAACCCCACAGATTGCGACAAAAGTTTGAAGACATGGAAATGTGACGTAGCACCCCTTGTGGGACCTAAACCCTTTATCGCATATCGCAAGTTGCAAAGCTCAGAAGGGATAGTGCTTATGTACCACGTTGAAACGTTGAAATGTGAAGAGTGACGAGGGGCCAGATGCAATATGCTTCAAAGCCTAATTAAGAAGGATTTTAAAGTCCGACGGTATAAGAATTTCCTTAAGAAATCGCATCGGGAGGATGGATGAGCAATGAATAAACAAATAACAAAGGAAGTTGGCGAAATGCAATAAGATCCTAGACGCGATACCTCTCAGAGTTTAATACAAAATATTTTAAAGTCTGATGTGGGACCCATTCACATATCGCAAATCGCAAGATCAGAAGGGCGAAGATCATAAGAACAAGGTTGAATCGCCGAAATGAGAAATACGATTCGAGGACCGGACACGATGGAGTTTCAAAGCTGAAGTCCAAAGGTTTTCAAATCTAGAAGGAAGGCATTTTTGTTAAGAAATCGCATCGAAAGTGAGAACGGCGAATATAACGAAGAACCACCAATGATCACTGAAATGCGATAAAGTGACTGGAAGTAAAGTTTTTCAAAGGTTAATCGTAAAATATTTAAGGTCCATGGTTTGTGTGGTTTGCGCCAATTTTATGAAGAAAATTTGAACACGGAGTTGACTTGGGTAAGTAAAAGAAAGGCCTGAACGCAAGGAAAGGATCGAGTGGATAAAATACCGAACCCCGTGCAGAATAGTGATCTATGATATTGCGCTAGTTAAAAAGAAAAGGTTGAACGCAAGAGGAGAGACTCGGGTAAGTGACCCGATTATAGAATAAAGGTTATTGCGGCTAGTATAATAAAAAAAATTTGAACGCGGAAGATGGACTCAGGTAAAGAGACCCGACAGTACGTGCAAAGGTTGAACGTTGCGGCTATGAGGAGCTAGGCACCATGGGCAGAGTCGGGTGTTGAGACAAGGAGAAGGTTGAAAGTTGTGGGCATGAGAATAGGGAGAGTTAGGCAAAAGACAATTAGGGTGACAATGTTGGAAACGTGCCAGTTGGGTCGAGTCGGGAAAAAGGAATTTGTGGAGAACTATTATAATATAATAGCAGAAACATAAAAGACAGTGACAACAGCAAAAAGGACGAAAGCACAACGAGCCAAGATTTGAAAGGGTTGATTGAAATATATTTATTGTAATTGTAAATGTAAATGAATTAATTGTTTTTTATTGTATGTGATGCAAGGGAAAGTATCCATAAGCATAGGCAAAACTCCAATGAGTGTTGTAATGATTATTTCTGATGTAATAACCTGAACTAAAGTGTAAAGAATCGAATGGATGGAAGGCATAGGGTCAAACATTTTCACTTTGTATTCCCTGTAGAATGCAAACAGTCAGGAGTTATCTATATAAGATATGTAATATCAGTGTGCATAGTGAGGTTAGAGAGCTGCAGAATGGAAGAGAGTTGAAGAATGTAAGAGAGTTGCAGAATGGGAGAGAGATTGAGAATGTGAGAGAACTGATAGAGATGCTATGCACATCTGGAGCTGATATGAAGCATGTTTGAAGGCTGATAGGGCAGAAGTGAAGGTGGAAGAAAACAGAGCTGATATCCAGGTAAATCATCATTTTATTTTCATGTTGAGTGAGGGGATTGTGGTCTCCTTTCTAGTTGTAGCTTGATAAATTTCAAGTTTGAGTTAGGTGAGGTAGGAGCCTCTTGTAGGTTGTAGCCTGCAGAAAATTTATGGGAGTTGGAGCTTCCTTGCAAGTTGTAGCTTGCAGAAACTGAGGCAGTAGCCTCCTGTAGGTAGGTGCCTACAGAAAATTAGTTGTGAGAGGGAGTAGGAGCTTGCCTTTGCATCACAACAATAATAAGATGTGTTTTTCTCTCTTATGGGTTTCCACTTATATCTGGTGTCCATGTGCATGATTATTATGTGTTTATGTGATGTGTTAATCTGCTTATTATTTTTTGTTCACATATTCAATCTGTTGATCATTATGTATTAAGATGCTTATGAAATGACTTGTTAATGAGTTTAATGAAAATAATTTTAATTTCCATGAATGGACTACAATGATTCACCCCCCCCCCCCCCCATCAATTGGTATCAGAGTGAGTTACTTCTGTATTAGTTTAACCACTGGAAGGAGGTATTTTGTCCCCAAAATGGCTAGCCTAGAAGGAAGCTCTACAAATAAATCCCCTATTTTTATTGGCACAATCTATGATTTCTGGAAAATAAGAATGAGGACATACTCAATGTCTCTTGGAGTAGGAGTTTGGGTTGTTGTGGAAGAAAAATATGCACCAAAGGATACAGACACTGAGGAAGAAGGAAAACAAAATTTCATAGCTAATGCAAAAGAAATGAATGCACTATTGAGCGGTCTAAGTGAGTCATAATTTATCAAAATAATGCATAATAAGACTGCCAAAGAAATATGGGATACATTATAAAATATTCATGAGGGAGGTACAAAGGTGAAGATGGCCAAACTTCAAGCACATAGAACTTAGTTTGAAAACTTAAAAATGAATGAAGATGAATAAAGATGAAGTTATAGTTGCATTCTTCTTGAGAGTTGCAGAAGTTGTGAATATCAGGATAAGCCTAGGAGAAGAAATTAATGAAAGTGTTGTAGTACAAAAATTATTGAGATCACTACCACCTAGGTTTAATCCTAAGGTTTCTGCCATAGAATAAACAAAAAATTGGGAAACCTTGACTAGGAACCAATTACTTGGAAACCTAACAGCATATGAGATGAGAATTCCTAAAGGGAAGTCAAACATGAGGGAGGTTGCCTTTAAAGCATACAAGTGCATAAAAGAGAAGGAAGGTACATGCTCATGCTCTGATGAAGAAGAAGCCAAATTTGTCAGAAGATTGGATAGAGGCATAGGTGAGTACAAAGGTAAAATTCCATTTAAGTGCTTTAATTGTGGAAGAGTGGGGCACTTTGCTTCAAAATGTCCTCATAAGAAAATAGAGAATCAGTGAAAAGGGAAAGAGAAAAGCAATTTCAACAATAGGTAGAAAGGGAACAGATTTAATAGAATAACATTCTATGCTCAACAAGACAACAGTGCATTTGAGAGCTCAGATGAATCCCCAATGAAGAAGGAACATTAGAATTCATTTTGATGGCCAAGGAAGTGTTGGAGGAAGATTTCCTAGAATTTGAAGAAGAAGGTGAGGTAGATCTTGAGGGGGAGCTGGTGAGTGCCCTAAAGGAAATAGATAGACTCGAGCTCAAGACTAGAAAATAGAAGGCAAACCTTCTGAAATATGTAAAGGAATAACCAAACTCTGAAGATATTATTAAGTTGAAAATTGAACTAGAAGAAGCAAGGAAAGTAGAATACATTATGTTGCAGCAAATAAGAGAGAAAAGTTAGGAATGTGGAAGATTGGAAGAAGAGGTGGTGAGTCTGAGGAAGAAATTGGAAAAGGCTCAAACTGATTTAATAATGAACATTCAACAGTTAAAAGGTGATGAACAATTAGACAGGATAGTAAATGCACAGAGATATCATCTTGTAAAGGCTGGGATAGAATATGAGGGATAATCCAGCAAGTCGAAGGTAGAGGATAAGAAAGCTATCACTTTTGTAAAATTTGTCATAGGAGACAATGATAATTCTCATCAAGCTGAGAACAAAAATCTAGGCAACACTTCAACATCAGATGAACAGCTGCAAAGAAACACTACTGAGAAAAACCAGGAGACAAAAGGAGTAAACAATCAAAAAACAAACGAGCATAGATCCTATTGCTTCGGAAGACTGAATTTTCAAATATCTAGATGGTTATATCCCCAAACATCACCCTATACCAGATACAAATATTTCTTCTACGGGTACTGTTACTACTGTAAGAAATTTGGACATAAAGCCATGAACTGTAGAGCTTGTGTAAAAGCATTTGATTTTAGGAATTAAAAAAGAATTAAGGATAATAATGGATTCACACATGCATATACTTCTCTCCATAACTCTATCAGATGTTTTTATTGTCACAATATTGGACACAAGTCATACAAATGTCATCTTAGGGACAATAAAACTTCATCTCAGAATAATTATAGAACAAACGGATGCATGCAATGGAGAAAGAAGATTAATAAGTGTGATCTAGTTCTATATGCTCAAAATCAAAACAATCAATGGTATGTGGACAATGGCTTCTCTAGACATATGACTAGAGACATAAGCAAGTTTGTAACATTGGATGAAAAGAAATATGGTAATGTCACATTCGTTAATGATAAAGAAAGGAGAATTAAAGGAAAAGGAACAGTTAGTCTGAATAATGGAAGAGGAAATGCCCAAGATGTATTGTTTGTAGATGGTATAAAACACAATCTTCTAAGTTTAAGTCAAATGTTGTGAATCTTCAGAGTTCAAGGTTGTGAAGTCAGGTCAATCACTACAGGAAAAAATTTGGTTAAGGGGGTTCGAATAGAGAGTAATGTATATATCATGAAAGATGAGAGTGAAGGGTGCTTCATCAACAAACTTGATGAATCTAGGATATGGCGTAGAAGATTGAGACATCTCATATTTGACCACATCATTAAACTGAGCAAAAAGAAAGTTGTCAGAGATTTGCCTGCAATAAAGAAGCCACCAAATACCATATGTAAGTCCTGCCAATTGGGAAAACAAACTTGCACATCATTCAAAGCCAAAGACCAACTGTCTACTAGTAAACCTCTCCATCTTGTACACATGGACCTATGCGGACCTTCAATAACAAATGCACCTGGTGGAGAATCGTATTTTATGCTGATAATCAATGATTTTTCCAAATTAACATGCATGGAATTTCTCATATACAAATCTGAAGCATTTGAGATATTTAAAATATTCAAGGCATTGGCAAAAAATCAAACTGGATGTAAACTAAAATGTGTCAGATCAGACAAAGGAGGTGAATTCACAGGTGATGAGTTTTCGGTACTGTGCAATGAATGTGGGATAAAGCAACAATTTATTGTTGTAGATACACCTCAAAAAATGGAGTGGTAGAGAGGCAAAACAAGCCTGTACAGCAGATTTCCAAAGCCATGATGCAAGAAAGAAACATTCCCCAAACCTACTGGGCAGAAGAAGTATACACAGATATTCATATTCTCAACAAAGCTCAGCTCAAACCAAATTGTGACAAGACTCCATATGAACTGTGGCATGGGAAACCGACATCAATCAAGAACTTTAGAGTCTTTGGTAGCAAATGTTTCATAAAGAATAATGATGAAAAATTGGGGAAGTACGATGTAAGAGCTGATGAAGGAATATTTTTTGGATATGCATGAAAGAGTAAGGGTTATAGGTGCTACAATAAAAGACTGCATAAAATTGTGGAAAGCATTGATGTGAGATTCGATGAAGAACTACCAGAAAGAACCAGAAGTACAAATTATGCCAATCCTCCATATCATCATCATGATGAGAATCAAGAAAATACAGAACAGAATGAGACAACAAAAGATATAGAAATAAACTCAAAAGGACCCTTGAGACACACTCAAAAGAACCATCCAAAAGATCAAAACATTGGAGACAAGAGTGCAGGAGTCCAAACAAGAAGACAACTAGCTGAACAAACCAAGGAAGTGTATCTAGTCATGTTGTCATAGATAGAACCGAAGAATTTCGATGAAGCTAGTGAAGACAAAAATTGGATAAATGCTATGAATGAAGAATTAGACCAGATTGAGAAGAACACGACCTGGGAGTTAATACCAAGACCTGTTGGGAAAAATGTCATTGGCACAAAGTGGATATTCAAGAATAAGATGAATGAACAAGGTCAGGTAATCAAAAATAAATCCAAACTTGTATGTAAGGGATACTCTCAAATCGAAGGACTTGACAATGATGAAAATTTTTCCCTTATTACAAGAATGGAAGCAATTAGAATGTTTATGGCTTTTGCATGCTATCATGATTTCAAGGTATATCAAATGGATGTGAAGTCTGCCTTCTTAAATAGAGATATAGAGGAAGAAGTCTACATGGAACAACCTGAAGGTTTTTCCTTAGCAGATAAGCACAACTATGTTTGCAGATTAAAGAAAGCCCTATATGGTCTCAAACGAGCACCACATGCATGGTATTCTAGGTTGGACAAGTACTTTCAAAAACAAGGATTCAAGAAGGGAGGAGTAGACAACAATCTGTATATAAAGGGATGAAAATGAACTTTTAATTGTAGTGGTATATGTAGATGACATCATGTTTGGCGGCAACAAGGATGAGTTAGTAAAAGGATTTGCAGAAGAGATGAAGTCAGAATTTGAGATGTTTATGATTGGAGAGCTTACCTTATACCTAGGACTTAAAATTCTACAGATGAACAAAGGCATATTCATTTCACAAGAAAAATACTTAAGAGACATGTTAAAAAGATTCCAAATGGAAGACTGCAAACTTGTGTCAACTCCCATGCTCACTGGATGCAATTTATGTGTTGATGATGGATCTGCAGATGTAGATCAAAGACTTTACAAATCTATGATAGGAAGTCTGCTATACCTAACAGCCTCTAGACCAGACATTATGTTGGCAGTAGGACTTGTGGCAAGATATCAAGAAACACCAAAACAAAATCACTTGCTAGCAATCAAGAGGATATTTAGATACCTGTAAGGAACTGCACATTATGGCTTGTGGTATCCAAAAGGCAAAGATTTCACATTGACAACATATACAGATGCTGATTGGGCCAGCTATGTGGATGATAGGAAAATACAAAAAGGAGGTGCATTCTATTTGGGAGAAAGTCTGGTGGCATGGTTAAGCAAGAAGAAAACATATGTCTCTCTCTATTTACAGCAGAAGCGGAACACATAGCAACAACAACTTGTTGCACACAAGTGATGTGGATGAAACAAACTCTTAAAGACATGAAGGTAAGCATCATTGAACCTATTTCTATCAAATGTGACAATACAAGTGCAATAAGCATATCAACAAATCTTGTGCTTCATTCGAAAACCAAGCACATCCCAATAAAGTACCACTTCCTCAGAGAACAAGTAGCAGAGAAAATAGTAAAGATGCAATAAGTCCCAATAAAAGAATTGACATCAGACATAATTACAAAACCTCTTGCTAGAGAGCCATTCTAATATCTAAGAGATAAACTGGGAATAGTGTCTGCAGATGATGCTCTCTAATATGATAAAAAAAAAAGGATGAATTGTTTTTTGAAAAAAATGCACCAACAAAGGTTGCAATATCAAGAACAAACATCTAGCTAGGGTTAGACAAGAAGCAACTTCTCAAGGGGAGAGTAGCCCATAAAATTTGTCAAGAAGAGCTTGAGCTATGGAGCTGGTAAAGATCTACAGAGGATGATTACATTGTGTCTCTCGGCAAGTGTTAATAATGTAACAACATACTTTTAAGAAGGATGAATAAGAAAAATTGTTATCAGTATATCACTACAAATATTCATCAATTGGTATTTGGAGCAGTCTTCCTATCAGTAGAATACCAAGTGTTATTTTTGGAGTAGTGTTATGGTACAGGTCCCCGGTATCGAAGCATTATAGCATACATCATGGTGTTTGTATGGCAAAAATACATCAAGGAGAATGTCAAGTTGCGTTATCAAAGCATGGAAATGTCATTAAAAGTGCCGAAAGATCATTATCCCATTTTCATTTGAAGTATTATATTAAACATTGAAGCAAAATTTCTTCTTGGATAGAATTGTCTCTTCCTCAAGTCAGTATTGATATATCTTCAAGGCCTCTTTCTTAAGATAATTCATAAACCTGTAGTATGATGGGATAGTTGTGTCAATCTTACTATTGAAGTTCAAGAGTCTATTATTGATTCATCTGAAGCTTACTTCAGTAGAAATGAATTGTTGATATTTCACCAGTGCACAGAGTTTCATCAAGTAGCAAGGGACAAAAGAACAGAACACTCTATGGTGACATGCCTTCTAGCATTCTCATGAGTTGTGATGGCATCATTTTGTTGTGTATGTTCATGCAATCTCAATGATTTTCAAAGTGTTACCCCAACAATGCTCATATATCATATGAAGTCTGCAATGCATTCACAATGCTCTTGTAATTTTGAAGTACATATAGAGAAATGCTTATGTGTAACATAAAGCAACAGTCACGCTTTATACAGAACAATCGAGAAGTAGTAATACAATGGTGGATTAGGTGTATTCATTCAAATACAAGAGGATTCATCAAGTGTGTATATTCATTTAATAACAAAATAACTGAATGAAGGATGTTTATATTGAACTCAAAGAGGAGCAATGCAATGATGGAATCTACACTGAAAACATTTTATAACCCCTTTCCATTGATGTCAAAGGGGGAGGAAAAGCAAGCAGAGGAATATAGACACTTCTCATAATGAAAGGGGGAGGAAGTGTTTCCATCAATGCCAAAGGGGGGGACTCTTGGAAATATTGTCATTGATGGCAAAGGAGTAGAAATGAGCAACATCAGAATTATCATTGAGGACAAAGGAGCAGATCAGGATCAACTGGAGTATAAAGGAGAAATAAGGAAAAGAAGGCAAAAGTACAGGAGAGGAGCACTAAAAAGGCAAAGAGCAGCATTAGAAGTATAATCTAAGGCAGAGGAGCAACAAAGAGGCAAGGACCAACATTAGAATCATTATCTAAGGCAAAGGAGTAGAAAGGAGTAGCAAAGAGGCAAGGAGCAACATCAAAATGATCAGAGAAGACAAAGGAGCAAGTCGGGTTGAAATGAGTTTAGAACAATGCAAGATGGGTCGAGTCATGTATTTTATTTTCAGCAAAGTGCACGAGAGCGCGCGCAGTTCAATGGGTCAATTCGGGTAATTTCCAGAAGAAATGTGTGCAGAACAATGTTCGGTGGCTTAATTACATTTCGCAATCGCAAGCGGAAGAATGATCGCAAAAACCTCAGAAACACAGAAATCACAAAAACTACGAAGTGTGATATGGTGATGTGGCGGTGATGTAGGAAATAACGTGGTAGGTGACGTGGCCCTGAACCCACAGATCAGAACAAAAGTTTGATGATGTCGCAAGGTGATTTGGCAAGGTGACTTGACATGATGATGTGGTTGTGACGTGGCACCCCCAGTGGGACCCAAACCCTTTATCGCATATCGCAAGTCACAAATCTCACAAGGGATGTGCTTATGTACCACGTTGAAACGCCGAAATGCGAAGAGCAACGAGGGGCCGAATATGATATGCTTCAAAGCCAAAGTGTAAAGGATTTTAAAGTCCGGCGGTATAAGAATTTCCTTAAGAAATTGCATCGAGAGGATGGTTGAGCAATGAATAAACAAATAACAAAGGAAGTTGTCGAAATGCGATAAGAGCCCAGACATGATACCTCTCAGAGTTTAATACTAAATATTTTGAAGTCCAGCGTGGGACCCATTTGCATATCGTAAATTGCAAGATCGGAAGGGTGAAGATCATAAGAACAAGGTTGAATCACCAAAATGTGAAATATGATACGAGGACAGAATGCGATGGAGTTTCAAAGTTGAAGTCCAAAGGTTTTCAAATCCGGAAGGAAGGCCTTTTTGTTAAGAAATTGCGTCGGAAGTGAGAATGGTGAATATAACGAAGAACCACCAATGATCGCCGAAATGCCATAAAGTGACTGGACACAATTTTTTTCAAAAGTTTATCACAAAATATTTAAGGTCCAAGGTTCGTGTAGTGTGCGCCAATTTTATGAAGAAAAGTTGAACACGGAGTTGACTCGGGTAAGTAAAATAAAGGCCTGAACACAAGGAAAGGCTCAGGTGGAGAAAATCCTCGACCCCGTAGAGAACAGTGATCTATGATATTGCGCTTGTTAAAAATAAAAGGTTGAACGCAAGAGGAGAGACTTTGGCAAGTGACCCGACTATAGAATAAAGGTTATTGCGCTAGTATAATAACAAAAGTCTAAACGCGACAGATGGACTCAGGTAAAGAGACCCGACAGTACGTGCAGAGGTTGAATATTGCGGCTATGAGGAGCTAGGCACCATGGGCAAAGTCGGGTGTTGAGACAAGGAGAAGGCTGAATGTTGCGGGCATGAGAATAGGCAGAGTCGGGCAAAAGACAGTTAGGGTGACACTGTTGGAAACGTGCCAGTTGGGTCAAGTTGGGAAAAAGACGTTTGTGCAGAACTGTTATAATATAACAACAAAAATAGAAAAGATAGTGATAACAACAGAAAGGGAAAATGCATATCGAACCAAGATCTGAAATGGCTGAGTGAAAATGTAAATGAATTAATTATTTTTTATTGTATGTGATGCAAAGGCAAGTCTCTGAAGGCATAGGAAAAACTCCAATGAGTGTTGTAATGATTATTTGTAATGTAATAACCTGAACTGAAGTGTAAGGAATCGAATGGGTGGAAGGCATAGGGTCAGGTCTGTTCACTTCGTATTCCCGGTAGAATGCAAATAGTCAGGAGTTATCTGTATAAGAGATGTAATATCAGTGTGCATAGTGAGGTTAGAGAGCTGCGGAATGGAAGAGAGCTGAAGAATGTAAGAGAGCTGCAGAATGGGAGAGAGATGGAGAATGTGAGAGAGATGATAGAGATGCTATGCACATATGGAGCTAATATGAAGCAGATTTGAAGGCAGAGAGGGAAAAAGTGAAGGTGGAAGAAAACAGAGCCGATATCCAGGTAAATCAGCATTTTATTTTCATGTTGAGTGAGGGGATTGTGGTCTCCTTTCAAGTTGTAGCTTGATAAATTTCTAGTTGGAGTTGGGTGAGGTAGGAGCCTCCTATAGGTTGTAGCCTGTAGAATTTTTATGGGGGTTGGAGCTTCCTTGCAAGTTGTAGCTTGCGGAAACTGAGGTAGTAGCCTCCTGTAGGTAGGTGCCTGCAGAAAATCAGTTGTGAGAGGGAGTAGGAGCTTGCCTTTGCATCACAACAATAATAAGATGTGGTTTTCTCCCTTATAGGTTTCCACTTATATCTGGTGTCCATGTGCATGATTATTATGTGTTGATGTGATGTGTTAATTTTCTTATTACTTGTTGTTCACATATTTGGTCTGTTGATCATTCTGTATTAAGTTGCTTATGAAATGACTTGTTAATGAGTTTAATGAAAATAATTTTAATGTCCATGAATGGACTAAACTGATTCACCTACCCCCCTCCCCTCGATTTAGTAAAGGGTTCATGAGGGTCAAGCATCTATTGTATTCTTCAAGGTGGTCACAAATGTCTTTTTGTTCTTATGTTCCTCTAAGAGATATGGACAAATCTCGTTGATACATTGTTGATTATGTATCTGCAAAATGTAATTTTGTTTATCATCATAAATATAATTACCTCTTGGGAAAAAAATTATTAAATCTTCTCAAAAAAGGAGCTTATTGTTGTTGCCTTTAAAACCTATCATAATTTTGTAGTTTGCATAAAGTCATCTTTGGCCCATTGTGATAAGGCTCAAAGAGTAGGCTTCCCCATCCTCTAAGCCATAAATTCCTGGTATATCTTGGTACGTGATAAATTCTTCTTGGTAGGTCATAAATTCTTGATATATCTGGCTTAGGGATTGTTGACATATTGTTCATGTTATAGTCCTAGTTGTTAAGTTTGACTTTGAGCCTTGCCCAAATTACTCCAACTAATTACCAATTCACCATTATATATATTTTTACAATAATAATTTATCATCATTCAATGTCATATTTAGATTTTTTTTTTTTTAAATAGAAAAATATATATCTGTAAATCCATAGAATAGAATATCCTCCACCCTTAAAAGTAGGAGGTATAAATTAAACTGTCTAATTAAATGAAATGAAACTCAAGTGGTTGGAAATTCAAGGGAGAGCTGTTCAGAGGACACTAGGAATGTCACAAAGAAATTATTAGAAGTCGAATCTGTCACCTGACTTGAGGCTGAAAATTTCGACTTTATAGCGCCATTAGGTTTGACGAATATCGACCAGAAAAAATAGATACTCTCCTTTCAAGATGGTTCAAAATATCAGTTAAAAAGCCAATGCGACCAAACCTAGTCGATCTCATGGAGGAAATATTAAGGTTATTGCTGAACATGCAAGACAAATAGTTCACAGCCTTGAAAGGGTTGAAGTTTTTGGCTCGACGAGCGCTCTCAGATGTTTTCTGAGAATTTTTCCAGACTCAGTTCGCGGAATGGAACCCACAAATGCCACTCTTCTTATCTTCTTGTATGGAGCCACCTGATTCCATCACAGCCACATTGATGCAAATGGCATATTACATGCAGAAGATAGAGGTTCCTAAGTAAATCAAAACTCACATAAAACTCTAGAAACAAACGAATGAAACGATCAATAAATCACCTGTCTTCCGATAAATTCAATCACGTCCTTTTCTGTTAGATTGCTCTGAGGCTTCCTCGTTATAAATGCCATAGGAACTTCACCTGCTTCTTCATCTGGGTATCTGCCAACACATTCCCCAATCACTGTCAATACACAAAATATATGCTGGTATAAGAACAATTAGAGCGATGCAAAATAATGATTTATAATCTCCTTTTAGTCAACTGATTCAAATTTTTGCTAATAGCTGAATCAGATTCCCCGCTCATGACAAAATAAGTTTCTGCCTGAGCTTCTCTTATTCAATTCTGTTGCCCAAAGAATGAAATGGAAAGTTGGGATGTCTCACGGTATTACTGCAGAGTCTTCAATCTCTGGATTGCACAGCAGAAGCTCTTCCAATTCGGCTGGTGCTATCTGAAACGGATTTTTCATGCCATAATGAACAGTATCTCATGAATGTAACTGCAAAATTTCTCAACTGGGTATAATGAATTCCTGTTGGTATTAAACGAGAGGTAACTAGACATACCTGGAGTCCTTTGTATTTGATGAGCTCTTTTAGTCTGTCAACGATATATACATGCCCTTCTTCATTGATACAACAAATATCTCCAGAATGCAACCAGCCTTCTGAATCTATAGACGATGATGTCGCTTCATTGTTCTTGTAGTATCCTGTAGAAATCCAGAAGCTGAGCAAACCATACTTTTGACAGTTTATAAATGAAGCTCTTGTGAATATTAATGATGGCTGGCATGAAATGCTTCTATGCTATCCAGAACAACTGTAGGCGCCACTTTCCTCGGAGAGCCCTAAAGGATCTAATTTAGCCCTTACTTCCTATGAGAACCCTCCAGAATCTATGGAAAAGAAGCAAAAGACAATAAAATTTGTAAAATCCATAGTATACAGAAAAAATATATAAATAAAAAATTGGAAGAAAATGGAGAAAAGAGTAAAGGTGGAAACCTCAATCCTATGATGGTAGATAATTGTGGCTCCAGAGAAGAGACGGTATCAGTGAATGAAGTGGCTTCAAATTTAGAAAATGGATGGTATTGGGACAAATGAAGTGCCTTTGAAAATGGGGTGTCTAAAAGACTGGGTCAATTGACGTTGGTTATTACTGACTTGATGAAAATGAAGTAGAAAGATTCGCACAAACGTAATCTATTGAAATTTATAAAAACAGATTAAACTGACGATTAATATGCATATATAAGAACAACATCATTTACAGAGGGAAAGAGGTTAATTATATGTCAATTCAGGTTAAAGGCATAGCTTAGTAGTTGATACATAATTTTACTGATGGAGTTCAAAAAGTCTGTAAAATTGTAATTGTTTTCTGCTTATAAAAAAATTGAAGGTTGCTAGTAAAATTCGTATCTTTCCATAAATGATTTACAACGTATCATAATGTGCTTTTACCTTTCATGACCATAGGGCCTCGGAAGCATAATTCGCCTCTTCTGTTGGGAGGCAAGGGCTCCCCTGTTTCAATATCAACCACCTTAGCCTCCACGTTTGGGACTAGTATGCCTATTGAACCGTAATGCTTGATGTCGTTTCCTTCGCTCTTTATGACTGAACCATTCATCTCAGTCATTCCATATATCTGCAGAAATGATTAGTAGAATAATTAGGTTAAAACCAGTTATAGATTGAAAGTGAAACTTTTCATCAGCAGAAACGTTCAATAGATTGAGCTAAAATCGAGCTTATGACTGAAAGGGAGATACATTCTACTAGGGTGATCCATTCATCAAGTCTTTGTGTTTATAAGGATACAGAGCACTGCAAATATCAACATCAGCATATGCCCACCTCAAGTCTAAAACTGGATTACGCAGGTCTTGGGTTTACACATAAATTGAATCTTCAGACAGGTCTCTGGAAGCTACAGCAAAGCATCAGAAAAGAAAGTAGGCTCGCGGCTCGCCTGATGGAAGTAGAATCAAGACTTGATGAGGCTTAAAGGGAAAAGCTACAATTCAAGGAGAATGACAAGTCTGAAGGCATATAATACGCTTAAACTTTCCAAGGTTGAAATTGAGAGAAACAGAGAGACTCTTACTCACCCTGCAAAACCCAACAATTTCAGATCCTACTCTGCAACAGCAAGTGTGAAGACGAAATCATCCCTTATTAAACCCAACTAGCCATGACTATGTCAATTTATGTATATCTTACTCTGGAACGACAAGTGGAGAAGAAAAAATTAAAAATTCCTAAACCCAGCAACTCATGAATATCAAAATCTGTGCAGATCCTACTCTGCAACAGGAAGTGGACAAGAAGACAACCGCTCTTCTTAAACCAGCAAACTATCAATATCACAATGTATGCAGATCTTACTCTGCAACAGCAAGCAGGGGAGGAGAAATCAGTCTCTCCTAAACCCAAAAACCCAAAAACCCATGCATATCACAATCTAAGCAGATTCTACTTTGCAACAGCAAGTGGCAAAGAAGAGATTAGCTGGACCTTTCTTTTCATAGCCACAATAGTTCAAGATGACATCTTACTCATGTCTATTGTATAATTGTCAAAACCCAACAACTCATCAATATCACAATCTTGCACATCCTACTCTGCAACAGCAAGTAGGGAAGAAGAAATCAGCCTCTCCTAAACCCAAAAACCCATAAATATCACAATCTAGTCAGATCGATCGTTCTCTGCAACAGCAAGTGGCAAATAAGAAATTAGCTGGAACATTTTTTTCCACAGCTACAATAGTTGAAGCTCACATCTTACATACATCTATTGTATTCTTGTCAACAACAGAGTTTCCTTATATCAGCGTAATTTTTGTGAGAAGGTCAAATTTGTTATATATATGAGCTATAAACAGTGCTCAGCTCAGTTTTCTTAGGATAAGAAGCCTGTAATGTTTTCTAGACAGTCTTTAACATTGGACCTTAGGACTTGATCGAAAGCCCTGGCAATTGTATTTTCTACTAGTCAATGACAGTGACTGACCTGTGAAATTCCAATTCCAGGGAAACGGCTCCTGAAGGCTTCCATTTGTTCTCTGCCCATAGACGCCCCACTTGTGATAACTTCCTTGAGAGAACTCAAATCGTATTTCTGGTCGACGTCGGGCAACTTAGAGAGCCGAATGGCAATAGTAGGAACAGCGGGAATGTGCGTTACCCTGTATCTCTGAATGGCCATCAACATTCCTTCCATTGAAAAATTGGGCAAGATGACCACAGTTGCCCCTATTGCCATGAGCCCACACACAAAAATATTGAAGCCATACATATGAAACAATGGAATGAAACACAAATACACGTCCTTGGATGAGCCCATAAGAGTACACAGGATGGAGGTCATGGCAATAAAATTTCTGTGAGTGGATAGCACTCCTTTGCTCCGGCCTGTGGTGCCCGAGGAATACAGCACCGCTGCTGTAGAATCCTGACAGATTTTCGTCATGGGTTTGTTAGCTGGATCCGAGTTTAATACACTAGACAGAGACGAGACTACAGGGGCATTATATTTACCGGACTCTTCATGGGTTCCAATCATGACAATCCTTACATTCATGTTGTTGAACTTGTGGAGGAGATGGGGAGTAGTGAAGATAAGCACAGGCATTGAATCCTCTATTTGTTTCTGTAGCTCTGCGGAAGTGTACAGCGGATTTGCAGTGCTCAAGACTGCCCCGATTGACATTATCCCCATGGCAAGTGCAGGGAACTGCAGGAAATTAGGGGACACGATCAATATAATGTCTCCGTTTTGGACGCCCAATTGATGCAATCCGGCTGCAGCTGCCATTGTGGAGCGCCTGAGGTTTGCATATGTGATATGAATTCCAGTAATGGCGTCCACAAGTGCTGTTTGGTTTCCCGGCTGGTGTCTCGACAAGACAAAGGTGGGAACGTCCAGCGGATCATCGTGGTGAGGGATCTCTGCGGGCTTTCGCTTGCTGTAGAAGACGCCATTTGTGTTGCAGTAACCACTCTCTGGATCGATCTCCATGCCTTTTCACTTGGCTGCCGTACTGGACTCTATTTTAAGATTCTGTGGATTTTGCTTCGAGCAAAATGCGAACAAATCGATTGAAAACGCCTAGAAAAAACACCCTCGGATTGATCACATAACACCTAAAAAAGCACCTACATCTAGATGATCTCTTGAGGTCCTTCTAAACCAGCTTCTAAACTAGCTTGATGTTTAATTGATAATGTTTTTTTTTGTCTGACACGAATCAAAGGGGAAGGGAAATTGAACATTGAATTTTGATTTTAAAACAAGGTGATCACTAATTGAGTGATACAGGATAGGCTAAATATTATTATTTAATTAAATATAATAGTTATAGAAATTAAATAATTAATACAAATTTATATTCATCAAAATATTTATTTACCAATTATACTTGTTATTACCAATGGTAAGTTCAAAATTTTTACTTCCATGAGACGCGCAGAGGTAAGAAAAGAGAAATGGTTTGAAAATTTTTGATTGGATTGTGAATTTGTAAGTAGTGGGAGTGGGAAAAAAAAAGACTGATTAAAAATTTTAATTTCATTTATCATCTTTAATATTTAAAAATATTTTTACATATTATTATTAATATTATTAAAAATATTTTTACATTAAATTATCTAAAATTTTTAAATAAAAAAATAATATAATTAATCTAAATATATTTATTTTTAAATGTTTTAATTGTTTAAATATAATAATTTCATCCTTTAAACTGTTAATGATACCGAAAATATTTTCACATTACTAAATTTAGAGTATATACAATTACTTTTTAATCAAAATTTAAAATCTTATTTTAAAATATAAATTTAAATATATTGATGTATTAAGTGTTTTTGTTATGAAAAAAATAAATTTAAATTTGTCTAAAATAATATAAATGCTTTGATTTTGTTAAAATAATGTTAAAATTTTGGAACATTATTGTTGATATCTTCAAGATTTTGAGTGTTGATGGTATTGAATCTATTTCCACTATAAAAACAATATTCAAATATTCTAACTGACATTTTTTGGAAAAAAATATATAACCAAATTCCAGCAATTTTTAACAATTCTCCATAGTTTTTGATGATGCTGAATCCATTTCTACCATCAAAAACAATATTAGAAAATTGTCAAATTTTAGAAAAATAACAATAACCAAATTCCAACTATTTTTAACTATCTCCAAAAAAAAATTTAAAATACTGAATCCATTTCCACCATTAAAAACAAAATTCAAACTCTTACTATCAAATTTTAGATAAAAACTACATTCAACCCTACATTTTTTTAATTCCATTTTTAGAATGTTGGCATTCGTACGGATGTGATAGACGACCATTGCGCGTCAACATCGGTTTTTGGAAGGTCGCTTAATAACCCCGCCACTGTCCATCGGTAAACGTAGGGCTTCTGAATATATATTTATTGGAAAGGGCAGGGGAGGCTGTTAGGTACCTATCTGTCTCAGTCCCTTTGTGTTGCAGGTTTGCATGGCAGTGGGTGTCTGCAGGAACGCATGACAAATTGATCAGAGAGAACATGCACATTACGTTCAAGTTGATCAGAGAGAACATGCACATTACGAGCCATCTGGTGTAGAGCTTTGGCGAGTTTTATTTTTAGAACATAGGCTCAGAATGTCTTCTAGCCAGGCAATGTTTCTCGTCAAATTAAAGTTGTAGATCATCCTGCTACCGGCATTTCCTGCCTAAACGCATTTATGAGCCTATGGCAAAGGAAATAAAGCTCGCCTAGAGCTTCATCACGAGGTGGGCCAACCACTTGTACTCGCAGGCGGAGCTGAGCTAAACCACATCCCAATTCATTTGTGACGTGCAACCAGGCTTTGGCTCACTGTTATAGCTTCACCACTGCACACTTCAGTTGTGCATTCAAAATCGAGTTATAACACCAAATTAAAACCCACCAAAAAAACCGCGCAGTTTTATGGACGTTGTGCAAATAGATGTATCTCACTTTCTGACACTTTTTGGGATAGATTTTATTTCTAGCATTTGTATCAAAAGAGTGTAAAGTTATATTGATAGAAGAGTAGATGAATGTAAAGTGAAGTATAAATGAATGTAGAGTGAGATAGAATTATCACTATAAGAAATAAAGGTATGAATGTCAAAAACATGCGGATTAGGAGGCTAAAGTTTTAGTAAAATAGATATTTCTGAATGAGTAAAAATGCATTATAGTATTTACAATATATCAGATTTGATATTTCTGAATGAGTAAAAACTCATTTTAGTATTTACAATATATCAAATTTTTATCACTTAATTCATAACTAAAATAAAGTTTTCCAAAAGACATTAGATACGGTATGTGCATCAAGTTTAAATTATTAGTTATAAAATTGAAGAGGTATAATTATAATTATATTTAGAAATGAAATTATAATTATATTATGCTAGAAATGAATCTATTATGATAGACAGATACTCATAGAAATATAAATACAATCACAAGTTTTACACATAGTATCAAAGATAAAATTGTATAATAATTTGGAGGATAGATAAAGTTACAAAACCCAAAAATTGGATTTAATTGATTAAAGGTCTCAATTTCTTTTTAAGTTTTAGCCTTCATCAAACCTTCTATGTACGTTTTATTTTCTAGTATGAGCAATGTTCTTGTTCATTTTGTTGTTTACCATATACTACGCTAATCCTTTAAAGACAAACAACTATTTGAATTATAATAAGAAGGATTGTCCAAAAAAGGCTCTAAGGGCATTACTAAATGAATAAGCTAGGTTGTTGATTCCTATTTTTAAAAATTAACAATAATGATCCCGTCATTAGATTGTTCAAGTTTTTGAGATTGCTCTGCCAAAGAGTCTCATCTCCTTGATGCCATTGCTTATTTTCTATCTGGCCACTATAATTTCCATAGTTTATTCCTCGAAAGTGTTGAAACAAGAAACCTACCAACAATGTATGACAACAAACTCTTTAAACTTAGAAATTTTCATCTCCATAACTGTTTAATTACATTCCTAAATATTTTATACATAAATTTAATTTATTGAATTGATTTTTTCTCTTTATATATCTTGGCTTAATTATTTCATTACATTCTTGAACCTCTATCTATTCCTTCCCACTATCTCCCACAATCATAAGTCAATAATCAAACGAGGGTCCATCCACCACACATTATCATAATCTTCCTAGGAATCTAATTGTACAATAAAAAATCCTTTGGAACATAAATAAATATCACTTTTTCTTTTTAATTGGGTTGTATATATCCAGTGATGCAACCCATCTAAGTTTGGCCAGAATAAGTTGAATCTAAAAATGATAACCCTATATTGTAGGAATGTGGGTCTTGGAGGAGCTTGTGACTTGACCTTTAAGATGGACTCTTTACCACACTCAATGACCCCATATGAGGCTGAAGTAGAAGTCCCTTTGGAACTCATTACTTAGCAACAGTCTCAAGTCTAAAAATATAAATGAATTCATAAATATGTTTTATGGACTCATCTAGCAAGAGTCCAATAGTTATTTTTCCTCATAAATAAGGCACTAAAAGGCTACAATAATTCCAAGACAATGTTCCAAGTTTTGTTTTGAATTAGTTACCTTGGTTTGCATATCAACCCATAATGGAGTAGATTTTCCAGTGATGGATTTAACAAAAATTTGAAACTTTGGCATGGATTTGGGCTTTGATCTTCCTTCTTCTTTCTTCTTTTTGAGTGAATCTGCATACTCTGTACTAAAAATAAAAGCTCATAGATCTTAGATATGAGCCTCAAAACCAAAGAGACAGAGTTAGACCCTTAAAAACCCAATCAAAGACTTGAAACAAAAAAGGGAGGCATGATGTTCCACATAAACCTAGAAAATCACCTAAATATGACGGGATCTTGCAATGGACTTTCTACAGTAAAAAAAATATTTTTTCCCCTCCTCACCTTCAACAAGAACCTTGAGCGGGTGTGATCTCATAACCATGCAAAACTCATACCCCTTCAAAAAGAAAAAAAAATCTGCACAACCAAACACTTAGCCAAAAATATGAAGAGGCTCATCCATGGGAGGAAGATCACTCCAACCATACCCTGTGTCATGAGCCAAATAGTTGTAGAACCCTTGCTCCATTAATCATTATCATTTTTCCTCTCTCCACCTAACTTAAACCAATGATATAAATCTTAATCTGTTTTAATAAATTTTAATGTAAACACACTTTTTCTCTATATATAAATATTTAATTAAATACATTATGGATAAATTGTCTTAATTTAATATGTTTAAAATTACAATGAAAGATAAATATTTACTGATTATTAATTAATTTTTTTATCCTCATCACATCTTTAATTTTTTTAATTATAATTTTTAATTAAAAAAACATACAATAGAAAATAAAATTAAATTCACTTTATTTACTTTGTATATTTCATCTCTAATTTTTTAATTATAATTTTTAATTAAAAAAACATACAATAGAAAATAAAATAAAATTCACTTTATTCACTTTGTATTCTTTACCAGATTAAATATAAAATAAAATTAAAATCACTTTATTTACTTTGTATTCCTCACTAGATTAAATTGGAATTCACTTTATTTACTTTGTATTTTTTACCAAATTAAATAGAAAATAAAATTAAAATCACTTTATTTACTTTGTATTTCTCATCATATTAAATGGACTCTATTTATTTGATATTCCTAAACTAAAATCATTAAAGTTAAATTCACTTTATTTACTTTGTATTTCTCACCAATTTAAATTGTACTAGAATTACTTGGTATTTCTAAACAAATATGATTTCTGAGGTGATAATGGAACTCTTAAAGAATTTTATTCTTTCACTCAATTAATACCATGCCATTTCATATTTAGTGCATGTTTAACAAATAATTTTATGTAAAATGTATTTTTGGTAAATAAATATAAAGAACTTTAGATTAACACCTTCTCCATTTAACCACCAAAGATGTTAACTCTGCCCTCAGTTATTTTAATTATCATAGACTTTTTATGCCATTAAATTATCAAACACTGGGAGTTATCTTAATTATCATAAACTTCTTATGCCATTTTTCATTTTTTTAACACTCACCAGCCATGAAAACCATGAAATCCATTGTACAAACCATATTGCAGGGAAATCTATAATTTTAATAAACACAAAACAAGCTCCACCAACTGCAAAGAAAGGAATAGTCAAATTCTTTGACCGTTAATCAACCAGAGTTGAGTTTGAACATGTTAATCAACATATGTCAATTTCATAATTTTCTTAACACTCATCCACCATGAATGGGTGGGATGTGGCTAAGTACTTTATATTTACACCTTCCCCAGCTTGAACCGCTTTAGGATTTCATACAATCAAATATATTTCTGAACTGAAACATATACAGACACAGCATGAAACCAGTTCTGAAACCATATTGCAGAGAAATTTATAATTTAATAAACACAAAACAAGAACCACCAATTACAAAGAAAGGAATAGTCAAATTCTTTGACAGTTCATCAACAAGATTTGAGTTTGTACATAGTAATTGGGGTTAGGTTAGTAAGGAATGGATGGGATCTTCAGTTAGTAACATGATAAACTTTAATGTAATAAATGAAATCCTAAACACTAATAATTGTAGAAAGAGTTTCACATTGTTGCCTCAAGCATTATCACGAAACTGACTCAATTTGCAAGTCTACGACCATGAAAGATATATGTATGGCTATAACAGTTGATTTATCAGTAGACCGATTCGAGAATATTGAAGAAATCCATTATAGAGAACCTGTCTATTGGCTGGAACGTTGGGCTTAATCACAGTTTGAATTTTTCTCTCCTGAACTGGGCCTCCAACATGTTCATAATGGTACTTTAGGGTGGATTTGTCTGCTCGCAACAAGCTTAAAGATTGGTTTACACTATTATCAAAATTTTCAAAATCTTGAGTATAAAATAAGCATGTTATGGTGTAATTGACATACCACTCCAAAATGAACTGATAAAGAACTTCGTTACTGCATAAGAACTAATCAATTATTCAAGTTAAAGGTTTTGTATATGGTAATTTGTCTAAAAATCATCTCAATTTCTTTACTCCACATACTTCCCGTCCAAAAAAGTCAAATATAAACCTTTCTTTGTAATTCACGAAAGGCACATCAAAAATCTTTTCATGATTAGGACACTCCTCTGTAAATAGATCAATATAATAAAAAAAGTTACAAAAAAAGCAGAATTAGCATTGACTTGACAAGGCTAAATTACCTTTCTCCTCCCTTTCTGCTCCAAGTCCTGATATTTTCATTGTAGAGTTTTAATTACTTACAAGATGCAGAACATCAATGCTCACATGACCAGCCTCTATGCCATCAATAGTCACCGGCAGAACATTGCTGGCAACATCCCCAGTGATCTTCTTGTTGACAAGAAACAATTTCTTGTCCGTTGGAGTGCCTAAGATGTCTCATATGATAAAGCATAATTTGAAACCATCAAATTTCTTGATTCAAATCCACCTCAAGGCATTACAACAAAAGTCCGAATTAAGAGAATTCATTACTGCTACAGTTACAAATTTGACAAAATTTTGGTTACTATTAGCTTGGACATTGACTTTTGTGTTAACAATTTTACCAAATGGCTTGCCAGGTTCAATAAGTTCCTCTCCAGTCCTAGGGTAAATTTCTACTGTGCAGAACCTTGGAAGGTGGCTGAGTGTAACGAGACTATGGTGGTCCAACTATTGAATTTATTTAATCCTATCGCACTTCAAAATCTTTTTCTATCTCTTGGTTCAGTCTTAAAAAAAATAACATTTTCTAAGATCTGTAAAAAGGTTCAAAAGGATTCAATCATTTTACTCTAGAATTCTGTAGTACATTATACATCCCATAAAATAGTATATTTAACTCCCCACAAAATCTTGTAGAATGCAATCAAAACAACCTCTTCCCATTAATGAGAAAAGGGGAAAATTCATCAATAACTGCAAATGTAATTCAGTTTCAACTTTGTAAGCAGCCAATAATCGACACACACTATTAGAGGATGAATAAAACATCAACTACAAAACAATGAATCATACAAACAACTTACACATTTAATATATTATTAAAGAAGGAAAATATTTTAGAGCAAGTTTGAAATACTTCAACCAATTACACATATGTAGTAGACTATGGATTAGATTTCCAGTTATGCATCCAAAGATGGAAGAACATATATCTACAAGAGGGTATAGGGAAAAAAATGCTTCTTGCTTACAAAGCATTGTAAGCCTTAGCACAATCAACATTAGGTAACAAGAAAGAATTGATCGGAAATTCTAGTCTTGAACTCTAGGGTGTCCAAACACATAAACATCCAGAGAGCATTATCCACCAGACATAGACATCCACCATCTACTAAAGATTACAACCATCCTAACATGAAAGTGAACAAACCGGTAACTAGGAATCTACAACTACTCCAAACTACAGAGGTAATCCAAACAAACTTTAAACCAAGTACCTACAACAACTTTTCACAGTGATACATTTTTATTTGAATAAAGTGACAACGAGAATACTAAACTTCCTCAGCTCTCACATGCTCTGGACAACCATAGCAGTGTTCATACCAAATATACACAAACAAAAATTCCCCAAACTTGTATTAAATAAGAAATGAATATTTGAAAAATGAGACGCATATTTGAAATGTTAGGGTAAAAAGGTGAATAACTGCGAAAATTGGGGAAAATCGGAAAATCTACACAACAGAAATGGAGAGCGAGCAAGGTTCATTAATAAACCATACGAAATCAAAAAAACTTGCCAAATGCAAAATTTGTCAAGCAATCGTTTGGTTTTGGGTTAAACAACATAATAAAGATGACAATTTTGAGAGTGTTCCTTACAACGACAAGGAACTACTATAATAAAGTTGTGAAAAATCCAATGCCCTACAAAACAATAAAATTATGCTCAGGGATACCTTAAAAAATTTTGAGGAAGGTAGAACGCATGCGCCGGACAAAATTGATGCAAATTTCAACAAACATTTCCCGTTTGCACTCCATTGAAAGAGGCACCTACAGAACCCTACTCTCTATGAACTATGGAAACTAAAGTGGAACATAATGGTGATTTTTCGCTCCTTTGAATGAGGCATGGCCTACATAACCCTAGTCTGTATGAACTGTGGAAACTAAAGTGGAACAGAATGGTGATTGTGATGATAATCATAGTGATGGCTGAAACTGGCAGGAAATGAATCTTTGAATTGTAAGGGGAAGAAGAAAAACCAAGTTAACATGAAGGAGGAAGATTGAAATCAAATCAGAAGTGAAAAAGAACCAGACGGTGGTTTCCAACATCTATGGTCTTCAACAATGACAGTGGCTTCCAATTGCTTTGTCGTAACTTCCAACTGCTTTGCCGTAAATCGCACATGTATTGAATATTTTATTGTGACAGTCGGCTTAAGTGCCAACTAATTGTTATGTTGTTTTATTTTAAGAAACTAATACATTTATTTCTTTTTGGGAAATATTACTTGACGAACAGAAATTACTTTTGTTTGATTAAAATAAAATTTAGTTATGGAAAGTGGTTCCATAAAAAAAAAAAAGACTGAAGGTAAAAGTATTCCAAAAAATGAGAAGTGGTTGAACAGAAAACAATTCAGACAGTTACCCTTTCCTCTGAGGATAAAGGTACATCCCAGTGAGGAAGAGGGGTTATGTTCTGTGGCTAAGAGGAGGAGAGGAAATAGAGTGAAGATTCCTGAGTTGATAGTGACCAGTGGAAAATACTCATTTTTTCCTGAAATTCCTGGAATAGAAGACTAGACTTGGGGTCTCGAGGTCTCTTCTGGAACCTCTGTCAACCTACTTATCTCAAGCGTGGAGCACGGGGGGAGATGAGGACATAATTGCCTCTCTCATGGTAGGGAGGACGACATCAGCAGTATCTGGAAAACAGATAAGTAAACTAGTTACTGGAAAACTAAGTTTTGGGTTGTGTTGTGTAGTTATTTGTATTTCCTGCTACTGTTACTGTACTTTATTTATGAAATGAAGAACCCTCTACATTGAGTTTTGGATAGATATTTTATCTATGTTTTCTTTTAAGTAAACAGAGGAACTAGATGAACCTTTAAATATTCAGAGCATGTGGGAGAGTTCGAATATAAATGAGTTTTGGTTTTGTTTAGTATTTACAGATAAAAAGAAAATAGTTAGAAACTTTCACTATCAGTAAATTAAAAACAGAGAACTGTTTATGTAGAGCTTCCGAGTCGAAACTCCCAGCTCCGATTTGGTCATTCTCTGCACCTATGATAACACGGATATAATGGTCTAGACAATCATCTAAAATCGAAGGAAAAGTAAATTTAGTGTCGTAACTAAAAAGAAATAAAAAATCCGACTGTAGACAACGAATAAACATGTCAACTTCATACACCGAAGACCAGGTAAAATCTATCCTGATTCAAGCATTGAATAGAGGCTATTAGAAAAATAATGGAGATGTGAAAAAAGATACATGTAAACTCAAAACCGGAAAATCGTTGTTACCATTCTTGAAATGCATAAAATATACATGTAAATAGAAAACTGGGAAAAATTGTTGCTGCCATTCTTGAACTAGACAGGAGCAACGAACCATAACCTAAGATAGATTCACTTCACAAGTAAGAGGTAGAGCCAAAGTAAACGATTTAAATATAAATAGACATTTACAGTGATCCAGAGCTAATTTTCCATGAGACCAAAACAAAATTATACAGGATTAAATTATAGTTCAAAACTGTTACAAATGTCCACTGTAATCACAAGTTGGGCAAAGCCCAAGTTTTTCAAAAAAAAGAATAACATTAAATCAACATAGTGGCATGTAGCCTTAATAGCAAAAATCTGAGCTTAAAGGCTGTAGCAGTGGTCTCTACAACAACGAGACCTTAAAAAACCCTACGAAAGAGAAGGATACCTGGAGGGGCAGGTAGACCGAGTCAGAGAAGGACCAGAAAAGAGCGTTCCACAAGAAGTTAACCACAGGGCTGAGTCATGAAAGTTACCTGTGCAGGAAGGCGAGGAAAGAAATTTGTTAACGTCTGAACTTGTGACCATGCCATCAAATAAATGTACCAGAGTAAAGGGAAGACCAAATATAGTGCAACCTCTACCTGTGCAAATTACCCCCGCAGATTCGAAGGTGAACCCTGCAAGTAAACCCGCGGAGAATGGTCAAGATTCTGCATTTGGTAAGTAGCATAAAACATGAATTAACTTCAAAACAATCTAACAATGCTCATAGCTTACCTACTAACTTCATGTGAGGACTCGGCAGGGGAGCCATTGATACTTATCCATGAGTGATTAACCAGAGCTGCCATTACCAAAACAACAAGTCAACAACCCTTAGAGGAAAATAATAAATATACGTAGAGAACTGTGAGTAGGCACCAACATTGAATCTGTATATCGTTCTGTGAAAAACAAACAGTTGAGCAACTCGGTAAATCGAACAGCAACACACCAAGAAAACACAGAAGGTAAGGTAAACTGGGATATTCCTCTTACCTGATCGCGTTGAATTCCGAAGAACCAAACGGAATCAAGAAGAGCCAAGAAAATTCCTGTCGGCAGAGGCAAGCTGAGGCTGAGTTGCAAAGCTATACGGCGGAGGTCGGCCACAAATGAAATGAAAACAGTTAGGGTTAGGGTAAGTCATTACCCTAATCGCAATCTCAAACAAGATCTCACCATAGATCCCAAACACCTGTAAATCGATGTCAAAGAGAGCTCACAACTGTCTTCCAGATTTAAGTGGTTGTTAGGCGGTACAGAGATATCTAATCCGGACACCAATGCAAAGATCCTCATCGTTAATAATTAAACAAAGAAATGATTTTAACCCGAAGCCATCTGATGCACCAAATAAATTTTAGTCCTTATCGATTTATCACAAAGGACCCTTTGTAATAAAGTGTTAATAAGGATAATCATAATCAAATCATATGCCACACATGTAGACAAGTTACCACCTCAAAACTTGCAAATCTTATCTTAAAACCTTTATATTGTTGTGATAATGTAGGACTGTAAAAAGATATGAGCGCATGTGTGAAAAATGCATTTAGATTTTGTTGCAGTATTATTCAGTTATATATGTGTTTACAGAATTTCAAATAGAAATGGTAATGATTTAGACTGGTAATAGTAAGTGGTTAAATCAAATAATGGTTAATGTAAAAGTTTAAAAAAAAATTATATGGATGTATGTTACAAGTGGTATCAGAGCAGCGTCCACATGCTAGGACCCTAGGGGTCACCTAATATGAAAAATTGTGTGTAAATGATGCACAACAAAGAAATAGCATAGCAGGAGGCGATATTATGACGGGGTCAACACAAAAAATACCCCAACACATAGGGGAACCTACACCCCAAGCACGATCGGAAATGAATCTTGAGATGTGGATTCGGCTGAGTGTAGATCAGCACCAACATACTAATAGACTGCTGGAGGAACAACAACACTAGACCAGTATTCTACTAAGCACAGTGCAGAAGCTACAAGAAGAAATGGTCCGGGTCAGGAGTGACAATGAGTGCTTAATGCAAGAGCAAGAAAGGATACTCAAGAGCCTTTCTAACAAACAGAATCAGGGATTGGTACAACCCAGTCCTGATAGAGACATGCAGGAAGGAAACGAATGACAAGCAAGGGATCAAACCACTGATAGAATGGAAAGAACTCATTCACAACGAAGTAACAAAAATAGAAACTACAATGAGGTTGAGTCCGGTAATGTGTCAGAACAACAAGAAATTAAGAAACAGAAAGTGGAACTACAAGGTGAGTTCCGGAAGATAAAACTACCTACATTTGATGGAGAAGCGAAGGAGGTGGCTGAAGCATGGTTGATCAATATGAACAAGTACTTTCAAGTCTACGAGTATAGAAGAAATCTTAAAGCCAAATTAGCCATCTATCAGTTAAGAGAGAAGGCCACTCTATGGTGGGAGGAAGTTAAGAATGCCCGCAACATAGAAGATCAGGACATGAAATGGGATACATTCCAGCAATATTTTAAAGATAAGTACCTAACTGAATGCTTCTATGACGAAAACTCTAGATAATTTCACGATTTAAAATTGGGTCAAATGACGATGGATGAATACATAACCAAGTTCACTTTTTTACTCTGATATGTTCCTTATCTAAGGGACGAAAAGGCTAAGGTTCAGCAGTTCCTAAGTAGTTTGCCGAATCACATGAAGGACGAATTGAATTCATGAATCTAAGGACCATGGACGAGGCAAGTCGAAAGGCAAGAATGTGTTACCAGCAATCTAAGGCAAAAGGATAATTGGGTAAAAATTGGCACTCAATAAAAGAGCAGAAAAATAGCTCAAATTTAAAAAAAGTAGAACCAATAATTTTAAGAATTCTGTGAGGAGCTCAGTACGTAAACAGTTTGGAAGGAACCATCAAAGAACTTAGTGGCCTGCAGAAGATAAGCCCACAAAGGCTTACAACAAGCTTGAGCAAGGGCAAAATCAGAAACCACCCTTACAGTGTTGAGGGTGTAGTGAGGCTCACTATTATAGGAACCGTCCACAGCGGGGAAGGAGTGAAACAATTGCTAATCTACAAGAAGCTTGTACAGTGGGAGATGTAGCCCGACATATACCCAGAATTAACACAGCATTAGAATATCATCAAGCAGATTACCAATCAACGATGATAGAGTTGGAAGGTAAGCTACTCTCGCAACCTGTTTCTATTTTGGTTGACCCACGTGCAAGTTTAAGCTATGTAAATCCAAAATTAGTAGAAATATGTAAATTACAAAGTCAAATTCAAAAATCCATGGCTGGTACAGCTAGGCACTGGAGAAAAGAGAAAATTTTGTGCCAAAATTCCAAACTGTACACTAGAAATTGGCGAACATCAGCTAATTGTGGATCTAAATGTATTACCTTTGGGATCCTACGATGTGCTACGGGGCATGGATTGGTTGGAGAAACACTGGACATTGGTGGAATGTAAAGAAAAGATTATATATTATAGAATGCAAGATGGAACTCGTAAGGAGATATAAGAAATTAAGAAACCCCTACAACTGCGTCCTATTACAACCTCTCAAATGAGTAAGTGTATGAGGAAGGGATGTCAGCTATATGCCATTCAGGTAGGTTTTACTAATTCGAAGGAGAAGACTCCAATAATGGGGAACATACATGTAGTGCAAGATTTCATGGACGTGTTTTCTAGAAGATGTACTAGGTTTTCCCCCAAGAAGGGAAATTGATTTTACTATTGAGTTAATGCTAGAAGCGTCACCGATTTCAAGGGCACAATACCGAAGGAGTGTACCAGAGTTGACCGAACTGAAGATGCAGTTATAGGAATTCTTGGATAAAGGGTATATCCAACCAAGTGTGTCCCCTTGGGGAGCACCAATGCTATTTGTAAAGAAGAAGGATGGAACCATGTGAATGTGCATGGACTATAAAAAACTCAATAAGTTGACTGTCAAAAATAAATACCCACTATCGTGGATTGATGACTTGTTTGACCAGGTGAAGGGGGCCACTGTATTTTCAAAGATAGACTTAAGGTCAGGATACCACCAAATATGGATAAAAGACGAGGATATCTACAAGACTGCTTTCTGTACTAGATACAGGCATTACGAATTTGTGGTATTACCATTTGGTTTGACTAATGCACCAGCAACATTTATGAGGTTGATACATGGTATATTTCACCCCTTTTTGGACAATTTTGTGTTGATATTTATTGACAATATTTTAATTTATTCAAATAATGTGGAAGAGAACAAGGAGCACTTAAGTGTTGGAGATGTTACGAAGACATCAGTTGTATGCTAAGTTCGGCAAATGTGACTTTTCCAAGGAAGAAATCCAATATCTAGGCCATGTTATTTCCGTTGAGGGAATAGCATTTGATCCAGAGAAAATCAAGACAATTATGGAATGGCGAGTACCCCAAAATGTGGCAGACATTCGATCCTTTATGGGATTGGCAGGATATTATTGACGTTTTATTGAAGGATTCTCAAAGATTTCTTTTCCAATTACCTCGTTATAGAGGAAGGGAAAAGTATTTAAATGGACTAACGAGTGTCAAAACAGTTTTGAAAGATTGAAGCTTTTTTTGACCACTGCCCCAGTGTTGAGGGTAGTTGATCCCAATAAGGAATTCGAAGTTTGTATCGATGCTTGTAAAGAAGGAGTTGGGGAAATCTTGTCACAAGAAGGAAGAGTGGTTGCTTATGAATCGCGGAAGTTAAAAGAACATCAACAAAGATACTTAGCTTATGATCTAGAGCTAACAGTGGTAATGCATGCGCTCCAAGTATGAAGGCACTACTTGCTAGGAAAAATATTTGTGCTAAAAACCGACCATATTAGCCTAACCAACTACTTCAAGCAAGTTGATCTCAACTCTCGTCAGGCAAGATGGAATGTCTTTCTAAGCGAGTTTGACATTGATATGCATCATGTAAAGGGTAAGGAAAACCGTGTGGCAGATACCTTAAGTAGAAATTTGCATTGTGTTTATGAACTTTGCTGCAACCAGATTGAATGTAAATTTTTAGACTAAATAAAAGAAGAATCCGATAAGGATCCTAAATACCAATTTATATGGCAGCAAGTGGAGGAGGCTCGAAGGTAAGAAAAACCTTTTGGATATGGAATTAGCAAAGATCAGTACTAACCTTTAAGGAAAATATATATATTCCAAATCAAATGGATTTGAAGGAGCTGATTATGAAGGAATACCACTGTAGCAATTATTCAGGACACCCAGGGTATCAGAAAATGCTAACATCAATTAGAAAGGACTATTTCTAGCCAGGTATGTGAAGAAAAAATGTAGAATATTTAAACAAATGTCTGGAGTGTCAGCAGGTGAAGGTAGAGCATTAACATCCTGCCGGATTGTTGCAGCCCATACTAGTACCTGAGTGGAAGTGGGATGTTATATCTTTAGACTTCATTATTGGTTTACCAAAATCAAAGAAGCACAACGACTCCATTATGGTGGTGGTTGATTGATTGAGCAAGGCAACACATTTCATACCAGTACAGTCTACTTATAAAACGGTGCAAATAGCAGATATCTTTATGAGAGAGATCTTTAGATTTCATGGTATTCCAAAGACTGTCATATCATACAGGGATGTGAAGTTTACTTCAACATTCTGGAAAACGTTATTTACAGGTTTAGGGACCCAAATAAATTTCAGCACCGCTTACCATCCCCAGATGGATGGACAAACCGAGCAAGTGAATCAAATTTTGGAGGATATGTTGCGCATGTATGTGATGTAGTAGCCAACAAGATGGGAAGAATATCTGCACTTGGTGGAATTTGCATACAACAATGGTTATCAGGAATCTCTCAAGATGAGTCTCTTCGAAGCATTGAACGAACGACAATTTCATACCCCTATTAATTAGAGTAGCCTTGAAACCAAGTTTATGCTTGGACCGAAAATTTTAGCTGAGATGGAATCAGAAGTAAGAAAGATCAGGCAAAATCTGAAGGTAGCTCAAGATCGGCAGAAAGTATATGCAGATAAGAAAAGGACTTACCGTGAATTTGAGGTGGGAAATCATGTGTATGTGAGGATTAAACCAAAGAAGAGCACACTAAGGTGGGCCTCTTGTGCCAAGTTGGCTCCCAGGTTCTATGGACCCTTCTAGATATTGGAAAGGGTGGGACCTGTGGCATACCGATTGGCCTTACCTAGTCATATTCGAGTGCACAATGTGTTCCATGTATCCTTACTAAAGTGATAAGTACATGACCCGAGGCATGTAATCCACTGGAAAAGCATTCAGGTAGGTTAAGATTAAAAATCCTATCTTGAAATACTAAATTTTATGAGAAATAAACTCAGAGTTTGCTGACTGCAGGCCAAGCCGGACGACGAATTTTTGGTCGAGCCTCAATGTATAATCGATCGGAGAGAAATCATTATCCGGAGGCAAGCCATCACCCAGGTTAAAGTGCAGTGGAAGTACTTCAGCTCGGATGAGGCTACCTGGGAAGATGAAGGATTTATTCAAGAGGCTTACCCAGAACTGTTTGTTGAGCTAGAGTGAAACAGTGAGGACATTGTTTACTTCCGGGGGGGGAAGTTGTGACACCTGGCTTAGGTGCCAACTAATTGTTATGTTATTTTCTTTTAAGAAACTAAGACATTTATTTATTTTTGGGAAATATTACTTGATGAACAGAAATTAATTTTGTTTGATTAAAATAAAATTTAGTTATGGAATGTGGTTCCATAAAAAAATAAAAATACTGATGGTAAAAGTATTCCAAGAACTGAGAAGTGGTTGAATAGAAAACATTTCAGACAGTTACCCTTTCCTTTGAGGCTAAAGGTACATCCCAATGAGGAAGAGGGGTTATGTTTTGTGGCTAAGAGGAGGAGAGGAAATAGAGTGAAGATTCCTGAGCTGGTAGTGACCAATGGAAAATACTCAGTTTTTCCTGAAATTCCTGGAATAGAAGACTGGACTTGGGGTCCCAAGGTCTCTTCCCGAACCTCTGTCAACCTACTTATCTCAGGCGTGGAGCATGAGGGGATATGAGGACGTAATTTCCTCTCTCATGGTAAGGAGGACAACATCAATAGTATCTAGAAAACAGATAAGTAAACTAGTTACTGGAAAACTAAGTTTTGGGTTGTGTTGTGTAGTTATTTGTATTTCTTACTACTGTTACTGTACTTTATTTATGAAATGAAGAACCCTCTACATTGAGTTTTGGATAGATATTTTATCTGTGTTTTATTTTAAGTAAACAGAAGAACTAGACGAACCTTTAAATATTCAGAGCATGTGGGAAAGGTCAAATATAAATGAGTTCTGGTTTTGTTTAGTATTTACAGATAAAAATAAAATAGTTAGAAACTTTCACTATCAGTAAATTAAAAACAGAGAATTGTTAACACAGAGCTTCCGAGTCAAAACTCCCAGCTCCGAGTTGGTCGTTCTCTGCACCTATGATAACATGGACAGAATGGTCCGGACATTCCTCTAAAATTGAAGGAAAAGTAAACTCAGTGTCGTAACTAAAAAGAAATGAAAAATCTAACTGTAGACAATGAATAAACATGTCAACTTCATACACCGAAGACCAGGTAAAAGCTAGCCTGATTCGAGCATCGAACAGAGGCTATTAGCAAAAGAATGGAGATGTGCAAAAATATACATGTAAACTCAAAATCGGAAAATCGTTGTTACCACTCTTGAAATGCATAAAATATGCATGTAAATAGAAAACTAGGAAAAAAATTTGTTGCCATTCTTGAACTAGATAGGAGCAGCGAACCATAACCTAAGATAGATTCTCTTCACTAAGTAAAAGGTAGAGCCGAAGTAAAAAATTTAAATATAAATAGACATTTACAGTGATCCAAAGCTAATTTTCCATGAGATCGAATCAAAATTATACAGGATTAAATTATAGTTCAAAACTGTTACAAATGTCCACTGTAATCACAAGTTGGGCAAAGCCCGAGTTTTTCAAAAAAAAAGAATAACATGAAATCAACATAGTGGCATGTAGACTTAATAGCAAAAATCTGATCTTCGAGGCTGTAGCAGTGGTCTCTGCAATAGGGAGACTTGAACAAACCCTACGGCGGAGAAGGATATCTGGAGGGGCAGGTAGAACGAGTCAAAGAAGGACCAGAAATGAGCATTCTAGAAGAAGTTAACCATAACGTTGAGTCATGAAAGTTACCTGTGCAGGAAGACGAGGTAAGAAATCTGTTAACATTTGAACTTCTGACCATGCCATCAAATAAATGTACCAGAGGAAAGGGAAGACCAAAGATAGAGCAACCTCTACCTATGCAAAGTACCCCCGCGGATTCGAAGGTGAACCCTGCAAGTAAACCCGCTGAGAATGGTCAAGATTTTGCATTTGGTAGGTAGCATAAAACACGAATTAAATTCAAAACGATCTAACAATGCTCACAGATTACCTACTAACTTCATGTGAGTACTTAGCAGGGGAGTCATTGATACTTATCCATGAGTGATTAACTAGAGCTGCATTACCAAAACATCAAGTTATCAACCCTTAAGGAAAATAATAAATATACGCAGAGAACTGTGAGTAGGAACCAACATAGAATCTGTATATCATTATGTGAAAAACAAATAGTTGAGAAACTTGTTAAATCGAACAACAACACACAAAGAAAACATGGAAGGTAAGGTAAATTGGGATAGTCCTCTTACCTGACTGCGTTGAATCCCAGAGAACCAAACGGAACCGAGAAGAGCCAAGACAATGCATGTCGGCAAAGGCAAGCCGAGGCTGAGTTGCAGAGCTATGCGGCGGAGGCCGACCACAAATGAAATGAAAACGGTTAGGGTTAGGGTAAGTCATTACCCTAATCCGAATCTCAAACAATATCTCACCGTAGATCCCGAACACCTGTAAATCGATGGCGAAGAGAGCTCACAGCTGTCTTTCGGATTTAAGTGGTTGTCAGGCAGTACAACGATATCTAATCCAAACACCAACGCAAAGATCCTCATCGTTAATAATTAAACAAAGAAATGATTTTAACCCGAAGCCATATGGTGTGCCAAATAAATTTTAGTCCTTGTTGATTTATCAGAAAGGACCCTTTGTAATAAAGTGTTAAGAAGCATAATCACGATCAAATCAGATGCCACGCATGTAGACAAGTTACCACCTCGGAACTTGCAAAACTTATCTTAAAACCTTTGTATTGCCGTGAGATTGTAGGACTGTAAAAAGATATGAGAGCATGTGTGAAAAATGCATTTATATTCTGTTGCAGTACTGTTCAGTTATATATGTGTTTACGGAATTTCAAATAGCAATGGTAATGAGTTAGATTGGTAATAGTAAGTGGTTAAATCAAATAATGGTCAATGTAAAAGTTAAATATATATATATATATATATATATATATATATATATATATGGATGTACGTTACATTGATTTTCACTGTTAAGATTTGCGCCAACTGTTGAGGACGATGAATCTCAACAGTGTCCTCAATTACAACTCCACAATTAAAAAAAAAAAATCGAAAAAATTGATAATGTAAGTGTTTGAAATTAATCACTCAATTTTTCAATATTTATGTGTGTTATTAAGTTGAACATTTATGTTTTTTATTAATATTAATAAACATTGATAAACATAAATTTTTAAAATTGACATAGAAATTATTCATATTAATATTATTGCTGTTATTATTATTATTATTTAAATTTAACAATAATATTATTAAAATAAATATTGATACATATTAACATTAATAATTTAATAATATAGATTTATATTAACTTTAATAATAAATATAAATGTTTCAAATTAATAAAAAATTATTAATATTAATTTTAAATATCAATATAATATTAATAATAAATATAGATGTCAATGTTAAATCTAATCTTAATATTTCATTAAAGAATAGGATTGATTATTTTATTTTGGAATTTTAATCACTCAACTTTTCAATATTTATGTGTGTTATTAAGTTCAGTATTTATGTTTTTTATTAATATTAATAATATAAACCCAAATTTTTAAAATTGACATAGAAATTATTATTATTATTATTTAAACTTAACAATAATATTATTAAAATAAATATTGATTCATATTAACATTAATAATTTAATAATATAGATTGATACTAACTTTAATAATAAATATAAATGTTTCAAATTAATAACAAAATTATTAATATTAATTTAAATATTGATATCCTCTTCCCCTTAATGAGAAAAGGGGAAAATTCATCAAGAATTGCAAATGTAATTCAGTTTCAACTTAGTAAGCAGCCAATAATGAACACACGCTATTAGAGAATGAATAAAACATTAACTACAAAACAATGAATCATACAAACAACTTACACATTTAATATATTATTAAAGAAGGAAAATCTTTTAGAGAAATTTTGAAATACGTCAACCAATTACACATCTGTAGTAGACTATGGATTAGATTGCCAGTTATGCATCCAAAGACGAAAGAACATATATCTGCAAGAGGGGATAGGGAAAAAAATGCTTCTTGCTTACAAAGCATTGTAAACCTTAGCACAATCAACATTAGGTAACATGAAATAATTGATCGAAAATTCTAGCCTTGAACTCTAGGGTGTCCAAACACATAAACGTCCAAAGAGAATTATCCACCAGGCATAGACATCCACCATCTACTAAAGATTACAATTATCCTAACATGCAAGAGAACAAACCGGTAACTAGGAATCTACAACTACTCCAAACTACAGAAGTAATCCAAACAAACTTTAAACCAAGTACCTACAACAACTTTTCACAGTGATACATTTTTATTTGAATAAAGTGACAACAAGGATACTAAACTTCCTCAACTCTCAGATACTCTAGATGACCATAGCAGTGTTCATACCAAATATACACAAACAAAAATTCCCCAAACTTGTATTAAATAAGAAATGAATATTTGAAAAATGAGACGCATATTTGAAATGTTAGGGTAAAAGGGTGAATAACTGCGAAATTTGGGGGAAATCGGAAAATCTACACAACAGAAATGGAGAGCGAGCAAGGTTCATTAATAAACCGTAGGAAATCAAAAAAAACTTGCCAAATGCAAAATTTGTCAAGCAATCGTTGGGTTTTGGGTTAAACAACATAATAAGGACAACAATTTTGAGAGTGTTCCTTACAACGACAAGGAACTATTATAATAAAGTTGTGAAAATTCCAATGCCCTACAAAACAATAAAATTCTACTTAGGGATACCTAGAAATTTTTCGAGGAAGGTAAAATGTGTGAGATGATAACAAAATCGATGCAGCTTTCAACAAACATTTCCCGTTTGCACTCCTTTGAAAGAGGCACCTACATAACCCTACTCTCTATGAACTATGGAAACTAAAGCGGAACATAATGGTGATTTTGCACTCCTTTGAACGATGCATGGCCTACAGAACCCTGCTCTCTATGAACCGTGGAAACTAAAGCGGAATAGAATGGTGGTTGTGATGATAATCATAGTGATGGCTGAAACTGGCAGGAAATGCATCTCTAAATTGTAAGGGGAAGAAGAAAAAACAAGTTAAGTCGAAGGATGAAGATTAAAATCAAATCAGAAGTGAAAAAGAACCAGACGGTGGTTGCCAACATCTATGGTCTTCACCAATGATGGTGGTTTCCAATTGCTTTGTCGTAACTTCCAACTGCTTTGTTGTAAATCACACATGTATTCAATATTTGATTTTCCTTATACTGTTAAGATTCGTGCCAATTATTGAGGACGACAAATCTCAACAGTGTCCCCAATTACAACTCCACAATAAAAAGATTTTATTTCCAAAAAATTGATAATATAAATGTTTGAAATTAATCACTCAATTTTTCAATATTTATGTGTGTTATTAAATTGAATATTTATGTTTTTTATTAATATTAATAAACATTGATAAACATAAATTTTTAAAATTGACATAGAAATTATTCATATTATTATTATTTCTATTATTATTATTATTATTATTATTATTATTTAAATTTAACAATAATATTATTAAAATAAATATTGATACATATTAACATTAATAATTTAATAATATAGATTGATATTAACTTTAATAATAAATATAAATGTTTCACATTAATAAAAAATTATTAATATTAATTTTAAATATCAATATAATATTAATAATAAATATCAATATAGTATTAATAATAAATATAGATGTCAATGTTAAATATAGAAATTTATATAAAATTAATTTTTGTATTTATACATTAATCTTAATATTTCATTAAAGAATAGGATTGATTATTTTATTTTGGAATTTTAATCACTCAAATTTTCAATATTTATGTGTTATTAAGTTCAATATCTATGTTTTTTAATTAATATTAATAATATAAACATAAATTTTTAAAATTAACATAGAAATGATTAATATTAATATTATTATTATTATTTAAAGTTAACAATAATATTATTAAAATAAATATTGATTCGTATTAACATTAATAATTTAATAATATAGATTGATATTAACTTTAATAATAAATATAATATTTCAATTAATAAAAAAAATTATTGATATTAATTTAAATATCGATATCCTCTTCCCCTTAATGGGAAAAGGGGAAAATTCATCAAGAACTGCAAATGTAATTCAGTTTCAACTTAGTAAGCAGCCAATAATCAACACACAGTGTTAGAGGATGAATAAACATCAACTACAAAACAATGAATCATACAAACAACTTACACATTTAATATATTATTAAAGAAGGAAAATCTTTTAGAGCAACTTTGAAATACGTCAACCAATTACACATCTATAGTAGACTATGGATTAGATTGCAAGTTATGCATCCAAAGACCAAAGAACATATATCTGCAAGAGGGGATAGGGAAAAAAAATGCTTCTTGCTTACAAAGCATTGTAAACCTTAACACAATCAACAATAGGTAACAGGAAAGAATTGATCGAAAATTCTAGTCTTGAACTCTAGGGTGTCCAAACACATAAATGTCTAGAGAGCATTATCCACTAGACATAGACATTCACCATCTACAAAAGATTACAACCATCCTAACATGCAAGAGAACAAACCGGTAACTAAGAATCTACAACTACTCCAAACTACAGAAGTAATCCAAACAAACTTTAAACCAAGTACCTACAACAACTTTTCATAATGATACATTTTTATTTGAATAAAGTGACAACGAGGATACTAAACATTCTCAGCTCTCACATACTCTGGACGGTCATAGCAGTGTTCATACCAAATATACACAAACAAAAATTCCCCAAACCTGTATTAAATAAGAAATGAATATTTGAAAATGAGACGCATATTTGAAATGTTAGGGTAAAAAGGTGAATAACTGCGAAAATTGGGGAAAATGGGGAAAATCTACACAACAGAAATGGAGAACGAGCAAGGTTCATTAATAAACTGTACGAAATCAAAAAAAACTTTCCAAATGCAAAATTTGTCAAGAAATCATTGGGTTTTGGGTTAAACAACATGATAAAGATGACAATTTTGAGAGTGTTCCTTACAACGACAAGGAACTATTATAATAAAGTTGGAAAAATCCAATGCCCTGCAAAACAATAAAATTATGTTAAGGGATACCTAGAAAATTTTCGAGGAAAGTAGAACGTGTGAGCTTATAACAAAATCGATGCAACTTTCAACAAACATTTCCCGTTTGCGCTCCTTTGAAAGAGGCACCTACAAAACCCTACTCTCTATGAACTGTGGAAATTAAAGTGGAACATGATGGTGATTTTGCGCTCCTTTGAATGAGGCATGGCCTACAGAACCCTGCCCTCTATGAAATGTGGAAACTAAAGTGGAACAGAACAGTGATTGTGATGATAATCATAGTGATGGTTGAAACTGGAAGGAAATGCATCTTTGAATTGTAAGGGGAAGAAGAAAAACAAGTTAAGGTGAAGGAGGAAGATTAAAATCAAATCAGAAGTGAAAAAGAACCAGACGGTAGTTGCCAACAGCTATGGTCTTCGCCAATGACGGTGGCTTCCAAGCCGTAAATCGGGTATGTATTGAATATTTGATTTTCCTGACACGGTTAAGATTAACACCGTTGAGGAAGACGAATCTCAACAGAGTCCTCAACTACAACTCCACAATAGAAATTTTATGGCATAATTATGTGTCAATGTTGTCTACTGAAGTGTCAACGTTTTCTACTGAAGTGAAAAAAAATTGATAATATAAGTGTTTGAAATATGTGTTTGATGGTGGAAATGAATTTAATATCATCAAAAACTTTTTGGTCATATTTTTAGAATGATTAAGGGAGTAATTGTTCACTAAGGCTTCAATTTTTTTTCAAAAAAATTGATAATACAAATGTTTGAAATGTGTGTTTGATAGTGAATGAATTCAATATCATCAAAATCCCTTGAAACACCCAAAATCTTGAAGTTTAAATGATATAATCAATCTTGAAGTTTGAATGATATAATCTAGATTTACAAAATTTTCTAATAATTATCAAAATCCTACCACCACAAACAAAACAAAAAAACAAAACAAAATAAAAATCATAATTTTCTAAAATCATTTATATTAAACATTTAACTCTGAAAAATAGATTAGTTTCAGCGACATTTTGGTAATTAGATAATCCTTTACAGCATTGTTATTTCAATTGCTTAGGTTTATTTAGAAGAGTACCTTATATAGATTTATGCAATCCAAATAAAAGAGTACTTTCTCTTATTTTTTTGTTTTTTTAAGTCCATATAAACGTTAGAGCTATTGTCGTTATTATCTTTGATTGTAATCACTTACCAAAAATTTACATTCCAACACCCGAACTTTTAAAAAAAATTCCTATAGAGAACGCACATGGGTTGGGAAAATGAAATAGATAACGACACAAAAACAATTTAAAAAAAAACAAAATATCGTCGCCTGAGAGATTCGAACTCTCGCGGGGAAACCCCATGTACTTAGCAGGCACACGCCTTAACCACTCGGCCAAAGCGACGGGATGAAACAACGAACAACAAATATATTAACTATACTTGGCAATAGAATAGAATAATTGTAACAAAAATCAGAAATAGCTAAGTAATACTGTTACCGTACTGTGTTCTTTGAAAGAATGATAGCCTACTTACGTAGGCGAGCAGCTGGGAGGTTACGAAGCTAATTTTGAGTTGCGTTAAAGTTGAAATTTATATTAACTTGATTTTTGGTTGGGCGGAAGGAATGAAGTTTGTTTAACTACTTAGCAAGGATAATCTTTTTATTTCTAAGTTTACCTTTATGCCTTTAAATTAAATTGAAATTTACATTAACTTGAATTTTTGTTAGACCATATCAATAAATTGATTGCTGACATTATATAAGTTTGTGATTGATTATAATTTTTTCCATTCATCCATATTTAAAATAGGTAATAGGTAATGAAATTTATTTTATTTATAATTTAAAAAAATACAAAAAATTATTATTTCAAATTATATTGAACATTAAAATTTGGAGTTGTAATATACAGCTCATGTTTTTTAATGTAATTTTTTTATTACAAAAGTTTAAGTTAAGTTTTTTATTATAATATTATGATGAAGCAATTCATTTAAATTTTAATGCTCCATATTAGTTTGTATTGATTAATTATTTTACATTGATAATTAATCAAAATTGCAACATTTATGTGATTGGGTTGAATTATGGAAAACGCTTACAAAGAAATAAAAGTTTATGAGCTTTAATAATTAATTATGTATGTTATTGGCTCCCAACGAAAGGTGCTTTGGAATGGGGCTTTCCTCGCTCTCACCATGATATAATGACAATTAAATTGAAAAAGAATTACATTTCTTGGGGCACTTGACACTCTACATATGCCTCGGTCAAATCATATGCTATGGTTTACATCTTGTATTAGTGGAAACATCAATGACGTGAAGTAAGCAATACCAACACATATTGACCATCTTGTTGGCTTAGTATAGCGACTCTCTAACCTATTCAAGTTATGATGTATTTGGTAGTGGTTCTTGATTCTTATGCTTATTTTTCACAACAAACACAAACAATGGGGTGTCAGTCTTCATGGTTACCACCAAATTGATCTTGATTGGGTCATCAATCAACTCAATGGAACTATTTCAAACCACTTCTAACTGAAGATTAGCTTCTTCAGTTTGAGAGAGCTCTCTTAAAGGGGGTTTATGAATTTTTCAATAAAGATAATACTAGATGGCTAACTCTATGAATTGTGACTTGGTTTTTATATGATTGCAGGTTGAAAAATGAAGACTTGCTACTATTGGGCTATGGAGTCAACATCAGTATTCTTAATGACAGTCTTTCTTCACATAGAAGCTGAGGCAGATAGAGGTATTTAATCAAGATAATTCACACACAAATCATAAGGAAAACACAGTGATTTCACCCCTAAAGGAAGTCAGAGCATAACAGTATGAATTCTAAGTAATTAGAGCTAAAATCCACTGCAAGTGATTAGACAAAAAGATACATAGCAATAACACATCAAACACCTCATGAGAATCTCAGGTCTGGAAGTAGAATGTCACTGTATATTACTGATAATGGACAAAAATATACAAGCAGCAATTTGGTGCAATCTTCTCCAACCCTTTGCTCTTCGATGTTTAGTCTATAAATAGACATTCTTTACAAATTATCTAGATGATCTACCCAGCTGGCTAGATCTTCGAATTCTACTATGAAACCTATCATCATTGAAACCACTAACTTGAAACAGAAAAATGACAGCTACCCTTTAAACAAAACAAACTCCTAATAGGACTCTATCTCCTATTTATTACATTCGTTTATCCTATCAATGAAATAGTTACATAATGAATATTACATGCTCGAAGGATAAATCACCATAATTCACCACCACTTTACTTCTCCAAAACATTTCTAGATTTGTGGAACACAATCCTACTTTTTAGGAGTAGATAACTCTTCACTTTAATCACTGTTTTGACTGATGAGCTGGCTATGTAGTACTCCTTTTGAGCCATGAAACTCTGTTGCTATGGTCCTTTGACATGTTGGAGGTCTCTATCTAGAAAATGTGTTGTTGAGATGCTCAAAATTTTTCAAAAAGGTCCTCGCTACGAAACATGGTAGTTTTAGATAGTTTTGTAGCAAGTTTTCGTAGCATGTGTAAACCTGCCTTTTCACCTACCTTCTCGCCACCTTAGCTGTTCAAATACCTTCCTTATGTCAAGGCAACTTGCAAACAATTAATCTCCCTTCATAAAACTTGACAAAACTAAGTTTTGAGACAAAAATGCACCTATAGAAATTTTCGTAGCATATTTCTGGCCTCAAGCCTGAGGTACGCTACGAAACTGTCCAAAAAACCAAAAATTGATGTTTTTGTAATTGTTTTGAAAAATTGTTCTCCACCTGCAAAATTTGGGTTCTCTGCATATTATGAACCTCTTCATACCTATTTTAGCTCAATTTTTCACTCTTGTGGTGTTTCTTCTTCATTGATAATCAATTCGCTGATGGGATCTTCCACCACTCTCATCTTCATCCCTCTCCTTTCTAAATCTTCTTGAATCAAATATAGCTGCTCTTGAAGATCTTCAGTTTTATCTTTTAATGTTCTATTCTTGGATTGTAAGTGCGGGTTTATCTTCTTAATGTGTTTGACCTCCTCTCTTAATGGTTGGGTCCATTTCAACATCTTTTCTGCATTGTCCAAGGCTTTTGAGACACTTGTGACTTGCTCGTCCCATATTTTCCTCATCTGCTTAAATTGAACCCTCTCAGCTCTGTGCTTCTTTGCCTCTTGCTTCAGCACTAATATATATTTATCTGCTTCCTTCAACTTCTCTTTGAGGGTTTCTATTTCTGATTTTTCAATCATTTTCTCTTTACCCTTTCTTTGCTTGATAACCAGTTCCTCCTTTGTTGGTGAAGACAAATCTATGATGCTTGGTGGCTGAGTAGCTTCATTGATTTTCTCAGTCTCTTTGCTTTCCATGACCTTCTTTTCATGTCTAGTTATTGGCTTCCTTGGTTGAAATATGAAACCGACATCATCACCTGCAAAATCTAGTTTTTCAGCAGTCTTACCTTTCTTCGTCTTTCTTCCTCCATCTTCAATGTCTTCAACTTGCATAATGGGTGACACTTCAATGTCAATTGCATGCAGGATATCCTCCAAATTTCCTTTATCCAAGGTCTGGCTTCGAGTGACTCTCTTGCTCCCTTGTTTGCTAACTATCTACTTCTGTTTTGTAGGTGCTACTTGAGGGATGTCAATCTCTTACACAAGCTTTGTTCTGATGTCCACTAGTTCTGGAGGAGATGATCTATTTTCTTCTTCAACTTCCTCTACCATAGCTGGTGATGAAGCAGTTCTAGGTTTGGAGGCTTTCTTTGGAGTAACCTCATCAATTTCATATCCACTCATGAACAAAAAGGAAGTCCAATCTCTATCTAACCTCCTCAATTCCTCTAACACTAACAACTTAATTAAACCATGATGAAAAAGAGATGTCTCACTTCCTTTTGTCTTTATTTGAACCTTGTCTGAAATTTTCCTTAAACTTCTGAATAAATAAAAAGGCAAATCAAGTGACCTCTTACCCATAAAATGCAGAAGAAGTCTGAGATGATATGGGTAGACCATGTGAAACATTCCTTCAACAACTTAGCATAATTCTCCTTCTTGAAACTCCTAGGGATAGCATTTGTCAGATCTATTTCACTGTGTTCTTGCTTGATGAACTCTTTGCAATCCTACATTGTGAATTTTATACCTTTAAATCACTGTTCACCTCCTCTAGGGATCCCTGTAGCTGATGAGATGCTTTCTAGTGTCACTGTAAGGTTCAAAATTCCAACTTTTGAAGCTGTTCCTGTGAAACTGGTGGAAAAATCCTTTGAAACCTGTAAATGAAAGCCCTGCAACCTCTGACAGAATTGCAAGCAACTAGTTCTTCTAAAAACCTCCATGGAAGTAGGGCCTTCATTGAGTAAATTCATGTCCATGGGTTCATACCTGTGACAATGGCCACCCTTATTTGTTTTCCTTCTTGCAACCATGGATGTCTTATAATCTTCGCTTCCTCGCTTGCTGATGACACTTACAACATTCAAACTTGCCAGCCACCTGCTTAGCTCGATGAAGCAGCTCTCAAGGGATCGGCTTACGCGCAAAGATAAAGCACAATATGACAAAAGGAAAATTGTGATAAGGTTTAATGGTTTAACTGACAGCTCAAGCTTCAATCATGACACATATAAGCCCAAAAATGTAATGATGACATCAAACACGAGTATGTACATTTGAATTTACCATAACAGACTTGAATGACCTCCACCCTTATTCCTCTAATCATAAAATGACACCTCATACAAATCTGACAAGACAGGTTAAAAAACATATATTCGTAGCGAAATTAGTTTAGCCTCTGATATTCGCTACGAAACTATTAGGCAGTTTCGTAGTGAAATTTGTTGTTTTCCTATGTAAAACGCTATGAAATTTTGAAAAACTGACAGATTCATCCTTTTGAGTCTGAATGCATGGGGAATGACAAATGACATGGTAGGGATTGATTTGACATGAAATGGCATAAATGAAGGTGGTCATGAAACTTAGGATTGGCTAAAAATGTAAAAAAAATCCCATACCACTTTGAAATGGCTTAGGATACCTTATCCATTTGGTGAGTGACCTATATGACCTTATCAAGGAATGTTTCACAATTTTATGAGTGATAACAAATCCATTCCTCATTAGAGTGGAAACTAAGCACAGCTCAATCGGGTTGGTATTTTTATTTCCCTGACCCCTCCCTGCTCCTTGACTTGGAAACTATTCATATCCCAATGCATGCAAAACATATAAACCTGACCATGGTGAGATTCATTGGAGTTGCACTCATATATATTAGTGGCTTTCCCTTGTCTTCTATCAACGTTATAGGAATTGGCCTTGCAAGGGATCTTTCAGCACTAAGGGTAACTACTGTATCTATAAGCCCTACTTTTTGCATGTCTCCTTTCACTCTAAATTGTTGAATTGTGGTTTAACTAAATTTTTGGTTCGCATTCCCTCTTTGGTTTTTTTATTCGGCTTGCCCTTTGGTACCATGTTCTACTCACTTGAATTCCTATCATTATCAGCCTTCACTCTTCTCCTCCTCGAGTGCTCTCCACTCAGGGTTAGTGTAATTCCTTCCCTCTCTGACTTGCCTCACTCTCCTTGTTATTTAACTCCCTTCCTCTAGCCACGAGGACTTCACTCAATGAACCTCTAACATATCACATGCATTCGTGGAATACTAAAGAATACCCCTAATTTGACTAGATATTGGAAAATATCTCTAAAAATCACATTATTTACCACCCTACCAATACGAACCCAATACACCTTCCCAATTCAAAAAACCCCTACTTTCACTAGATATTGTAGGTATCCTTTTTTTCATTAAAATTTTTTATACTCCTTTATATTTTTTCACTAACTTTGAGCTACTTTTTTTATACCTTCCAATATAAAAACTTTTCACCCCCTATATACCCCACAATATATTATGTCGTTTTTTCCTCAAGATATAACCCCTAGTATGAACCAACGTGGTATGGTATTTCTCCCCCAGTGAAGCCCTCGTGCCTCTAGATCACCCTATTTCACCCTTATACTTTGATTCTTCTTCACCTCCTTTGTATCACTTCCTGCCCCTATTCTATCTCCCTTTGTCGTATGTTCTTCCTCATAACTCCTTGTGTAGCTATGCCACTTGGACGGTCTATTTTTGGAAGAAGGGGAGGTAGGCAGGGGCGTTCTTATGCCTCTAGGAAAAGGGAAACCCACATCGCTTCCACCTCTCAACTCTATACTCAAGCTCAAGCTCAGTAGTCTATGGCTCATTACCAAGAATTCATCCTTGGGTTAGCTCGATAAGAGACTGAACATGTGGAGGAAGAGGTGCACTAGGAACGAAATTTCACCACTAATTATCATGTTGATGCAGGCCTAAACCTGCAACCCAGAATCTTCAAACAATGCTATGCATATAAGCATACATCTCACCCAAACTAAAAACTTCAAGTCCGGCAATTCCCAACTCTCAATCCGGAAGCTTAAAATCCCTCAATCAAATTCTTCCATTCCCCTCTCAATTCCCATTCATTTCAAACATTCACATATGGCTATATTTAAAAGTCAATAAAACCAATGTAACCATGCTTTAAATCTCAACTTAACCACATATGAATTCAACTCTTCATAAAATCGGATTCCAATATAAAACTCTGTTTAAATAATACCATTGCAAATATTTATTATATCTGCACTTAACAATTTCCACTTGTCACGATTGGTTCAACTGCACAAGAGATCAGTCCATTCATCAATAATAAACCTTCATACGCTACAAAGGTGCTTACCTCAACAAACGCCTCTGCAAATTCATAGTTTGCCCAAAATAATCTAAACTCAGCACATTCATGGTTAAGATGGAGTGGAACATCGAGCTTCCACTCTACGCCTGATCTTGTAATCTCTATGGTTCGACCAGGACTTCATGAATTCTTCTACTACCTCTGCTTCAAGTCTTTATTTCGGCACTTCTGCAAGTAACTGTATAGTCACCATTTCCGTTCAAACCCATTCAATTCAACTGGAAATTAGAGCGCATAGAACACAACAATTCCGTTCTAATTACTCACTCATCTCTTCTTAATTACTCTAGAACGATTTTCATCAATTGCGTTCTCTGTCAAACACGTCTTACAGCTCCAGATACTTTAAGTGATAGCATTTCAGCAAATCGATGCCCCTTAACATTTCTTCATCGAACTTCATTAATGAGTATTGAAACTTTTGCACAGGATAATAGTGTATTTAACGTTCAGCTCGACATTTCAGGATTGGGTTTATAAAGAACCTACAACGAATCTTGCCATAAATTTGCGTTGATAGCAATGCAATTCAAAAACATTAAAACTTCACTTACCCAGAAATTCTTTTACGCATTCAATCATTGATTAACATAACTCCAGAACCATTCATGTGGTTCATTAATCTCCCAGATCAATTCCACGGCTTGAATCGATTTCAATTCATCGAATCATTTAATTTAAGCCAGAGCGTATCCTCTAGAACCCTTGACGCAGACCTTTATTCCTCCACGTCTTGCTATAACACAAATCGACTTTTGAGATTACTGTTTCATTGATTCAGAATAGACAGAGTCCAAAATTTCTTCAGCGCTAATCGATCTCTCTTCAATTATATGAGATTCATCCACAATTCAACCTGGCATTTACAAACAGATTTTATCCAGCAAACTTATATGATTTCAAACCTGCCAATCGAAGTTCATTCGATTGCATACGCCCAATTTCAACGCTGTAACTTGTAGCAGATTTAATTTACTCGATTTCCATCGATCCTTCCAATGCTTCTACGTTCTAATTGGAACTCTTTCCCTTCAACAATTTACCGATCAGTCTCCTACTGATGTTCGTTCCTGCATCTTTAATTAAATTGCAGATCGAATTTCACTATCGTACCCTTGCTTCTGATCGATACTCTGTTCTATTCAAAATAGGCAGAATCTGGAGCGAATTCTGCGTCCAACACCCTTCGATTGCCCAACTTACTTATGCGTTACATATACCAATCAAAATTTAACCATATCGATCAAGCATTTCAAACAGTTAAAAAACTCCATCTCACATTTGAAATACAACTCTCCAATATTACAATACAGTCAACGCACCATTCAAACCATACATTCATCACTAAGTCGATTCACTATTTCCAGTTCCAATTCACAACAGTCCAAATTGATTTCCACCAAAACGAGTGCGCCTTAATGAATTCGACTTTCTAAAGTCGATATACAAAAAATATACACCTACTCAATGAATTAAAACACACATTTCTGAAAACATTTTTCACATTAACAATGAAAATATTTACAAACTTTTCTTCCTGGCCAGATATTCAACATTCATGGCCCTCACAATTTTCCAGAGGCTTACAGCCTTGGCTGTTCAACCCTGCTCTCAATCACTCTCACTCTCCAACTATTCAAGTCTATTTTCCTCACAAAACCCACTCATATTTATACATAAAAATGCATTTAATTCACTCCAAAAATCACTCCACCTAATCCTCAACAAAGTCCCATACATAGAAATCCTAATCCCAAATTTTGCTCCTAAACTATTTCTCTCATATCCTTTTATTTAATAAAAGAATATTTACATAATCCTCACTTTTCATAATTATCTCCTATTTTATTAAAAATAACAAATTAATTAATAAAATATTAAAATTGTCACACCCCCCTTTTCTAACATATTTACAAATGAAAAATGGTCTTGATGCTCCTGCATCACATGTTGATGCTACCACTGGAGACTGTAAACCTGACATTGAAACCTCAACTAGAACACATTTCTCTAGGTACATGCAAGTTGCTAATGTTTATTAGCATACCAAAATTCTTGTGGGTCAAGTTCTCATGGACAGTGCTGACAATCAACAAGAGAACTCCATCAATCTAGCAGAGATGGAGGATGATGGTATAGATTATAAGCTCGCCACTCTCATTAGGATTTCAAAAACCACTCCTCCCTCGATGAGAAGGATGTTCAATTGACATAATTTTCTAAATACTCAGTCTAATAACTACTATGCTTTACCAGTTTTTTTATTTTGGTTTCAACAACTTCTTATGTTTAATTTTTCCAATATATGTCGCATCTTAGGGTATTCAATCTATTTACATGTATTTCTACATATTTGATGCTCTAGTAAGACGAGGTATCAACAACCTCAAAATTATGAACCTATGATTTTGATCTAGTTTCTCTTCAGGTAGACCAGAAGCACTTTTTTTTTTACTATGTAATTTTCTTTTGAAGTAATACAAAGTTCCTAACTTCATAAAAAAAATGTGTATGCTATCGGCTAGTGTGAAAGCCCTATGATAGACTTCATATATCTGCACTAATCATCTTAAGAATTATCTTCACATCTTGCCATCTACACCTTCACCACAACACCATATTCACATATTTCCATTTTCACCTTCACCATAACACCTTCAAGATTGCATATGCCATTTCCATTTGTACTGACACATGTAGCACCACATTACCAACTCAAGACACTTGCAACTCAATTATCCACATAAGCAAGATATAGCCAAAATCAAGAAACTGGGCATTTTTGCTATCCCTTGACATTGATCTTATCCAAGTTTATATCCACCAATAGAGACAGTTTCATTGCTATCATATATGCATAAATTATCGACCCCATGGCCAGGGAAGCCGTGAATAATCTATTTTCAAACATAGAATAGGCTATAATTGGAGGATTTCCATCATTTGACATAGCTTTTCTCGATTGCTTAAACATTTTTTTATATGTGAAGCCTAAGCTAGTTTTGTGTATTACTTTTATGCACTAAAGTACTGTAGGAAAATTTATCTTTGAGAAAGAGCATGTCTCAAACCAAATTCTGTAACTTCCTAACAAGGCTTCATTCCCTACTTTTATTCAATTGTAACTTCGCTTGAATTTTCTTGCCATGGCATGGCTTGGAAAGTCTACATAGGAAATTTGGAATGAAATGATAAAATAGTGATCAAAATTTAATACGACATAAGAGCTAAAATGAATGCATATAAAACACGAGAAGATGACTGATTAGTCCACTAGAGGTAAAATATCTAGCATCATAATACAATTTTCAATTCAAGTTCTAGTTTTACCTAATGAACCATCAAATATCTTTGATCACCTGAGAACATGGTTTCTATGGGTTGGGTGAATCATATCATCTTTTGATAAACCATGTCATACATAGCCACTCTTGCAGCTCATGTGTATCACAAACCCAACAAAAGTAACCATGACCCATTCAAATTAGAAAGAGATCAATGATATCAAATCTCTGGCAACAACATATCACCTTGACAATAAATCACATCCACACATTGCTTATATCTTGGATTACTAAGAGAACATTTTTTTTATGCATAGCATTCAAATGTTATTTTACATCTACACAAAAAATGAAAATCTCTTTACAAATTTTTCTATGCTAATGAAATATCATTTTTCAAGGATAAAAAAACAATTTGCATTTAAGTATATTTGATAGACATCAATGGACTCAACGATGCTTACATTATTAAAAAACTTCAGCAAGACAAATATGTATTTTTGGATTTATAGCAAAATGGTAGTAAGAGTGTATAAATGTTATATTTCTCCCACTAGTCAAGTGCCTCAATATATCTATCAATTGAGTGCATAAATGCCTCTCCCTAGGAATTATGGGATTATGCTTGAGAGATAAAATGTGTAAGGCAACTCAACTAGTGCATATTTGTTGAGTTGAAGTAAGGCCATAGGTTCAAATAATCTCTCCTTTAGAAAGAAACATGTGCACCTATGGCGATGATAGCTAGATCGACTTGCACTAATATACTCTTTATTAATCTATCGATCCATCTTTGGTTGATCAACATAGATCCATTGCCCCATTTTGAAAACCAATCAAATTGTGCTTCACACTCTAGATATTATGAATAATAGAAGAGTGATGCTTGCTCATTGTGAACAATGTAAGAATTATTATGATGGTGCATCCTATTTACAATACACAAGGTCATACATTTTCTCTTCTATTGTTTCCCTATGCCAAGAGGTGTTAAACCCTATCTTTGTTGAATTCTTAACAAGATCATAGAGTTGGAGGAGTTGTGGCAGAGAATGTCAAATATTTCAAATTGATAGCCACCTGGCTAGGAAAAACATCCACTTCTTATGCATCACCAAATAGCAAATTTTACAAGATTGTATTAGATGTTGCTAAGTGGGGATTCAGTGGGATTTACTCTATGGTAAAATTTTGACAAGAAAATATTGATATGGCATGTTTATTTATAAATTTACTCGCATCTTGTAATATTGTTTAACAATGATAACATTAACAACAATCCTATCAAAATTACTATGCACTATGAGACTAATTAGTTGAGTTATGGACCAAGAAATTAGTCATTAGGCAATAAATTTCTCCTCTAAGGGACCAAGTCAATTTTTTTGTTGAGATTTAACAAGAAGATCCTAGTGAAAATTATGCACCTACACTAGGATGGAGCCTCAAGCTATTTTTAGGTGGAGGTCTATTTATAGATGCATGAGTGAATTATATTTATAGATGATGTCTATTTATAGATGTATGTGCGAGTTCTATTTATAGATCGCATGTCTATTTATAGATGCATGTCGGCTATTATTATCCCTTACTAATAGTTGGACAATAAACAATAATATATTTTCAATGAGCACTTGGAAATAGTTAACTGAAGTGGCAAATCAATTAGCTATAGGAAATTCGAGTTCAAAGGTTGGTTGGTGGGACATGCAAGTGGACTTAGTTGTAACTGAGTGATTCGAAGTTGTAGCAGAGTTGGATGTGTAGTTATGTGAGTTGTAAAGTAGTTTAACTCAATTAAGTGAGTTAAACTCAATTGTGCTAGTTGTAACTAAAGATTCACTAGTGAGAGATCAGTGAATTAATTATTAATTAATTCACAATCAATGGTCTCATATGCAACTGAAGATTTACTACTATTAACCACATGCATGTCAGATCCAGTGGAGACCCAGTTGAGATGTAGGTGAAAGGAATAGTTTGACTATCAGTTGTGACATTAGTGGGTGTACTCATGCAACCATACACACATTGGATGTGCCCATGAGGATTGCACAATCAAGGCAAGCAGGATTCCATTCATTCAAGGATTGCTATCAGCTGGGATTGCGCAGTAGAGGCAGGCTGTCTGGAGGTAGTAAATTGGCACATGAATTTGCCAATTTTTGAATGACAGTGTGAGACGATTGTATATTGTACTGAGAGCTCTTGGATTAGAGTTTTGTATGAAATTGTTTCATGATCCATGATATATACATAATATATGATAGTGGGGTTTTTAGCTTTATGTTTTCTCGGTAAAAACATTTGTGTTATGTGTGATTGATCTTTCTTCTTGATTTTGCAATTGGCAATCGTGTTTTAACTTCCGCAAAGATTTTTGTAGAAGCGATTTTGTATTTAACAATGGCTTATAATTGTTATATCAGGAGAATCCAGGAAATACATAATTTGAGTTAAGAATCTCTACAAGCTGGAGGTAGATGGTTGCACTTCCATGATGGGCAAGGCAAAAAAAGTGGTGAGTTGGGATGAGGGTGAATTATGGCACAAGCGATTAGGCCATCTTCATCATGGAGCCTTGAAAGTCATGCAACAAATATCTAATTTACTTCTAATGGGAACACTTGCTCAGTTAGATCAATGCAAGGGTTGCACCATGGGGAAGTATGTAAATTCCACCTTTCATGAAAAGGAGAATTGTGCTTCGGTGATCCTAGAGAGAGTTCGCACAGACGTGTGTGGACCATTATTGGTTGCTTCAACAATAAAACATAAGTATTATGTTATTTTTGTTGATGAATTTTCTCGTAAATGTTGGATCTTCTTCATGCTAAAGAAGGATCAAACATTCTCAAAGTTCTGTGAGTTTAAGGCATTAGTGGAGAAAGAGTCAGGGAAGCAAGTGAAGGCTCTGAGGAAAGATAATGGTGGAGAATACATCTCTAACGAATTCAAAGACTTCTGCAGCAAAGAAGGAATTCGAAGAGAACTCATAGTGCCTCATAACCCACAACAAAATGGTGTCACAGAGAGGAAGAACAGAACGATCGTGGGTGCAGCACGAGCAATTTTGCATGATCAGGGCCTACCAATGCATTTGTGGGCGGAAGCATGCAACACTGCGGTTTATGTGCAAAAACGTTGTCCTTGTAGAGTACTTGGAATGAGTACATCTGAAGAAGCTTTCACTAGTAAGAAACTGGATGTTTCACACTTTAAGATTTTTGGCTCATCTATTTATGTGCATGTGACCAAGAACGCCAGGAAGAATCAGGAGCCGACTGCTGAAGTTGGGATATTTGTGGAGTACACGAAAACACCCCATAATTATCGTGTGTATTTTCCTAACATTAAGATGAATGTTATGTGACTGGATATAAAATTCGATGAGGGGAAATCCATGCAGTTGTCGCTTGAGAGGGAGCTAGACTTGCATGCAGAGGAGGAACTGTTGGTTCCCAAAGATAAGTATCTAGATGTGGATCAACCATAGGAGGAGGTTCATGGAGTGGAGGAGTCCACTCATGCAGAGCCAAAAATCAGAACTGGCAGAAGGCGTACCACAGAAGCTGATAGGCTGAGACTTGATGTTGCGCAGAATGTAGGAGCCCCTACTTCACAGTGCAGACAAAGGCAGTCTCCTGGACGATTTACTGGATACATGGCTCTCATGAGAAAAAGTATTTTGACTGAGCCATCTTCCTTTCAGGAAGCAGTGCAGAAGCCCACATGGGTAGATGCAATGGTGGAGGAGTATGGCTCCATTGTCAAAAACAATGCTTCGAAAATTGTTCCAAGGTCGGTTGATAAATCAGTGGTAGGTTTGAGATGGATCTACAAGGTAAAGAAAGTTGCAGATGGGAGTGTTGAGAAATGTAGAAATTTATTAATACTGATATTATTATCGGATTCTCCTGATCTAACAAATTAATCTTATATTAAATACAGAATCCTTCCACTTAATTCTTTGCGAAAATTAAATCGCCAATTGCAAAACACATATGAAGCAAAATCAATCACACATAAACACAGTTGTTTAACAGGAAAGCTTAAAGCTAAAAACCCCAACTATCATATATTATGTATATCAATGGATCATGTAATAATCTCATACAAATCTTAGTACATCAAGCTCTCAGTACAATCGGTGTAACACCTTTATCATGCCAAAGAGGCCCACTGTCTATACTGTTCTTGCCTCGACAACTTACCTCCATATGGCTCATTCTTTGAAGAAGACCTGAATGAATTAGAATTGGCCTTGCCATAATTGCATAATCATTGGCATCGTGTGTCAGTTCATTTAATGCATCACTATGAATCCACATAACAGATAGTATCTCACCTTTTCACCTATCTCTCCGCTAGGTCTCCAACAGGCAACTGTTAATTAGCTACTTGGCGTATTTGTTAATTCTGGTAAAGTCTCTAATTATAATTAAATATCATTAATTCACTAAAATCACAACGTGTATCTTGATTGAAACTGAAATGCAACCATTTAGCTGATTCAACTCCTTAGCGATTAAAATTGAATAACGCTCCCATAAGCTGCTACTCAACATATCCCATACACCGATTTGTAGGTTTCACTTGGTCCTCATCATAATGAGTCACCAACCACCCTAGGAATTGCGTAATTCCTTCAGCCCACTGATTTTCCAAATCTGTTCACTAAATTAAAGTGCTCCAAGAGAATAAGTTGATATTTATTGTCGGATTATTATTAAGGGCTAATAATAATCGACATGCATCTATTTTTAGATTAACGATATATAAATAGACTTCGCCCAATATTATAAAAATGGAATCTCATATATTTTTCACATTTGACCAACCATCTACAAATAGCATCCCGCAACTTATAGAATATGATCACCATGTCTAAAAATAGACATACACCTAAAAATAGCCTGCGGGCCCCACTTAGTGAAGGTGCTTAATCTTTCACTAAGCTCATCATCTTGTTGAATCTCGACAAGAAATACAAGGCCAGATTTGTGGCCCAGGGCTTCTCACAGATCGAGGGGATTGATTATGAAGAAACCTTTTCACCTGTCACAAGATATTCTTCCATAAGGACCATCCTTGCTCTCTCAGTGTAGATGGGCATGCAAATTCATTAGATGGATGTGAAGATTGTGTTTCTCACTAGGATCATTGAGGAAGAGGTGTACGTAGAGAAACCTAAATTATTTGAGATCTTCGGCAATGAGTCACATGTGTGCTGACTCAAAAGAGTGTTGTATGGGCTGAAGCAAGCACCCCGTGCTTGGTACACTCAGATAAACAACTATTTCACTGGACTTGGCTTCACCAAAAGTGAGGCGGATGCAAACCTATACCAAATTGTGGTAGAGGGTAATCTTTTAATCATTTTTCTTTATGTTGATGATTTAATACTGACTGGTGATGAGCAACTGATACACACATGCAAGGACGACCTTGAAAAGGAGTTCGAGATGAAGGATATGGGCCTCCTCCATTATTTCCTTGGATTGGAAATATGGCAGCAAGATGGTGAAATTTTTGTGTCTCAAGGCAAGTATGCAAGGGAGATACTCGGTAAATTTCACATGGAGGACTGCAAACCCATGGATACTCCTCTTCCAAGAAACTGGAGGAAAGAGAATGCTACATCTGGAGAGGTAATGGAAGCTACTGCCTATAGATAGTTAGTGGGTTCGCTAATGTATTTAGTGAATACGAGACTTGACATTTTCTATGCGGTTAAATAGCTAAGTCAAGTGATGGTTAAGCCTACCAAGCTCTTTTTGAAGGCAGACAAGCATGTCCTGAGATACCTGAGGGGCACATCTGCGTATGGCTTATGGTACAGACATATGGATGAGGTGAAGTTGCATGGCTTAATGGATGCATATTGGGAAGGCAGCCCAACGGACAGAAAGAGCACATCAGGGGGGATCTTTAGTATCAGATCTACAATTGTTTCTTGGTACAGCAGGAAGCAGAGATCTGTGGCACTCACTTCAGCGGAAGCGAAATACATGGTAGCAAGTCAAGATGCATGTGAGGCTATCTGGATGAGAAATATCTTGGTTGGTTTTTTTGGTTCTCATTTAGATCCTACAGTGATTCATTGTGATAATCAGAGTTGCATTAAAATCTCAATTAATCATGTGTTTCATGATAGATCTAAGCATATAGATATCTGGTATCATCATATCAGAGATTATGTGTGGCGGAAGATCATGTTGCTTCAGTACATTCCTACGGAATATCAGGATGCAGATATTCTAATGAAGGCGCTCACTAGGAGAAAATTCGAATACCATAGAGACATGATCGGGGTGAAGGATAATCCCTTTCTTGTTGAGAAGGGGTGTTGAGATTCAACAAGAAAATCCAAGTGAAAATTATTCACCTACACTAGGATGGAGCCTCAGGCTATTTTTAGGTGGAGGTCTATTTATAGATGCATGAGAAAATTCTATTTATAGATGATATCTATTTATAGATGGTTGAGCAAATTCTATTTATAGATGATGGTCTATTTATATATGTATGTGCGAGTTCTATTTATAGATCGCATGTATATTTATAGATGCATGTTGGCTATTATATTCTTAATGAGCACTTGGAAATAGTTAACTGAAATGGAAAATCAGTTAGCTATAAGAAATTCGAGTTCGAAGGTTGGTTGGTGGGACATGCAAGTGGACTTAGTTGTAACTGAATGATTCGAAGCTGTAACAGAGTTGGATATGTAGTTATGTGAGTTGTAAAGTAGTTTAACTCAGTTAAGTGAGTTAAACTTAGTTGTGCTAATTGTAATTGAAGATACACTAGTGAGAGATCAATGAATTAATCATTAATTAATTCACAATCAATGGTCTCACATGCAACTGAATATTTACTACTATTAACTACATGCATGTTAGATCCAATGGAGACCCAGTTGAGATGTAGGTGAAAGGGACAGTTTGACTATTAGTTGTGAGATTAGTGGGTGTACTCATGCAACCACACATACATTGGATATGCCCATGAGGATTGCGCAGTCAAGGCAAGCAGGATTCCATTCATTCAGGGATTGCTATCAGCTGCACAGTAGAGGCAGGTTGTCTGGAGGCAGTAAATTGGCACATGAATTTGCCAATTTGTGTATGACAGTGTGAGACGATTGTATATTGTACTGAGAGCTCTTGGATTAGAGTTTTGTATGACATTCTTTCGTGATCCATGATATATACATAATATATGATAGTGGGGTTTTTAGCTTTATGCTTTCCCGGTAAAAACATCTGTGTTATGTGTGATTGATCTTTCTTCTTAATATTGCAATTGGCGATCGTGTTTTAAATTCCGCAAAGATTTTTGTAGAAGCGATTTTGTATTTAATAGTGGCATATCATTGTTAGATCAAGAGAATCGAGGCAATACATAATTTGTATTAAAATTTCTACATTTTTCAAGGATGGCCAAGTGGAATGTTGAGCTACTATTGTTTACTAGTTTGATTATTACCCATCATGGACCATGAGCAAAGGGAATATTAAGTTAAATTGTGGAATTTTTTCCAAGTCAACCCCCCTAGTGAGTGAATTAAAAATAAATTGTAATGTTTTATAAAAAAATACTAAAGCTCCAACTTATTGATGATGAGTAAATATTTTATTAAGAGAGAATCCAACTATCCATTATAATTTTTCTTATAAAGGGTAAACTCCCCTCATCAAGTATTATCATAATAAGGAGTTCATTTTTGCAAACCCTTGTGTAAATTTTTTTACCATTATGTGGAATTTATTTATTTCCATTTTTTTTTATATTGTTTCAAGATTTATTTTAATCTAACTATTTTTTATGATTATTAAAAGTATGCTAATGCTAACATTTTTTTTCGTTAAAGAGCTATTTAATCACATTTCAGCAAACTTGAGGCAAATTAAAAGGAACCAGTATTATCCAACACCCATCTCTATATTTAAAAATCAAATCTTTTTATTTTTCAACAATTTGAAAGCTATTAAACTTGCTAATTTTCAATTTTTAACTTTCTAGTAGGTATTTTCCTTAGGGAAATTAAAGTTTATTGTTAAATCTAACCATGGATAAATACAATCTTTTATTTCAAAATAATTTTACACATGTATCTACCTATTTGGCATTGTAGATGAAGATATCATTGATGTACCAAGCTGGATCTGCAAATTTCAAAGAGATTTTCATCTATACAAGTAAATCCATCCTAAAACCTTCTTCCTTACTTTATAATATTTTTTTTTCAACATAAATAAGAACATCTTTGGAATTAACGGTCACAACAAAATACCCAAAAAAATTTACATCATGTTAAGAATGATTAGAGGACTTAAGAAGAAAGGAGGAGGTTTCTCTTCTAAATCTAGCTAGTTTTTTGCTACAATTCTTTCTTCTTCCATAACTTATACTTATCGTGTGTAAATTCTACACAATTGGCCACTAACCAAAACATGGTAATGTCATAGATTACTATATTGAATCTATGGAATTTGATCTAGAGGTATTATTGAAGGTGCTTCTAGGGTCTTTATTAGTCCTTTGAGCTTGCAATTCTGCTATCTCAAGGCACATTCCATTTATTTCATTTTCCATATGATGAATTGTAATATATTGGTTTTGCACAGAGCCATAATTTGTTAGCAAAGCTATAAGACTTCAATATACGAGCATCTTTATGTCGATTGCTGATTCTCTGAATATTCAGCAGTCAAACGAATATGGGCATAGTAAATTATTTAACCTCGCCCATATCCCATCTGATTTCAGATTAGTGAGAATCAACATAAACTCAGAGACAACATACTAGTCAAGAGGGGATGAGGCATAAATTACATTGATGATCCATTGTTCTACGAGCACCTTTCCTACTGGCGAGAGAGATCCTCAGTGTACCAATACTTGCAGTGATCAATCCCAAACGTCCTCTGGTGTCATGAGACCACCCGATGCCAGAGAAGATCCAAGCATTCAAACTTGAAGCTATTTTATTACCTAAGATGTGGACCCTACGAGTCCTCACGCGCTAGGATCTTCAAAGGATATGGCTGGTGGAAGCAGAGATTCCCAAGAGACCAACAAGCAAGGATTTGTGCATACCTATACTGATTGCCCTGTAATACTTCTCTTGAGAAGTGGATTTACAGATGGAAATAGACTTGACACGGAGTTTATATTCGAGGAAGAGGAGAAGGCCCGAAAGGGAAATACACCAAGTTAAAGGAAAGACAAAGACTGGTGTCTGGAGAGTCCAATCACTATGCTTATCATCGAAATGATCCATGCATTTAACCTCGATAGACCAGTGGAATGTCATCATCCTGAGCTCAGCAAACCGTTGAGCTTTCCTGGGTTGTAATATCTTGCATGTTTTCCATATCATTATCCATTCTGTTACAGGGTATGAATGAGGACGAGAGATATGAAGAGGATCCATAGTTTCATTATGCACCAAACTTGATGGGAATGCAACCTAGATCTCTAGACAAGGGAGATTACCATATGAGGATTCTATCATATTGGTATTGTTGGCTGAGAAACTTCACACGATCTTTAAAGGTCTGAGTGAGGAGGGAAAATCCTCCAATTGTGACATATATGTGGTGTTGGTCCTTCCAACATTGAATGGGATTTTGTAGGAACTTGCCCATATTATGGTTTTTTTTTTTTTTGGGTCATGGGGTACATTTTTAGGAAAAATTATCCTTGATCCTCAATTTACCTTCTTCAAGGTGATAGGCTAAGTTAACTTACTCATAAGCTTCATGATTTTAGTTGCGGAGGATATGATGGAAAGATTTATGAGGAGAGACACAGAGTTATTTGAAGGGAGAGAGTTAGAGGAGAGGTGTTGGATGATCAAGAGAGAGTCCCCTAGGACTACAATGGAGGGACTACCTCATTCATTGGCTAAATGAAGGCCTAGGAGGAGGTCATACATTTCAGCTGCATTATTCGTTCTCTTCCCCATACCCTAGGCATATTTAATCTTCGATTCTCCTTTGGTATTGACGATAATCCCTTCCCCTCCTACCACCCCTGGATTTAATTTAGAGACACCATCGAAAAATAGAAGCCAATTATTTTTTTTGCTTCTTTTGATTTTAAAGTCCTCATCAGATAACCTAAGCTTCCATTGTAGAGAGGGAGGGTGATTTAGATAGGCCTTGCTCTGGAATCTAATCCTTGGAGTGGAGAGGCTCTCAATGCATTGCTTCTCTTAAGGATCCAAACTAGGGTTTGTATCTTGTATTTTCAATTGGTTAGCCTCTGCACAGAGTGAGAGAGCCTTGGAAAAAACTAACATTCAAGGAGTTTTGATGTCCTTGGAGATGAATTTGTTTCTTGTGAGCCAAATCTTACAGAAAATGAACTTAGGAAACAAAGTCCATATCCATTTGAAGCATGGATTTCCTGTAAAAGAGAATGCATATTGATTTAACCAATTAGTTAGTAAATTATCTATATCGTTTGCGATATAGGTCTTGGAGGAAAAAGGGCCAGTAAGCATATTCCAGACTTTATGGGTAAAGGGGTGGGATAAGAATAGATGGGGGATCAACTCTTCTTAAAGGGAGCAAAGTGGGCAATGGGATGGGCCAACAATTCCTCTTATTTTGAGGGTTTTAGAGGTGAGGATTTTCTTGGGAAAAAGAATCCGACAAAATGAGTTAACTTTAGGGATGGAATTATTGGACCATAGATTTCTCTAGAGGGATTATTTCAGAGGAATGTGTTCATTGAAAATAATCTCTTCATATTCCGCCTTAACTGTGTACACATACACCTTCCAATCAAGCTTCTCTTTCACTTATATGTCAACTAGGGAGCATCTTGACAACTTGAGCTTAAGCTTGAGAAAATTGGAAAGATAAGTGAGGTTGGGAGGAAGATACCTAAGCCACCAATCCAACCAATGTCTAGAATTGGACCAAGAACTTACCTGGGCAAGTGTGTTGATTCTGAAGAGAGAAAGGTGTTTCTGGAGTGATCCAGGTGGATATTGGTGGTCACCCACCTATTCCACTTGGGGCCCCACCATTGTCTCTTTTAGTTTTTCAGTTTCGTCACAACTTACTATTTTTAGCAGTTTTTTGGGTCCTGAACTTCTAGAGCTGTTTTGAGGCCCTAAACGACGTTTTTTGGGAAAACAAGACACATGTTGCTCACTCAAAATTTGTAGTGCTCAGATAGATCTTTCTAACAAGGTATGGTACGCGTCAAACGAAGATCGCATGCCAAAGTTACGTCCCCGGGAAGTTGAAACACCAATTTACCCAAACGGGGCCAATAGTTTTGGCGCTTCATCTCCTAGGGTTAGGGTTTTGGTTGTTTAGGATTTCCCATTGTTTCTAAATAATAAATAGGCCTAAGCCTGTTCATAGCCTCAGTTTGAGGCACATAGCCTTTGTCTCTTCTCGAGAATGCTTTGGCCTTTAGCTGATTTCTTTAATTTTGTCTGTAAGCAAATTTTAGTTCTTTGATATTAATGAAATGAAGTGTTCTTTCCGCTACATCTTTGTATTTATGGTTATATGTTTATTATGTTGTGTTCCTCCATAAATCCGGATTAGTGGTATCAGAGGGGTCTGCTTTTTCTCGATCCTTCTTTGCATGTCCCCAACGAGGTCAGGGTATAAGGAGTTAGGGCTCAATCTGGTGGAACCTTTGCAAGATCAGCCTCGCAAACCTAGACGGCCGCCCATGGGGGATGAAAAGAAATATGAGGGAGCAGGAGATCCTATCAAAATATTGCTCGAGGAGGCCCTCGAAAAAAAAAGGAACGTGATGATGGATAACTTTGCCCAGATCCTTCAACGGCTGCCCACCGGCAGCGCATCTGCATCTAGCAGCCACTCTGGAGGTGTGAATCCTTTTAAGGTACAAGTATATTTTGGAATTCCCATATTTGAGGGTCAAATATATGCAGATGCCGTAGATAGATGGTTGAATCTATTAGAAGGATATTTCTTGGTTCATGACTTTTCTGATAGGGAGAAGATTATTTTTGCACTCCTCAAAGCTGCCCCCCATGTCAAGGACTGGTGGGAAACCCACTGTGAGAAAAAGGACAAGACATGACCCTCTCTGTTCTCGGTCGTACCCACTTGGAATTCTTTCCGAGACGCCATCAAGGAACAATACTATCCCGTGGGGAGCTATGAGGACAACTACATACAATGGACCACGCTGCGACAACAAAGGGGTCAAGATGTGCATGAACTGACGAATATGTTCCATACCCTGCGCACCAAGTTGGGTATCAAAGATTCAGAGAAACATATGGTGCTAAAGTATCGCAGTTGTCTGCACAGATACATTCAAGAGGAAATGGAGTTCCTTGACGTCTCCTCGCTTGGTACAACATACCGGTATGCTGCCAAGATTGAGCAGAAATTCAAACAAAAGAAGCAAGCCTTTGGATTTGTGAATCAAAAGCAAGGGAAAGGTGCTCCCAAACCGCAAAACAAAGGACAAAGCCAAGGCATGGCGACTCAAGACAACCTGTCGAAGCCACAAGCAAAGAACAACACCGCAAAGCCAAAGAAGGACTTGGGAAAGTGGTGTGAGTTCCATAAGAGCTCCACTCACAACACAAGTGAGTGTCGGGCCAAGCAGTCGCTGGTGGTCGAGATGAGGGCTTCTGAGTTAGATGCATGCTCCGACTCTGAATCAGAACCTAACAAGGGGAATGACAAAGGGAAACAGATTATTGATGCTGAGCCCAACGCCACTGTTGCCACTACGAAGATCCAGAAGGAGGAACCGAAAGATCCAGAGGAGGAGGAACGTCTCTTCCACTCCTAGATGTGGGTAAAGGGCTCCCCGGTACATTTCATTGTCGACAATGGGAGCCAAAAGAAACTCATTTCAGTAGACGTCGTGAAGCGGTTTGGCTTGCCGACCACAACTCACCCACATCCATACACCATTGGGTGGCTTCACCAAGGACGAGATCTCTGCGTCAGCCAATAGTGTCGCCTTCCCTATAGCATCAAGCCCTTCACGGATGAGGCATTATGTGATGTTGCTCCTATTGATGTTTCTGATGTATTATTAGGACAACCATACTTATGGAAGCGTCATGCTATGTATGAGTCTTGGCCTCCCGCTGTTATTGTTACTTTGGGAAATAAGCTGTACAGGATACCAGAGGTACCACCTCCTGCCGCTATCTATTTGGCTACTGCAAAACAATGTACTAAGCTCATTTCCCAAACCAGGAAATTCATTTTCCTGATGATCTGCCCCCAGGGCAAGAAGAAGACAATGGCCACGACCTCCAGACATGGCTCCTCTGCACGACAACAACAAATGGATAAGGTTGTGGAGGAGTACGGGGAAATCTTCACCTCACCCACAAGGGTTCCTCTGCACTGTCAGGTCAAGCACCTGATTGATCTGACCCCAGGTGCGCCGCTACCCAACAAACCGATCTATCGGTGCTCTGTTATGGAGAACGATGAAATCAAGAGGCAGATTCAGGAACTGTTGTAGAAAGGTCACATCCGACCAAGTTCATTGCCCTGTGGGAGCCCGAACATGTTGGTACAGAAGAAGGATGGGACGTGGAGACTTTGTATTGACTATCGGGCGCTGAACAAGATCACTTTTTGGAATAGGTACCCGGTCCCACGGATTGATGACCTTCTGGACCAACTCAAAGGTGCAAAATATTTCAGTAAGATCGACTTGAATTCTGGGTATCACCAAGTACCAATTAAACCCTCTGATGTGTGGAAAACTGCCTTCAAAGCCAAGGAAGGCCTTTTCGAATGGCTGGTCATGCCTTTCGGGTTGACGAATGCTCCCGCAACCTTCATGCCGTTGATGGACGACATCTTGCGGCCATTCACCAACTCATTTGTAGTGGTGTACTTGGATGACATTCTAATCTTCAGCCAGACTTGGGAAGAGAACCTTCACCACATCCGACAAGTCCTCCAAACACTGCGACAACACAAGTTGTGTGCCAATTTGGAGAAGTGCACTTTTGGCATGACCTAGGTTCAATACCTGGGATACATTATTGATGAAAGGGGGGTGCATGTGGATCCAACCAAGATCCAAGTCATTCGGGATTGGCCAGTCCCAACCACTATAACAGAGCTTCACAGCTTTCTGGGTCTTGCTAATTTCTACCGTAGGTTCGTGTTGGGATTCTCTCATATCACTTGGCCCTTGAGCCAAGTCACCAAGGGAGGAGCGAGAGCAAAATTATTTTGGTCGGAACCTCAACAGAAGGCGTTCATAGAATTGAAAAATTGCCTTTGTTTTTCCCCAGTGCTCACATTACCAGACTTGCAACAACCATTTGAGATCGAGACAGATGCCTCTGACTATGCTATTGGGGAAGTTCTTACTCAACAGGGACATCCAGTGGCATATCACAGTGGGACGTTGTCTGAAACAGTTCGCAAGTTTCCCACTTATGACAAAGAAATGTATTCCATTGTTCAAGCTTGTCGACAATGGAAGCATTACATTTTGGGGAAGGAAATTGTTGCACTGAAAATTGTCACTTTGACATTCTGCTATCTATATGAGCTCATTATCACTCATACTTTCCTCATTTGCAAGTCTAAAACATCAGTTCCTCATGTCAAGCCTTAAAAAATAAGAGAAAGCTCTCAAAAGTCTCTAAAACTCTGGTAGCGCACTTTCTTTTTGTCTTACCTGTGGTCTCGCACCTAATGGTCATGTCTCCTGCAAATCTAACCGCACCTTCTCTATGTTAAGGGTGCGGACCCCTGTAAAAGATTAAAAAAGCACAAGTAAACTCAAAAAGCTCACTTTCAGTCATTTCTAGAAGCCTCTGGAAGGAATCTTGCGGTGGCAGAACCGCTCTTTTCAAGTTCATGTATCCCTTGCCTTAAGGAGCTAACCCCTTGATGCGAGGAGCTTATCCCTTTGAAGGAGGACTTTATCCCTTCATAGTTGGAACTGTAACTTCCTCCTTTGCACTATAAAAATAGGCCTTGGGCAGCCTCAAGGGGAGTTCAAGCTTTAGTGTTATTTGAGGTAAAGTACTGTTGGAACTTAGACTCCTTTTAGCTGAGATTTTATGAGGAAAGATTACATACCTGTATGTACCTTGGTTGGAAGAGTGCAAGACCTGTCAAAGTAGAGGAGATTCCTGTTTCGGACCTCGGAAGGACCTGTTCAACATCAAGGCTGAAAAGGTTGTAAGGTTCTTTTACTATTTCAAAGTTAATACAAACAAGTTTGTTTTTCTCAATACGCTGTCATCTGATTGTTTATTTTATGGATTCCTTGATCACCATAATGGATATGATTTATGAATATATGCTATGCAGGTGTTATTTGACGTTTGCTTTTTTGTGAATGCAAGTCTTCGGAGATAACTCTTTCAAGCGACTGAAGGACGAATACTACAAGCAAGCGTTGGATCAAGGTAGGATCTTAACACCTTTGTAGCATTTACTTCTAAATCGTTATATATCTAGAGAAAGATAGATTTAATTGTCTGTTTGTTGCTAGACTATATTCTGATACTAGGGAGATCGATCTTGTCTGCAAGACTGATTTATCTGGCCAACAGAAATAATCATCCACACAGACCACCGGCCCCTGCAGTTCATACAAACACAAGGGAAGTTGAAGAATGATCGCCATTAGAAGTGGTCCACATATCTGCAACAATTTCATTTGAACATCAAGTACAAGAAGGGTAGCACCAATAATGTTGCAAACTGCCTCAGCCAACCACCGATCGTGGCGCTCACCACCGTTCTCAACTCTTGTGGGCACGCGACTTTTGATTGGCCGCTTCTCTACGAAAGTGACCCACAATTCGACCCAATTACAAGGCACTCTTGGGGGGTACGCAAGTTCCAAATTTTCACCTCCAAGATGCACTTTTATATCACCTGGGACACCTTTGTGTTCCTTCAAGCGAGCGTGCCAAGATGATATGGGAAGCACACTACAGTCGAGTCGTTGGGCATTTTGGGGTCGAGAAAACAATAGCAGTGTTGCAGAAGTATTTCTATTGGCCGAACCTTCGAAAGGATGTCGGGAAGCACATCAGATCCTGCACTGCGTGTGCCATTGCCAAACCGACCATCAAGAAGCAAGGCCTATATACTCTGCTACCTACCCCTAGTCGACCTTGGGAATCCATCTCCATGGATTACATGTCAGGCGTGCCTTCTACTAAGCATGGAAATGACTGTGTTTTCGTGGTTGTCGACAGATTCTCGAAGATGGTCATTATGGCGGCCTGCAAGAAGAATATCACAACAGAAGCCACTACTAAACTCTTCTTTGAACGAGTGTGGGTGCACTTTGGGATCCCACAGTTTATCATATTAGATCGGGATAGCAGGTTCCTCAGCACATTTTCATCCAGCCTCTGGTCAATGCTGGACACCAAGCTCACCAAGTCCACAGCTTTCCATCCCCAAACAGATGGCCAGACAGAGGTCATCAACAGAATGATTGTACACATTCTGCACATGTACAATTCAAAGCATCCACGCACATGGGACGAGAGCCTCCCCTATGTACAACATAGTTATAACCAGGCTCTCCACAATTCAATCGGCCATAGCCCCTTTCAGGTGGGCTTGGGATTCCAGCCACTATGTCCCCTTGACATAGCCATGCCATTTGCGGCTACTCAGGCCGATTCGACTCATATCCAATCTGAATTTGACAAAGAAAATAGCTTCATTGAGCGCATTCAACACATCCGCCAACAGGTTCATGACATATTGGATAGAGCCAATGCTAAGTACAAGCAACGCCGTGATCAACACCAGGTGCCACAACTTCCAGGTGGGCGACAAAGTATGGCTACATTTGCAGAAGGAACGCCTCACTCGACCCCACCACAAGCTTCGCCTGCTCCGATATGGGTAGTACACCATCACCAAGGCTATAGGGAACAATGCCTTCGAGCTCAATATTCCACCATTCCTTGGTCTACACCTAGTATTCAATGTGGACCGCCTTCGTCTTTACTTCCCACCTCTACTGAACACCTCTAACATTGCAGAACAACTCACACCAACAGAGTTAAACCCAGATTGCATGGAACAGGCCACCACAGATTGTATAATGGACATGCAAATTAAGAACACTCTTCAACAGAAGATCCAACTGTATCGGGTTGTCAAAGCTGGCCAACTCCTGCACCAAGGAAAGTGGTTCACCAGGGACCAAGTTCAGCAGAAATTTCCTCATCTCATGGAGGAACTTAACGCAATGGGGACCATTGCTTTCTAAGGGGGGAGGAATGATCCAGGTGGATATTGGTGGCCACCCGCCTATTCCACTTGGGCCCCCACCATTGTCTCTTTCAGTTTTTCAGTTTTGGCATAACTTACTATTTTTATCAGTTTTTCGGGTCCTGAACTTCCGGAGCCGTTTTGAGGCCCTAAACGACGTTTTTGGGAAAATAGGGGAGCAACATGGGTTATGGGTCATGGGTGATATTGTACATTCATGGTCAGCAAGGTAGTCCTCGGATAGATCTTTCTAACGAGGTAGGGTACGCGTCAAACGGAGATCGTATGCCAAAGTTACGCCCCTGGGAAGTTGAAACACCAATTTACCCTAACGGGGCCCATAGTTTTGGCGCTTCATCTCCTAGGGTTAGGGTTTTGGCTGTTTAGGATTTCCCATTGTTTCTAAATAATAAATAGGCCCTCGAGCCTCATTGTAACTCATTTCAGAGGCTTGTAGCCGCCACATCTCTTCTCAGAGATAGCTACCAGTGCCCTAGCTAGTTTTATTTCCATTCTGTCTATAAGAGAATTTTAGTTCTTTGATATTAATGAAATGAAGCGTTATTTTTGCTGCATCTTTGTATTTATGGTTATATGTTTATTCTGTTGCGTACTTGCATAAATCCGGATCATGGAGCGGGAAAAGGTCATCAAATATTTAAGAGGGGGATGATAGAGGATGGATTCTTACCAGATATTGATTTTTGATCCACTTCTAGGAGTCTAATTGATTTGATTGTTGATAGGGGAGGAAGAGGCCAGAATTAGTCTCCAAATAGGAGAGAGGGTTCTAGGAGGAGGATCAAGCCTAGAGGTGGGATTTAATTTCAAATATTTATTGGATAGAACTTACAACCACCAAGCTTCCGTATAGCTTCCAAGCCTATTTCACACCTATAGTCTAATTCATTAGTGTCAGATCTCGAATCCCAAGCCCCCAATACTCTTTGGAATCCCTGATGGTCTTCCAATTGAGGAGATAATTTTTTTTACAGGAATATTTTCTTCTTTCCCAAAGGTATCTCCAAATCTCCTTGTTGATCACCTGCAAAATGAATTTAGGAGCCACAAGAGTCGAAAATTGGAAAATGGGTATGGAAAATAGGACACATTTGACAAGGATGATTTGTCCCACTAGAGTGAGCCATCTTTCTCCCCCATGGTTCTAATTTTACTTTGTGCTTCGAAATGACAGAGGTCTAGGCCTCGAAGGATAGGTATTTTTGGCATATAGGTATGCCAAGGTATTTGAAGTCTTTCCAATTCTCAACATAGTTTAAGCCAAAGATGTTACCAATTTGATGTCTCATATATGTTAAAACATTCCATAAATAGCTCTGAGATTTAGATGTGTTCGTTGAACCTCCAAAGGCTGCAAGAAAGTGATCCAAGACCTTGTTGAATCTATAGGCAATGGCGGTTGAGCCCCCTCCCAAGAAAATGGCGTCATTAGTGAATTGGTAGTGGTTCATTCTTTTGACTTCTTGTGTCAATTTGATGTCACTCCATTCATATTTCTATAATTTGCTTAGAGTTTCTCCCACCAAAATATAGGAAGGGAGACAGTAGGAAACCTTGGCGCAAACCCCTTGAGGTTTTGAAGAAATTGGAAACCCGACCATTGATTAAGGGAGTTATCAAGGGAGAATTAATGCATATGGAGATCCAATGGATAAAGATGCAGTTGAACCCCAGTCTGCTAAAAAATTTTAACATAAAAATATGTCAAATTTTGTCAAAAGCATTGTCCATATTAAACTTAATGGCCATTCATTTGTCCCCCCTTTATCTACTTGAGAAGATCGCCTCTTGAACTAGAATGATATTGTCAAACATCTGTCTCTCGGGGTGAATCTGCCTTGGTTTTCATAAATCACTTTAGGGAGGAAATTTTTAAGCCTTTTTTCTAACAACTTTGAGATGATTTTATAAGAGACATTACACATAGAGATTGGACAAAATTTGTGAAAGGAGGATGGGTTGGATTCTTTGGGGATCAGAACGAGGAAAGAGGAGTTTATTTCCCCACAAATGTGACCATTAGTTAAGGCATAATTAATCATCTGACAAAGGTCCCTTTTGAGGAGGTCCCAAAAGAACTGGAATAAGTGAGTTGAGAACCCATCTAGCCTAGGATCCTTGTCTAGGCTGAAGGAGAAACATTTTTTTGAATCTCTTGTTCGGAGGGGAGCTGTGTGAGCTTCTTTTTCATGTCTTCTTTAATGCAGGGAAAATATGATCCAACATGTAGCTTTCTAGCACCTTGTTCAAAGGCTCTCTTAAAAAATTTAGTCGACTGAAGTGGGCTATGACCTCCTCTTTTTTTAGCTGTAAATCATCAACTATGACTCTGTTGATGGTGGTTTATTGAATGTTCTTTTGTTGTTCTCTATTTTTAGCATGATTATGAAAATACTTTGTGTTCAATTCACATCCTTGTAGCCAAACATAACGTGATTTCAATCTCTAGTTTTCTTCTTCTTCCATCATCAACGCATGGTATCTATCAAATAGATTCTTCTCTTATTTTAATTCATCCTCAGTTACTTGTGTGTCTTCCATAGAAGAGTGCAACTGGCTAATTAAGTCCTCCATCCTCTTTATTTCCCCTTGTCTATCAGATTGGAAAGAACGGGCTCAGTCCATGAACCGGATTTTAAGCCTTTTAATTTTTTTTCTCCCAAATTGAAATTGGGCTACTAACCTCCCAAGACCGCCAGGATTGAGCAACAACTTCATAGAAATCAGGGTGTTGAAGCCAGATGAAGCTGAAATGGAAGGGGATGGATCTGGCGTTAAAGAGGGGGAGAGATGAAGGAGGACAGAACGATGATCCGATCCATTCCAAGGGAGAATTAAGGAGGTGATGGAAACATTTTGACGAAGGAAGATATCTGAGATAAGAAATCTATCAAATCTACAAGCGATAAGGTTTGGACCCACCATTTTATTAGACCAATTATATTTAGAATTTGAAGGCTTGATGTCCATTAAATTGGCCAAAGAGATGAAATCCTCCATTGCTCCTAAAAGAGATCTCTAACTGTAGTCCTCATTTCTTCTCCCCAATATGCAAGGTTGTATTCAAGTCTCCCCCAAATATGCATAGTTCCTTCTTTTTAGAGTCCCCCAAATGACAGAGGGATGCCCAACACTCTTTCTTGTCTCAAAAATTGACAACCATGTAAATATTTATGGTTCTCAAACTTCTATGGTTGTCGTTAATTGCAGAATCCATATTTTCCACAGTATCATAAAACATTGGTCGATGTATCATAAATAATTTATCTATTGTCGGCTCCTCTCAAACATCACAATCCTTCACTATTTATACCTTGAACTTTTGCGACCTTCTTTCATTCTTCATTCTCGTCCTGAAGATGGATCCCCGTTGGGATTCGAAACATTGACCAATGTTTTATGATACTGTGGAAAATTTGGATCATGTAAATATTGATAACAAGGCATACTTGATTATTGGAGATATTAAAAAAAAAATATGCTAACTAGTGAGTATTGGAAATTGAATCAACCAACCGAGCCTAGAGGGGATCCCAGAGAGTTCAAATTCCTTAAGAGGCTCATCTTGCACTGACTACTGCTATGTTGCTTCCATACCACAAATGCAGGTGATGTGATATTCTAGGGGAGCACAATCATTGCTTAGGTTTAGATGGAGCCCTTTTGGTTGGGGTAGGGCCTATGTTTCTTTTGTAACCTTTACCTCTCGCTCCTCCCAAATGGATGTGTCTTAGGTTGGGTTGGTGACCAAGTTCCTTTTATTTTTCAGTTTGTTTGATTTCCTTCCAGATCGACGAGATTTGTGGGCTTTCCTGAAAGTTTTTTCAATGTTAAAATTTTCCTTTGTTGAGCTTGTGAAGGGAGCTCCAGTTGTGCCATCTCTAGTGGAAATAAATTTCTCCTCATCTACTGTGGAATCCTTTTGGCTCGAATCATATTTTTCTTTAGATTTGGATGAAGAAATGTTTTGAATCAAGCCTTGAGGCGATTTTTTGAAGAGGGGAGGATCCACAGACGAATGTATAGGATTTAGGATCTCACCTTCTTCTAGATTTGTTGACAAAACTTCAAATTTATTTCTAGAGGGAACTGACATGCTTGATTTGTTCCATCAGTCTCTTGTTTCAGAGGGGCGACTCTTCGAGGAGGATGGACCAACCTCGTTTTGGGGAGCTTTCCTTTAAGGTTGGAAAGAGGAGGGTTGTTACTTATGAGAACCCTTCTTTTTCTGTATTGTTGCCATTGATCACCAACTTCACCTTTCCTTTCTTGTTAATCAGGTTTTTTGGGGCGTTGACGAGCGAATTGAATGTAATTATGGCATATCTTACACTTGAATGGAAGATTATCATAATCAAATTCTTGAATGTGCAACCGTTTTTCCATAATTAGATTGATCGCAGAGGGGAAACCCTTGTCTAGATTGACTTCAACACATATTCTAGCACAGGAAAAAATTCCATCCCGAGGTTCCACATAGTCCCCATATCTTCCTAGAGCATTTATGATCTTTCAAAAGGTGGCATCATTCCAACAATGGAGAGGAAGGAAAGGGAGTTTGACCCAGACTAGAACCGTGGAGGAGACATCAGAGTTTGGGTTGAACTTGGGGCTCCAACGATCTAGATAAATCCCTTTGGATCCCACAAAGTATGGATCGGTACAAAATACTATCTGGTCTTGATCCACTCTTTTCTCAAAGAAGAATGTGAAGAAACCCTTCCTACATAAGGAAGAGGTGACTTCAACCTCAATAATATATCTCCATTTGTTCAAGAACCATTGAAAAACCAACTTTGGGGATGGCCATAGCCTCATAAAATAACCCACTAACCCATGATCAACCAGCTGAAGAGCACAAGATTTGGCCTAAGGAGCAGTGATCTCAATCTTCAAAATTTCATCTAGCTTCTTAACAAATAGGAGGACGATGATTTTTGAAATTTAATTCCATTCGAGACCACAACATTGAAGGCCATGATCTCTTTCTTGAGAGGGAGGGGGAGGCCGGATTGGCCATTGTCAACCTATCGAGCCCAAAGAGCACAAACATCCCAAAGGACCCTCGGCGAAGAAGGGGAGTCAAACACAATAGGGCTCAGGAAGGAAACAGATCAAGATGACAACAAAGAGTGAAGTAGTAGGAAATTTTTTGACCCAACGAGCCAAGATAGGCCTACGACGACCAGTGATGGAGACGAGAGAGGGAGGGGAAGGCTAAGAGCCGCAGGGTTGTAGAGCACTAGTTGTTCACAAACTTCAATTTACTCTATAATACTTAAGATATATATATATATATATATATATATATATATATATATATATATATATATATATATATATATATATATATATATATATTTTTTTTATTTAGAATATTTTTCAAGCAATTTCCATCCACTTTAAAAACTTGTAATCAAATCAAGATATTTCTAAGTGAAATAACTAAGAGGGTTTTCACCCAAAAGTTTGAAAAGTAATTTCTAGTTTGCTAAAATTTTTTATCTCCAATGATATTTTGGTTGGGGGGAGGCCCCAAAAGTCTCAATATTAACCCTCATACCATTCCACCCATAGAATAATCATCTAGAAGTGCTAAGGCATTTATGGGGTCGATGTTATATTCAAATCATATTGTTGTCCATACGTTTCTTTGCAGATTTTATAGTCTGCTACATAGGAAAAACACGTTGATTCGACTCATAACTCTCTAACCAAAAACCCAAATCACAAAATAATTACATGTTATGTTATGTGTTTTCTTGTAAACCAAAATCCATAGGTTACATGAAATACTTTGAGTAATTTGGTGCTACCAATTTTGTTGTTTAGTTTTCTTCTATTACAATCACATATTTTATAACTAGACAACTCTTATAAGTGAACACCTCCAATCTATGTGACTCCATATGAGGCATCAATATTATTTGGAGTTACTTAGGGTTATATTAGGGACTACTCTCTTGGCCATTTAAGGGATGTTGGGTTCAAATAGTAGGGGCTTGGGTTGAGCTGGCAGTGAGACGCTATCCTATGTGTGCTCATCCTACAAGTGGCAAAGACCTTAACAACATTGTTAATTGGATCAGTAACATTTTTTGTTTTATTTTTGAAGAGAAGGCTATTCAACATATCATATACGATATCAATCCACTTTGGTAAGTTTTAATTATTGTTTTGTACCTTGATGAAATTATTTGGTTAAGGACTAACTTGCAAGATCTCATATACTGAACCTACTTCAACAAAACATTAAAAGGTGTAGTACAAGAAGTTACTATCCAAGGTAATAACTAAGGTAATGTTGAGGCCTCAACCACCTCCCTTAATTTCTTTGAAATTATGGGGGCCTCTATGTGAATTTTGTTAATATAACTCGTAAAATGCTTTAATTTCCCTTATTTTGACTGATTTCCACTTTTCTTGATTTTTGTTTTTGATGCCTTCATTACTTTTTCTTTGCCACCAACTTTCCAACGATTTGATTTTTGTCTCATTGCACGGTTTCAAAGATATGATTGGTCATAGTTTGGTTAACTTTTACCACATAAAATATGTAAATATGCATTTTATTATTTTTTTTTATAAATTGTAAATAAAATTAATTTTAATATGTAAATAATTTTTTTATTAAATAATTTAATTTATTCTTGGTTAATTAAGTTAATTTATAGAGATCACTCTTTAAGTTTAATTACTAAAAAACTAATGATGTAATTAATCTAAAAGAACAATCTCAATATAATATGAATCATCACAAAAGTTTGAAGTGGGAGATAAGTTAATTTAATTAAGTTGAAGTTAACTAATTTTCTAAATTTAGTTAATTAAAGTAATTTTTTAATCTAATTAACTTGTAAATATAATTAATTTAGTTAATTTATTAACTTATTTAATTTTGTCTAATTTAGTTAATTATTAAATTAATTAATAATGTTAATAATATATATATATAGTTATGTATGTTTCCACGGCTAGTCATCATTGAGAGTGAATTTTTCTGGAAATTTCAGATGGATGGAGATTTATAAATGTCCAACGTTTCAAGTGAGCTCACCACCAATCATAATTACTTTTAAATTTTATTAATTTTTCTAATTTGAAATTATATATATTGTAAATATATAAAATAATTATGTGAGCTCACCACCAATCATAATTATTTTTAAATTTTATTAATTTTTCTAATTTGAAATTATATATATTGTAAATATATAAAATAATTAAATAAAAATATATATAATAAATAACAATTATATATAAAGTAAAATTAAAATGCTTAAATTATTTATATTAAAAAACAACCGGTTTCAAAAGTTGTCATCATTATAGAGGAAATACCTCGAGGATTTCTTTTGGGGCTCCACGGAATCCCGTCGAGGTATTACTCCCGAGGTGACATGGAGTACATAGTATAAAACTCCCGAAAAGGGAACGTGAATCATGAGGACTCAAGGCATATATTAAGGAAAGCTCACATGTTTAAGCCATAGTGGAGAGGATGCCCGACTCTCCACTCACGTGGGCCCCCCTCTCCCACTCCACGAATTATATTACCATATCATTATTTTAACCATTGTGAACCCTCACCTTTGAAATTTTAATTTTAAAATATATTTTTTCTTTTATTTATATTATAGTATTTTTTAAATACTTGTAATATATTAAAAAAAAACATTAATAAAACTACCTAGCACTGTTATAAACTAGCGTAACTAGTTTTAGAACTCCAACATTAGAGGATCATATCTCGAGTTCTACTGCACCAAACGAGGGCTCGTTGGAAATTTGTTTAAGTGGAAGAATCTGATAATGGTTATTTAATTAAATTTGGTCATTTACTACTCCCAAAATTGAGCAAAAGTCAAGGTTGTGAATTTACAACAAAAATTGATTTTCTGAATTTGTTTTGGGAGAAATTTTTTTGGCCAAGAATGTTTGTTGTCACTAATCCATTCCCAAATTGTTCAATTGCTAATTGTATCTCCACAAGAAAGCAAAGGAAAGAACTGTTTTTTCTTTTATTAATGTATTTAATTGAATTTTAATCCATTTGTTTGTTGTCCACGGATTTTGAAAATTGAGTTATGCCTTTATTTTTAATAGGTTTTTTTAATTTTAATTTTGTTATTTTTGTAGAGGTTGTTGGAGAAAATAACAACATGGCGCTTCTAAGGAATGGGATTGGAGCAGCAGAGAGAAAAATAAGATTTCTTCAACCTTTAAATATGATTAAAACCCTTCACTAAGTTGTCATGTAAACAAAATACCATTTTTGTATTTGACTTGTAGTGATAAATAGAAGCTCTGAAAAAGAGCTTTGAGTTCTAATTCTCTCTGCAAAGAGAGCCTTTTGCACTAATGTAGAGACTAGTTTTGTAGAAGATTGGTTATCTATTGGGCCAGTAAAGAGATAACTCTTTGTTTTTGTAAGCAATTGGAGCACTATTTCCTTTTTGGAGATATAATAAAGAGATCAGTCATTCCTTGTTTATTATCAGTTTTTAGGGGTATGATTTCATTTCCAACACTATTGTTTGACTAGAGTAAATCATGCTTATTTCAAATAAATTTCAAGCTATCTTTCAAGGTTGCGCTGAACCAGGTGGATATTGGTAGCCACCCACCTATTCCATTTGGACTCCAATATTTGTTTTTATTAGTTTCCTATTTTTCAACACAATTTCCTATTTTGGAAATTTTTAATTTTTTGCATTTTTTGGGGCATGAACTTTGGAGCCATTTTGAGGCCCTAAACAACGTTTTTTGGGGGAAACGTTTTTTGTAGTTTAAAGTTTTTTTCCTTGGATATACCTTTCTAACGGGCTCTCGTGTGCACCAAACAAAGATCATATGCAAAATTTATGACCCCGGGAAGTTGACGTTCCAACCAACCCCATCGAGGCCCATACCTTTTGGTGCTTCATCTCTTAGGGTTATGTTTTTGAATGTTTAGGGCTTCTCATTTTTTCTTCATGATAAAAAGGCCTTCAAGCCTTATTGTAACACAATTCAGAAAGCATGTAACCATCACACTTCTTCTCAAATATAAGCTACAATCGTCCGAGCTAGTTTTCTTTCATTTTGCATGTAAACAATTTTCTACATTTGTTATTTATTAATTGAAGTTCAATTTCATTATACCTTTTCATTCCTATTTTAAATATGTATTTCATTTCATTCCTTCATAAATCTAGATCATGGGCATAGATGAATTTAGGGTTGATTGTTGCATTTGAGTATACTTTTATGCATTAAGTTGCTAGTTATCTATCAACTTAATGTGGTTTAGTTTTGTGTTATTCTTGTCATTCTATTTGGAATATTCCAGGAGTTTAAAGAGGTATATTGGTTTAAATGCAATCTCATTTGAATTTAGATATATGTACAACGAATATTTGATAACTATTGATCATATAATTGTTTGTGCATATTTATCTAAATAAGTGGCAGGTCCTGAAACTATTTCCTTGGCTCGTTAGCTTCATTATTTCATTATAGCTTCATTATTTCATTATATTTCTCTTCATTGAGAAGATATTTATATCTTTCCCTGATCGAGATAGATTCGGATTTATTTATTTTTCCTAGATCTTAGATTAATTTGCATTTTCATCTAGGCTCATTCATTTCATTTTTTAGAAGTCTTCTTTCTTAGGAGCAATCTCATTGGTGGTTTGTTTAATCCCTTATGGCAGCTTAATGATTGTTTTCTTGCAACCATGTTGCAAAGGGGTAATTTTGATGCCTCTTTTTTTATAGCAATAGGAATTATAACAATTCAGAAGGGAGAGTAAGGGGTGACTAGGACCCATTTAACTAGTTGGAATCACCATATGAAATGGATAAGGGCCTGATTAGGGCCCTGACTGGGTGATCTCCCCAATGTTGATTACGGTAAGTTTTTTCCATCAACATTTTGGCACTAGAATGAGGGTCATAGATGCATTATCTATGTAGAGTCTTATTAAAAAAAAAAAAATCACAATTCCCGTGTACATTCCTATTTTGGGTCATGATTTTAGCTCATGCAAGCCTACCAGAAACATACCCACAAGACAACTTGAATCCTTGTGTAGATTAAAATTCGACAATTAGAGTAAAATTTCCGCTTTATACCATTTTTATCAATTTGTGGATAAATGTGAATCTTTTGATATTACTAATGCTAATGAAATTTGTAGTTTGTTTCCTATCACATTCCAAGGATGGATTCAAAAATGGTTCAAAACACTACTAACTAATTCTATACATTCATAGATTCATTTTATGAAGGTTTTTCTCTTGGCCCATAATAGCTACAATTATTAAGATTTGTGTTTAGAGATTGAAAATATTTCTATGCATGTAGATGAATATCTTAATGAATTTTATGTTAGGTTCATGTCACTTTGATTTATATTAATCCATCTCAAAGACTTACCTTCAACAAAATATCTAATTGAATAGTTTGTTCCACTTGTTCATTCTGATTATAAACATAGTAAATCAAACGATAATGAACAAGATGTCTAAAGTTTATTAGTTAATTTGGTATCTAAATCCTATCTTATTGAGTCAATGAATAAACTAAAAAATTCATCACAAACACAAACATTAAGAGTTTTCTTAACACACTTTCACTTTTAGAATTTGATTGTCCAAATACAAATCTAAAATTTGAAAATGCGGGTGAAACATCTCCCAATGGGTGCGGTCATCACAATGAAGTTTCAATAGAATTTAGTCAAACTCTAAATGTAACTAATGGACATGTTGATATTTATTCTTTAGAGATAGATTCTACACTAGCTCCCACTTCCTCAACATAAATTTTATTCTCAAATTAGAGTTATAATCTTATCAATGATGTTGAAAATCATGATGTTGAAAATTTTCAGCAAGCATCTAAATTTTTATACTCTAGCAACCATTACTTTTTTGTATCCGGATATTTTTTCAAATTTGAATGCATTTAATAATGATTCTACCAATCTTTCCATTGAAAATTTTCCTTCAACTAGTTTAGATCTATTTGAAAATGAGACATTTTTAGATGAGGATCTTTTGCCTATCAATGTTAATTCTGAATCTCTTTCTTATCCTTTTAATGATGTTGCTAATTAAGCCGGAGGCGTTCTCTTTATGAGATTGGGTGGGAAAAAATTATTCACCCACCCAGTCAGAAAGCTTCCGCATCACCTCTCTAGCCAATTATATGTTGACATGTGCGGACAGAGTATTGAGTGAATTTAAGTCGTCCTTGATTTCTCTACCACCCTGCAATTTATCCACAAATTTTCCTGGTAATTTCTCCCTGGGTTTGCTCCACCATCTTGGTGATTTATCCATGGATTTGCTGCACGCGAGAGGAGGAAGGAAACAATGCCCCTGATACGGAGGCCATGCCAAGAGTTACACAGGCCTTCAGTTTTCTTTGGGATATCACACAAGTGATTGAGTAGCGTCTCAATAAATGCTAAAATGTACCAAACCCCAATGGCAAAAACCAGGTATAGATTTCAAATCCAATACCGATTTCCATTGTTCAAAATGCAACTTACATGATCCTCAACCCTCATTTAGAGTCTGCAGATATATGGGGCTATGTGGATCGATTGTAACTAATGCCCTCATAATTGACGAAGGCCTTTGCAAGAGCAGATGGACGTGAAGCGTGAGGGCATGAGAAACTTGTAAGAAACATAAAAACAAAAAAGCATTCCACATCAAATGGCCAGTTTATTTCACATTATGAGTAGGGTATTTTTTCGTTCGGTCAGATCGAGGTTTGTACGGTTGTGCAAAGGCTCCTTCGGCCAGGCTTGACCACGATAACATAATGCTTAATTTCATCATCAAATTATTCAAGACTACAGCAATTTTCATTTTGGTTTCTGACGGCAATAACGATTATTTTTTGCAGGAGGAGAATGCTTGTAAATGTACCATGCGGGCCTTTCAAAAAGGAAACTTTCAGCGAAAGGAAGGCCAAATCGTTGAAGATGGAGAATATTCTTAAAATTTCTTGGAAGCTTGAAAGTTCTTAAAATAATTTTAAAAGCTTTTAAAGTTCGAAGATTTCGTCGATGGGAAATTGGAATAGGCTGCACAGAGAGTCCCCTAAAAGTTTTCATCGTGGCTACTACCGTTTATTGAGAAAAACTATGTCGCTTCAACAATGACAAATTAATTGGCCACAAAATTTTGCAATTTATGCTACTGGACTGGAGAGTATCTATGCAAAACATCCATTTAGTGCAGGCTTGAGAAATAGTAAGCATTTTACAACATTTCAAGTTGGCATGGTCATACATCCTTTGACTTGCAAGTGTCCGAGGTGGAAAATAGAATTTAAAATAGCTAGTCCATTAATGGAAATTTGCAGCTTCAATGATGAATCAAACGACGTTTTGCATGTAAACGGTGTAGGTGGGGATCAAATGACATAAGGATGATAGATGGATATATTAGTCATCTCAGCGTCATGGCCGTAATAAACTGACGATACATATTTTGATTGTTCACTTTGCACGACAACATTGGTGATTGGCAGAGAAACTGGAAAGTCAAAGTGGACACGAGAATGATTAGTTGTTTGTTAAAACAATTAATATTGGACGACCAAGTATTGTCCAAATTATTTCCCTTATTACATTCCATAAAAAAATTTAAGGTTTAATTAATCATAATGCTTGCTTCAATGACCTAGGTATTGCCCCATCCATACAGATTTATATAGTTGTCCCTGCAACTATTATGTTATGGCATTTTATCAAAGAATGTGCAGTGTATGAAGTCATGAGATTTTTAAGGAGATGAGGCTTTAAAAAACAAAAAATTTCTTACTCAAGATCTATGACAACAAAACTAACATAGAAAAAAATTTGAATATGGATTAAGTGATAGTGGGTGGTCCCTTACAGGTGAGACATCAGGGACAGTGATGGCAGTATGTTAGCATCAATTCCGTGGCATTGTCTTTTCAGTGAGGGTACTCTTAGAAGGTTAGGTCAGCTCATCATCAATTTGAGTAAGAAAATGATTGAATTGCAAAAGACAAAGGACAAGGGGGCTGGTAGTCCCATAGACTATTTTTAGTCACGTGGACGTTAAAATATCATTCATTCATTCCTATATTAAGGTAGGTCCTGTTCAATTTGTGACAAAATTGTTGTCACATTTCTTTTCTATTACTGAGAATCTACCTGTTTTGAGTGCCTTGAAGAAACCCTCGGCTCTTTTCGTCGGTAAAGATGACATCAAATCTTAGGAGGGCAAAAGAGAAGGAGACAAAGAGGAGAAGGGAAAAGAATCCTCAGTTAAGTTCATACCGCCCACGTGAGACAAACTAGCTATTTTGTTTGTGGCTGATTTATATTCTGCGGGACTCAAATTCGTTCCTACTAACGTCGACCTCACCACAATATAATTTGATGATAAGATTGCCACACTTACCTCCCCAAAATAAAATAGGATGTCAACACAGAGGAAATCCTGAGAAATCTGGTGGCATTTGGCTGGTTTTCATATGATACACTGACTTTATGAACGAGATGATCAACAGCGAAGAAGATGTTAGATTGCTGAAAGAGAGCGGAATTATTTTATGTGTTGTATTACGTTATCATCCCTGTTTCCAACAACAATAAACTAGAAGTCTGTGTCTTCTTCAACAAAATTATTGAATGGTAATTCTTCTACATAGATCTTATGAAGTTCATCCCTCGTCCAGGCCTCTTCATCATGGTGGGCGACGTCTATTTTAAGGATTTGGAGTTTGGATAGATGTATGGGAAGGTCCACAATATCTAGAGCGGTTTTGGTATTATTGTCCAAATCCTTGAACCTTCAAGCTGTTATATCATCGACTTGACTTGGTAGATGGCCAACCCCTCCTCGCATATATTTTCTTAAGTATCGCACATGGAAACTCAGTCGCAATCCTTGGACTTCGGAATCGCCATCAGACCCTTGAGATGCTGCAAGGCCTCCAATCTCGTGACACTAAACAGCTCGATGTTGCATAATCTCCAAAACATACGCCAACGAGGCCCACAGGTGTTTCTCCATGCCAACAAAGAGTAGGAGAGACACTTGACGGATTCTATGATAGTGTGTGCGGAAAATACTTAGTCATGACTTTTCAAGACTTGCTTGCCCATGGCGGGAGATGAAACCACAACTGTGGTTCTCATTCTGAGATGAAGGGTCATCAGAGGACTGTATTTTGCAGCAAGGCGATACATAGACTCATTGGGCTTCCTTTGAGCTAGAGGATATTCCCAACAATGGGTCATCCAGGATGCCTTGGAAGCAGCTTGCCTGTGCCCTTATTGAAAAATTAATGACCTTTGAAACCAACTATAATGTCATGAAAATCATTAAATAATACCAAAAACCACTAATTTTCTCCATCGCTCAAGTGCTCTCCAGCAAACCCAAAAGCACAATGGAATTTAGACTTCAGAGAAATCGTGAGACTGCATGTGACCATATACAAACATATCTATATGGTATATATAACAAGTTTCAGAAACTTAAAATTCATGGTGACATGAACTAGTTGATATGGCTTTTCAACAACAACAAAAAGCAGTGTGTGAAGAGTTGGGATATTATATCAATAATTGGAATGAAGGGCCATCATTTATGCCTTCTTCTTTTTCTACAATATTTTTTATTATTATAAAAATCATAGATTTATTTTGAATTCAAGGGCGGGGATTAATTTCCCTTGGTTACCTAGAAATCAGATCACAAGTCATAATATATTTTACATTCTTTAAAATATATATAGAAACTAAAATTTCCATATATTTCACTTAATTATTATTTTCCACATTCCCCACTCCCGACGTTACTTTACACCTCTCGGTGCAAATGCTAGTTCAAATATTCCATGTGATTTTCAAGAAAGAAAAGTCATATTTGATGAGTATTTTTATCTTGATTGCATTGACCTCATCTATTGAAAAGTGAATTATATCCAAAAGCATATTTTAATCTATCAAATTCTCATGCTTTGATTATAGTGCCATCAACTAGACATAAATTTTGATGAGCTTAATTTTCAAGTTTCCAACGAAACTCATTCTAATATTCAATTGGAAGCTTGCTTTGATATAATCTTGTTGGAACACCCTTCTAGCGATGATTCTTCTTTCACAAACAATCGTTGGTTCCAAAGTTACCCTACCGAATTGTCTTGTAACAATAGTGTACATAATATTAACGCTTTTCTATAAGCTACAAAATTTAAAGGTACATCATTCAAACATGACATGTTATATTTACTTCTTTGAATCTACTCCAATCATTAACAAATGTTCATCCTTATTTCTACGATCCAATTAGAATATGGTTGAATAATTCATTTCAGGAGAGGTTTATTGTAAATAAATTTCTTTTCCTAAACTTGTTTGAAATAGATGTACATAATAGGTTGAAATTTTAATTTAATTTAATAATAATTTTATTTTTGTTACTAAGTTTTTATGTGCAGGAATAAAAGAATTTTATTAGCTCCATTGGAAATATGACTATACTTAGTCATGTTTGTTTCTACAAACTAGAGTAACAATAGGAGTAGTTTAGTCTAGAATCATTTTATTTTTGTTTTAATTTAATAATGCAGATATTAAATAAGTGACATGTCTTTAATTTTTCTTGGTGAAAAGTGGTTCAGAGCAATTCTAATAAAATCAACCGAATTATTCAACATGCTCAGGCAACTATTTCATTCACTCATAAAAAAATTAGTATTCAACAAGTTATGCTCACATAATTGCTTAAAAATAAATATGTACACATGCTTTACTCTGCATTCATTTTTCTTTGCAAATTCATGAGTTACATAACCCCTCTCTACCAATGTTGATGCTAAGGTAATATGGGTTGATAATTAATTTATACTGATTTGGATTCTTCCACAATTTTGGTTATTGCTACATTCCAATGTAAAAAAGGCTCACTATGCCAAAGCTCGAGTCCTCTCCATATATATAAAATATTCTACATAGGCTAGGACATCATAATTGTTTAAGTTGGGATTTAAAGGAAATTTTGGGGCTGATATATAATTAAAGAGCCTTCATCTAGCCTGAGCATATGAATAACATAACCCAAATTAGAATTTTTGAAAACATGATATCAAAAACTGCAATGCAAATCCATGTGTACTCATTATGACCTGACAAATTCTTATGTTGGAAGCATTTTTTATTTAAAGCGTGACTCTGAATTTCTGATGATTTTTATTCATTATCGATAACGTGAACATGAAATCATTTTTTCCTCGTAAGTATTTTCCATAAGCTTTATGCTTGCCTTACTTTAGGTTCAATAAATCTGATAATCATAAGCATATGTGGACTTTGCTAAAGTTGCAACTTCTTCCTGTTCTTAAATTTTGATCATGAAAAGAGGTAACTTCTTTAAAACATGAAATTTGGAGAAAATTATGATCTCTAAGGTACACCATAATGAGATTCTTCAAGGTAATATCATATGCTTATTTTCATGTTTTAGTAATCTCATTCTGATTTTCGTTTCAGTTTTGTTTTAGTATTTTTCTAATATGATATTTGGTTTCGTAGGTCTTCATTGGTTACACTAAAGGTTGTATTTCACTAGCAAAATAGATTAGAAATCCTTCAGTTTACTTCACATGCCTTCTCGTTAACCAAAACAACTATGATGATGCTCAAATTACAAACAAATTACATCAGGAAGTCTCTACACCATACCTCTTTTCAATCAGTATCGTGTTCTTTGATTTTTCAAAACTTATGTTAAGTCTCATCTTTAATAGATAATCATTAAGGATTTTCAATTAAGGCTTAACTTTGAAATAAGATATTTGCAAAGAAAAATACATATGATGCTACTTCACCTTTACTCATAACTACTCCCTAAATTTAGGATTTCCTTTTAAATGTTAAAAAAAAACAAAACAAAAAAAACAATCAATTAACTCACTATTAACTCATTATGCACATATTAACTCACTATTCTTTCTTTTTATGTTGAGATCTCTTTTCTCATCTTATCTTGTTTGGGTTTTCATATATTCATAGCTTATTTCTTTCATTTTCTTTTATGTTTTCATTTTCTTTCTTAATTCTCAATAGTGGTTTGATTTCATTTTTTTGTTTGGATTGGATTTTGTGATATTGCAAAATCTATATGGGGGGATTATTTCCTACACAACACTAGTTAGTTTACATGGGGAAATATTTACTCTATCTTTTCAATAGGATTTCATTTATCTAAAAGCCATATGTACTAAGTTTTCACTTTCTTGTACATCCACCATTAACTATAGGGAACATTAAGATATGATTCAAGTATTATAATTTCACCTTTATAAAGGAACAAATTATATCTGATCTTTGCTTTGAATTCTACCATAGGCCTCCATAATTAAATCCTCTACTTTGGTAGATGGAGAAAATACTAGTGAGGTCAAACTTAACTAGTATCACATCTATTTATTTAAGCAGGAAACTTCTTGTACCATCCTTCTCTCTTCACCCAATTGCTAAAATAAATTCTCCAAATATGTTAATCAAAAGGGTGGCACACAAGAGAGTTGAAAGCATCAAAAAGTGTGGGAAGTATAAGTAAACTCATTGGGGCTATGGATGTTCGCTGGAAGCGGAGCCATGCTTGTATCGTATTGAGACACCTTCGACGAGGCTATGGACACTTGCGAGTAGCTAAAGCAATGTCGAGAAAAATATGTAATTTTGTATTTAATAGGTTACATATACTAAATCCTAAACACCTCCTAGCTATCTTTACTATCCAATTGTAAAAAATAAAAAATAAAAAATAAAATAAAATAAAATAAAAATTTCCATACACTTGGATTCATTTTTTTAGAACTAAGCATTCAAGTACTTTCTTTTCTTAAAAACTTATCTTACTCTTATTCATCTTGTGTGAGACCTTTGGAAATGGTTTAATGTGCATTTTTTTTTCGAAACTTTTATTTCGATTTTTGAAAAATTTAGTCCTATTATCTAAACCAGAGATAGTTGCTTAGTCCCTATGTGTCACCAATTGTTGAGGCCTCAACCACCCTCCTTATTTTCTTTGAAATTATAGAGACCTCCATGTAAATTTTGTTAATGTCGCTCCTAACATGCTTTAATTTGTCTTATTTTGGTTGATTTCACTTTTCTTGATTTTCGTTGCTTTACTTTGCCACCAACTTGCATGGTTTGAAGGATATGATTGGTCAAAGATTGGTTATTTTTGCCACACGGGCATAAAATATCTTAATATGTATTTTATTATGTTTTGTATAAATTATAAATAAAATTAATTGTAATATATAATTTTTTTTATTAAATTAGTTAATTTATTCTCAGTTAATTGATGTTAATTAATTTATTAAATTGGGTTAATTAAAGCTAATTTTTAATCTAATTAACTTGTAAATATGATTTATTTAGTTAATTTATTAATTTATTTAATATCTTAATTGATAATTTTAATATAATTAATTATTTAAATATTTTAAAATTTTATTAAATTTTCAATTTATATTGTAAATCTCTTATGTTGCTTTGTGGACTTTAGAAAAGCTTTCGATACGGTTCCTAGAAATAACCTATGGAATATATTAGAAGAGCTAAATGTTCCTTTCGAGCTAAGAGCGGCCGCTATAAGGTTATATGAGAATGTAACTGCCAAGTCAAAGAGCAATGAGGGGTGGTCGAAAGATATTAAGTGTAATATCGGAGTTAAAAAAGGTTCCCCCCTCTTCCCTACCCTATTTGGCATTTACATCGATAAGCTAGAAGGTTGTTTAGAGGAAGCAGGATGTGCTGACATGATCTTAGCTGGGATAGTCATCATCCTTCTTCTCTATGCGGACGATATTGTTCTTCTCGCAAGGTCCTCATCTGATCTTGATAAGAAACTTAGACTTCTTAAGGATTTCTGCTCTACCATGGGTATGTCAGTTAACACTGACAAAACAAAAGTTATGATTATCAAATCCAAGAAGGACACTTGCGCTAACTTCATGTATGACAATAGTAACTTGGAGGAAGTGTCTTCTTACAAGTACCTAGGAATTGATATTCATCATAAGCTCAACTGGAACTATAGCATTCAGAAAAGGATTAATGGGGGGTGGAAAGCTTATTTTGGTCTTGAAAATAATTGTAAAACGACAAACCTTGTAATGTGGGATAGAAAGAAGTTCCTCTTTGAAACTTTAGTCACTCCTATTATCTTATATGGATGTGAGGTTTGGGGTTGCAGCATCTCTAGAGAATCCTAGAGAAAGATTGAGCAAATCCAGAAGCGTTTTATAACGTATAACCTTAAAATTAAAAGAAATACACCCTATCCTATTCTCCTTATAAAGTGGGTCTTTTTCCCTTGTCGAGCCTAGCTATGACTAGGCTTATGTTTGTCTGGCTTACAAGCTCAATAGCATAGGATGTCACAGGAGTTCTAAAGCTAAGCACTAAACGAATTCCAGCAAAACCACCTAAGACTTAAATGAGGTTGGTATAAAGACACCAAGGCCTGGTTAAACCATTGGGAGATCGAAGAGAATGTTGCATTGCAAAACATCAATAACATTAAAAAAATTGTTACTTCTAAGTTCAAAGAAAAAATGTGGTGTGAGAAAGATCTAGCAGCTAAAAGAAAATTAAGGTATTATAAGGAGGTCATCAACCCCACCTTAGAAGATCAAAAGTATCTCTCCGTTTTAACTAGCTCAAAGAAGAAAATTAATATAGCCAAGATTAGAACGAACTCTCATGAGCTCCATAGTGAAACAGGTCGTTGGATAGTTCCTAAAACACCATGGATTGAAAGGATCTACCATCTTTGTGAGAATATGAACATCGAGGATGAAAATCACTTCCTCTTAGAGTGCCCCGCATACAACCACATTAGAGCTCAATTTTATAATTTTTGTTGCAATTATGGCCTTCTTAGCCTTTTAAGATGTCAAAATTATAGTGAGCTCGAAAGGCTTCTCTCCAAGTTTTTTGAGCATAGGAATAAAATCTTAAATCAAATTAAATAACTCTTTTTTAGGTCCAATAGACCAAAAAATGGCCTCAGTAGATGTTAACCATCATCATCATCAATTTGAAATTATATATATTAAAATATATGATAAAAATATAAAATAAATAAATAAAACAAAATATAATAAATAATAATTATATTTAAAATAAAATTAAAATAATTAAAATATATATATTAAAATGCTACCAGATACAAGAGCTAACATCTCCTCGAGGAAATATCCCAAGAATTTCTTTTGGGAAACCATCAAATCCGGCCAGGGTATTTCTCCCAGGGTGACATGGAGTACATAGTATATAAATCACGGAAGGGGAACATGAATCATATGAGCACTTGAGGCATATATTAAGGGAGACTCACATGTTTAAACGATAATGGAGAGGGTGCCACTCTCCGTTGACATGGGCTCCCCCTCTTCCACTCCAATACCACATTATATTACCATATCATTATGTAAACCAACGTCACCTTAGAAATTTTAATTTAATTTTTGTTTTTATTTATTTAATTTTATTCTTTTTAATATTTTAAAATATTAAAATTTTGTTTTTATTTATTTTATTTTATTCTTTTTAATATTTTAAAATATTAAAACAAAAAACAAAAGTACCCAACGATGTTACTAACCAATGTTTAACCAATTTTAGAACTCCAATTTTAGAGGATCATATCTTAGAATTTTATTGCACTAAATTAGGAAAATGAGGACTTGTTAGAAAGTTTTCATATTGGAAAGGAATTTGGATGTTGTTATTTGATTGAATCTGGTCATTTAATGACCTAAAAATTTACTAGAAGTTAAGGTTATGAATTTGTAATAAAATTTGATTTTTCGAGTTTGTTTTGGGAGAATTGTTTTTGGCCAAAAAGATTTGTTGTCACTAATTCATTTCGAGATTGTTCAATTTCTAATAATATCTCCATAGTAAATCAAGAGAAAGCATGTTTTTTTTTTTCTTAATTTATTCAATTGAATTTTTATCCATTTGTTTGTTGTCAACAGATTTGGAAATTTGAGTTTTGCATTCATTTTTAATTAGTTTTCAAAATTCATTTATTTTTTTTTTATTTTTTTCAGAGATTGTTGGAGAAAATCATGACTTGGAGCTTCTGAGGAATGGGATTGGAGTAGTAGAGAGAGAAAAAAATATTTCTTCAATCTTCAAATCGAATTAAAATTCTTCACTCAGTTGTCAAGTAAACAAAATTCTTTTTTTTTTTAAATCTTATTTGTAAATGATAAATAGAAACTCCAAAGAAGAGCTTTGGGTTTTAATTCTTTGTTAAAAATAGACTTTTGCTCTAGTTTATAGACTAATTTTGTAGAATATTAACTATCTATTGGGCCAGAAAATAGAGAACTCTTTATTTTTGTAACGAATTGACGCACTACTGCCTTTTTGGAGACTTAATAAAGATATCATTCATTCCTTGTTCATTCTCTATTTTTATGGGTATGATTTCCTTTTCTAGCACTATTATTTGATTATATTAAATCATGCTTATTTCAAATCAATGTCAAGCTTTCTTGTAGGGTTTGGCAGAGATGAATTTAGGGTCGATTATTGCATTTGAGTTGGTCTTTTATACATTAAGTTTCTAGTTATCTATCATCTTAATGTCGTATTAGTTTTGTGTTATTCTTTTCATTATATTTGGACTATTCCAATAGTTTAGCGATATATTTTGGTTTAAATACAATCTTATTTGAATTTAAATATATGTATAACAAAGATATGATAACTATTTATTAGATAATTGTTTGTGCATATTTGTTTGAATAAGTGGCGAGTCCTAAAACTATTTCCTTGCCATGTTAGCTTCATTTTATTCTAAGTTCAAGTTGGTCCAGATTTCATTATCTTTCTCTTTATTGGGGAGAGATCTATATTTTTCCCTAATCGAGATAGATTAGGATTTAATTTTGTTGCCAACATCTTAGATTAATTTTCATTTGAATTTAGGTTAATTCATTGTATTTTTTAGAAGAATGTTTTCATAGGAGTAATCCCATTGGTGGCTTGGATGAGCCCTTATGTCAACTGAAGGACTTCTTTCTTGCAAGCATGCTATAATGGTGTAAGTTTGATACCTCTTATGTTGATAGTAATTAGAAATATGACAAGTCAGTAGGGAGAGTAAGGGGTATTTGGGACCCATTTAACCAATTGGAATCACCTTACAAAATGGAGAAGGGCCTAATTGGGGCCCTGACCGGGTGATCTCCCTAATGTTGATTATGGTAATTTTTGGCCATCAAAAGTAAATATTGGTGAATCTGCATTTATGATCGATGAGAAAATTTCAATTAATTAAAGGATAATCACCCTAATGTATGACACATGAGTTCTAATAAGAAGTTATTTTTTCAATATATATATGTGTGTGTGTGTATGTGTGGATTTATCATGCATTCTGGGATATCCACATTTTCCCATGACAAATTTGTATATGCAAGTCCCTAATTTTAATGGAAATCCACGGTTAGATCCATATTTCTTAGAATAATTTGTGAATTATATTCTAGATACTAACCTTGTATTTGAAGATGGATTAATCAAATCCTTTGCATTGTCAATGCAAGGGTATGAAGCATGGAAATGGTACGACAACTTTGAGCCCAAACAGATAAAATCATTCCCTCAATGTATCAAATTTTTTTAGAAGTGATGGATCTATGGTGGGTGTGAAGGGTTTGAAGAAATGTATTTCTTAATTGATATGCAAGAAAAAAATCAGTAGACGATTAATGACTTAATTACAAAATATGGTGAGCTTACCTCTAATGCTCTCATAGAGGAAATATAAGAGAGGGAGGACTCACTCAGTTTCCAATAAATTTATTTCAAAAAAATACATACTATTATTTTTGTGTCAGGGTTCGAGGAAACAATGACCATAAGGGCTCTTCCAGATCCTATCACTCTTTTAACACACCGGATGAAGGAACTACAAATGATCTTAGCTTCCATGACTCAAACTCAAAATATAATGCACCAAAGGCTCTTGTATATGGGAGAGTTTTTTGTAGGTGAAGAAGAAGAAGATTTTCATGAAGATGCTAAGCATTCCCCCCCCCCTCTCTTGAACCATTATTTCATGATCCAAAGGAAGATGATGAATGGATGGATTACTTGAAATGGTTCCAAGAAATGGATAATGCAGGAAAAAGGGATATGTTATTGAAGAACGAAACTTGTATATGGTCCACTCCAACCCATATCAAGATGCACCTATGTCATTCCATGTGGTTAAGGTCTATAGAATTTGTAGGTGGCCTTGGATTTGGTGCAATATACCTCATGCAACTCTCAAAGCATGGCAGTCCCATTTGAAAACTTTCCACATTTCCTTAGGTAGTTCATAGTTCCCAATATAAAGTGGTCCTAGTGATAAAAAAAATCAACTAAGTCTTAGAATGTGCAGTTTGAAGAGAGGAATCCATTACACATCAAATTTTTCCAATAAAATATAGAAATGGCTAGTTACAACTTGGTCAAACTTGGTCAATAGGTCAAAATAAGGTTTTGGGTGATAAAATAAAGACATCATTATGTTGTTTGTGACAACCAGCATCAAGATGCACCTATGTCATTCAACATGGTTAAGGTCTATAGAGTCTGTAGGTGGCCTTGGATTTGGTTTAATATTCCTCAAACAAATATCATAGCATGGTAGTCTCATTTGACAACTTTTCACATTTCCTGAGCCAGTTGATGGTTTCCAACGTAAAGTGGTCCCAATGATAATAAAAAAAAATAACTTGGTCTTAAAATGCGCAGTTTGAAGAGAGGATTCCATAGGTCAATAGGTCCAAATAATTTTCTAGATGATAAACTAATGGAAACATTGGGTTGTTTGTGACTTGCATTATGTCAAAAGTGGTATACTCAATGAGAGGAACAAAACCCATGTTTCAATTTTTTTAAATCCTCATGGGCATTAGATATCATCCACTTGGGCATGATGACGAGGCAAGATAGTTTTCTAGAAGATAAAACAAGGGAAAATATTGACAGGATTTGACATGTAATATGTAAAAATAACAAAGCCCGTGTATTTCTTTCTACAAATTCCCAAGGGCATTAGAGCTCCAACAAAAGGCATGATGATGTGGTAGAAAGGTTATGATGTGGTAACGCAAAGCAAGATATGAAAATTTTGAGAGATTCCAAATTCAAATCCAAGTTGGTTTCATCGTACTCAATTGTCAAAGTTGTCAAAAATTCACTGGCATTAAAAAATATATTTTCCATGTGGATAAGTTGAATTATTGAAAGGAAAAATCAATTAAAAAAACAATTGTTGTTGAAGCTAACTAGTTGTTAAAGGGTCTCACTAATCATTAGAGACTCGATGAACCAATTATTTAAGCATTGGACCAAGAAAGTAGTTGTTAGAAGATGAATTTCTCAATCAAGGGACCAAGTTGAATTTTTCAAGGGTGACAAGTGGAATGTTGAGCTACTATTTTTTACTGTTTTGACTTATATTGACCATCATGGACTATGAGAAAAGGGACCCTGAGCTAAGTTGTATAAATTTGTCCAAGTTGGCCCCCTAGGGAGTGATTTAAAATTATATTGTAATATTTTATGAAAAAAAAATAGGTCTCCAACTTGTGGATGACTAGTAAATATTTTATTGAGGGGAGTACAACTAGTTGTTAGCTAGCATTAACTAATCGTTATATTTTTTTCCTATAAATTTTAGGCACCCCTCATTTGTAACATTATTGTCGGTAATTGAGACAAGTGCTACTCATTTTTGCAAGACCTTATGTAAATTTTGTTATGCATTATGCACATTGAATTTTTTCCCACTCTTTTTTTGGTTATTATTCTAAGGTTAATTTTAATCTAACTATTTTTGGTGATTAATAAAAAACACTAATATTAACAATTATTACCATGGATGGGCTATCTAGTCACATGGAAAGGGCCAACTAGGGGGCAACCCCACTTGAGTTATTTTGTTGTAGGTGAGTTAATCCAAGCAATCAGACCATCTCTAAAGAGGAGCTTCAATTTTGTATAATCTTGTAATCATCATAAGAAGAGTTCAACATTGGAGACACCACTTTGAGAGAGGTTGCTCTAAGACCAAACCCACTCCCTTGAATTCAAGTGGAAATATCGACTTAAGAGAGTGTTAAGTTCGCATTATGATAAAAGTGACGTAAAGTAAAGGGAACTGATACTATCCAGCAACGAACTCCATATTTAAAAATCAATTTTGTTTATTTTTATGCAATTAATTTAGGTTATTAATCTTCCTGATGTTTCATTTTTATTCTTCTAGCAATAATTTTCTTAGGCGAATTTAGAGTTTATTGTCAAATATAACCCGGGATAGGTACAAAATATCTTTCAAGATAATTTTACACTTGTATCTAGCTATTTGGAACTATATATCTGAATATTACAATGGTGTACCGTGAGAAATCTGCAAATTTCAGAAAATTTTTAACCATACAAGTAATTAGATCCATCCTAAAATCTTCTCCTTTACTCTATAGTGATTAAAATAAATGTTTTAGTAATTTTCAAGTCATTTCTAGCCACTTTTAAACATTTTAATTAAATATGGAAATATTTGGGTGAAATAACCAAGAGGGTTTTCACCTAGAATTATAACAAGTAATTTCCATCTTGTTGGAAATTCACTTTTAGCAAAATTTTGGTGGAGGGGACGCCTAAAAGGACTCAAAATTAAACCTAATTTATTTCCACCCATAAACTAATCATATGAAAAATCTAACGCACTTGTAGGGTGGTTGTTATAGTCAAATCAGATTGTTATCCTTGCATTAATTGACATATTTTACAGTATGCTACTCACGACAATAACTTATTTCAACTCACAAATATCTAAGCAACCTCCTAAATCATAGAATAACTAAATATTTGGTTATATATTCTGAGTGATTTGGTGCTACTAATTTTTTTGTGTAGTTTTTTGCTATTATGGTCACATACTTTACAACTAGGCAGTCCTATAAGTGAACACCTCCACTTTAGATGACTCCATATATGGAACTAATCTTAATTTGGAGTTACTTTGGATTATATTATGGACTCCTCCCTTTTCCATTTAGGGGATATTGGGCCTAAATAGTGGGGGCTTGAGTCGAGGTGACTCTGGGTCCTTGCCCTGTGTGCACGCCTCCAGTAGGTTGCTAGGACCTTAGTGACACTCTTAATTGGATCAGTAATAGTAAATATCTCATAACATGTGTATTTTATATGGATTAATACTTTGATTTTCACCAAGTGACATCCTTACAAAAGGTAAACATTACATCCATGTATTTAGAACAAGATCAATGTGTATGGTGCCAAAGGATTTGTGAAATAAAGAAAGCTTGTATTGTATCTTGGTCCATTTTTACAGAGGAATTGATAGCACATTATGGGGATATTAAAATAAATACATTCATTATTCAATCGATAAATATTTGTTAAAATGGTCTAATTAAAGATCACATTCAACAATTCTAAAGGTTAAGTCTCGGGGTAAACAACATTTCAAAGGATAATTTGTTAGACATCTTTATGGCAATTTTTAAGGAAAACATCCCAACATGAGGTGAGTGTGTTTTTAGTTTCGAAAGGAAAATTGAGTGTAAAAACATGGCTACCAAAAAACATATCACCAAAAACTATAGAGAACATCATGCTTCCTCTCCCAACCTCATTAAACCAACAAGGTTGACACCTCAACAAATGGACAAAACAAGAAAAAAAGGGACTATGTTTCAATAGCGACAGGAATATAATAAGGGACATAAATGCAATGAGAAGAAATTATTTTACATAAACTGTGAAGATGAAGAATATCAATAATTTGAATTGTCACAAGATCGAGAACTAGAAGCAACAACTCCAACAATATGTTTCCATGAATTGGTTGAAACTAGTACTCCAAAAACCGTTAGGATAGAAGGATATATCAAAAAGAAAAAAGGTAATACTATTGATTGATTTAGTTAGTACCCATAACTAATCAATTGCAAATTGGAAAAAATTTGCAATTTCTTTATGTTTTTGGCACCATAATTTCAAGTAGTGATTGAACATGGAGGTACCATAAATTATTCAAGGAAGCACCGTAATATTAATCTAAATATGGGAGAGTATTTATTGGATAGTCCCATAATTTAAATTCAAATGGTTGGTGCTAATTTTGTATTAGGGTAATGGTTACACTCATTAGGAATAGTGGCCCTTAAGTTTCAAGATATTTTCATGATATTTTTCTTAGAAGAAAAGGAAATTGAGCTTAGAGCTATCCAAGGGATCCCTCTAAAGTGATAAATCTCTAATAACATGAAAAAATTGCTCAAAAAGGGACACCATGCCAGTAATTACACAACTTTGTTCATTAGATGTTCAAACTTCTATATCATGTGCTCTAGTAGATCTCCAAAAAGTTATCAACAATCATTCCAAAGTATTTGGAGAGATGCCTAAGGGTCTTCCCCCTGCTTTAGATCAAGACCATGTTATTCATTTGTAACTTGGAAGTGTACTACCTAAAATTAGGCCTTACGTGTATCCATATGTGTATAAGAGTGAGATTGAACATGCGGTTCAAGAAATGTTAGAGGATGGAATCATTCATCCTAGCCAAAGTGATTTCTCTTCACAGATAATGCTGGTTATAAAAAATGATGGTTCATGGTGTATGTGTACACATTATAAATATATAAACAAAATGAAAGCCTAAGATAAATTTCACATTCTTGTCATTAACGATTTTTTTTTTTTTTTTTTTGTTAAATGAGGCTAATATAAATTAATTCGAAAAGAGAAACAGTACATATGCTACAGGTTGATTTGGTAAGCTACGCTTAACCAATCCCAGCATTTTTTGCGCAGATAAGGGGTTGCCTCCGTGGAGGAAACCAACCCGTAAAGTACATGAAACAAAAAATTACAAAATGTGTTGTTGCACTAGTGAAAATAGAAATTATGTGGTACTAGCAAGCATTAAAAAAAACAAGGAAGAGTTGAGTTGTTGCGCAGTCATTAGTCTTTGGCTCCATCATCGTTGTTTGGATCTTCCTCCACGATGGGACAAGCGTACACATGCGCGGAAGCTTCCTCTTCAACAGTGGGTAGACGCAGAGGCTTGGAGTCCTGTGCGCAGAGGATGGGAGCCACCAGGTAATCTGCATCCAAGATGCGCGTCTAGGTACCTTTTGAATCCATTATTCAAACATCTGTGTCATCCCCCTCATCTTCCTGAGCAGAAAGAGGCTCGGTCTTGCGAGGCAAGGGGTGCTCCTGGTGCAAAAATGGTGGACTTATTTGGTCCTCTTTTACTTCTCTGCAAAACTTACGAGGGGGCCTCCTTCTCCTAATCAACTTCAGGGCTCTAGGGACACTCTCTAGCGTGATTGCCCGAGGAGGAGCCTTCAACAGATTCTAGGCGATTATCTAGCCCCCAGTGGTAGCGACTAGGGAGCGCACCTCTCTGGCCTCCTCGAATGGTTCTTTGTCGCAGCCTAGGTGCCATGGTCAGCTGAATCAAAGGAGGTGCGAAGTAAGGGGAATGCAGGTAAGGAGGGAGGTGCGGATCAAGGTGCAAGTGGACAGGGAGGTGCACTGAAGGGGAATGCACGACAAGGGGCATGGTATATAGGGTGCACCGAGGCTTATGAAACTGGTCGGATAGGTGGCATTGGGGTGAGGTGCGGCAACAAGGGGAGCCGTAACCCAAGGAATTTACAGTAGTCGAGCACTAGGGGGAGGTTAAGGCAACAGACCGGGCACAGAGTGTATAAGAATTGTAACAACAAATATTTATCACAAGAGATAGGCTCTATAGGAGATATATTTTTAGCTGGACCAGCTCAGATATGTATACAATGCCTAATGAAGTTATACAGATGTCTATGAGGTATTTTATAAACATCAAATTTTAGATAACTTAATGCAACTGTGATTGTCATGTATATCAATGTTTATCATCTAGAGGAGACCAAACAAGGCCTACCCACAGCTTTCAAACCAATATTGGTTTCACATTTACCATGCTGTTTCATATGGATTCCAGAACTTGGTGCCACTAAATTTGGTATGCCTTTAATTACTCAAGAGACAACCTCTTTCTGATCTCATATGTTAGCAACACTAGTTTTTTTTTCTCATTTCCTTACCCAATTTACGCTAGTATCATAACATGGATATCATCACCTCTAAGTATCTGATCCTATACTTGATGGTACCATGGAGAGAGCCAGAACAAAATATTTTCTATTGTACAATGCACTCTCTTCGGTTTAACCATGAACTAGATAAGAGAGTTTACTACAAAGTATATATATGGCCTGGTGTTGATCAAAAACATGAGAGTCAATCAATTTCCTGTATAAGGTTGGGTCCACATCCTTCTCCTTGGCTTCGTCTACTTTCCTCCAATTCATGAGCATGGGTGTATACATGGCTATGCAATCCTCCATCCCAAACCTCTTAAGTATCTCAATGCATTATTTTCCTTACCCAAGGAAAATATCCCCATCTATCTACCACACATCTATGCCTAGAAATTAGTGCATAAGCCCCAAATCCTTCATCTCAAATTGTATTGCATGGTCCCTATTTCACTACTCTATGAGTCCTAGTGAACATATTAGAAACAAGTCATCCAAATGTAGAACAAGAATGAAAACCTCATCCCCAACCACCAAGTAGTAGAGGTTTGCATCTACCTCACTCTTCATGATTCCCATTCCCTACAAGTATCTATCAATTCAATCATACCACACCTGAGGACCATTATTTATCCCGTACAAAGCTCTCTTGAATCGCACACGTGGGTCTTTTTATTATTTGCTACAAATCTCTCTAATTTTTGTATGTATACCTCTTCAAACTCACCATTAAGGAACATCGTCTTGACATCCATCTGATGAATATGCCATCCCATCTTTGTTGCAAGTGATATCATGGACCATATAGAAGTAAACTTAGCCACAGGAGAAAATGTCTCCTCATATTCTATTCCCTCCTTCTGAGAGAACCCCTTGGCCACAAACCTCATCTTGTATTTCTCGATGTTTCCATCTGGCACACTATGCTTGATGTTAAAGATCCAGTGTGATACAACCACCGCCCTATCTATCATTCTAGGTACAACCTCTGACACATCATTTTTCATTATTTAGGTGTACTCCTCAACCATAACATCCCGCCACACCTATTGTTGTGCTACCTCCTGATAGTTGGAAGGATCACTGTCTACCAAATGATTGACTAGTGTCGTTAGGTCTATGTAATACTAATGTATCCCCGTTATTTTTATTGTTATTGTAGCCCCATATTGTTATTCTTGTGCCCATGTATCCCCCATATTGTTATTGTTGTGCCCCATAGAAGCCCATTATTGTTATTGTTATGCCCATACACAATTATTATTATGTAGGCTCTGATTATATTCTAACCCCTTAGACTCCTATATATACCAAGGAGGTATTATCATTTGTATCATCCAAATATTGTTCATCTATGTGATGTAAAGGAGGTTTCCCCCCTCGAATAGGCTAATTTTCAAGTCGTTGAACTAATTTTCTTATTTTTTGTGATCTGGTTGCATAACATTTGGTATCAGAGCTCGATCTTGAAATTGTTGATAGATATACCAAGTATGAAAACTTTTGTGCATTATCTCATCCTTTTAAATTTAGTACATTTGCTACTACATTTGTGGAAATAATTCAAAAGCTACATGGAAACCCAAAGATTATTGCAAGTGTCAAAGATCCCATTTTCACTGGAAATGTTTGGACGAAATTATTTTCTTGTCTTGGTACTCAATTATCTCATAGCTCATCTTATCATCCTCAATCTAATGGGAAAATTGAGATAGTGAACAAAATTTTGGAATTTTATCTTCATTTATTTGTATCTAATAGAAAAACACAATGAATTTGATGGTTATAACTTGTTGAATGGTGGTATAACACTTTACTTCCATACTATAAAAATGACCCCATTTATGGCACTTTATGGATATCATCCTGCAATAGTCATATAATATTTAAGAGAAGTTCTAAAGTTAAAGTAGTGGAAGATCAAATCAAGAATCAACAAGAAGTTCTCCAACTCTTAAAGGATAACCTCACTCTGGCGCGAAATCAAATGAAATAACAGGCATATTAGCATCGCAGTGAAAGAAGTTTTGATGTAGGCGACTAGGTATTTTTACGGTTACAACCATACAAACAAATGTCCCTCAAGCAAGCTAAGAAGGATAATAAATTATCACCCAAGTACTATGGTCCTTACAAGGTATTGGAAAATATTGGTACTATGGCATACAAATTGAAGTTGCCTGCAACTTCCTAAGTACACCCATTTTTCCACTTTTCATGCTTAAAGAAGGTTATTACTGACAATCTCCCAGTTCAAAGAGTAATTATAGAAATCAAAGAAGAAGGGAAAATCATATTTGATCCTGAAGCAATCACAGAAACAAAAACCCCACATCTACGGAATCTATCAATTTAAGAGTATCTCATTAAGTGGAAGAACTTACCTGCTGAAGATTCCACATGGGAGGATGAGAATTTTATACAGAAGCATCCAGAACTACTCAAGCGTTGAGGACAACACTTTTTTGAAGGAGAGGGGCATGTTAGGTTCCTATAATACTAGTGTAGCCCCATTATTGTTATTTTTAGTGTAGCCCCCTATTGTTATTGTTGTTCCCATGTAGCCCCAATATTTTTATTGTTGTGCCCTTACATTATTATTGTTGTGCCCTTACATTATTATTGTTGTGTAGGCTCTGATTATATTGTGACCCCTTAGACTCCTATATATACCAAGAGATCTATCATTTTTATTATCCACGAATTTTTCATTTATGTGATGTAAAGGAGGTTTCCCTACTTGAAGAAGCTAATTTTCAAGTCATTGTTCTATATTTTCTTACGCTTTGTGATCTAGTTGCATAACAAGTTCCATGTAGCTAGTGTACCTGTCTAGTTTTTTTCATTATCTATTACCCATCCTAAGAGCTCCCACAAAATCTTGAGCATATTGAAGTGTCCATTGAACCTCATTGTTCCTCTTTCCAACTATAGAGGATGGAATGTCAACCTCCATGTCCTCCCAATGCATCTCTCAGATCTGTTGCATTTTTTGTTCCATACTCTACAAACTCTTAGAAACGCCCACACTTGTGCTTGTACCAGTAACTATACTCAATGTTTCCTATCCCTGATCCTATTTCTTAATCCTTGGATATTTTGTTGGTTTCTCACTCTGATCATTTGTTGGAAAATCTTTGGACCTCCTGTATACCTTATCCTCCATGAACTTGAAATCATGCCTAACAATAATCCTCTTGGCCCTTAGAATAAATTTCCAATATGCCTTTGAGGTCTCATTATACCCCACAAATTACCCTATCTCTTCAATATAATCCAACTTGGAATGTGTGTCCCCTATAATGTGACAATACGTCAAAATGTTGAATATCCTGAAGTGGTTGGAAATTGGATTCTTCCCCATGAACACCTCTTATGGTGTTACCTTTCCAATCGTTTTATGTGGGACCCTGTCCTATATATATACTATTGTATTGAATTCCTATGCCAATAAGTAAGGTGGCATATCCTGGCCATACAACATAGCCCTTGCTACCTCTGATATAGAACGATTCTTCCTCTCAATAACCCCGTTTTGTTGCAGGTTGTAAGGAACTATCCACTCTCTCTTAATTCTTTACCTAGTACAGAAATCTTGGAACTATTTCCCTATATACTCGCCTCCCTTGTATGACAAAAGAATCTTCACCTTATTTCCTTTAAATCATCCACAAGGGTTTAGAACTCTTGGAATTCAATGAAGACGCCATCCTTTTTATTCAATAAGTATATCAAGGTCTTCCTAGAGAAACCATTGATAAAATTAACAAAGTACTCATATCCTCTAAGAGACTTTGTTGACATCAGTCCACATATATTTGAATGTACTAGTCAAGGACACCCTTAGATTCAGTGCCAGTCCTTGGAAAAGTTGCTTTCGCAAATTTCCCCAAGACACATCCCCTACATACACCATTGTGCTTTGTGCTCACCTCTGGAATACCTTCCATTGTCTCATGAAGCAATTTGAGTGCTCCATGACGAATATGGACCATCCTCCTATGTCATAGCTCTCCCTAATCTCTAGGATCACTACTTCTCACTAGTGCCTTAGAAGTATCAATCTACAACTTGTAAAGTTGGTTGCTCCTAATTCTAATAGTTATAGGTGATTTCCAACCCTTATGACTAATCAACATGTGTGACCCTCTAAAGAGTACATTGTGCCATTTATCCTAAGGGATAGATATTTAAATCAATTTCATGCCCAAGCCTGGCACATGAAACACATCATGGATGGGAATCGATTTTCCATTCTCCATTTGAAATAGAATAATCCCTCTCCCAAATTGATTGAACTTGGATTTATACCCCATTTGAATCTGGAACATGATGTCCTCCTCCTTGTAACTCGAGATTTACTCCCTAACTCCTATCATATGAAATGATTCCCCATTGCCTATGTACCAAACACCTTGTAAGGTTGATGTAGTTGGGAAAGCTATGAGTGTGAAATCTTATTCCATCATGCTAGAGAGCTCATCTTCACTTGTTGAAGTTGTTGTCTACTTCTTTCCATTCTTTTCACTTTTCTTCCTATATGATCAATTGGTAACATAGTGGCCAAACTCATGACATGTGAAAATTATACTACAATGTATTGCTTTATTTTCTCCTACTTGATTTAATTAATACAAGTTATTTCCAAAAATTAGATTCAGAAAATACCGAAAATAAAAACAACTACAGCCTACACATGCATATCATTTAATAAATAATACGCTCAACAACAAAGTGACAAATGGATTTTTGGACATAAGTCCCCGGAAAAACACAAAGCAGGAAAACCGATGCAGCATATATGAGGGTTATTTTATTAAGTAGATTCTAAGTACAACAAATATGTGGTTCCAGATATGGAAAACCTGACAGAGAATAAAATAAATCAAATCTACATCTAACCTGAAGTTCTAGTGCCAAATATCAGACTGATCCACACCCTCAAATGGGATTTACAAGACTCAGCCTGGATCTGACCCTAAAAACCCTTAGCGCTGCTCCTGAAGCCCCAGTGTCAGCTCTGAAGGCCTACGTCAGCCTCTGCGTGGCTCTGGGAAGGCATGTGTCATCCCTGGAGGGTCTATGTTGCCCCTAGGCTACCTTTTCTAAGCCTGCATCAGCCCTGCATGGCCCTAGCTGCCTCTGCACTACCCTTGCTAGACTGCATGGCTTTGAAGCCCCTCTATGTTTCCCTTGTTGCTGCTCCTCTGCCTCTTGCTGTCTCTTGGCTCTTGGGATCAAATAATCCCCTTAGCTAATACTACCCCTCACTGCAGGGAATTCCTCTGGAAATTCTTGGCAAACCCGCCCTAGAATTCCTTATCTATTCCTCAATTCTACAACTGTTTGTCTCTTCCCACTGACCCTCAAGCCTTTCTCTTACAATTTTTCGTTGAACCATTCAACGGTCAAGATTAAATCATTCATCAATGGCTGAGATTTAAATATTGCTTGATCCATGTGACTTACGACAATTTCAGCACATGTGTTAATTAATTCACTTTAATTATTTTATTTTCCTAAGTTTAGACTTAGGAAATCCAATAAAATAATTAAGTATTTGAATAAATTGAACACCAATTGAAATTTCTCAAATCCCTTTCTGGATTTTGGATATCAAGTGCGTCCTAGCCCCTCCACAAAATTTCAAGGCTAGAGCACACCCAATGCTACACCAACTATACAAAATATTAACATTCCCTCTTAGCACGGAGTGTGCTCTAGGAAAGTGTACTCTAGAAATGTATTCACACCATGCACTACAAGATATTGAAGCTGGATTATGTGCAGCTGATGCTTTTCCTGTTTCCCTCCATCCACCGCACTACTACTGTATGTATTTTTTCTCGTGCCACTTCCACTGACACTGCCACATCTGTATTGCAGCTCCCTCTCCAACTGTTGAATCATGCTTCCCATAACACTGCCACTACTAACTGTTGCACTGCAACTCAGTTGCTGAGAAGTAAGCAATTGAAAGACTCTGCCCAATTTTTTGACAGTTAAGTCAAGTTTCCCTCCACCATTGAAGCTCCCTAGATGTCGATTTACGATGTCCTCCTGGAGACACTGTCATGCTACAAAATTGCACTGCGTGAGCACATCTTCTTTGTGTTGTTGAAGTCCCATCAGCCCATTTACGTTTTTTCCTCCATGCTGCTTGTTGTCACTCCTAGAGACAGTCTTGAGTTGTTGGAGACCAGTGCCTAGGACATCTTAAAAGCAGGAGGTCATCTAGGTTCTCTTCATGTTCTTTGGCAGGGACCTCCTAGGTATTAACTGGATGGAATTGTTTGATCAGTGGTTCTGGATCACAAGGGGAGGAGAGTAATAATTGTGAACTTTGATTGCAAGAGAAAAAGATAAGTCAAAATGGGCATGTGGCTGCAAAGAAGTTCAATATGTTGCAAATAGGGCCGGATGTGGAACGAACGAACAATATTTAAAGATAATTGGGATGGAAACCACAAGAATTAGGATGGTAAGTCAGAGTGAGGTGGGCTTATGAAGGTATAAGAATCCACCTCCAGAAACTTAAGAAGAAAATGGCTGAGATACGAATATGGAACAAAAATCATGCACCGAGCCTAATTAAGGTAGCTTTATAGACCCTTATACAAGTATCATTCAAGATAAATTCATAAACAATCTAGAGGCGACCCACATTCCAAAAGCATGATTACAGGAAGGAAAATATTATGGAACATAGAAATAAATGAAACCAAACACAAAAGTGGCATACATATTGTTCATAAGTCTAGTAGGAATCCATTCTTGCAACAAACAATCGTTATATTATTTTTTCAAAATGACTCTTCAGATATACATTAAGAGTAAATCTCAAAATTACAAATGTGCTATGCAGACTCTACAATTCAAACTTCTAGAGAATTCGGAACCTTTACTTCATCTGCAAGTTGGCCTTTTATAGCTATTACATGGGCAGCATGGCCAGATATTTCCTTAAAAAAAATATTCTCTACTAATCGTACAGTTTCCCATCTAAATCAAAAAATGATGTGGCATAACAGCATCGTATCCGAATTAGTATTATCCGACACAAACTATAGCAAAAACATAACACAAACATAAAATATTGGTAATGCGTACGATAAAATCGAGATTTCACTCGATTTTACATTACATTGAAATTGAAAATCAAAAATAAAAACAAAGGTCGCATGGGCCTCATCATGATGTCCATTAGTGGGTATGAAAAGGAGTGCTTGAGCCTTTTGAATGGTGTGATCTGATTGAAGACGTGGAAGATCCAGGCTGGCGAGGCGGCGGAGGTGGCAATCGCTACGAAGTAGAGGAAACTGTAGGATTCACGTATTCATAGAACCTTTGCCAAGTGACTGCCCCGGGTAGCTGTGCTGTGGTGAAGGATTCGAACATGGACTATAGTTGTGTGAGCTCTGTATAATTCATGCAGGTAGCAAAGAATCTCTTGATCTGAGCAAGGAGGAAGAATTCCTTACATAGTGTTATTACTAAGGTATTTGCCTTTAACCGGGAGATCTTCTCTAATGTCATGTCTGCCCTGCACTTGATCTTTGACATCTTCTGATCATAAGCGGTTAGGGGAATAAATGCGCCTGACTATTGGTCCCAGCATGGCGAGAGGCCATCTTCTGCCAACTTGCGCCATTCTTGATTGAACCTCTTCACTCCCTTTGACATAAGTGCTAAAAACCCCAATGCTTTTACACATGATTCCTCTTTCTCGATCATCTTGCTGACCTCCATGATAGTCCTAAAACAATCGACCACTCCCAATTCTTTAGATGGAAGCTCGTTGAGATACCTTACATATTTTCTAGTTGTTGTTGCCTTCTCTTCTCCTTCCCTGTGACCGGACTCCAGTTATGCCTTATACTCTCGAATAGCACTTTTCTTGTCGTTGGTTAGCACGAGGAGCTCCCAATGCTGCTTGACCTCTATTATGATCTCTCCCCAGACCATTTTCCTTTCTTCTACCAATGACATGTTACCTTTAAGTTGTGCTTTCAAGTCTTTGATATACTTATCATGTCCCTGGGATTTCTTGCTGAGGTTTTCTACCTCTTTCTGTAGGGATGAAATCCTCTTTTGATTCTCTGCGTATGCAGCCTTGGCCTCGTCTAGGAGCCAGCGAGTAGTGCATGTTTCATCTTCTGACATCCTCAGATCAGCCAGAGCCTTGGTTAGCTATTCTGGAGCGCTTTGCGGATCTTCTGGTACAGGAACTACACATGTATGTTCACCCCACTTAAGTTGTAGCTCTGACAACCTCTTATTAAGTCCAGTGATTTCCTTATCCTTTTGAGAAATCTCTTCCTCCCTTTGAGTGAGGGAATCAGCGAAGACAGTTTTTTCCTTTTCCACCTGGGCAATTTCCTCGGTTTGAATATTTTCAGAACGAGGGATATTCAATTTCGCCTCAATTCTTTTACCTCCAACTCTGTTTCGGTGAGAAGGGACTGCAATGCTGAATTGGCATCAACACCCTTCCCTCTTATCAATTTTTTGCAGTTCTCCAGCTGAGAAGCAACATCTTTAGCGCTAGCCCTTTCCCTTTGTTTGGTGGCCTTCATTTGAGTCAATTTCCTTTTAGTCCTATGCAGGGTGACTGTATGCTTTACTACCTCAATCCGTAGCATGTCCCCAATACACTGGTGCAAATATAACTTATCTGGCAGGGGAATGGAACCCAAATTTATAATTATTTCTAGAGCTCTATATTGGGATCTCGAAGGTATGGGATGCATGGTTGAATGTTGGATGGCCAATATGAGTTTCTCTTGATCCATTTCTAGGACTGAGGAGAGCCTGGTATGATGTTTATCTATGAACTGAGAAAGTTCAGCCCTCAGCCTCTCTCTCATGAATTTATTCATGGCCTCAATCTACTCCTTTGCATCACATTTTCCCAATGTGACCACCTGTGAAAGCTCTGAGGGGGCTGAAGAAGAGGCAGAATCAAAGGAGAGTAGGAAGCCGCATTTGTCTTTTTCAGGACCTCTGAGCAAGGAGACCTCATCGTCGAAAAATTTGGTGTCTAGGGCCTTTGGCCCTTCATTTCTCTGTTTTTTAATGGGGTGTCTTTCCTCATCCTCCTCCATGAACCCTTGACTACCCAAGGGGTCTCCCTATTCCTACGCTTCTGCCTCAACGAGTACATTGTCTCCTTTTCCTTAAGCAACTAAGGATTTGGCCTTCGTCTGTGTATCCAAAGGCCATGTATCAAAGTTATCTTTCCATTCAATAAGAGGCCTAGGTTCATGCGCATATGTTGTTGATTTAATATTCTTCTTTCTGCATTTGAGTAACCCCTTAGGATCATATTTCTAGACATCTCCCCGCGGGAAATTCATCTCTCGCAACATCCTTTCCATAGTGGAGAGGGCATGCCTTGAATTAATGGTGAAATGGCCTACATAATTTGGGAGCCTGAAGATGTATCCCTGTTTTGTGGGCACGAAGTGGGCTTGGTTGGCACTTAGGACCTGACAGATGAACTCGAGGGCGAAAATCCTCGTGAATGGGAACACTGGCAAGTGATAAGGAGGTACTTCATCACCATATACCCTGATCTCAGTGTGATATTCGAACAGGTACCAATCACCTATGCAATCCGTTTCATTGAACTAGAACCATTCCTTTTGCTCAAGAAAAATTTTGGGCGGGGAGCTCTCGTGTATGATGGCATAGGCTATGGACATGAAGTCGGTAACGAATTTCACATACCCCTTCCCCTATGGATTCTGGCGAACTACCAGAGTCCACTCGAAAACATATTTGGGTTCAGCATTTCTCCTGGAGAACCTGTTCAGGCCTAGACCTTCAAACTTATCCGCGTGCTCAAATAGGAATAAGTAGAATACCAGGGAGAAATATTTGAAAGAGCAGAAGGAAGAAATATCTTGGAACTGGGCTTTGATAGCCGAGGCTATAAAAGTGGGGATATCCAAAAGGATCTCATCCTACATCATGAGCCATAGAAACCCTAAACCCGCCTTAGTCACCATCTCAGCATCTTCAAACCCCAGCATTCCCGAGATGACCGCTAAAATAGGTTGTATGGTGTTACGGAATGATTACAGTGGAATAGAATCTGTGTGAGGGAAGGCTAATAGATGTGATTCGGAGGTGAGATCGAGGAAACCACTCTGTTTTTCTAAGGGCTGGTTCAAGAAATGGCAGGAGAGAGTAACTTCGGTGAACTCGACACAGTCCTGGATAGGAGGATAACATAGGGATTTTCTGATGAGTTGGGGATTATTCTCAAGAATATTGGTCCCCTGAGTGGAAAGGAAGATGTCCTTACGCTCGATGTAGGCCTCCCCAAGCCAGACAATAAACTCTGGGAATGGATGGGTTATCAGGGAAATTTGGTAATAAAGCCCTGACTCAATGACCCTAAACACATCTTCATTCCTTCATTGAAAATTGAAGAGCTCAGCTCTAGTGCAGGCTACGTTGAAGGGATAGACCAGGTTTCAGAGCTGGGAGTGAGCATCAGTGAGGGGTTTAGGTCCAGGAGCAGTCCTGACCTCACGAGCCTGAGGGGTTTCGGGTGCGGAGCGTTTCATTTTTTCCATGATAATTTGAATAAAAAATAAAAGGGAAATAGTGAAAGGGACACAACCAAATACCTGAAATAGCAGTGAGGTAGTAGGGGAAAGTGACGTGAAAGTGAAAAGAAACCAATAATCGAATTTTTATCTGCCTGACAGACCGAAATACCAGTAAATAACCAGTAAATTCACACAACCGAGAGTAAAACTCGTTACGGAAATAGGGTTTTACTGGTTACCAAGGCAGGGCGACACATGTAGGGTTAGCATCATGAGGACGCTGACAATGGGACACGTGGCACCAGGTGATTGGTCGATAGCGACCGGGTAGGTAGGGGCCACATGCTAGGAAAGAGGGGTACTAGCCTTTGTACCCCCTACCAAACTTACATTACCGTAGAATGTACCTGCGCCAGCTATTAAGCTTGGTGGGTCCCTTCAATATTCGGTGGGTCAGACGGGGGCCTCCATTTCTTTTCCTTCACCCCATGGAAGCACTCATATTTACCGTGAGGAGGGCTGACGTCACCTCCTCCGGCAGGTTGGCTTCGACCACCTTTGCTCCCTTCGGATGTCGACGGAAACGACACTGTGCCATCGGTGTTTGGTGGGTGGCTCTACCACTAGCCTATGCACGTGCTACCTTTAGTAGTAATTGATGTCAGCATCCTTATTCATCCCATCCACCCACCAGAACGTGGCGCTTATTTTCGCAAGCTCCTATGTTAGCTTTGTTTTTCCCTGTCCTTTGAACCTATGCTTTCTTTACACAGTCACGCCTTTTCTTTTACTGATGAGACGATAAGCCAACACTACTGCTGCCTCTGCATTACGCTACTCCCTCTTCAAATCTTCAGCTCCCTCTTCTGCTTTAATGTGGCCTCCTGCAACCATCTCTCGACTCATCCAGCTACAGTCTGAAGGCTCCTATAGCTCTTATGTGATCAAAGAGTAGGGATGACTCAATGATCCCGCCATTGTCTGTAGATGCTCTACAATTCCATGTCACCCCACCTCTTATCTCGAGGTACATGAGCACGCATGGCTGCATCATCATCAGAGCTATCATCCTTTACTTCCACAACCTTGGATTCAGAAGAGCCTTTGTCCTTCTTGTTAGGATAACTGCTGGCGAAATGGCCAAGATCACCACAGTTAAATCATATTACCTTAGAAAGGCCCTTCTTCTTCTTCCCTTGTTATTTATTTTCCCTTGATGAAAGGGCTGCATCCTCCTCCTCTTCCTTGACTTTGGCCTTCCCGCTTCCACCACTGATATTTTGTCGCTTGGTGACCCTTATGATCTACTCTCGGTAGAGGATAACCCACATGTCAGCCCAATATGGTAACGTTGCCCTTCCAAGAATGCTCTGGACAAGCGTTTCTCAATCTTCCGAGACAACATTCAGAGTAGTCCTCACTAAGAGACCCTCATCTGGAGTAGCACCAATGCCAACCAACTAATCTCATATGGCTTGAATCCTTAAGAGGAATGGATCTATCTCTTCACCCCTCACCATTTGGAACAATCACATCTGATTCTCAAGAAGCATTCTTCTTTGCATGGAGCCTCCTTGGTACATCATCTCCAAGGCTAACCACATGTCATTTGTTGGAGTCTTACCAACAATATGAGGAATCACGTGGTCCTTGACTCCATCTATGATCAAACGCTTCATCCACGCTTTATTTTATTCATACTTCTTGAGAGGATCTGCATCGATTGGTACAGCAAGAACCTTCTATGCATGATCTTTTAGACTATACTCATCCAGAACTGAGAGGATTATGGCCCTCCAGATAACATAGTTGGACATGTCATCCAATTTATCTTGATCCCGCAATACATATTGAGCCATATTTTCTCAGATCTGACAGAAACAATACTTCTCCCTCTGGATCTGGGTTTCTTGGTGACTAGAAACCCTCTAGTAACTCCTCCTACTAAAGGTCGATTTCCCTCCTAGAAATATTTCACCCAAACACAAACGGAGAGTACTCTTTGATCCTCTTGATCGAATCTCAGATATGTTAAGTAATTGTCTTCCTCCCGCCTTTGTTGTCTTAGCTAGGAACAATTTTTCAACGATGTCTTCTGGATCTACGTTCTCCTACTTTCAAGATGCCCTTTGTGGATCTGTTTCTTCTTCTGCCACCCTACAGAAAAATATTTCTTCAGTTGATTGCTAGAGATTCAACTTGACCTGCTATCACTTTGATACCATGTGAAAATTCTACTGCAGTGTATTGGTTTAATTTCTCCTACTTGATTTAATTAATACAATTTATTTCCATAAATTAGATTCAGAAAATGTCGAAAATAAACACAACCTACAGATGCAGATCATTTACTGAATAATATGCTCATGCAACAAAGTGACACATGGATTTTTGGACATAATTCCTTGAAAAAACCCAAAGTAGGAAATCAGGTGCAGCAGATATGAGGGTTATTTTATTAAGTAGATTCTGAGTACATCAAATCTGGGTTCTAGATCTATAAAACTCGACAGAAAATAAAATAAATCAAATATGCAACTAACCTGAAGTTCTAGTGCCAAATATCAGACTGATCCACACCCTCAAACTGGATTTACAAGACTCAGCTTGGATCTGACCCTAGAAACCCTCAGCGCTGCTCCTGAAGCCCCAGTGTCAGCTCTGAAGGCCTGCATCAACCTCTGCGTGGCTCTGGGAGGGCCTACGTCACCCCTAGAGGGTCTATACTGCCCCTGCATGGCCCCAGTTGCCTCTGCGTTGTCCCTGCTAGAATGCGTGGCTCTGAAGCCCCTCTACACTTCCCCTTTTGTTGCTCCTCTACCTCTTATTGTCTCTTGGCTCTTGGGATCAGATCATCTCCTTAGCCAATACTACCCCTCACTGCAGTAAATTCCTCTGGAAATTCTTAGCAAACCCTCCCTAGAATTCCAAATCTATTCCTTAGTTATACAACTACGTGTCTCCTCCAACTAACCTTCAATCCTTTCTCTTATAATTTTTCATTGAACCCTTCAATGGTCAATATTAAATCATTCATTAACGGTTGAGATTAAAATACTACTTGATCCATGTGACTTAAGACAATTTCAGCACATGTGTTAATTAATTCACTTTAATTATTTTATTTTCCTAAGTTTAAACTTAGGAAATCCATTAAAATAATTAATTATTTGAATAAATTGAACACCAACTAAAATTTCTCAAATCCCTTTCTAGGTTTTGGAGATCAAGTGTGTCCTAAACCCTCCACAAAATTTCAGGGCTAGAGCACACCCGATGCTACACCAACTATACAAAATCTCAACATAAAAGTCGTAGTGTTTTACCTTAGAAAGTTCCTTCTTATTCTTCTCACCTTTTGGGTTAGGTACTTTGCTAGACCCCTTCTTCACTTTCCTAGGGCCACATTTTCCTGTTGCTCCTCATTTTTTTGTGTCTTACTACTATTTCCACTGAAAATACTAAGTATAAGCTCCTCCTAAGTGAAATTTCTCCACAATTGATCCTAGCTCGGTAAGGTGTCTTGTCCATTGATGACTTGAATAAATACATCCCATTGCTTATTAAACCCATTTAGTGTTATTCACACTAGCTAGTCATCATTAAGTTTATCCCCAAAAATTGCTAATTAATCCTTGCCAAGTCTGATCTTGATGAGGTAGCTAACAACATCTTCACCCTTATTCATCTTGGTGTTCCTCAACTTCTATTCATGGTAGCATTTTGGTACAAATTTAGGATGGAATTCCACATCTTCTTTGTTGTGTCTAGCTCAGTGATATGTATAACAATGTCATCCTTATCACTGTCAAGGATTATCCCCCTCGCCTTGGCATACTCCTTATATGCAAGAAGTTGTTTTGGATATGTATGTAATGCTACAACACTATTCACATACTCCTTGAGACCATTTTCTTCCAACAATAATGAAATTTTGGATTTCTAGACACTTAAATTATAGGCGCCATCTGATCTGTCCTCATCTCTTAATCCTATTGAAGTCGTTTCTGAAAAACCTCGAAAATTAGACAGAAACCAAATAAATATGAAGAATTCAAACTGGGCTTCATGAAGCCTCGATTTGTCTCTTCTTGTGTCTGCGTTGAGCTTCTTTTTCCCTCAAATCTCCTATGATACCATGTGAAAATTTTAAAATTGTTGTATTTAATGTGGTTTTTATTCACCTATATTAAAAATATTATTTGTCTTTGGTAAATTATATAAAGAATATTGAATAAAGAACCACTAAAACTTCGCCAAAATTAAATCATAGGAACTTAGAAAATATAACGCACACAAAATAATAAACAATGATATTTTGGACAAATTGTCTTTGGAAGAACCCTTGTGTGGGGAAAACTAGTTTTATATATGAGTATTTTATTAGATATCAATTTTTGGGATTTAACTGTGTTAAGTAAGTCATTCATCTATGACTATTTCCATGAGAGGTAGTCGTAACTGACTAATTTCTCATTATTTTTTAATAGACCACTTATCACTCATTGCATCGGGTGATGCTCACGGGGGTGAAGAAGTGGGATTGAAACTAGTGAGATCAATCAGATAGTGTCAATCATCACTTCCAGGGCTTGCACCCGGTAACCAGGACTTCACGAGAGGTCACCCATCCCAGATCGCCTCTAGATCAAGCATGATTAACTATGGAGCTTTCCCCACAATCAAGCCCAATTAGCTTTCTACCCCATTTGTAAGACCTTAGCCAATATTGTGCATCATGAACCATTCAAGTAGCGATCCCTTCACTCTTTGTATTTTAAGTATTGAGGGGTTTTCCAAAGTGCACTACATTATATATCATTTTTTTGGATTGAATTGCATTAGGTAAGCCATTCATCTATGACCATTTCCATGAGAGGTAGTCATAACTGACTAATTTCTCATGATTTTTTGAATAGTCCACTTAGCACTCATTGCATTGGGTGATGCACATAAGGGTGAGGAAGTGGGATTGAAACTAGTGAGATGAATCACATAGCATCAATCATCACTTCTTAGGCTTGCACCCGATAACCAGGACTTCCCAGGAGGTCACCCATCCCAGATCACCTCTGGCTCAAGCGCGCTTAACTGTGGATTTTTCCCCACAATTAAGCCCACTTAGCTTGCTACCCCATTTCAAAACCTTAGAAAGTAGTGTGCAACATGAACCATTTAATCATATCTCCCTTCACTCTTTGTATTTTAAGTATTGAGGGGTTTTCCACTGTGCATTATATTAGATACCATTTTTTGGGATTCAACTGCGTTAATTAAGTCATTCATCTATGACCATTTCCATGAGAGGTAGTCAAGACTGAATAATTTCTCATGAATTTTTTTAACAGTACAATTAGCACTCATTGCATCGGGTAATGCTCATTGGGGTGAAGAAATGGGATTAAAACTAGTGAGATGAATCACCTAGCGTCAATCATCACTTTCAGGGCTTGCACCCGGTAACCAGGACTTCTCAAAATCTCACCCATCCCAGATCGCCTCTGGCTCAATCATGCTTAACTATGGAGTTTTCCCCAAAATCAAGCCCACTTAGATTGCTACCCCATTTGCAAAACCTTAGCAAGTATTGTGCATCATGAACCAAATCTATAATTTAAATTACATACATTAATTTTTGTAAAATTAGAAAACCTTCGGTAAATTATTTTCTTCACTTCTACTCGATGATATGACCTCCTAGAAGTTATTCTTCCTCTAAAAATAAATTTGGCCCTCCTCTGGAACCTTGAATCGATCCATATGTGTGGCCTTGGTAAATAACTCAACCTCCTATGGAAATTCACACTTCCTGGAAGAATATCACGACATCCATTGGAAAATCAAACTCTATTGGAAAATTTGAATTCTCTACTACAAATTGACTTTATCCGGTAATTTTGTTCTTCCTTCGGAAACTCAACCTCTTTGGTTAATTCACACTACTTCTTGGAAACTCAACCTTTGCAGATAAAATTGATTCCCCTATGTCACTGAGAATTTGGAAATCACTATGAAGAAATATCTCTTCGTCAATTCAATATTCAATGATTATTGAAATAAACTACTAGTGTCCTCCATGTTATCTTTGCACCCTTTCTCTCATTTAAATTCATTGTGTCTCCAAAAGCCCCATCAATATCCTCTTATAATATCTCGTTGATATATCAATGACCACGATCTAATTACAATCAATGACTAAGATCATCTTGAATTATAAAAATCACTTCTCTAGAAGTCACTATAGAGAAATTGATATGTCTCAATTAATCCCAATTAATTAACCACTTTTCCCTAAGTTAGACTTTAGAAAATAATTAAAATGGATAATTAAATCTAATTAAGACAATTTTCCTTAGAAATTTTTTTCTGAGTATTGGAGATAATTAATCCATCTGTGTTTCTAGCCTCATAAACACCACGTGAGACTAGAACACCTATCCAAGCTACAAAAACTAATAAATTCTCCCCTGAATTCCGCCTATATCACAACAAAATAAACAACATTATTAGCACCATGTACATATTGTTTAGAAAAGAAATTGGAAGACATCATTTCCCTTCAGTGTGGGTGAAATGCCAACATATATGCCACTGGCCCCACTCTTTATAGAATTTGAAATGGTCCACAAAAAAGTGGCGCCAACTTGCCACAAGACCTAATCCTTAGAGAACTCTTCCTTGGTCTGATGTTGAGATAAACATGACCTCCCAATTAGAATTCTGTACGCCTTGTTTAATGGTCTGTGTAGCTCTTCTATATACACTGAGTTATCTTCAATTGTTGATGGATATCCACCACTTCCTATTCCAAATCCTTCACCATATCAAGCATAGTATGAACCCTGCTCACTGGATAATTCCAAATGATATGAGCGTTGTGTTTCCTTCCATAAAAGAGCCTCAAATGGACTAATATTTAATGAATATTGGTACCCATTTTTATATTAAAAATTTACCAAAGATATAAATTCTTCACACCTCCTTAGCCAATGCATGGCATACATTCTCGACATGTCTTCTAACATTATTTTTACCCTTTTAGTTTTCCCATAAAAGGAAGATTCCACCTTCCTTTAAACATTAGAATCCCATTCTCCATGAGAGAATAGTGATTTCTCAATGCCCCTTCAGGCTCTTGTTGCAAGCGTTCTTTTATAAGTTGATAATGTTTATCTTGCTACTATTACTATTTAATCCTTTCTTGAATGTTAATTTCACAAGAACTTACAACTGCCACATTCTCTACTTGTATCCTTCTGCTAAGTGCATCTACCTGTAGCCTTCTATTAAGTGATGATGGGTCTTTCTTTAGACCTGAAACATAGACGTAAAAATGGATACTGTGGAGATTTTGAATTCCCCAGTTCAAAACTCACACCACAGAAATCTTCAAAGTATTACCTTGTTCTCCTTTCCCTTGATGTATTTGATTTCAAAATCAAAATCACTAGTCAAGGATAACCATCTTGCTTGTTTGGAATTCAACTTAGGTTGATGAAAGGGATACCTCATCCCTCCATGATCTAATATTAATACATATTTCCTACCAAGGAGGTAATTCCACCACATCTTCAATGCATGTACTATAACTACCAATTCTAGATCATGAGTCACATAGTTTGTTCATGCTCATTCAACTTTTTTGACTTATAGCATACAACATGTCCTTATTTCATGAGGACCCCACCAATCCCTTCATTGTAGACATATTTTCACACCAAAAATTATTTATCAGGGTCTGCTAAACCAACACTAGTTCATGTGTGAGTAAATATTTCAATCTCTCAAAGTTGGCTTGATATTCCATTGTCCACTTAAATGTAATTTCTTTCTTTTGCACTGTTGTGATTGGATTCCAAATCTTCGAAAAATTATGGATAAATCTCCTATAATTCCCAACCAAACCCATAAAGGATCTGACCCGTGTCACATTTTTAGGAACAAACCATTCTGTGATGCCTTTAATCTTCTCTAGGTATACCACTACTCCTTCCTTGGAGACAATATGCCCCAAACACTGAACCTCTAACTAGAAAAAAACACACTTGATGATTTTTGCATAGAGCTTGTGCTCTCTTACAAATTTCAATATAGTTGATAAGTGCTTTTCACGCTCCTCCTTCGTCTTTGAATAAAACAAGATATCATCAACAAAAAGTAACACAAATTTATCCGTATATGGGATGAGCATGTTGTTCATTAAACACATGAACATTGTTGAGGTTTTTGTAAGCCCAAATTGTACAACTACAAATTCATAGCGCTCATACCTAGTTCTAAAGGTTTTTTTTCTGAATATCTTCATATTTGATACATACTTGATGGTACCCTGATCTCAAAGCTATCTTTGAGAAGATTGTTTCTCCACTTAATTGGTCAAATATATCATCAATCCATGGCAAGGGATACCTTTTATTTATATTGGATCTGTTCAATTTCTTGTAATTGGTGCATATCCTTAGAGTTTTATATTTATTCTTTACAAACAACACATGTGCTCCTTAGGTTGATACACTGGGTTTTATATACCCTTTGACCAGTAATTTTTCAACTGTAGCTTCAATTCTACTAGTTATGGTGTACTCATCTAATATGGTGATTTAGATATTAGCGTTGATCCCAACAGTAATTCAATGGAAAAATAAATTTCCCTCCTTGGCGGAAGCCTTAGGATATCTTTAGGGAATACATCACTAAACTTTTTAAAAATGGGATGTTCTCTCAAGCCATCAGTGTGGCCTTCTGAATCAAAATTTATTTGAACACTGAATAAATTGCATCATTTCCTCCTACATGGTTTCATCTATTACATGGTGATTTTCCTGACTATCACAAAATTTCTCTATACTTGCAACATTATTATTCTTTCTCTATTGTTATTAAGGTCTTTGAGTGACTTTTTGAAGCAATCGACCGTGACCCTATGTATTTCCAACCAATCCATGCCAATTAGTACATCATATGATCTTGATGGTAGAAAATTCAATTCAACTAACATGGGCATGGTGTCCATTATAACCGGACATGATTTTATCACATTCTCAAGCTTCTTCTTATGCTTGATGACCAATTGGACGAGCCAAGAACTTTCATGTGTCGTGCTCTTCAATGCACACTTATCTATGTTAGAAAGTGTAGCAAGAAAGGCTCAATTTGACTTTAACCTTAGTCAAATCGAGTAAATCAAATTTCCACATAAGTAGGACAACTTGGAGGTAGTTAACTAATGTTACATGGATATTTCCACTCATTTAGCTCAACAAATTCAAGTTAGGGGCATGGAGTTCAGTCATACATGTGTTGATTTCTAAATTTTAAAAATCTAGTCCAGATATTTTCAGTTATACTCAGTTAACTGACCTCTAAATATTGATAGAGTTAGTTGAAGTTCAGTTGTGCAGTGAGACAACAATCTAACTCAAATATTTGTTATTTAAATGACCAATCAGCCCAAAATATCTCATTCATGCATGGAATTCGAATTTCTCAGCTGAGGTGGAGGGGATAAAGGCTAATGTAATAGTTAGTGTATACTAGTTGAGTGTAGTCAGGAGATCAATTCCTTGGGAATTGTGTAAGGAAATAGAGACCTTTCCTATTGTTTAGGAGCTTGAATTTTCTTATTATTTTACAAGTAAATAGGGGATGGAGGAGGAATAATTTGGCTAAGTGTTGGCTAGAGGCTCTCATTCAGCAAAGAGAACAATTATCCCTTTGCAATTTGTGCTCGGAGTTTGAGCAAGCAATTGTAATAGTTTCTTTATTCAATAGATTAATGCAAAGAGGCTTGAGGGGATTTTCCCATTTGGGTTCCCCTAGAAATCATTGTGTACTTGTGATTTTTCTAGTTTCTTGTATATGCATTTTGTTTTAAATTGTGATTTCTATTTCACAGATTAGTAGAGTGCAATTTGTCTCTCTTTTTTAGTTAGAAATCTTGATCAAATGCAATTTCTATCAAATTTATACATGGCATGAGGGCCCTGAAATCACATTAGAGACCAGTGTTTCAAATTTTTTCTTTAGGAATTTCGAGTTGCAGCTTTAGTGTAGCATATTTTCTTTAGATTCCAGAGAATGTCTTTTGACAAATTGATATTTGATTATGCATTGGAGGGAAGTTCAAATTTATGAGCTTGGATGGATTTGGGATCATCACAAGTGCCCAAGGAGTAGCATTCTGGAGCAACCAGAATATTGAAAAGTTTCCAGTCATTGAAGTCCTCATGTACAATGATAATTGAAGAACTAATGATTTTTTAGGAGGCATAGTTGATGGAACCCTAGCTCAGAGAAGATCTAGAAGACCCTATGTGCAGACTTCTTAACAGAGCTAGAAGGTTGTTAGTGGGTAGATCAGTGAGCCAATGTTTAGGGACAAAAAAAGGAGTAGTGATATTTGATATTGGCAGACTGAGGATCATATATATTTCCCACAGGGAGATCGAGACTCAGAGGGAGTCTAGTTTCAGATGGAGCAGCCCAATGGAAGCTTTTACTTCATGATTTGAGGATATTATACCAATTATTGCAGTAGTTATAACAATAGTGCGAAAGAAACAACAAATTAGTAGCAGTAGTAGTATGAGTATATCATATTTCACCATGCATATAGCTACACCTCCGGGTGTGAGGTGGGTTGATGTATAGCCTTAACCCCACAATTAAAAATAATTGGGAAGGATCCATAGGAGAGCAGTTGTAATATACTTTCCTCATGGCTCATTACCTTGCTACAGGGGCCCATAGTATTTAGTAAAAGAAGGATCAGTGCCTATTGGTACATTCAGATGCTAAGTAGCATAGAGCGGTGTTAATAACAATGCAGGAGGCATAATGCATAATCAACAACTATTTTGTTTTCCTAGTAGACAGTTGCAGAGACACAGGTGGTTCAATATTTTTTTTATGCCTCTTAGTTGTAGTTATTGCAGTAGTAGCATTAATAGTGATATATAGTGCTATAGTACATTCCACAAGTGTTATATAGGGGTGGTACAAAATTTGTTTCTTGCTAAGAGGGAGTGTTAGAAAGTGTAGCAAGAAAGGATCAATTTTACTTTAGCCTCAGTCAAATTGAATAAATTGAATTTCCACATCAACAAGACAACTTGGAGGCAGTTAAATAGTTTTAAATCACTCTTGTCACTCATTTATCTAAGTAAATTCGAGTTAGGGGCTTGGACTTCGATCATGCATGTGTTGATTACTAAATTTTAGCAATCTATTATAGTTATTTTCAATTGTACTCAGTTGATAGAATCAGTTTAAGGTTATTTGTGTAGTGAGACAACAATCTAACTCATATATCTATCAGTTAATTGATTAATCAACCCAAAATACCTCATGCATGCATGGAATTTTAATTTATCAGCTGAGGTGGAGGGGACAAAGGCTAGTGTAATAGTGAGTGTATACTAGGTGAGTGTACAGTTGTTGCACGTAGTTAGTGTGAAAATTCCAAACCGGAATCCTATTGCAACAACTGGAAATTATTCTCCTAATTTTTAATTTAATTTAACAATTTATTTTTTGTTTTATACGGTAAATAATGAATAAATCACACTACAATCTACAGAAATAAAAATTTCAAAGAATAAATGCTGGAAGAAATGCTAGCACACACACATAAAATTGACACAATTATTTTTAGACAAAAATTCCTTGGAAAAACCCAACTCGGGAAAACCAGTGCAGCAATTGAGGGTTTTATTATTATGTAGTAGTGAGAAAATATGAGTACAATTGGATGTTGAAATACTAGTAATCCTATAGAGAAAAATACTGGCAAAAATCTAGAGAGGAATTTTCCTCACCCACAGGCAATATCCCAGCATGACTTTCCTTCATAAATATATCCCTTCGACCCTCTACGTTGCTTTGTGTAGATTTTTGGATGTCTATCCTCATATTGATCTCTAATGAAGTTGTTTTTCCTTTTGATGACTAGAAATATGCTTCTTCGGAACTTTAGGACTCCTTCCTGGCCTTTTGGAACTAAAAACGTCTCTTCTTCTCAACAAATCGATTTTCCTCTAGAGACTATTGCGCTGCCCTAGCGTCAGCCTCTCTGTGGCTATTTTTCCTCTATGAAAATGTACTCGCTGGATATGTAATCACTTCCTCTAGCCTCATTGCCTCTTCCCCTCTCTCACTGCTTCTATCTCTAGCTCTCTCTCTCTCTCTAACGACTGACTGATGCTACTCTAGAAATCGATATGCTAATGAAATCGAACTCTACAAGTGATTTCTCCATCACCACATCGGCCTCCTTTTATAATCCTTTGTTGGAGCACCAACGACCAAGATTAAAACATAATCGATGGCTAGGAACATCTCTGGATCGATCTTTGTGATTTTCTAGAATATTCTAGCCTTATCGAAATTAATATTGATTAATTAACCAAATTCCCTAAGTTTAGAATTAAGAAATGTTTAATAATCGGCTAATAATATAATTGAGACACTTCTAGGCCGAATTTTCAGAAACGATTTTTGGGTTAGGGAGATCTCACATATTCTAGCCTCTCCACAAAGTTTCGTGGCTAGAACACATATGATGCTATAAAAACTAACACTCCCATCTCTTAGCGAGGAATGTGTTCTAGTAATGTTGTACACTTGGTACCAACACTTTGTTTATGCACCACCTCTTGTCACGTTGTTGATGTCTGTATGTTGTTTCCAAACAACCACTATGAAACTCTTATATGTGTTGCATATGTGTTGTTTTCGACCTTGTTGAGTTGTTGTCAACACTTAATATGCATTGCAACTCTATTTTTGTTGCTACTGTAGCATCTGCAACTAAAAAACATTGAAAACTGAAAAACTGTGTTTAGTATGATGTATTTGTCACCTGAGTCCTGACTGTTACTAGCATCTGCACTATCACTAAGGAATTTTTGCTACTGCTGACTCTGCACTGTGCCATCTGCACTCCTTCCAAATCTGCATTGTGCCTCCCATCATATGAATGCTACTAGTCTCTGCAACTGCCACTCTGGCATTTGACTGCACCAACTTCCACTGGTCCATCCTGTTACTAAATAATTTGGGCCCCCATAGCTAGGTATTGATCCAAGAGGTGGACTCCTCAACGAACCTTCCCATCTATAGCACTCTGGGGCTACAAAACCAAGTCACCTCACCTCACTCCTAGAGGTATATCGATGAACATATCGAAATATTCGTCCAGCCTGGAGGAAAGACTATTTATCTCTATTGAAGCTACATGTTGGTCCTATTTCTCCTCCTTTTCCTTCTTTCGGATAGGACACTGGTTATTGTAGTGGCCAAGATCACCACATTCGAATCACTTTACCTTTGGAAATTCCTACTTCTTATTCCTCTACTCCCCCTATTCCTAACTGGGACCCTTAGATGCAAGGGCTACATTCTCCTCCTCCTTCATCGTCTTATCCTCGATGTTTTTGCTGCCACTGATGGAGTTATTCTAAAGATATCATCTCAACTCCTCTTGCTACAAATAAACCCACATCTTGTCCCATCCTGGTAGCGTGTCTCTTCCTAATATACTTTGGAAAAATACTTGCCAATCCTCTGAGACATTGTTGAGAGCTAATCACACTAGCCTTGAAGATTGAGGCACTGCCCCAACAGCTGCTAGCTGGTCTCATACCTCCTGAATCCTGGTGAGGTAGGGATCTATGCCTTTCCCTGTCTACATCTGAATGAGCCTTAACATCTCCTTGAGGTACATCTTCCGATGCTCGAAATTACCCTGATAAAATGTGGCGAGAGCATCCCACATCTGCTTGGTAGTATCTTTATCATTTATATGTGAAATTACATGATCCTATACTCCATCTAAGATCAACTGCTTTGCTCGTTCCATATCCTTTCTATACTCCTTTAGGCCATCTACATATGTGGGGATTGACACTACATTATTAATGTAGGCTTTCAGGCCAAATTCATCTAGAAGGAAGGATATCCTTTCCTTCCAGATGACGTAGTTGGAAGCTCTATCGACCCTGTCCTAATCATGAATCCCTATAGTGGACATCTCTAATCAAGTAAAAAACTCCCTCTTTCCCTATGCTCGGTTATTTCTCTGCTACTCGCACTCTCTCCTGGAATGTGTGGCTCTGCTAGTTTCTACTGCCAATCTGCAACTCAAAATTCGAACTTACGACCCTGAGAGAAATTTTCCCTCAATGTGTGCTCTTCTTCCACCCAATGCAGGTTTTGCATTAGCAAACTGCTCCAAAAACCCTTTGCGTCTAGCTAGAGATATTCCTAACGAAAAACTTTGAGCTGCTCCCTCTCCCTATGGAATCACTCGATCTGGAAAATTTGAATTTTTCTGCTTATAAAAAAAATTGAATTTCCTCAAGCAGCTTTCCCCCCTCGCAGAATGGTTGTGCTTCCCTTGGGAATTTGTATCTGCTACCCACACTGAACAATGAAATTCCTTCCTTTCGCTTCTGATCTCTCTGGCTGATCAGCTGCGCTCTTATACCATGTGAAAATTCTAAAGTAAAATCCTATTGCAGCAACTAGAAATTATTCTCCTAATTGTTAATTTAATTTAACAGTTTATTTGTTGTTTTCTACGGTAAATAATGAATAAATCACACTGTAATATATAGAAATAAAAATGCAAAAGAATAAATTTTGGAAGAAATTCTAGCACACACACATAAAATTGACACAATTATTTCTGGACAAAAAGTCCCCAGAAAAACCCAACTCGGGAAAATCGGTGTAACAACTAACAGTTTGATTATTATGCAGTAGTGAGAAAATATGAGTACAACTGGATGCCGAAATGCTAGCAATCCTATAGAGAAAAATATTGGTAGAAATCTAGTGAGAAATTTTCCTCACCCCACAGGAAATCTCCCTACATGACTTTCCTTCAGAAATACGACCCTCTGACCCTTTGCGTAGCCTACTGGACGTCTAGCCTGAGACTGATCTCTAATGAAGTCATTTTGAGTTTTTTTGACTGAAAATATGCTTCTTCGACACTCTGGGACTCCTTCCCAACCTCTAGAACTGAAAGCGTCTCTCCTTCTCAGCACATTGATTTGCCTCTAGAGACTACTGCGCTAGCCCAACGTCGACCCCTTGGTGGCTCTTATGCCTCTCTACAAATGCACTCATTGGATTTGGAATCACTTCCTCCAACCTCACTGACTCTGCCCCTCTCTCACTGCTTTTATCTTTGACTCTTTCTCCAACAACTTAACATTGCTACTTTGGAAATAGATCTTCCAATTAAATCGAACACTTCAAGTTATTTCTCCATCACCACATCGACCCCCTCTTATAATCCTCTAATGGAGCACCAATGGCAAATATTAAAGCATAATTGATTGTTAGGATCATCTATGTGTCGATCAGTGTGAGTTTCTAGAATATTCTCTCCTTATCTCAATTAATATTTATTAATTAACCATATTCCCTATGTTTAGACTTAGGAAATATTTAAAAATCAGTTAATAATCTAATTGAGACACTTCTAGGTGGAATTTCCAGAAACGATTTCTGGGTTATGGAGATCTCATGTATTCTAGCCTCTCCAAAACGTTTTGTGGCTAGAACATATAAGATGCTAAAAGAATTAAAATTTAGGGGATCAATTCCCTTGGAATTATACAAGGAAATAGGGACATTTCCTATTGTTTAGGAGCTCGAATTTGTTCAGGATTGCGTAAGGAAATAGTGGATTAGAGGAGGAACAATTTGGCTAAGTGTTGGCTAGAGGATCTCATTCGACAAAGAGAACAATTATACTTTTTAAAGTTGTCCTTAGAGTCAGAACAAGCAATTTTAATAGTTTCTTTATTCAACTAATTAATGCAAAGAGGCTTGAGTGGTTTTTCCCCAGTTGGGTTCCACTATGAATCAATTTCTAGTTGCATGTATATGCATGTTGTTCTAACTTTTGATTTCTATTCCTGAGATTATTAGAGTAAAATTGTGTCTCTTTTTTTTAGTTCAAAATCTTAAGCAGTTGCAATTTCTATCGAATCTCTACACTCTACAACAGATGGACTCACATAAATTAAATTTGAGCATGGGTCAATTAAAATTAAAATAGACTGGTTATTGACTATCCCTTCCACTTCGACCATTGAATCTTGATGATCTACTTTTCTATTTCACAACACTGCATAAATGTGTGGGTTTCTTTCATCCACGTCATTTATTCTCTCTACCTCATGTACATTGTACAACCTTAGATTGTTCCTCTATATCTAGAGGCAATCCCTCTGTAGATAGTCTTCCAAACATTTCCAACATTATATGGGTTTTCACCTATACCCATTTGCTTCTTCTCTAGCAGGGTTAGAGGGTTGGTCATGACATGCAATAGTGGTGAACCTTGCACTTCCACCTTACTAGTGTTCTACAAATTCTTCCCCTTTCCCTTTAGAACTGGGCTTGCCCCTTGTTTTCCAATCAACTTTTTACTCACATTGATTCTTGGATTGATCATAAAAATACTTCAGTTTCCTAATGGCATCCTCTAGAGTTTGTGGCTCATCAAACTGTATTCATTCCCTTAATTTTTGGGGCAACCCACTAATATACCTTTGAATATTTGTTTTCCCATCCTTGAGGTAGGGAAAATACCTCAAAAAATCCAAGAACTTATTTGTATATTCATCAACTAATTTCTACCCTAACTTGAGTTCATTAAACTCCTTGGCTTTGTTATCATAGTACCTCTTAGAGAAGTACTTTTCCCTAAAATATCTTCCAAATATCCTACAATGAAACTCTTCCTCTTAAATGTTCTTAACATTCTTCAGGTCTTCCCACCATATATCATCCTTGCCTCTTTGGCTGAAGATGGATACTAATGCCTTCATATTTTTAGAGTAATTATGGACCCTGAAAAACTTCTTCATTCCAATTAATCATGCCTCTACTTCCTCAACCTTATTCAATTATCCATCAAATGTAGGTGTCTTTTCCTTCTTGAATTATTTTGGCATGAATTCCTTTCCCTTCCTTATTTTCTAACAATGCCTTTTCTTGTATCATTAGGAAGTTTCTCAAGACTTCCTATCGTCATTTCTAGGGTACTCAAAGGATTTCCAGCCCTTACTGTTTCTTCACTTCCTTGTCCATGTATCTTCTTGAACTTGTTTCCTTCTGCACCATCAACCTTCAACTCGTGTATTCCAAGTCCCAATGAATCTACTTAAACTTATAGTTGGCTCCAATTCATGTTGCTTTTGTCTCTACAGGTCTAATGAGATTTGTAATATGACTACATTAATTTTTTCTTGCCTTTTTGGGCCCTAAAAAGCTTCTCATTGTTAGCCTTGTATCTCCTTAGCTAAACGCTAACAATGAGTATCCATCCATTCAGGGGAACCTTCTTGATCTAAGTGGATATTGGTGGCAACCCACCTATTCCACTTGGAACCCCACTATTTTTTCTTTCAGTTTTTCATTTTCAACACATTTTACTATTTTTAGTTGTTTTTCAGTTCCTGAACTTCTGGAGCCGTTTTGAGGACCTAAACGATGCTTTTTTGGAAAACCGGGAACAACATGGAAGTTCCTTAGATTTTTCTCACTAAAAAGTTGTATCCCTTGGATAGATATTTCTAAAGGGGTATTGAGCACATCAAACAGGGATCATATGCCAAAGTTACGTCCCCGGGAAGTTGATGTACCAAATTACCCAAACAAGGCCCATAGTTTTAGCGCTTCATCTCCTAGGGTTACTTTTTTGGATGTTTAGGGTTTTCCAATGTTTCTCAACAATAAATAGGCCTTTGAGCCTCATTCTAATACATTTCAGAGGCCTGTAGCCACCACATCTCTTCTTAGAGATAATCTACCAGCACCCTAGCTAGTTTATTTCGATTATGTTTGTAAGCATATTTCAGGCATTTTATTTTAATGAAATGAAGTTTTATTTCCGCTGAATCTCTGTGTTTATGTTTATTTCTATATTTTATTGTGTTCCTGCATAAATCCAGATCAGTAGTATCAGAGCAGTCTTATTTTTCTATGTTTTTTCTTTGCATGTCCCCAACAAGGTTAGGGTATAAGGAGTTAGGGCTCAATCTGGTTGAAACCTTGCAATATCAGCCTCGCAAACCTCGACGATCTCCCATAGCGAAAGAAAAGAAAGATGAGGGAGCAGGAGATCCTATCAAAATATTGCTCGAGGAGGCTCTCGAGAAACAAAGAAATGTGATGATGGATAACCGTGCCCAGATCCTTCAACGGTTGCCCACCGGCGGCACATCTACATCCATCAGCCACTCTAGAGGTGCCATTCCTTTCAAGATACAAGTCAACTTTTGCATTCATGTGTTTGAAGGCTAGATATATGCACACACCATAGATAAATAGTTGAATTTTCTGTAAGGGTATTTCTCGGTCCATGATTTCTCTGACCGATAAAATATTACTTTTGCACTCCTCAAAGTCGCCCCCCATGTCAAAGACTGGTGGGAAACCTACTATGAGAAAAAGGACGGGAGGGAACCCTCTCTGTTCTCGGTCGCACGCACTTGTAATTCATTCCGATATGGAATCAAGGAGCAACATTACCCTGTGGGGAGCTATGAGGATAAGTACATCCAATGTACCATGTTGTGGCAGCAAAGGGATCAAGATGTGCACGAACTGACGAATTTATTCCATACCCTGCGCACAAAGTTGGGTATTAAATATTCAGAGAGACATTTGGTGCTCAAGTACCACATCTATTTGCACATATACATTCAGTAGTAAATGGAGTTCCTCGGCATTACCTCGCTTAGCACGGCATATCGCTATGCTACCAAGATCAAGCATAAATTTAAGCAGAAGAAGCGAGACTTTAGATCCATGAATCCGAAGCCATGGAAAGGTGCCCCCGAACCACAGAACAGGTGGAAAATACAAAGAGGGTTGACCCAAAACAACACCAAAAATCCAAAGAAGGAAATGGGGAAGTGGTGTGAATTTCATAACAGCCCCACACACAACACAAATGAGTGTCGAGCCAAATAGTCGTTGATAGCCGAACTGAATGCACCCGAATCAGATGCATGTTCTGATCCTGAGTCAGAACTAGAGAAGAGCGATGACAAAGGGAAGTGAATCATTGATACGGAACCTAGTGCTACCGTTTCCACCACCAAGCTCAAGAGGGAGGAGCCCAAGGATGTAGAGGAGGGGGAGCACCTCTTCGAGTCACTGATGCGGGTGAAGGGTTCTCCACTACAATTCCTTGTTGATAGCAGAAGCCAAAAGAACTTAATTTCAGTAGAGGTCGTGAAGCAGCTCGGCCTACCGACCACAGCACACCCTCAACCGTATAACATTGGGTAGCTTCACCAAGGAAGTGATTTCTGTGTCTACCAACAGTGACGTCATCTGTACAACATCAAGTCATTCACGGATGAGGTATTGTATGATGTTGCTCCTCTTGATGTGTATGATGTATTATTGGGCCAACTATACTTGTGGAAGCGACATGCATTGTATGAGTCTAGGACTCTTTTTTTTTTATTACTTTGGAAAATAAATTGTACAGAATACCGGAGGTAGTACCACATCCTACCATCTCTTTGACTACTGAAAAACAACGCAGTAAGATTATTTCCCAAACCAGGAAATTTATTTTCATTACAATTCACCTAGAAGGCAAGAAGAATATTATGGCCACAGCCTCGATACAGAGCTCCCCTACATGGTAGCAGCAGATGGACAAAGTCATGGAGGAATACGAGGATTACCCACAGAGGTTCCTCTACTCTATCAGGTCAAGAACAACATTTATCTAACAACAGGTGCGTTGTCGCCTGATGTTGTCATACCTCATGCGACCACATAGACAAAATCCACACATGTATAGTATAAGGCTGATAAAGCAACCAAATTTACTGAACGCATCCAGCACATCTGCCAGCAAGTCCACGACATCTTGGAAAAACCCAATGCCAATTACAATCAACGCCATGATCAACATAGGGGGCCACACAAATTCCAAGTGAGTGAAAAAGTGTGGCGACATTTGTCGAAGGAGTGCCTTGCTGCAAGCTTCGCCCACTCCGATATGGGCCATACACCATCACCAAGGCAAGTGGCTCACCGGGGACCAAGTTTAGCAGAATTTTCCTCATCTCATGAAGGAACTAAATGCAATGGGGAACACTACTTCCTAAGGGGGGAGAAATTATCCAGGTGGATATTGGTGGCCACCCGCCTATTCCACTTGGACCCCCACCATTGTTTCTTTCAGTTTTTTAGTTTCAGCACAATTTACTATTTTTAGCAGTTTTTTAGGTCCTGGACTTCTGGCGCCGTTTTGAGGCCCTAAATGATGTTTTTTGGGAATACTGGGAACAACATAGAAGCTCCTTTGATGTTTCTCACTCAAAATTTGTATTCCTCGGATATATATTTCCAACGGGGTATTGGACGCGTCAAACAGACATCATATGCCAAAGTTATATCTGCGAGAAGTTGATGTACCAATTTACCCAAACGGAGCCCACAATTTTGGTGCTTCATCTCCTAGGGTTAGGTTTTTGGATGTTTAGGGTTTTCCATTGTTTCTAAATAATAAATAGGCCTTCAAGCCTCATTTTAACACAGTTCAGAGGCCAATAACCGCCACATCTCTTTCAGAGATAAGTTACCAGTGCCCTAGCTAGTTTCTTTCCATTATGTCTGTAAGCATATTTCAGTTATTTGATTTTAATGAAAAGGAGTTTTATTTCTGCTGCATCTCTGTGTTTATGTTTATTTATGTATTTTATCGCATTATTTCATAAATCCGGATCATTGGTATCATAGTGGTATGTTATTTCTCTGTTTTTTCTTTGCATGTCCCCAACGAGGTCAGGGTATAAGGATTTAGGGCTCGATCTGGTTGAACCCTTGCAAGCTCAGCCTCACAAAACCCGACGAACTCCCATGGCGAAAGAAAAGAAATATGAGGGATTAGGATATATTATCAAAATATTGCTCCAGGAGGCCCTCGAAAAACAGTGGAATGCGATGATGGATAACTTTGCCCAGATCCTTCAACGACTACCCACCGAGGGCGCATATACATCCAATAGCCACTTTGGAGGCGCCACTACATTCAAGATACAAGTCAACTTAGAAATCTGTGTATTTGAAGTCCAGATAGATGCATACGTCGTAGATAGATGGTTGAATTTGATGGAAGGTTATTTCTCGGTCCATGATTTCTCTAACCAAGAAAATATTACTTTTGCACTCCTCAAAGTTGCCCCCCATGTCAAATACTGGTGGGAAACCTACTGTGATAAAAAGGACGGGAGGGAACCCTTTCTGTTCTCGTCCGCACCCACTTGGAATTTGTTCAGAGACAGAATCAAGGAACAATATTACCCTGTTGGGAGATATCAGGACAAGTACATCCAATGGACCACACTGCAGCAGCAAAGGGATCAAGATGTGCACAACCTGACGGATTTGTTCCATGCCCTGCGCACAAAGTTAGGTATTAAATATTTGGAGAGACATTTGGTACTCGAGTACTGTAGTTTTTTGCACAGATACATTCAGGAGGAAATTGGGTTCCTCGACATTACCTCACTTGGCACAGCATATCGCTATGCCGCCAAGATCAAGCAGTTTTTTAAGCAGAAGAAGCGAGACTTTGGATCCACGAATCTGACACCAGGGAAAGGCACCCCGGAACCGCAGAACAAAGGGAAAATCCAAAGCGAGGTGACTTAGAACTACACCACAAATCCATATAAGGACACGGGGAAGTGGTGTGAATTTCATAACAACCCCACTCACAGCACAAATGAGTGGTAGGCCAAATAGTCATTGGTGGCCGAACTGAAGGCATCTGAATCAGATGCTTGTTTTGATCCTGAGTCAGAACCAGACAAGGGCGATGACAAAGGGAAGCGAATCATTGATGCGGAACCCAGTGCTACCATTGCCACCACCAAGCTCAAGAGGGAGGAGCCCGAGGATCTAGAGGAGGGGGATCGCCTCTTCCAGTCGCAGATATGGGTGAAGGGTTATCCACCACAATTCCTTGTCGATAGCAGAAGCTAAAAGAACCTCATTTTAGCAGATTTCATGAAGTCATTTGGCCTACCGACCACATCACACCCACAATCGTATACTATTGGGTGGCTTCACCAAGAAAGAGATCTCTGCGTCCGCCAGCAGTGTCTCCTTCTGTACAGCAGCAAGCCATTCACAAATGAGGTATTGTGTGATGTTGCTCCTCTTGATGTTTCTGATGTATTATTGGGCCAACCATACTTGTGGAAGTGACATGCTTTGTATGAATCTAAGCCTCGTTCCATTTTTATTACTTTGGGAAATAAATTGTACAGGATACAAAAGGTAGTACCGCCTCTTGCCATCTCTTTGACTACTACAAAACAATGCAGTAAGATTATTTCCCAAAATAGGAAATTTATTTTCATTACAATTCACTCACAAGGCAAGAATAATATTATGGCCATAGCCTCAAAACAGGTGTCCCCTACATGGCAGCAACAGATGGAAAAATTCGTGGAGGATGTTTCCATACCGCATGTGACCACATAGACAGAATCCACGTATGTGCAGTCTAAGGCTGATAAAGCAACAAAATTTATTGAATGCATTTAGCACGTCCACCAGCACATCCCTGACATCTTGGACAAACTCAATGCCAAGTACAAGCAGTGTGATGATCAACATCGTGTGCCACACAATTTCCAGGTGGGTGACAAAGGGTGGCTACAGAAGGAGTGCCTCGTCGCAAGCTTCGCCCGCTTTGATATGGGCCATACACCATCACCAAGGCAAGTGGCTCATCGAGGACCAATTTCAGTAGAATTTTCCCCATCTCATGGAGGAACTCAATGCAATGGGGACCATTAATTCCTAAGGGGGGAGGAATGATCCAGGTGGATATTGGTGGCCACCCGCCTATTCCACTTGGACCCCCACGATTGTTTCTTTCATTTTTTCAGATTCAGCACAATTTACTATTTTTAGCAGTTTTTGTGTCCTAAACATCCGCAGTAGTTTTGAGGCCCTAAACGACGCTTTTTGGGAAAACTGGGAACAACATGGAAGTTCCTTTGATTTTTCTCACTCAAAATTTGTATTTTCTCAGATATATCTTTCTAACGAGGTATTGAGCGCGTCAAACGAAGATCATATCACAATGTTACGTCCCCAGGAAGTTGATGTACCAATTTACCCAAACAGGGCCCATAATTTTGGTGCTTCATCTCCTAGGGTTAGGTTTTTAGATGTTTAGGGTTTTCCATTGTTTCTCAACAATAGATAAGACTTAGAGCCTCATTGTAACACAGTTAAGAGGCTGGTAACCACCACATATTTTCTTAGATATAAGATACCAGCTTTCCTAGCTAGTTTATTTCCATTATGTCTATTAGCATATTTCAAACATTTGATTTTAATGAAATGAAGTTTTATTTCCACTACATCTTTGTGTTTATGTTTATCTATGTGTTTTATTTTTTTCTTGCATAAATCTAGATTAGTGGTATTATAGCAGTTTACTCTTTCTCTGTTTTTTCTTTGCATGTCCCCAACGAGGTCAGGGTATAAGGAGTTAGGGCTCAATCTGGCTGAACCCTTACAAGATCATCCTCGCAAATCCTGATGACCTCCCATGGCGAAAGAAAATAAAGACAAGGGAGCAAGAGATCCTATCAAAATATTGCTCGAGGAGGCCCTCCAGAAATAGAGGAACGTGATGATGGATAACTTTTCCTAGATCCTTCAATGACTGCCCACCGGTGGCGCATCTCCATCCAACGGCCACTCTAGAGGCGCCACTCCTTTCAAGGTATAAGTCAACTTCGACATTCCTATATTTTAAGGCTAGATAGATGCAAACATCATAGATAGATGGTTGAATTTGTTGGAAGGGTATTTCTCGGTCCATGACTTCTCTGACCGAGAAAAGATTACTTTTTCACTCGTCAAAGCCACCCCCCATGTCAAAGACTGGTGGGAAACCTACTATGAGAAAAAGGATGGGAGGGAACCCTCTCTATTCTCGACCGCACCCACTTGGAAATCATTCTGAGATGGCATCAAGGAACAATATTACCCTGTGGGGAGCTATTAGAACAAGTACATCCAAAGGACCACATTTTGGAAACAAAGGGATCAAGATGTGCATGAACTGACAAATTTGTTCCATACCCTGTACACAAATTTGGGTATTAAAGATTCAGAGAGACATTTGGTGCTCAAGTACTGCATTTGTTTGCACAGATACATTCAAGAGGAAATGGAGTTCCTCAACATTACCTCACTTGGCACAGCATATCGCTAGGCTGCCAAGATGGAGCAGAAATTTAAGCATAAGAAGCGAGACTTCGGATCCACGAATACGAAGCCGGGGAAAGGCACCCCCGAAATGCATAACAAGGGGTGAAACCAAAGAGGGGTGACTCGAAACAACACCACAAATCCAAATAAGGACACGAGGAAGTGGTGTGAATTTCATAAAATCCCCACTCACAACAAAAATGAGTGTCAGGCCAAACGGTCATTGGTGGTTGAACTGAAATCACCTGAATCAAATGCATGTTCTGATTCTGAGTCATAACCAGACAAGGGCGATGAAAAAGGGAAGTGAATCATTGATGCGAAACCTAGTGCCACCGTTGCCACCACCAAGCTCCAGATGGAGGAGCCCTAGGATCTAGAGGAGGGGGAGCGTCTCTTCCAGTCGCAAATGTGGGTGAAGGGTTCTCCACTACAATTCCTTGTCAATAGCAAAAGCCAAAATAACCTAATTTCAGCATTGGTTTTGAAGTGGCTTGGCCTACTAACCACGGCATACCCGAAACCATATACCATTGGGATTCTAGAACTTAATTTTTCCTTTATTTGACTGTTTACAGGGGTCTGAGGGTTTAATACGCAGAACGTGCGGGATGTGCTGCAGGCTATAGAGAAAATATATGTGGATCTGCATGCAAGGGCTAGGAAAAGTGCGGAGTTAGACTTTTTAGGTTTTTAATGAGATTTTCTCTAATTCCAAGACTTGGTTTAGGAAAATTGGGGTTTTATAATTCTAAGGGAGCGTAATACAGGCAATGATGAACTTGTATTGAATGTCAAATGTCATGGTGACAAAATAATGTGTAACAGATTGCCCCTTAAAGTGTGAAGTCTGGGGTAGTTCTGAAGAGTGAAGTGCTTTATCTTTCTGAGGATTGGATTGCGGACATACCATTCAAAAACCTATAAAAACATTCAATGCAAACATATATATGTATATCATCACTGAGATAGGCATTCCCATACTCAGATCAAAACTAACTACATGTACTAGAACAGAAATGATTTTAAAATTACATCAATAGTAGACACAGTATGGATGCAGCCATCTGTAATAAGTATTCTATTGTATCATGGATAATAAAACTCCTCGCAACCTAGATGGTGGAAACTAGATCCAGGATCTGGATTTCCACTTCCCGAACTAGTACGATTCTATCCATGCGATTGATTATGTCGAAGTCGAACATGGTAGAAACCACTTGATTACCAGTCAATGATGTGAATTGTTAACAAGTGTGAGAGAAACCACCAATAATGAAAATGGCTCTCAAAGTACTCAATACAATCCACGAAGTGTGAATGAATGATTTTCAATCAAACACTGCACATAATCATTCGATTGAAGGTCAATGATGCAACCTGTCATCGAAGGCGAGAAATCTACCATTAGGGCATGCAGGTCCCAAGGTACTGATAGGATTCTAAATCAACTTTCTAGATGATGAGTTTTCGTCGATAGAAAGTGACCCGTCATAGGAAAGCCTACGACACAAAACCATTTGATCAAGTTTTGAAGAAATTTTTAGCAAGGACTGACTCAGGGATGGTCAACGCAAATGGAGACAAATGTTTGCAATGAATGGTTTTATTTGAACTATCTCTTGAACACATAATGACACTGCAGATGGTTTGGTAACAATTGACCTATAGCTAATACCCAGAAATAGGTTGAAGACTTTCAATGTGGTTTGATTAACTATTAGACAAAGGATTTTCCTAACCCAGGTACAAGTGTGACAAAAAGTGTCATGTTCCAGAGTGGGAAATAAATTGTACAGGATACCGAAGGTAGTACCGCCTCTTGCCATCTCTTTGACTATTGCAAAACAATGCAGTAAGATTATTTCCCAAAATAGGAAATTTATTTTCATTACAATTCACCCACAAGGCAAGAATAATATTATGGCCATAGCCTCGAAACAGGGGTCCCCTACATGGCAGTGACTGATGGACAAATTCGTGGAGGAATACGAGGACAATTTCTCCTCACCCACAGAGGTTCCTCTACACTATCAAGTCAAGCACTCCATTGATCTGACCCCAAGAATTTCATCATCTGATGTTTCCATACCTCATGTGACCACATAGACAGAATCCACGTATGTGCAGTATAAGGCTGATAAAGCAACAAAATTTATTGAATGCATCTAGCACGTCCGCCAGCGCGTCCCCGACATCTTGGACAAACTCAATGCCAAGTACAAGCAGCGTGATGATCAGCATCGTGTGCCACACAATTTCCAGGTGGGTGACAAAGGGTGGCTACAGAAGGAGTGCCTCGCCGCAAACTTCGCCCGCTCTGATATGGGCCATACACCATCACCAAGGCAAGTGGCTCATCGAGGACCAATTTCAGCAGAATTTTCCCCATCTCATGGAGGAACTCAATGCAATGGGGACCATTAATTCCTAAGGGGGGAGGAATGATCCAGGTGGATATTGGTGGCCACCCGCCTATTCCACTTGGACCCCCACCATTGTTTCTTTCATTTTTTCAGATTCAGCACAATTTACTATTTTTAGCAGTTTTTGTGTCCTAAACATCCGCAGTCGTTTTGAGACCCTAAATGATGCTTTTTGGGAAAATTGGGAACAACATGGAAGTTCCTTTGATTTTTCTCACTCAAAATTTGTATTTTCTCAGATATATCTTTCTAACGAGGTATTGAGCGCGTCAAACAAAGATCATATCACAATGTTACGTCCCCAGGAAGTTGACGTACCAATTTACCCAAACGGGGCCCATAATTTTGGTGCTTCATCTCCTAGGGTTAGGTTTTTAGATGTTTAGGGTTTTCCATTGTTTCTAAACAATAGATAAGACTTAGAGCCTCATTGTAACACAGTTAAGAGGCTGGTAACCACCACATATTTTCTTAGATATAAGATACCAGCTTTCCTAGCTAGTTTATTTCCATTATGTATATTAGCATATTTCAGACATTTGATTTTAATGAAATGAAGTTTTATTTACACTGCATCTTTGTGTTTATGTTTATCTATGTGTTTTATTTTTTTCTTGCATAAATCTAGATCAGTGGTATTATATCGGTCTGCTCTTTCTCTGTTTTTTCTTTGCATGTCCCCAATGAGGTCAGGGTATAAGGAGTTAGGGCTCAATCTGGCTGAACCCTTACAAGATCATCCTCGCAAAGCCGATGACCTCCCATGGTGGAAGAAAATAAAGACAAGGGAGCAAGAGATCCTATCAAAATATTGCTCGAGGAGGCCCTCCAAAAATAGAGGAACGCGATGATGGATAACTTTTCCCAGATCCTTCAATGACTGCCCACCGATGGCGCTTCTCCATCCAACGGCCACTCTAGAGGTGCCACTCCTTTCAAGGTATAATTCAACTTCGACATTTCTATATTTTAAGGCTAGATAGATGCAAACATCATAGATAGATGGTTGAATTTGTTGGAGGGTATTTCTTGGTCCATTACTTCTCTGACCAAGAAAATATTACTTTTTCACCTGTCAAAGCCGCCCCCCATGTCAAAGACTGGTGGGAAACCTACTATGAGAAAAAGGATGGGAGGGAACCCTCTCTATTCTCGACCACACCCACTTGGAAATCATTCTGAGATGGCATCAAGGAACAATATTACCCTGTGGGGAGCTATTAGAACAAGTACATCCAAAGGACACATTTCGGAAACAAAGGGATCAAGATGTGCATGAACTGACAAATTTGTTCCATACCCTGTGCACAAAGTTGGGTATTAAAGATTCAGAGAGACATTTGGTGCTCAAGTACTGCATTTGTTTGCACAGATACATTCAAGAGGAAATGGAGTTCCTCAACATTACCTCACTTGGCACGGCATATCGCTAGGCTGCCAAGATGGAGCAGAAATTTAAGCATAAGAAGCGAGACTTCGGATCCGCGAATACAAAGCCGGGGAAAGGCATCCCCGAAACGCATAACAAGGGTTGAAGCCAAAGAGGGGTGACTCGAAACAACACCACAAATCCAAATAAGGACACGAGGAAGTGGTGTGAATTTCATAAAATCCCCACTCACAACACAAATGAGTGTCAGGCCAAACGGTCATTGGTGGTCGAACTGAAATCACCCGAATCAAATGCACGTTCTAATTCTGAGTCAGAACCAGAAAAGGGCGATGAAAAAGGGAAGCGAATCATTGATGTGAAACCTAGTGCCACCGTTGCCACCACCAAGCTCTAGATGGAGGAGCCCTAGGATCTAGAGGAGGGGGAGTGCCTCTTCCAGTCGCAAATGTGGGTGAAGGGTTCTCCACTACAATTCCTTGTCAATAGCGAAAGCCAAAATAACCTAATTTCAGCATTGTTTGTGAAGTGGCTTGGCCTACTAACCACGGCATACCCGAAACCATATACCATTGGGCTTCTAGAACTTAATTTTTCCTTTAGTTGACTGTTTACAGGGGTCTGCAGGTTTAATACACAGAACATGCGGGATGTGCCGCAGGCTATAGAGAAAATATTTGTGGATCTGCAGACAAGGGCTAGGAAAAGTGCGGAGTTAGACTTTTTAGGGTTTTAATGAGCTTTTATCCAATTCCAAGACTTGGTTTAGAAACATTGGGGTTTTATACTTCTAAGGGAGCATAATATAGGTAATGATGAACTTGTATTGACAGTTAAATGTCATGGTGACAAAATAACGTGTAACAGATTGCCCCTTAAAGTGCGAAGTTTGGGGTAGTTCTGAAGAGTGAAGTGCTTTATCTTTCTGAGGATTGGATTGCAGACATACCATTCGAAAACCTATAAAAACATTCAATGCAAACATATATATTTATATCATCGCTGAGATAGGCATTCCCATACTCAGATCAAAACTAACTACATGTACTGGTACAGAAATGATTTTAAAATTACATCAATAGTAGACACAGTATGGATGCAGCCATCTGTAATAAGTATTCTATTGTATCATGGATAATAAAACTCCTCGCAACTTGGATGGTGGAAACTAGATCGAGGATCTTGATTTCCGCTTCCCGAACTAGTACGATTTTATCCATGCGATTGATTATGTAGAAGTCGAACATGGTAGAAAACACTTGATTACCAGTCAATGATGTGAATTGTTAACAAGTGTGAGAGAACCACCAATAATGAAAATGGCTCTCAAAGTACTCAATACAATCCACGAAGTGTGAATGAATTATTTTCAATCGAACACTGCACATAATCATTCGATCGAAGTTCAATGATGCAACCTGTCGTCGAAGGCGAGAAAACTACCATTAGGGCATGCAGGTCCCAAGGTACTGATAGGATTCTAAATCAAATTTCTAGATGATGAGTTGTCGTCGATAGAAAGTGACCCGTCATAGGAAATCCTACGACACAAAACCATTTGATCAAGTTTTGAAGAAATTTTTAGCAAGGACTGACTCAGGGATGGTCAACGCGAATGGAGACAAATGTTTGCAATGAATGGTTTTATTTGAACTATCTCTTGAACACATAATGACACTGCAGATGGTTTGGTAACAATTGACCTATAGCTAATACCCAGAAACGGGCTGAAGACTTTCAATGTGGTTTGATTAACTATTAGACAAAGGATTTTCCTAACCCAGGTACAAGTGTGACAAAAAGTGACATGTTCAAGAGTGGTATACTGCTTTTCAAAAAAAGGGTGACAACTGGATTCATTTTCTCTCTTTTCCCCCACCATTTCTGGAAAGTACCTCTTTATTTTTGACAGGAGGATAACATTTTCTTGTTGTGTAAGCTCATCCTTAGGATGAGTCCAACTTAGTATTAAAATCAAACCCTAAGAAGGAGTGGTTTGTTCCTGTTTGTAATCGACGGGTCCTTTACTGTTAAATTTTAACGAGTCCAGTACAAGTGAAACTCAGTGTTTTTCAATTTTAAGGAGACAGAAGAAAAACATAAGAAAACTCTGTGGTTGTTCCTTTTCATAAATTTACTCTCTCAAGCCCAAAAAAGGATAAAATAATACAAGAGAGAACTCTATTGACCATGATTAATCCTTTTTCCTAAATAGTCCATTTCAGTCCGGAAAAGGGGTAAACTTATATTGAAGGGATGACTGTTCATTTCCTTTAACGAGTTCGAATAGTCAAGTACTTGGCGATATTTTCATATTTAGAGAGTCTAAAAAGTGCTTAAAAGAGAACTCCAGGGTTTCGCTTTTTCATAATTTTTCAAGAGCCCGAAAAAGTGATAAAAGTGTACTCATCATCAAAATAATTCTTTTCATCAGAAAAATCTGTATTCTGCACAAAAACTCGGAAGATTAAACATACCTGCTTCCAATAAGTAAAAACATTTTAAAAATTACTTTTTAAAGTGGAAAATAAGTAAAATAATATTTTATTCATTCAAAAAATCTTATAAAAAGGAGTTTAACAAAATATTTTTCACCTTTTGTCTTCAGAGTTGTAAATTGAGAGCGTTTAGCAGAAAAGTTTCGGAGCTGATAACGGGATAACCGACCGCTCAAATCGAGATTCGTCAGAACCAGGTAATCCACAACACTATTCTCTTTATTTCTATCCGATTAAATTTTCTTTTTAGGTTTTAAAATCACTTTTTGAGGAGAAATTAGGTTAAAAATTCTACTATCGGGGGCCTACGGGTTATATATGTGTAACTTGCGGACCCCGATAATTTTCTTGAAGGAAAATTATCGGGCTACCGCAGTTTTCATGTAGAGTACATGCGGACGTACGCACTGTCTCTACACAAAAACTGCGGAGCCACCGTGACCAAATGAAAAATGATAATTAATCTCAAAAATGGTTAAAATTTCTCACTCTAAAAGTTTCTAATCTTCAAATGCGTCCATTTGTAGACTATTCCACAATGCTAGAGTGGAGATAACGCGAGCATGAAGGTACAAACGATGTGGATATGAATGATCAAGCCACAATGCATGTGCTTAAAAATTGTGGTTTGTATAAATTTCGGGCAATTCAAGTTATGAGGGCACAAGTGGAACTGATGACATGGCTAGTGAACAAGTGGGATGTTCAAAATCAGTGTTTCATCATTGGCGATCATCGGCTTGAACTTGAGCTCAAAGATATTTATTTTCTCACCGGCTTATCCAAAAGAGGAGAAAAAATTTCTTTGTTTGGAGCTAGGCAGGGTGGCCTACCCGTTGCTAGTTACAAACAAGAATTTTTCAGTGATGAAGCAGATCCCAAAGATAACCACATAGATATAAAGACAATCTTGCGACTTGATATTAAATTTATTGCATTCACAGTAACCAGGTTGTGTGGAAGCGCGACTCCACATGTGGCCACCAAGTCTCAGATTCAGGCTGCAGTTGAATGTTCCAGAGGCACCATTTTCAACTGGTGCGAAGGGGTATTGGTCAATATGAAAGGCTAACTAACAAGAATAAAAAATGCAAAGTTGAAAAACTTTGGGTATGGTGCCATCTTGATCTCTTTTTCTTTCGAGAGGATTCCATTCCTCGCCCCTCAGCTTATTCCTGTTGATCGTGGTGAACTTAGAGAGCCTTGTATGGTACGATGGGTTGCATTGATGGCCCGCCATGGTGGCGACGGCCATTTGGTGGTTCAGTTTACTCTTGCATATTTTATGTGGCTTCAGAACCAAATATTCAAAATTGAAGATTTTCCATATGTGGGTATAGACTTTAGAGGTGATACCGAGATGTCCTTACCTCCAGGGGCACAATGGGACGAATCAGGTAAGCGAATCATTTTGATGTGTTTTAACTCTAATTTTTATTTGTTTTTTAAATCGTTCAATACTAATAACAAAATTTTAAATGCAGATGTTGGTCCACGACGGCCAGCTACACTCCGCTGCTTTGAAAGGCAGCAAACAGAGCCCATAGCATAGCCACTGGATCAGGTAGCATAAATCCTCACTGACATAGAACACAACCTAGAGAGGTTGACTATAGATATCCCTGAGACATCGACAAACGACATTCCTCTTCGTCTCCAGAGACATGTTACTGGTGTTCCAGGCCAGTTTAGGAGATTCCTGCACAAGGTGGCGCATGCGATAGTCTACTACCATGATCATCACCACGGATAGTGGATGATCATCATGGATTGACATTTTTTTCTTTTTGTATCAGTATCTTTCAGATCATAACGTGTTTTAAACCTATGATCGCAGACGATTTAATATTTTTTGAAAACCAAAATCTCTATCTATGATATTACTACTTTCTCTAACTATTTTGTTCAACATGTATCAAATGTTGTTTGGTTTACTGTTTAACATTGAAAATGTCTATTTAGAACATGATTAGCTAATGCATCAGCTAATGTGTTTAAATTTCTTGAAATGTGTTGATATTCGATGTAATCAAATTTTCTTTCCAAGAGACGAACCTTCAAAAATAATCTTAATAACACTGGATTGATAATTGTGTATACTCTGTTTAAATGTAATACAATGAGTTTTGAATCTGGCCTTATGATCAAACATCGAATACCAAATGAAATGGAATCAGATAATAACTCAATCACTGCGCTATATTCTGAAATATTATTCGTTGTTTGACCAAGGCTTACCCCATGCATAGAAACTAACTCATCAGTGGATGAATAGATAACCCAACCTGCAGAAGAAATATTATGTGTACTACGACAGGCACCATTAGAAAAACCAATGTATGTTTGAAGGGATGTCGACATCTACAATATCAAGAGTAATCAAGATAAGCAAATATAATGGTAAAAACTAGGCACACCTACTTAATCTAAGGCACACTAACTAGAAAAATAACTAATATACAAGTGAGATCTTCACACAAGAATCAAGCATAATATCTCTTCAAATAAAGACCGTTTCTGGGTTTATCTAAAGACACCCCGTCATAATCAGTCAAGTCATAGGCCCCTTTGGCAAGCACCCGCTTGACAATGTAAGGACCATGCCACATTGGTTCGAATTTCCCAGCTCCTAGCTTATCGTTAGCTTGATCATATACTAAGACTAGGTCACCTTCTAAAAAAACACTAGGTGTAACACTTCGATCATACTGAGCTTTAACGCATTTTTTATGAGCTTCGACTGCTAATGCAGCGGTGCAACGAGTCTCATCTAATTGTGCTAAGTAAAAAAATTGTTTTTACTCTTCAGAGGTAGCTGGTAGTAACTCTATGGCTAATTGGAGTTACGGTATTTCGCATTCAATGGGTAACACAGCTTCTAAACCATAAACCAATTGATAAGGAGTGAACCCTATCGCAGTTTTCGCTGAGGTTTGGTGTGCCCATAATGCCAAAAAAATCATGGTATGCCAATTCGATTTGTGAGTTCCAATAATCCATTTGATCATGGTAGTTAAAAATTTATTAACGGCTTCAACCTGACCATTAGCCTGTGGGTAATATGGAGTAGAATTATCATGGTGCAGGCTAAGTTGATCAGAAATTTTGGTCATCATTATATTTCGAAAATGACTCCCATGGTCAGTGGTAATAGCTTGGGGTACACCGAACGAGAAATCACGTGATTGAATACGAACGTAGTTGTAGTCTTGCCATCAGCCGCAAATGTAGGCACTCCTCAACCCATTTAGTAAAGTAATCTACTCTGAGAATAATATACCCATGCCCCCCGACCGAGTGAGGGTTACATGTAATGAAATAAATGCCCATTTCGAAAAAGGACTGACAGAAATTATGGGGTGAAGAGGAGTTGGTGGTGCACGCATTTTCCGATCAAATATTTTAGATTTGTGGCATTTTCGGACCGCAACAATGCAATCTTTGAATAATGACGGCCAAAAATAGCCAATGCACAATATCTTTTGGGTTGTGGCGTGCCCAGACATATGACCACCACATTCTCCAGAGTGGTAGTCATTCAAAACCATTTCAGCTTCCTCATGAGTTATGCAACCTCGAAAAACAGAATTTGCACCACGACGATAAAGTGTGTCCCCAACAATATTGTATTTCTGAGATTGGTAATGGATCTTTCATCGATTTGAATGTGAAAGCCTAGGCTGAAAGGTTTGGGTTTGAAGATAAATTTTGATATCTCCATACCATGGATCTAATGTACTGATAAGAAACAGAGATTCATCTGCAATGAAATGATCTACCACAGTTTCCATCTCAGTATTGGGAAAGTCACAAATAAGTTCTGCACACCAGCGATTTCTTTGATTTAGACTTTTCGAATTCCAAATAAAACTCTTGTAGGATAACAATCCATTTAGATTATTTGCCCCCAAGTAATTGTTTTGTCAAAATATACATCGATGGGTTGCAATTAGAAATTATTATTGTTTTACGTAATAGTATGTAATGACGAAATCTTTGGACAGCTTGAACGGTTGCCAAGGCCAATTTCTCCACATGTGAATATTTAATTTCGGTTGGATTCAAATATCTACTTAGATAGTAAATCACATGCTCATTGTGAAATTCATCCTCTTAAACTAAAACCATTCTAATGGTGGAATCAGAGGCTGCTAGGTATAAAAAGTAGTCTTGGTTGTAATTGGGTGGATGCAATAACGGTGCATGGGTTAACGAGTGTTTTAGAGAATCAAAATATTGATCAGCAATCTCATCCCAAATAAAAGGAACATTCTGTTTCAACAGCCTGGTAAAACCTTTTGTTAACTCAGCATAGTTCGGGATAAATCTACGCAGAAATTTTTCTTTCCCTTGCAAAATTTGGAGTTGGCGAAGTGTGGAAGGAGGAGGTAAATTTATGATGGCCTCAACCTTTGAGGGATCGACACGAATGCCAGATTTGGAAACAACAAATCCCAATAATCGTCCAGATTGCACACAAAAAACACACTTGTGTGGATTCAAACGAATCTTGTAATGCCTACATCTCATAAAAATTGCTCGTAAATGAGTAGGATGATCTTCCCTGTGTAAGGGGTGAGCAGGTAAATCATCCAGATATGGTTGCATAATATGTTTGATGTCATGAAAATTGTAAGACATTGCCTTTTAAAAAGTTGCACCAACATTCTTTAACCCAAAAGGTAATTTACAATAAGCAAATGTTCCCTAAGGAAAGATGAATGTTGTTTTTGGTTGATCAGCAGGGAGTATGTTTATTTGATTATATCCTGAAAATCCATCCATAAATAAAAACATCTCATTTCCAGCACATCAATGATTTGGTCGATATAAGGGGTAGGATAATTGTCTTTTGGACAGGGTTTATTAATATACTTATAATCGACACATACTCGTATAGTCCCTTTTTTTTTGTAACGGAAACTATATTAGATACCCAATGCGTTAATGGGATTGGATAAATAAATCATGCTCTTAATAGTTTCTCAACTTCAGCTTTAATAGCAGCAGCTTTTCGCGGATGTATCGGACGTAAACATTGTCTAATAGGTTTTGCATCCGGGTATGCCTTTATTTCATGAACGACAATTTTTGGATCAATTCCTGGCATTTCTTCGTAGGACCAGGAAAATATGTTGTGGAATTCTTGAAATAGGGCTTTATATGTATTAATTTCTTCAATCGTACATGAAGCTCATGTATGAACATTTTCAACAACTCTAGGTTTAACTGATATGTCAATTGGAACAGTTGTAGAAATGTTTCCCAAATTAATCTCATAATCTAAGTTTGTAATCATGATTGGATTCTGAGGTTCCTTGACATAATCAATTGTAAAAATTGACGAAAAATAATTTTCAAATCTATCAAGTTCATGGAAAAACGAAGATCTATGGTGTAGATTATCCCAAGGTGATTCATCCATAGACAAAATTTCACGAATACTTTCATCAGTATAAAACACTTGTTGAAAAGGATCGGAAATAGATGTCAAGGCTAAGCTTGATAGTGAAGAAGATTCTTCAGTGACCACATTCATTGGATCAAGATTAGTTGAAGGTGTGTTAGAAAATTATTGTACCGTTGTATATGCTATCTCAAAAGGACTCAAAGGCATCTCGCCATTGAAAGAATCCATTCTGAAGGCACTATCCAAGGATCATCAAATGGAATAGTGCTTGATGAAATCATATTGATATTAGCAATGGTATGCGGTATGTTGGGTGGAGGCATAGAAAAATTTCCCATCAAAACAGAATATTTTACTAAACCTACTCCAACATCTTCATAAGGAATAGTCGATTTTCCAACATGCTGAATACTATCTATAGAGGCTGGATCAGACGAATAATATGATAGCTGGTCGATTTTCACAATATTTCCTTTATGAAGAAACATGATTAACCAAAATACTAAAGACACAACAGCAATCATAGCATAAGACCAACTTCGACCCAGAAGAAGGTTATAATCCAGAGGGGCATCAACTACTTCCACATCTATATTAACAGTTTTACCTTCGACCTCTATAGGTAGATCCTGTAAAATTCCGTACGGATGGAATCCTCGTCCATCAAAATCTTTAAGGATTGTCGGAGATTGGTTGATCGTCCAAGACCCAAGACTTTTCCAATAATTTAATGACATAATGCACGTGGATGCCCCCTCATCAATTACAGTACGAAAAATTCGTCTGTTTTTTACTAATACCGGAATTTGAAAATCCATCTGATGGGGTAGTCTCGGTGTAAAATTTTCTAAATCGGATACCATAAGGTTAGAATCCTGAGGATCTATAGCTCCAATAAATGATAAAATTAATTTCCTTTGTGTTGGACATGATTGCAACACTTCTAAGGCTGACATTGTTGAAGGGGAAATTGCCAAGTCTTAAACAATGTTGTAGTTCTGAGCAGCTCGCGCATGTGGATTGAATGTTGACTTCCGAAGTACACCTTTAGCAGGCGGTTTAATTACTAGATCAGGATTAGGTTTCTCGATATGGAGTGGATTAAAAACCGAAGGAGATGTAGCTGGTGTTGAATTAGAATTTTCTACTTCTTTACCAGTAACAGGAATTTTACTTCCATAGTCTTGCGATCACGTCGCAACCATAACCTCAGACATCATTAAAATATTTGTTGATGAGTGTGAAGAATATCCTATCATTTTTCTATCTTGAGTAGGAAAAGGATCCTTTAAGATAGCGGGTGTGGGAGAACCTTTGACGAATTTAGAGACCTCAGATCGATGCAGGCACTCTTTAATAAAGTGATCCTCGTCACAGATAAGACAAGGATAACGAGGTTTTCGTTTATCGTCAGATGGTTCAGTTTTTTTGGTTTTCTCTTTAGGCAACGAAGTCTATTTGCTTTTATTCTTACCTTTCTTCATATTACCGGTTTTGGATTTATTTGTAGATGAATCAACAACGTGAATTTCGGCAAAAGTTTCAAGGGAAGAATCTCCTTTCGGTGAATCAGGTAAAGTTATTATAGGAGAATTAATTTTTGATGACTTATTCTTACTTTTATTTGTGGTAACTAAACCAATTACACCATCTGCAGCATGAGATCCTGAAGGAGTTGCAGTTATTTGACCAGGATGTGGTAAATCAGGAATTTTTTCATACAAAGTACCAGACTGTGTATATACAAGGTCTAAGTACTGAGCTTGAGCAATGACCTATTCCTCAGTAACGAATCCTCCCTTAGCCACATCTTCAGTGATCTTTGGAAGTAATGATTTGATGAACCATTTTGCCAAGATCTGATCTGGAATAAAAACTTTCACCAAACATCTTCTACGTCTCCATTCATGTATGTGATCGGATATGTACGTAGACGTAGATTTTTTTAATGAAGTCAATAATTCTGTGCCATTGTCGTATCTGACTGGAAACTGAAAATGTATTAAGGAAGCAGTTGCTAAATCATTGAAATTGTTCAATGATCCACGCGGTAATTCAATGTACCATTTAGCAGCTAATCCTATCATTGTTCTATGAAAGAGTCTTAATCGAATAGAATCATCAATCAAAGAGTTGGATGTGCACCAAAGGTGGTAAGTCATGACATGGTTCGAGGGGTCCTCTCCCGATTTCCCTTCAAATTTAGGGATATCACTGGGCAACTTATTTGGCATTGGCGGCCAATACGGAAGATAATAGATGGGATCATTCGTTAGGTGTGACAAATCAGGTAAATCCAAATTTTCTATGAAAGGCAACCGACGATTAGTGTCTTGAGAAAATTGATAACCTTGTGGAACTATACCAGTACCAGGAGGAGGATATCCAAGATATCTTAGAATAGCATGTGCGTTTGGGATTGGAATACCTCCCGCGTAACCAGGATTAGCTGGACCATATTGGGGTTGAGCTGGTATCTAACACGTGTAACCAGGGTATGGTTGATGCTGGTATACTGGATTTTGTGTTGTATGACCATATGAATACTTCCCTTGATATGGTTGATAAACAAACTGAGGTTGGTTTTTTACAATTGTACTTGTACCAGGTTGTCCCATAGGCAACTGAACAGTAGTCTGGATTGTAGGTCCAGGTTGTGGTGCAAAGACTATAGGGATTTGTTGTGATACTTGAGGGGCTGTAGAAATAGGAGCTGCAGAAACTCCAGGAATCGGTGTGGTAGCTTGAATAGAAGTTGGCGCAGCAGTTTGAGTGGGAGTTATAGGTGTACTCGGACCAGGCTGCTGAACTGTACTAGATGCAGTTACCTGAATCATAGGTTGAACAGGTTAGACAGGTTGTTGGATTGGACTGTAACCCATTGGCTGACTAGGTTGATAATAAGGTACTTTCATATCAGGTTTCAAATTTTGTTGAACTTGTGATGAATCCTACACCGTGTTTACTCCGGGGTATGAAGGTTGTGTTGCATACGAAGGACCATAACCAAGTTGATAATTTGGAACATATGTTTGATAATTAGCTGGATAATTCCCACTTCCTTGGAAAAATTGTTGTTACGGGTAGAACTGTGGCCCTAAAGGAAGTTGTTTTCCCTGGAAAGATGGTTGCCCTGGTGTAGGGTATTGTCCTTGAAGAGGTTGCGGACCCTGAGTTGGGTATTGACCTTGAGGTTGATATTGACCCTGAGGTATGTACTGACCTGGAGGTATGTACTGTCCTTGAGGTTGCCCCCCAGGCGGTAAATTACTACCTTGATGGCAAGGGTTAGGAATGTTTCAGGACATCATATAAACGTGTTATGTACTCAAATTTTCGGTATTTGATTCATTTGGACCAGATGATGGTATATGTTTTTCAGGAGAAGGAGCTACTCCTGAGAATGTACCAGAGAGCGACTAGTATCCTACTTGAACAGACGGACCACCATACAAATATGTTTCTGGTGATGCAAAAAACATGGATGACTCACCAGACATGTTTAATGGAGGTCTATAACCTCTTGGTATAGCGTAAAAAGGAATTCGGGGTGGCGAATAATTTAGACTAATATTGTGTAGAAAGTCTACCAACTAAGAATACCAAGGATCTTGTTTGAAAGGGCTATAGTAAATCAATTCACTTGGCCTAAGATCTAAAGAGTCTTGATTTGGAGGAAGAACAACTTCTTCTTCAGTGTCAGTAACTTCTTCAATACTAATGAGACCAGGAGGAAGATTTTCAGTGATACGATACTTCACTCTGGGTGAATCAGGACGACGAGGGGTTGGAGTAATGAACGGAGAAGTAATCTCAGATATAACAGTTGCAGTTTCTGATTCAGAAATTTTAGGATCTGAATCTGATAATTCACTAGTTGTAGAAACAATTTCAGCTAGTTCAGAAATTGAAACTCTTCTTGGAGTACTCTCTATTGTTCGAGGTTGATCTACTTCATATTCAAGATGAATAATTATTGATGTTTCTTCATGTTTAGTTGATCCAGTCCCTGATGTTTTTCCTTTCTCAAATTTAAGTTTTTCTAACTGGCTTGGTGTGTACTCAAGAGGTTTCCCCTGCATTCTACATGATTGTCTAGGTAATTCTACCACAATTAAAAAATTTAACACACGAAATCAGAGTTAATTTCAATAAAATGTCCTAAAGTCTCTAAGGAAACAATCAAATTGATCACACACCTAAAAAATCTAAGAGATCAATCCACACACAAACAGTAGATTCCTGCACTAAAAACACTAGTTGGTGATGAAATCCAACGTTGTAGAATTTTAATGCAAAAATAGCGGTTGGAACAGTTACCCCAACAACCTGCTTAATGAAACAGTCTGGTGCAAGTTTCTCCACTTAAACCATCCCGAAGTGAAGAGAACCCTCCAGAAAGTCCAAGTCAGTCTAGTCGACGTCTTCTCTAGGTACAGTGGGACCTTCCCTCCACCGTCACCTTGGGAAAGAATCCTAATGTTTATAGCCACTAAGGTCACCAACAGAAACAAATATACCTGGGGGAACAGTCTACGATTCGATATACACGCAAGGGCAAAGTAACAAGCTCAATCCCCTTAAAGGCTCCTTGATATAATTCAAGGTTTACTGACAAGTGACCCCAAGCTCCTCGACAATGGTCTATCTAAGGTTTACTGTTTTTAATATGTGCACATTTGTTATCTTTCCCAATGAGATAGGTATGATTACCTCACTAGTTCGGACATGATCTCGTGCTTGACTCTTTTAAGAAGAGCTTCCCAGAGCATACATGCTACAATTGGATTTTCCTACCGCAATATTTCTACTTGTTTGTTTTAACTATCTTGGAATGTTAATTACAACCTATTCCAAGACACTAGCCTAAGCTATGTTGGCTGAAAAGAGCCCTAGAAAATGTAAAAATATCTAGATTGATTTTAATTAAAGCGTTGTTTTTAGTTTGGATGTTTCTTAAGACATAAGGTATGGAAGTGAAACTTCAATGATGTTTTATGACCCGACTCAAAATACACTAAATGCATCAAAATGAGAGTGCAACTCTTTTCTTTTCAATGAAACCTATTTAAAGGAAAGATTTAAGAGATTTAGATAACTTTCAAAACACCAATTCTTTCGCTTATAAACAAAAATCTTTGAAAAGAAGACTATTCCTTTGAGAACTCAATTTCATATGATGATCAATTACTCATTCAAAATAAAATCCTTTATCAATCAGATCAGAAACTAAAAATCTTTTAACAAACTTTTTCCAAAAAGAAAACCTTATGAAAACTCCTAAAAACATAAAATTCAAAAGCAAAAGAAAACAGTAATGTTTTAACTCTATCTAGAAATTTTTTAGAATGTTTTTCTTAGTTTGTGGTCGAACCAAGAAGAATTTATGCTTATCTTTTAGCAAAAATAAAAACATTCAATAATGGCTTTAAGTGAAATTCAGGTCTTAGTAAGCTTAAGACTTTTCTAAATTTGAAAATGAAAATGGAACTCAATTTTCATAAAAGCAAGGGTTGCAATAAGTTCAATTGCTCAGCAAGAAAACAACAGCATACCAGTAAGCTGAGGTATATGATGGTTTCTAATAAAGAGCAACAAGAAAGTAGGGAAAAAACTTACTTATAAAATGCAAATCAGATGAAAAACCACTCAGACACAAGAAATGCTGAAAGAAATTCACACATAAGACTTTGACAGTCAAGATAAGAAGACTTTGACAGTCAAGATAAGTTGGGGAAAACACAGATAATCTGGTTATCTTGGTCCTGAAAATATAATTTTTTATTTTTCAAAAATTTTCCACAAGTCCACAGGTTTCAATAAAGCACAGTGCGGTACCACATTGTTCTAAACTAAAAACTGTGGAGGCTATCGCACTGTTTTTAAACAAAAACCGTAGAGGCCAAGAAAAACAAAGAAAAAATAAAAATTCAGATTTTACTTTTCAGGTATTTTGGAAAGTTATCTACCTAACCCAGTTTTAGACTAATCAAAATCGAAAAATCAAATTGAAAAGTAAAAAGAGAAACTAAGTTCTATTCCCCAGCGGAGTCGCCATTTTTTTATGCGGATAAATCCTTATTGCAAACAAGAACGATCTCCCTAGTATCCTAAGGATATCTAGAAACAAACAACCAAATGAAAACCATTTTCTCTAGATCATTTGTGATTCAAAATTATTAAATAACAAAGTATGAGGATATGCCCCTACCTGAAGTCCAACGCTTGCCAAAATCTTCTATCCAGTCGCTCCAAAAGAGGTCACTTCAGCATGTGAAACCTGCAATCAAAGACAGATAAAAGGATTAAAAGCACCTGCAATATATAATAATTGAGAAAACATTAATATATCTCGGTGATCAAGGAATCCAAGAATTGAAATACTCAAATAGATACATGAACAATTCAATGAGAAAATAGAATCCATTTGTATTATCTTGTATAATAAGAAGTAACCTTACAACCTTTCGCCTTGATGTTATACAGGTTCTTCCGGGATCCTGAACAATCGTTCTCTCTCAGATTGACAAGCCTTCTTCTCTCTGAACTAGCTTAAAGTTATGGACATGAGAGTGTGATCATTCTCATATAAGAAATGGCTAGTATAAAGAGTATGCTCTCTTTAAGCAATTCTTCAGTAACTAATATGTATGTCTACCATTTACAAGCTACCATCTACCCTTGAGACTGAAACATGAGCTCAATTTATAAGGAAATGGAGGTAGTTTCAATTCCATGAAGAGCGAGGTGGATTCCTCTCATGAAGGGATTTGAGCTCCATACACCAAGGGATAAGCTCCATAAGTAAAGGGATAGAGCTCATGAGTATAGGATAAAGCTCGAATTGAACGCGCTTCTAGAAACCTCCAATTGGGAGAATATTCATCCAGCTGGGCTTCTAGAACTTACTTTTTCCTTTATTTGACTGTTTACGGGAGTCCGCAGGTTTAATATGAAAAACGTGCAGGATGTGCCGCAGGCTATAGAGAAAATATATGCGGATCCACAGGCAAGGGCTAGGAAAAGTGCGGAGTTAGACTTTTTAGGGTTTTAATGAGCTTTTCTCCAATTCCAAAACTTGGTTTAGGAACAACGGGGTTTTAGACTTCTAAGGAAGCGTAATACAGGTAATGATGAACCTATATTGATAGTCAAATTTCATGGTGACAAAATAACGTGTAACACCAAGTGGATATTTGTGGCCACCTACCTATTCCACTTGGACCCCCACCCTTGTTTCTTTCATTTTTTCAGTTTAAGCACAATTTACTATTTTTAGCATTTTTTCGGGTCCTGAACTTTTGGAGTCGTTTTGATGCTCTAAACGAATTTTTTTGGGAAAACCAGGAGCAACATGGAAGTTTCTTCCATGTTGCTCACTCAAAAATTATAGTCCGCGGATAAATATTTCTGACGGGGTATTGAGCGCGTCAAACGTAGATCATATGCCAAAGTTACATCCCCGGAAAGTTGATGTACCAATTTACCCAAACGGGGCCCATAGTTTTGGCGTTTCATCTCTTATGGTTAGGTTTTTGTATGTTTAGGGTTTTCCATTATTCTTCAAAAATAAATAGTCCTTCAAGCCTCATTGTAACATAGTTCAGAGGCTCGTAGCCACCACATCTCTTCTTAGAGATAAACTACCAGCGCCCTAGCTATTTTATTTCCATTACATCTGTAATCATATTTCGTTCATTTGAATTTAAAGAAATGAAGTTTTATTTCCGATGCATCTCTTTTGTAATGTTTATTTCTGTATTTTATTGCATTCCTTCATAAATCTAGGTCAGTGGTATAAGATTGCTCTTCTATTTCTCTATTTTTTCTTTTCATTTCCCCAATGAGGTCAGGGTATAAGGAGTTAGGGCTCGATCTGGTTGAACCCTTGCAAGATCAACCTTGCAAACCCCGACGACCTCCCATGGCAGAAGAAAAAAACAACAAGGGAGCAGGAGATCCTATCAAAATATTGCTCGAGGAGGCCCTCGAGAAACAGAGGAACGCGATGATGGATAACTTTTCCTAGATCCTTGAACAGTTTCCCATCGATGGCACATCTACATTTAGAAGCCACTCTGGAGGTGCCACTCCTTCCAAGGTATAAGTCAACTTCAAAATTCCTGTATTTGAATGCCAGATAGATGCAGATGCAATAGATAGATGGTTTAATTTGCGAGAAGGGTATTTCTTGGTCCATGATTTCTCCGACCGATAAAATATTACTTTTTCACTCCTCAAAGTCGCCCCCCATGTCAAAGACTGGTGGGAAACCTACTGTGAGCAAAAGGACGAGACAGAGCCCTCTCTTTTCTCAGCCGCACCCACTTGGAATTCGTTTCAAGATGGTATCAAGGAACAATATTACCCTATGGGGAGCTATGAGGACAAGTACATCCAATGGACCATGCTGCGGCAACAAAGGGATCAAGATGTGCACGAACTAACGAATTTGTTCCATACCCTGCACACAAAGTTGGGTATTAAATATTCAGATATAAATGTGGTGCTCAACTACCACAGCTATTTGCACAGATACATTCAGGAGGAAATTAAGTTCCTTGACATTACATCACTTGGCATGGCATATCGCTATGCCGCCAAGATCGAGCAGAAATTTAAGCAAAAGAAGCGAGACTTTGGATTCATGAATCCAAAGCCAAGGAAAGGCGCCCCCGAACTGCATAATAAGGGGCAAATCCAAAGCAAGGTGACTCAGAACAGCACCACAAATCCAAAGGACACAGGGAAGTGGTATGAATTTCATAACAGGCCCACTCACAGCACATACGAGTGTTGGGCCAAACAGTCGTTGGTGGCCAAACTGAAGGCACCCAAATCAAATGCATGTTTTGATCCTGAGTCAGAACCAGACAAGGGTGATGGAAAAGGGAAGCGAATCATTGATGTTGAACTCAATAAAATACAAAAATACACATAAACATAAAGGTGCAGCAGAAATAAGACTTTGGCATACTATCTACGTTTGACGCACATGATACATCGTTAGAAATATATATCTGAGGAATAAAATTGTTGAAAATGAATATTGAGTCTAGAAGACTCATATCTAGTGGACCTTTCATGCCAAAAAAACGTCGTTTAGGGCCTCAAAATTGTTCTAGAAGTTCAGGACCTGAAAAACTACCAAAAATAGTAAATTGTGCTACAATTAAGGAAACCGAAAAACTGAAAGAAACGATGGTGGGGGTCCAAGTGGAATAGGAGGGTGGCCACCAATATCCACCTGGATCATTCCTCCCCGCTTAGGAAGCAATGTTCCCCATTGTGTTGATTTCCTCCATGAGATGAGGAAACTTTTGCTGAACTTGGTCCTTGGGGAGCGACTTGCCCTAGTGAAGGAGTTGGCATGATTTGACAACTCGATATAGTTGGATCCTCTGTTGGCGGGTGTTCTTGTTCTATGTGTCCATATTCCGATCAGTTGTGGCTTGTTCCATGCAGTCTGGGTTTAACTCTATTGGTGTGAGTTGTTCTGACATGTCGGATGTGTCCAATAGAGGTGGAAAGTATGGTCGAAGGCAATCCACATTGAAAATTGGGTGAAGACCAAGGAATGGTGGAATACTGAGCTCGAAGGAATTTTGGCCTACAGCCTTGGTGATGGTGTATGGCCCATATCGTAGTAGGCAAAGCTTGTAGTGGGGTCCAACAAGGCGCTCCTTCTGCAAATGTACCCACATTTTGTCGTCCACCTAGAAGTTGTGTGGCACTCGATGTTGATCATGTCGTTTCTTCTACTTAGAATTAACTCTATCCAATATGTCATGAACTTATTGGACAACGTGTTGAATGCACTCAATGAAGTTGTTTGCCTTGGTAGCTTCAGACTGGACATGAGCCAAATCATATTAAGTAACTGCAAATGGCATGGCTACGTCAATGGGACATAGTGGATGTAATCCCAAGCCCACATGAAAGGGTTTGTGGTCGGTTGAGTTGTGGAGGGCCCGGTTAATGCTATGTTGTACATAAGGGAGGCTCTCATCCCATATGCATGGGTTATTTGAGTTGTACATGCGCAGAATGTGTGCAATCATCATGTTGACGACCTCTATTTGGAAATCAGTTTGGGGATAGAATGTTATGGACTTGGACAGCTTGGTGTCCAGCATTGACCAGAGGCTAGACAAAAACGTAGTGAATAATGTGTTGTCCCGATCTAAGATGATAAAATGTGGGATCAAAAAGTGTACCCACACTCGTTCAAAGAATATTTTAGCAATGGCTTCGTATGTGATATTCTTCTTGCAGGCCACCATAATGGACATCTTCGAGAATCTGTTGACGACCACAAAAACACAGTTTTTGCCATTCTTAGTAGAAGGAAGGCCCGACATGTAATCCATGGAGATGGATTCCCAAGGTCTACTAGGGGTAGGCAGTGGAGTATAGAATCCTTGCTTCTTGATGACCAATTTAGAAATGGTGTAGGCTGTGTAGGATTTGATTTACTTCTCGACATCACGTTGAAGGTTTGGCCAATAGAAATACTTCTGCAATACTGCCACTATTTTCTCGGCCCCGAAATTCCCAACGACCCGACTATTGTGCACTTCCAAAATAATATTGGCACACTTTCTTGAAGGAACACAAAGGTGTCCCGGGTGACATAGCAGCACATCCTAGAGGTGAAAATTTGGAACTCGGTTACCCTCTTAGAGTGTCTTGTATGTGTGGCCAAATTATAGATCTGTCTTGTAGAGAAGAAACCAATCAGAAATTGCATGCCCACAAGAGTTGAGCATGGTGGTTAGTGCCACAATTGATGGTTGGTTGAGGCAGTCTGCAACATTATTGGTGCTGCCCTTCTTGTACTTGATGTTCAAAAGAAATTGTTGCGTATATGTGGACCACTTCTGATGGAGATCATTTTTCAACTTCCCTTGTGTCTGTATGAACTGCATGGGTTAGTGGTTTTTGTGGATGATCGTTTCCTTCCCCAAAATGTAATGGTTTCATTGTCGGCAAGCCTGCACAATGGAATACATCTCTTTTTCATAAGTGGGATACTTCCAGACTGTGTCGGACAATGTCTCATTGTGATATGCCACTGGATGCCCCTGTTGAGTAATAATTGCCCCAATAGCATAGTCAGAGGCATCTGTCTCGATCTCAAATGGTTGTTGCAAGTCTGGTAATATGAGCACTGGGGCGTAGTAGAGGCGATGTTTAAACTCTTCGAGCGCCTTCTGTTGAGATTCAAACAAAAATATTTTTTCTTTTTCTCCTCCCTTGGTGACTTAACTCAAGGTCCAAGTGATATGAGAGAATCCCAACACGAACCTGCGGTAGAAATTAGCAAGACCTAGAGAGATACGAAGCTCTGTTAGAGTGGTTGGGGCTGACCAATCCTGAATGCCTTGGATCTTGGTTGGATCCACATGCACCCGCCGCTCATCAATAATGTGTCCCAGATACTGAAACTTGGTCATTCAAAAGTGCACTTCTCTAAATTGGCACACAACTTGTGCTGCCGCAGTGTTTGGAGGACCTGTCGAATGTCATGGAGGTGCTCTTCCCAAGTATGGCTAAAGATCATGATGCCATCCAGGTATACTACTACAAATGAGTTAGTGAATGGCCACAAGATATCATCCATGAGCCTCATGAAGGTTGCAGGAGCATTCGTCAAACTGAAAGGCATGACCAGCCATTCGAACAGGTCCTCATTTTCTTTGAAGGCAATATTCCACACATCGGAAGGTTTGATTCGTACCTGGTGATACCTAGAATTCAAGTCGATCTTGCTAAAATATTTTTCCCCCTTGAGTTGGTCTAGAAGGTCATCAATCTGTGGGATCATGTACCTATTATGGAAAGTGATCTTGTTCAATGCCCGATATTCAATACAGAGTCTCAAAGTCCCATCCTTCTTCTACACCAACACGATCAGGCTCCCACAGGGTGATGAACTCAGCCGAATGTGACCTTTCTGCAACAGCTCCTGAATTTGCCTCTTGATTTCATCATTATCCATAATAGAGCACCAATAGATTGGTCCATTGGGCAATGGCACACCTGGGGTCAGATATATGGGGTGATTGACCTGACAGTGCACAGGCACCCTTGCGGGTGAGGTGAAGATGTCCCCATACTCCTCCATGACCTTGTCCATTTTTTGTTTTCGTGCGGAGGAGCCCTTTATGGAGGTTTTGGCCATAGTATTATTTTTTCCCTGAGGGTGGATCATCATGAAAACAAATTTCCCAGTTTTGGAAATGAGCTTACAACATTTTTTTGTAGTAACCAAAGATATGGCGACAGTCGGTACGACCTTCAGTATCCTATACAACTTATTTCCCAAAGTAAAAATAATTGTGCGAGGTTGGGACTCATATACATCATTTCGCTTCCACAAGCATGGTTGGCCTAATAATACATCACAAACATCAAGAGGGGAAATGTCACATAATACCTCATCCATGAAGGGCTTGATGTTGTAGGGAAGGAAATACTGTTGGCTGACGTAGAGATCCCATCCTTGGTGAAGCCACCCGATGGTGTACGGTTGTGGGTGTGTTGTGGTCGACAAGCCTCGCTTCTTCATGACCTCTGCTAAAATGAGGTTCTTTTGGCTCCCGCTATCGACGATGAACTATAGCGGGGAACCCTTTACCCACATCTAGGAATGGAAGAGGCGCTCCTCCTCCTCTGGATCTTTTGGTTCCTCCTTCTGGATATTTGTGGTGGCAACTGTGGCGTTGGGCTCTACATTGATAACTTGATTCCATTTTTCACTCCCCTTGTCAGGTTTTGGTTCAGATTTTGAGCAAGCATCTAATTCAGAAGCCTTCATCTCGGCCACCAGTGACTGCTTGGTCTGACACTCACTCGTGTTGTGAGTGGATCTCTTATGGAACTCACACCGCTTTCCCATGTCCTTCTTTGGCTTCCCGTTGTTGTTATTTTCTTGTGGCTTTGTCTTAAGTCGCCCCGCCTTGGCTTTGTCCTTTGTTCAGTGGTTTGGGGGCACCTTTCCCTTGCTTCGAATTTGCAGATCCAAAGTATTGCTTCTTTTGTTTGAAATTATGCTCAATCTTGGCAACATACCGATATGCTGCACCAAGTGAGGAGATGTCGAGGAACTCCATTTCCACCTGAATGTATCTATGCATATAGCCACGGTACTTCAACACCAAATGTTTCTCTGAATATTTGATACCCAATTTTGTGCGCATGGTATGAAAAAAATTCATCAACTCATTCACATCTTGATCCCTTTTCTACCATAGTGTAGTCCATTGTATGGACTTGTCCTCATAGCTCCCCACGAGATAATATTGTTCCTTGATAGAGTTCTGGAAATAATTTCAAGTGGGTGTGGCCGAAAACAGAGAGGTTTCCCTCTCATCCTTTTTCTCATAGTAGGTTTCCCACTAGTCCTTGACATGGGGGGCGGCTTTGAGGAGTGCAAAATTAATATTTTCCTAGTTGGAAAAGTCATGAACTGAGAAATACCCTTTTAATAGATTCAACCATCTATATATGATGTTTTTCATCTATTTGTCCCTCAAATATGGGAATGGAAAATTTACTTGTACCTTAAAAGGAGTTGCACCTCCAGAGTGACCCCTGGATGCAGATGTGTCGTCGGTGGGTAGTCATTGAATAATCTAGGAAAAGTTATCCATCATCATGTTCTATTGTTTCTCGAGGGCCTCCTCAAGAAATATTTTGATAGGATCTCCTGCTCCCTCATATTTATTTTTTTCCCCCCATGGGCGATCGTCAAGGTTTGCGACGTTGATCTAACAAAGGTTCAACCAGATCAAGCCCTAACTCCTTATACCCCGACCTCGTTGGGGACATGCAGAGAGGGATCGAGAAAGAGCATAGCCCTCTGATACCACTGATCCAAACTAATGAAGGAACACAATAAAATAAAAAAATACACATAAACGCAAATATGCAGCAGAAATAATAATTTGTTTCATTAATATCTCATAACTAAAATATGCTTATGGAGAGTATGGAAATAAACTAGATAGGGCGTTGGTAGCTTATCTCTTAGAAGATATGTGGCGGCTACCTGCCTCTGAACTATGTTACAATGAGGTTAGAAGGCCCATTTATTATTGAGAAACAATGGAAAACCCTAAACATATAAAAACCTAACCCTAGGAGATGAAACGCCAAACTATAGGCCCCATTGGGGTAAATTGGTACATCAATATCCTGGGTTCGTAACTTTGGCATATTATCTCTGTTTGACGCACATGATACATCATTAGAAATATCTATCCGATTAATAAAATTGGTGAAAACAAGTCTAGAAGACTTATATTCTCTAGACCTTTCATTCCCAAAAAAGGTCATTTAGGGCATCAAAACGGCTCCTAAAATTTAGGACACAAAAAAATACCAAAAATAGTAAATTGTGGTACAATTAAGGAAACTGAAAAACTAAAAGAACAAACAGTGGGGGTCCAAGTGTAATAGGTGAGTGGCCACCAATATCCACCTGGATCAATGAGGAACCCAGTGCCACCGTTGCCACCACCAATCTCCAGATGGAGGAGCCTGAGGATTTAGAGGAGGGGGAGCGCCTCTTCTAGCCGCAGATGGGTGAAGGGTTCTCCACTACAATTCCTTTTCGGTAGTGGAAGCAAAAGGAACCTCATTTCAGCATAGGTCATGAAGCGGCTCGACCTACCGACCACAGCACACCCACAACCATATACCATTGGGTTGCTTCACAAAGGAAGATATCTCTGCATCGCCAGCAGTGCCGCCTTCCATACAGTATCAAGCCATTCACAGATGAGGTACTATGTGATTTTCGTCCTCTTGATGTTTCTGATGTATTATTTGGAAAACCGTACTTGTGGAAGTGACATGTTGTGTACGAGTCTAGGCCTAGTTATATTGTTATTACTTTGGGAAATAAATTGTACAGGATATCAGAGGTAGTACTGCCTCCTGCCATCTCTTTGACTACTGAAAAAAAATGCAATAAGATTAGTTCCCAAACCAGTAAATTTATCTTCATTACAATTTTCCCACAAGGCAAGAAGAAGATTATGGCCACAGCCTCGAAACAGGGCTCCCCTGCACGGCAGTAGCAGATGCACAAAGTCGTGGAGGAATACAAGGACATTTTCTTCTCACCCACAAACGTTCCTCTACACTGTCAGGTCAAGAACTCCATTGATATGACCACAGGCGCACCGTCGCTTGATGTTTCCATACCTCATGCGACTACATAGACAGAATCCACACATGTATATTTTGAGGCTGATAAAGAAACCAAATTTATTGAACACATCCAACACGTCCGCCAGTAGGTCCACGACATCTTGGAAAAACACAATGCCAAGTACAAGCAATGCCATGATCAGCATCGGGTGTCACACAACTTCCAGGTGGGTGACAAAGTGTGGTTACATTTGCCAAAGGAGCGCCTCACCGCAAGCTTCGGCTACTCCAATATGGGCCATACACCATCACCAAGGCAAGTGGCTTACTGGGGACCAAATGTAGTAAAATTTTCCTCATCTCATGGAGGAACTCAACACAATGGGGACCATTGCTTCCTAAGGGGGGAGGAATTATCTAGGTGGTTATTTGTGGCCACCCACTTATTCCATTTGGACCCCCATCATTGTTTCTTTTAGTTTCAGTTTCATCACAGTTTACTATTTTTAGCACTTTTTAGGGTCCTAAACTTCCAAAGCTCACTCAAAAGTTGTATTCCTCAGAAAAATATTTCTAACGGGGCATTGAGCGTGTCAAACAGAGATCATATGAAAAAGTTACATCCCCGAGAAGTTGATGTACCAATTTAAATAAATGGGGCCCTTAGTTTTGGCGCTTCATCTCCTAGGGTTAGGTTTTTGGATGTTTAGGGTTTTCCATTGTTTCTCAACAATAAATAGGCCTTCAAGCCTCATTGTAACACAGTTCAGAGGCTTGTAGCTGCCACATCTCTTCTCAAATATAAGCTACCAGTGCCCTAGCTAGTTTATTTCCATTATGTTTGTAATCATATTTCAGTCATTTGATTTTAATGAAATGAAGTTTTATTACCATTGCATCTCTGTGTTTATGTTTATTTCTATCTTTTATTGCATTCCTGCATAAATCGGGATCATTTCTCTCTCCCTTTCTCCATTGAATCCTATTCATGTCCATACTAAGATTTATCAATGCTATACTACGCCATTTTTCTACTCATCCATTGTTCCTTAGTGTCCTCTTTATGTGTTTTCATACACATGCCACTATTATCCAATCAAATATAAGAAATCATATTTACTATCACCTTGGTTCAATTGTGATAAGTCTACTAGTGTATATCCATATTAAACATCACACATCAAGTTAGAATATCTGTTAGGAAACAATAACCTTGTCAAATTTAGTAATTGCATACAACGTGCAATCCATAATCAAATGCTACAAACAACACACAACATCAATCAATGTAACTTTTACGCTATGTAACAGAGTTCTAGAATTGTCTTTATAAGCCCCATCCAACCCAATGTTGAGCCATGCTTTTAGCATTACTTTGAAAAATACCCTAGCACATTACCATACTGCATTAGATCCCCCAAATTTATCTCTAGAGGTCCAGTGTTGAACCACCTCATCTAATACCACACTGTAATTGCACCCTCCCACCCCCTTTTTTCCCAAGCTGAATGGGAGGTATTAATTTCCCCTAATCATACCTCCATTATCTTGTCATGAAGATGGGGTGACAAAAATACTCTTTTTCGAAAATTTATCTAGATTAAGTTTGTATTACACCATTGTTTTTAGCTCATCAAGATATTTTTGGCAATAAAAATTTTATTAAAATCCAACACCCGAATCAAAAGTTATGTCCATTTAAATTTTGGCCCATAAACCCTTGCCGCATCAGAAAAGTACTACCACGTGGAACCCTAACTGACCTACATGGCTCTTCATGGTCACTTGCAATCCTACATGGCTTTCATCATCTAATCACATTATAGCGCCACTGAGCCATCATGCTATTTATTCAGAAATCACCCGTTAATCCTCCACAATGAGACAATGATTCTCACATCAACTATCAGGAATGTTTTCCATCCATGGCCTTCGTCCACCATAAATCCCTCACTTGGTAACATTTGCACTACTAATATTATCCATGGCATGATATAATTCCTCCATCAAATGATGGGAAGCATTCTCTTCCCACGACTTTCGTCAACCATGACGCAACTTATAAAACACACCTATTGAATCTTCCATGGTCCACAATTATGTGCCACCATTCGACATCAATGTGATGTCACAATTCCCTAGCTAAGTGGTGTTATAACCTGCTACCACATGTCTCCCCGATGCCACGTCAATTCATTCCTCTATGTCACCCAAGTTCTATGACATCCTACTAATGTCACATTAACGTCTTGGTAACATCATCCTACCACATGTCCTTCTCCAAAGGTGCCATGTGTTAGCTAAATTTATGCCACATGGTCATCCAAAAGGCCATTTTTTCCTATGACGTTTCACACCATCTGTGTGCCATGTCATAATCCCATCCACATCACCCTGCCACCTGGACTCTGTCCTAGGTCCCACCAAAGCCCAGACCCTCCTGAAAATCAATAATTTTTTGTTATAATAAATTTTCAAAAGTTACTGTAAACCTCTTCTGACATGCCTCCACATAATTTCACCCACCTCCTTCATGCGGAGGCATGAAAAAATACCATCTCCCAAGCCTGGCATGGTGTGAACAAGAAAATTCCCCTTAAGTAACGGAAGGACCTTCTATCTCATAGCCTCCTTCTCCACGTCGATACCACAGCTAACCATTGGATGATAGGGTGCAGCACGATGGGAAATTTATTCCCATCTAATCAATAAACATTTTGTCTCATGCCTTCCATTACATGCCCGACAACAATAAACCACCCCACTGAAATGGGTGTGACACGACATGAATACCTCTGGTCAAATAATGGAAAAACTCCCATATCATACCTGTTGTTACACGCCCAACAATAATAAGCCACTCCAATGTGGTGGCATGATGCAAACGTGAATCTAGGCACGAAGTGACAGGAAGCACTCTCATTAAGAGTCGTTTTACACTTTATATTTCCCTCGTCTTGTCTGTCTTGTGTTGTGGAACAATGACATAACAACATATCTTATCGTCTCTGAGACATGGGAAATTTATACCTTCGTTGTGATAGTTTCATGGGAAATAATTACACGAAAATTCTCAGCATTGCATACTAGTTTTCACAACCCCTTTAACCATCACTGATCAAAAACATATGCATCAATACAAAGTAAATATCATGAAAATGCAGGTGAATAACCATTTAAGAGGAACTAAGCACTTCAGGCCTTAACAAGTCCCTCACAAAAAATATAATCATTTCAAAACCCATTGCATTGCAATGCATAAAGATACACAATTCTCTTGAAGGGATAATAGGCCACTATCATATAATAAATAAAATAAATATTTACATTACATAGATAAGCATAATCATGCAAGTAAGTCACGTATCTTGATAGTTAGATGACTGGAAGCTGGGAGAGGGACTACAACTCTCCACCCAACCACAAGCCAACAACACTCGAATATTTCTTGCAATTCACCACCCCCAAGCCAGATTCAAAGTCTGGGGAAGTAATTGCTCAGGATTTCTCAACCAATCAACAAATGATAAGAGACAAAGTCCATTTCTCATGTGACCAAATAATTTTTGGGTTGTATAATCATGAAATCTATAGGGTATCCCCATGAATCGACTAAAACTACTACATCATCTAATATCCATTCTGGTTTAATGATGGATCTATCGGCGAGTTGTAGCAAAGTGGGGACTTTCCTAAGACTAGAGATCCCAAGGCTTTAATGGTTTCACATGTCATGAAATTAATGGAACCACCCAAATCAATAAATGTGTTAGGGATAACATTTTTGTTAATCTGCATATTAACCACTTGGTTTTCAGGGTTAGAATAATCAGTCGTCAGTACCCCTCCCATCATTAGTTCTAAAAATTTCCCTATAACATAGATATTCTGGGGATCTTTCTTCTTTCTCCCAGGTTTCCTCAAACATTGTTCCCTAATTTCTTTAGAATAAATGGGTACATATTTAATGTCTTAAAGTAGTGGTATTTTTACACATATTTTTGAGTTCCCCTAGGGATAAAATTCGGTTTGAGTAATAGGATTCTCTTGGATTAATATTTCAAGGTAAGGTAGAATCTGGGATTCAGGAGTGGAGGTTCAAGATTTGATTCATGTCCTAATTCTTCATTCAAAACCTCTTTGTTTAAATATTTAATTCAAACTTGAGGTTTTTTTTTGTTAGGTTCCTCCCATATTGTAGATGAATATCATTAGAATCTATGGATGAGATAGAGAAGGTAGAAAATGTGGCTGCAACATGTGCAAGTTAAGCTTCCTTCCCATTATTCAGGTTAGGGATTTGTTGTGCAGGAGATTTAGGTCTTGGAGGGTAAGGTGTGGGAACTTGTAATTGTGGAGGAGGAAGGAGTTGCATGGGTGGTTGTATGAAAACTTGCTATGGTGTTACATAGGTGGGATTCCTCCACCTTGGTTCCAAAGCTAGTTTGGGGGATGATTTTTTTGGAAGAATCCATGGTTGTGAAGTTTACTATGTAATAGGGTTAGTCCAATAATAATTATTATAAAACTGATATTGGTATTGGACCATATCTTGAGTCTTGGGCTACCATGGTTTCTTTGGAGCAATGAATTACAACTACTCATTCTATTCTTATTTTTGGTATACAAGCTTCACACTAGGCAGATAAACACAACTATCAGTGTTATGTTCATTCCCACATATAGCGTAAATATCCACCTAATTCGCATTTCATTCCTTAAGCGAATGCCTTTTTCTGCATTTCAGACAGAAGATATCCAGAGTTGCGTCTACCTCCTCCTTCTTAGCCTTTAATAAATCCAATTGAGAAACCAAGGAAATAAGCAAGTAAGTTTTGAATTTTTCTAGTAAGTTCCCTAGTTCAACTCTAGTGACTTCATTTGTAGTAGCCAAAGTATTTTTTTCCATTATTTCTTGGGATCCTTTGCCTGCTTTAGATGCTCCTCAATTATATCTATGACAAAGCTCTACAATGTCACAATTTTTTAGCTGAGAAACATCTTCCCCGCCCATCAGGTTGAGGATATACATGCACTCATATTGAATTCCTCTCAACAACAAAACTCGACATGTCTCAAGGGTTAAGTCTTCTTGCATTTCTTTGCACAACTTGTAATTAAATCTCACAACATAATCCATAATAATCGCATATTCTTCTTGGTTCATTTTAAATACTTATTGCCTTTTTTCCTTGGCTTTATAATAATCTTGGTATTTTTCCAAGAATGTATGGTTCATTTGTTCCCATGAACCGATGCTACCTTGGTCGAGGCCCATGTTTCATATTTCAATGTAATAGGAAATAACTTCATCTTTTGGGAATCAGTTACATAATTGTATCTTGTGACATGCCCAACCCCTTCATTTACCTTAGAGGAATGGGATAAATATTTGTATGCATACATCTGTTCCCTTGATTATATATATTTGATAGTAGGATTTGCGCCATTAAACCCCACTAATTACCCACATCACCATATTGGATTCAATGCTACTCCATATATGCACGCAAAAGCTTTAATAAAATGGTTTTCGGGTTTAAAGCTCAAATATAACATATCATATGTTATATTTATACGGATTCACATACCTCGATGAATCCCTTCAACACGCGGCTTCAAACTATTCCTTTCAGCATCGCATTCCCTCATCGCAAACATAGCATTACAAATCCGAAACATATAACAATTTCGCAGATTTAATGATTTCGCAAATCGCAAAACATGCCACTTTGCAGATCGGCGAATATAGCATTTCGCACATTGGCGATTATAACATATCGCACGTCGGCAAATATATAATATCGCATATCAACTCTTGCACCTTTAACTCCCGTCACACTTCGGGAAACTGCAAACTTACCTCGTCGCACTTTGCAACTTTAACTCCATCGTTAACTATTATATCATATCGCATGTGCTATGCGATATGCGCATGGAATATCCGTCTGACATGTATCCACCTTGGCACTTTCACAATTTAATCTTTGCGAAGTGATCTTAGCCATCCGCCTTTTTCCTGTCTATAAGACTTAATCCTTGACGTCCGATCTCTTTTATGTCATCTTTTAAGGGTTTTGGCTACCTTAATATTTTCTTTGTTTTCGACTGCAGCTGCTTGTAATTTCATCTTCTCTACTTGCTACTCCTCCTGAGATTTCTCTTCTAGTTTTCACTCATATCTTTAACTTTCACGCTTGCTGCATGCTTTACACACTGTTTCTAAGCTAGAATTCGTGTTTTATTCAACTTCGACCTGCACATAGGTTTATCTGCACTCTTTTGCTCTCGTTAGCTTCATCCACAACTAATTAACTCCCATATTGGAATCACATAGATTCTATCTAGCCATTAAGTCTTATTCACACAGTAAGACTTATTCATTCATTTAGAATTCATTCAATAATGGTTTATTACAGAAAACTCATATTTGTTCATTTACGGATCACTCAACACGTAAAAGAAACAAAAACACAGTCATAATGAATTCAATTTCTTCATTAATCAATAAATTGTATAGATACAAATAAAAACTTGCGTACAGTCTAGCTTTGGCCTGATGCACTATTACATGGCTTTCTCTCTTCTACAAAACCTCTCTGTCTCTCAGCTTTCACCTCTCTACTCTATCCTTGGCCTAATTTCTTCTTTGTTTAAATTGGCCTCTCCTCTATGACCTGATTTTCGTCATTTTAATTGGTCTCTTAATGGCTTCGAGGCTTACAAATATATACAAAAGGTTCTACAACCAATTCTGGTTCAGATCCTCAATCTTCTCAACTAAATCCTAAGAATCCTGTAAATCCACAAAATCGTCAACTAATTCCTAAGTCTAGGATTCATAATCCCTATGAAATCTCAACTAGCCTAAATCTCTCGTGTTCTCCTACATTCGAGAACATTTACAAATATGCCTCACAATACTTAATTAAATCCTATTCTAAATGTCTCACATAAAATCCACTCAAAATATTGAAAATTACAATAATTAAATACTTAAGAAACTAACTCCCTTGAAAACAAAAGACCCCCTAGATTCTACTAAATGTACAAATTTGGAACCATGATGCTCCTACATTAGACTCCCAAGGTAAAAATTAATCATGATCTCCAGATCATGTGTCTTCAATGCTGATGGAATTCCTCCAGGATCCAAAACTTTGCTCTGTAGTCTGTCTTTGGCTGCCTCTCTTCCTTTGTGTTGTTTTTTTTGTTGGTGTTCTCCAAGTCTCCATACTTTATGCTGCATTGCTCCACTGGCTATGTTTTCACAGTCTGTTGTTGTCTTATCCTTGTTGCTGCTTATTTGATTTCTTGTTGTTGTATTATTCTAAGACACCTTCCTCATCAACCTTCTTATTCTTTCAATCTCCATGTCCAATTTATATTCTGACTGGTAATCACTCTGCCATCTATTGCTACACTCTGTCCATTTATCTTCAAACTGTTGATTGTTTTCTTCATCTTTCCTTGCTTCAATTTTTGCTTTTGCTCTTAAATTTTTTCCAAATGCTGCCCCAGATATTGTTGCCACCCATACTTCCTGAATATCCTTGAATATATCTCCCTCTGCAATATCTAATTGATGTTTCTTACCTTCAAATTTACTTTCAAAAAGTAAATTTTCCTCCGATTCACTGACTACAGTAACATACTCACTCACACTTCTTCTTGCTTTTGGCTGTCATCATGAGTCAAAATTCTTTTGCTTTCAGCCCTTACAACATGCTGAAAAGCAATACCTCCTCTTAACTGTGTATGCTCTTCCATATGAGATAAAACTATCTCAAAACTCAAATTTTGTTTCTCTGCTTTGACATCACCTGCAAACATACACAAATTATTAATTTCAAAATCATAAGGCTCAATTACCTCAATTGATGATTCAAACATCATCGCTCCATCTCCAAGTTCAAAAGGAACTTGTTCTTCTCTAGCAACTTTGTCTCATTGTAGCTCAACTCCTTTGAGCTTATATGTCCTCAATTGAACATCTATAATCTTCTCAAGCTTCCTCAGCTCCTCTATTAATTGCATATTCACCTGTTGTTCTCTCTTCTCTTGTAGCTTATGCCACTTCATTTTTTTTCTCATTCTATATCCAAATCTTGGGTGTTCTTTACTCTTCTCAAAAATCTCCATCAACAAATTAAATTGCATTCTTATCTCAGCCTTTTCTCTCTCATACTCTTCATCCATGCCATCTTCTTTGACATCTTTCTTCAGTCTTCTTCTACTATGGTAACTCTCAGAACCTCTGTTATGACTAACAGTAGTCATCTTCTCCTCTATCTCTATGAGTTCCTCACTCACTATGAGTTGTACTTAAGCCTCTGCAGTAACAAGTTCTCCCTGCTACAACTTACCTCACCAAGCTTTCCTCTGTACTTGGCCACTATTCCCCTCTCTGTAACTTTCTTTGAGAATTCCTCTGTTCCTTCTAGGCTTTAACTTATTTGCACTTTTGAGAACACAATTTTCCTCTTGTATTTCAATCACAACTGAAATTCTAGGTTTTGGCCACACTCTCATAAACCCTTACTGGCTTTCTTCATTATTGCTCTGAAGGCTTGATCTTATTTTGATGAGATATTTTATTAGCTGAAACTATCAATCTTCAATTTGTCTTTTATCCTGCAAAACTCAAATCAGAGTTAAATAAAACAATACCTACATTATTTCACAAGCAGTCTCCATCCACTCTTCACATTTGAGTGAATCTCCATTCTCCATAAGAAAACAACCATCGATGTTCTTTCTTTATGATCCTGCAATCTCTTCTTAAGAGTATCACTTACTCCCATCTTCTGTCATGCCTTCTTCTTATCAGATTCAAATCACCTGATATCCTATTTGCAATATCTATGTCAATTTTCTGCAAAGCACATTTGCTTTGTTGATCTCCTCTTTCTTCCACAATCACACTTGCATTCTGCACAATTCTGCTTTAATTAAAAAGAGCTTCCACCAACCTTTGACTTTAACCTTCAAAAGATCTTTAACCAACTTTTATACCGAAATGATAGCAGGGTTTTCTCCATTAAACGCCACTAATTACCCACATCACCATATTGGATTCAATGCTACTCCATATATGCACGCGGAAGCTTTAATAAAATGGTTTTCGGGTTTAAAGCTCAAATATAACATATCATATGTTATATTTTTATGGATTCACATACCTCGATGAATCCCTTCAACGCACAACTTCAAACTATTCCTTGCGACATCGCATTCCCTCATTGCAAACACAACATCGCAAATCCGAAACATATCACAATTTCGTGGCTTTAATGATTTCGTAAATCACAAAACATGCCACTTCGCATATCGGCGAATATATAATTTCGCACATCGACGATTATAACATATTGCACGTCAGAAAATATATAATATCGCATATTGGCTCTTCACACCTTAACTCTCGTCACACTTCAGCAAACCGCAAACTTACCTCATCGCACTTCACAACTTTAACTCCACCGTTAACTTTTATATCATATCGCATGCGCTATGCAATATGCGCATGGCATCTCCGTCTAACATGTATCCACCTCGGTTCTTTCACAATTTAATCTTTGCAATTTGATCTCAGCCATCAGTCTTTTTCCTGTCTATACGACTTAATCCTTGTCGTCTGATCTCTTTTTTATCATCTTTTAAGGGGTTTGGCTACCTTAATCTTTTCTTTATTTTCGACTTTCTTTGCTTGTAATTTCGTCTTCTTTACTCGCTACTTCTCCTCAGATTTATATTTTTCATTTCACTAAGATCTATAGCTTTCACGCTTGCCGCACACTTTGCACACTGTTTCCAAGCTAGAATTCGTGTTTTATTCAACTTCAACCTGCGCACAGGTTTATTTGCACTCTTTCACTCATGTTATCTTCATCCACAGCCAATTAACTCCTAGACTAGAATCACATAGATTCTACCCAGCCATTAAGTCTTATTCACACAGTAAGACTTATTCATTCATTTAGAATTCATTCGATAATGGTTTATTACATAGAACCCATATTTTTTCATTTATGGATCACTTAACGCGTAAAAGAAATAAAAACACAGTCATAATGAATTCAATTTCTTCATTAATCAATAAATTGTATAGATACAAATAAAAACCTTCTTACAATCTAGATTTGGCTTGATGCGCTGTTACATGGCTTTCTCTCTTCTACAGAACCTCTTTGTCTCTCGGCTCTCACCTCTCTACTCTATCCTTGGCCTAATTTCTTCCTTGTTTAAATTGGCCTTTCCTCTCTGACCTGATTCTCATCATTTTAATTGGTTTCTTAATGCCTTTGAGGCTTACAAATATATAAAAAAGTTTATACAACCAATTCTGGTTCAAATCCTCAATCTTCTCAACTAAATCCTAAGAATCCTCTAAATCCACAAAATCATCAACTAATTCCTAAGTCTAGGATTCACAATCCCTATGAAATCTCAACTAGCCTAAATCTCTCATGTTCTCCTACACTCTAGAACATTTTCAAATATGCCTCACAATACTTAATTAAATCCTATTCTAAATGTCTCACATAAAATCCACTCAAAATATTGAAAATTACATTAATTAAATACTTAAGAAACCAACTCCCTTGAAAATATAAGACCCCCTAGATTATACTAAATGTACAAAATTTGGAACCATGATTCTCCTGCATCGATATTACATTTTTTTTTTCCCTTTTGTATGTGCACGACTCTAGGACCTCTCAACGGCCTAACTCCAAATTCTCGGCTTTCCCCAAGAAACGATCCACCTAGCTAACGTGTCCCATCTCGAGGGCCCTCATGGTGCTTCGAGTTTCTGTGTTGAGACCCCTCCCCCCCCCCCCCCAAAGAACCCAAATTGTCGGCTAACGATCTGCCAACTTCCCCACTAACAAACATGTCATCTCTTCATGCCATCCTCCATGGCTCCTCTTGGCCCCACTGCCCCAGTACCTCTATCTGATTGCTTATGGGTAATGGCCATAGGAACAAAGGTCTTTTATCAACCCTCATTCCATCAACTAATATACTAGGATTTTCCCCAATACATTCCATCCTTACAGGATCTCCAACCTCTAGGGTCTGACCATTGCCCAAGTAACGTCACTCTAACGTCGACTATGCCTTGTTCCCTCCTCATAAGGTTTCACATGTCATATTTAAGTTTCTCGTTGGGGCACTCGAGATGCCCAACTGTTGAACACCTGTCCTTAAAAAAATTTTCCCGTGTTGTCTCCATGTAAAGGGAATAATACTTTAAAGTCCACGACCCTTAATTTAAATTACCTTCTGGCTTCCCACTCTACGACCTTTTTCCTTATCGTTCTGACCGATATCGTGAAGGGAATCACACTCCACCAATCATAAATCCCCTTTGACCATGGTTTTTACTGTTCTCTAGACAAGGTTAGCGCACTTCTTCTATAAGTTTAGGTCCTCCTTACTCTTAACCATAAGAAGACCTTCCTACTCCTTCCCACCATGACTCAGTCGAAGGCTTCTGAATCTGAATTGAGAGATGCCTTCGATGGAGAAATTTACATCCCTCCTAGCTACAATCTCTACCGTTATTCATTCTTCTCCGAATTAGCCTTGTAAAAAATAAATTTTCCTCGGGAGTATGGTATACCTCTAGATGTGTTTTATGAGTCCATTTTCATACTATTGGTTTCCTAAGGTGATTTACAACGTTATCCCTCTCGAGCTTGAGTGATTGGTTCTCCAGCGAGATCCTGGCCCACAAGTCTTCCCATCTCACAGGGACGGAATGCCACCATGCGAGGCATATACACTCTTGCGTGGATTACCTACCACAGACTTGGCATAGAATCCAGGGAGGTTCCAACCTCGCCTACCACACGCCGATGGTGCCAGACCTTGTGCCCGACCTACAAACAACTCCATGTTGATACACCGAGCCATCAGGTCCCTCGACGGTCACTTTACAATGGAAAAAACAGATACATCCTATGGAAAATATAAAGCTAAAGGAAATTTAGGAAAATTTAGTGGTTCAACTAATACCAGATAAATACTCCCTTCAAAATTAACGCCATGATCTTCGGGAAACACAACAACTTGTAACGTGACCATAGATGACACACAAGAAAATACAGAGCCTGCTACATAAAATGTCTCTTATGTAATCTTATATTAATAAAAAGGGTCTCATAACCCACCATTCTGTAAGTGTTAATTCAAGATTTCATGGCTCATTGTTATATTATGACTTGGCATTAGTTAACATGCAATTATTATGTTTTTATGTGCCAAATATTCCAAGCCTTCCATTAGAAATTGTTAGACATATTTCACTTTTGAATTTCTCGCACGCTCTTGCATATATTCAGTTCATAAACATACATGGATACAAATTGCTTGACACGTCCCATAAGGAATGTAACACATATACAAGTTTCATCAACACATTACAGTCCCTAAGTTCAAACCATTATCCATAACACAGTAACATCATTGATCATACATTAAACATAATACGCAGTTACTTATCTTGGAATATGTAGGGAAACTGAGTCTGGGACAAGGATTCTCCACCCAACCATAGACAGATGCAACCACACTTACTTGAAGTCGTCACCCCTGAGCCAAATTCCAGATTTTGGGGGGATTTCTTGCTTTAAGGAATAACACACCAATATGCCACTGATTTTGGGACAACATAGTACTTCCTTCCTGAACCCCACCAACTGGAATCTTCTTACTTGGTCGACATGATGAGTCCATAGGTGCCAAACCTCACCCCAAGGTGCTCACACTGTGATTCACCCCCTTCTAGGGAATCTAGAATCCACTATGCCATCCAGGAGTTAACCATCGGTCTTCATTCTGGACTTCCTCAAATTCTACTTCAGGATGGCCTCTACCCAAGCTCTTACTGGGCTCCAAAGTTCTTTATCTCAACCCACAACCTCCATGGGACCCAATTCGTTACAAGATTCCAGATATTCTATCCCAACCCATAACCTCCATGGATACAAGATATTACAGGGCTCTAGAGACCTATGACTCAACTCATAACCTCTAGCGACCCAAGCTCTTACAGGGCTCTAGGGATTCTATCTCAACCGCAACCTCCAGGGACCCCAAGTTGTTACAGGGCTTAAAAAACTAGCATCTAAACCAACAACCTCCAGGGATCGAGATACAATCCCATTCTCTTCTCTTTAGCCCTACCTATGGAGAAGTTGTGTTGTACCCTTGCCCTTTTTTTCCTTCACTCTATCTCTTCTTCTCCTCTTGTTCACCTCAATCTCGATCTCTCTTTTTTTTTGTCTCCCTATTTTTCTTCTGTGCTCAGCTTTTTTTTCTTGGTTTCTTCCTCAACCACCCTTTATTGATGTATCCTTCCTAGATTGCAGTGCATTGCTTCTTCATAAATTCATTTCCTTTATTTATTGCAATTGCTTCCCAAGTGGCATGGGTCTGCATACATCTTTTTCCACTCATTTAATTTCAAGAGATAATTTTTTTCAATTTTTTTACCACCCAGTATTTAATGGTCATCCTGTGTTTCAGGTTTCTCCCCTGCACGAGAAACCATGACTTCCCAAACAAGTGATTACATTCACAACTCTATAATTTGTGTCCCCTGACTCAGTCCCCATTTCTATTTCAATTCATCGTACAATATTTCACAATGTGTTTATGATGCCATTTGCATGAGAAATTCTGGTGGGGATGTCATGTCCCCCTCCCCCTTGAGGTAATGTCATCATCGGCGTTCAATTTTCCATGTACAACCATAGAATCAAAATGCAACACATATTGTTTTTTGGAGTTTTATACACACAAATCTATACAATACTTACAATTATACATACATGTTTTAACCATCAAACAAGAAAGTATAACTAACTTTAATGGAATCATTCATTTCCCATGTGTCCTCCTCTGACCCAAACTGCTTCCACTACACCTTTACTTTCTCTATAGCTCATTTCCGAAGCATGAGACTCCTTTGGTCCACATGACACATTGGCTCTAGTTGGAACTCTAAATTTGGTTCCACCTTGTAGCATAGACCAATCAATCACATGATTTAGAATCATGTACATACTTTTTAAGTAAAGAAACATGAAAAACATCATGAAATATAACTAAGGGAGGTAATGTCAGTCTATATTCTACTGGTCCTACCCTTTCAAGTATTTCAAATGGCTCGCAGTATTGTGGTGTTATCTTGGCACATGTCCATGTCCTTAGGGAACTCCTTTTGTGCTTAACCCTGAGATAAATGTGTTCCCCAACATGGAACTCCTTGTGAATCATATACTTATCTACATAGATTTTTTGTCTATCCTGTGCCACCTTCATATTTTTCCTTATGATCTAAACTTGTTGTTCCATATCCTTAAGCATATCAGGTACTACATGAACTTTGCTAACTAGATCACTCCAGCTAATAGGAGTATTGAATTTCTTGCCATATGCTTTAAAGGGTCTCATCCTTATAGATTATTGGTGTCCATTGTCGTACACAAATTCCACAAGTGGAAGATACCCTTCCGATTTCCTGGATTGATGCATCACATACATCCTTAACATGTCCTCAAGGATCTGATTGGTCCTCTCTGTTTTCCCATTTTTTTGTGCATGATAGGAAATGTTGAATGTTAATTCTATTCCCAATCCTATGAACAGTTCCTTCCAAAACCTAGAAGTAATTTTATCATCTTTGTCAGACACAATATTCTTTTGGGGGATTCCATGTAGCTTCATGATTTATCTTATGAAAATTTGTGCTATTTCACTCGTAGAATGGGTGGATTTGACCACCACAAAGTAAGATATATTGCTAATATTGTCCACCACTACCATGATTTCATCATGTTTCTTAGTTTTTTCGGGTAGTCTCGTGATGAAATCCATAGAGATTACCTCCCACTTCCTTTCCAGAATATGGATAGGTTGTAGTAACCCTGTTAGATGCTTGCATTCGGCCTTTACTTGTTGGCATTCCATACATTTTTCCATGGATTCTGCTACTTATTTATTCAAGTTTGGCCAATCGTAGCATATTTTGATGGTTGTAATGGTATTTTGATTTCCTGGGTGTCCTGAGTAGGGCTTAATGTGGAATTATCTCATTTTCAGACCTTTTAATTCATCACTATTAGGCACGTAGATTATGCCTTTAAATCAGACTAATCCATCCTCAATGAGGTGGTATTCTCCATCCTCACCACATCTTCGTAGCCTATCCTTTACTCGCTGGTATGATTTATCCTATTCTCCAACGTTTTTCATCTTTTCATCCAGATTTGTCACATATGAGCTTACAATTTCAAAATGGTTCACTTGGATCCTCCGACTCAAGGAATCAACAACCTTGTTTTCATTTCCCTATATATACTTAATCTCAGAGTCAAATTCCCTAAGCATGGCCAGCCATCTAGCTTTCCTAGCATTCAACTTTGATTATCCAAACAAGTATTTGAGCCCACTATTGTCTCTCATGAGCGTGAACTTCCGACCAAGGAGGTAGTGCCTTCACATTTTCAAAGCACAAATAATAACATCCAATCTAGGTCATGTATTACACAATTCTCCTCATGTTTACTCAATTTTCTAGACTCATAACACACAAATTGTCCCTCCTACATTAAGACTCCATCGAATCCCTCCTTGCATGCATTAGTACATACTACAAAATCCTTGTCAGGATCCACGATTCTCAACACTGGTGCACTGGTAAGAAATTACTTTAAATTCTTGAAGTTATCTACACATCGTGCAGTCCAATCAAATCTCTTACCTTTTCTCTGCAAGTCTATAATGTGATTCTCTATTTTGGAGAAATTTTGAATAAATCACCCGTAATATCTTTCCAATCCCAGGAATTATCTGATCTCATCTACATTTTTTGGATTTGGCAACTCCTTTATGGCTTTGACCTTATCCCGATAAACCGATACACCTTCCTTGGATATAATGTGCCCTTATAAATAACTATTTCTCATTCGAAGCTAAACTATAACATATGTTTACTCTGCTCATTTGAGAAATAGTACTTGGTCCAACCTTTTCTATTCAGAAAAATTCAAGAGTACAAAACTGCAACATCTGTAAAGTCTTCTTTTCAAAATTTCAGGACCCCTTATTCAAAAATATGAAGGGGTTTAAATATAAAAATAATTAGTCTTAAAATAGTTATTACGATAAAAAATTTAGGAGGTTTAAAACAACCCTCCTTAAAGTAAGTGGAATTAAAACAGAAATATAAATTAACGGGATGACTTGCTCGAGGACTGTCCTGTTGTCTCATTTTCCATTTGTTCCTTCAACTGAATGATATTGAGCATAGGCATAACCTCTGGAGGTTGGCCTGGCCTAATGCATATGTCTCTAGTGAAAACAACATCGGAAAGTGGGGGAAGCATGTAGGAGGATGTATCTATGAGACAGCACAGCATAAGCCACTGGTTGTGAGGCTTTACTAAATATCTCCAATATTTCTCCCAATCCAGCTTTTCCAGCTTCATGATATGTTCTTATTTTACCTTTGACACTTCTTGCCACTACCTTATCAAGTCTTTCACTAAAGGCAATGCACCTAGAGGACATTCGTCGATAAGATTTGTTGCAATAAGATTTTGGCTAACAGTCTCCACAATGTTAGTAGCAACATCCTTTTCCCTAAAAATGGCTCTCTCTACATGCTTCAACTGTATATCCCAGTCTATAAATAATATTTCTTTCTTTGAATCCTCAATCCTGGGCAGGTTGGCCTTTCGTCCATCAGTAAAATCCTTCTAGGTGAAAAACTAGGAGACCTTATCATCTATATCATCAAAACTAATCCTCATATCTGCAATGTGATTCACAAGTGAATCACTCTATTCACAAAATTCAAGAATACTTGATAATTTCTGACAAAAAACAACCTGTTGTTGTGCCAATAAAGTATTTAGTTCTAAGGCCTCTTTTCTGAATTCATCAATCTTTGGGTTATCTTTTACTTGCTCGAAAGAGAGCTGCAATTGGTGAATTAGAGTATCCTTGTAACTAATCTCACTCTGATGCTGAATTTTTAACTGGTCCATGCTCTCCTAGAGATGTGTGATCTGTACCTGTAACTGTTGACTGACACTTTGTTTCTCTGCTTGTAACTCTAGTTCAAGTTGGATGATTTTCTCATCCTTTTGTTTCATCAATTGTTGAACTTATGATGCTTTGTCAATGGTTGCAGAAGCACAAGCTCATGTGAACTGAGCTAGGTGAGTTAGATCCTGTGAAGGATCTGCCTTAGTGTCTTTCCAAATAACATCCATAGATACATGTCCTTGTACAAGGGGTTGGGATTGCTCTGATCTTCTTCTTTTCTTTTTTCGACTCATAACTACTTTGTGTTTTGGACTGTATAAAATGTCCAAAGGAGGAATTTCTTCAATGTTAAGAATGATTTCGGTGGTGGGGAAGGCCAGAATGAATTCCACTCTTTATATGCTTATTAATTTGTTAGATGGGTTAGCAGTGAACGAGTCCTGACCTTTATTTTCTGGAGTATGCACAATTTGTTTTTGATCACCAACTGTAGCTGCTTGTTCTTCTTGGAGTTTTAGATCAAACTCCTTCCAAACATCCTTTAGATTACTAGGGAAATCCACATCCATAGTTTGAAATTTGGCTGATTTATCTTGATATGTTGTGCTAAGGACTTCAGTATCCTTAGTTGTTGATTCACATTCCTTATCCTTCTGAGCTAATGGTTGTGAAACATCTAACATTTTTAATGGAATTGATTCCAATCTCTTATTCCTATATTGCTTAAATTTCATAAATTGTTGCGGATGGAGGCGTAAAGCTTCCAACTTTTGAACTACGATGTAATTGTCGACAGACTCAAATAGGTCATAAAAATCATCATCTTCGTGCACAAAAGGCCTAATCTTCACTTGGGTAGTGAAATTATTAGCAACTTTGATTGGGTCATACTGCCTGTTTGGAATTGTAAATAAATTTAAACATTCAATCTAGCCAATCTCTATAACATAATGCTTGTAATTATCAAGTCCATAAACACCAAAATTAATAGTAAAAGAAGGCCATGATGCTTTCTTGACTTCTTTCAGAAATCTAGTTAGGTAGTTTCCAACAGTATGATATGCAACTTCTCTTGCAAGAAGTTTGTCAGGAACATACAGGGGCAAAAGGTGTGGTCTAGCTAAGCTCCAAAATACTCATACATAGGTGAATAGCTCTTCACCAAACCATTTTCCTATAGAGGAAAATTCAGCTTGGGCCTCTTTAGATAGTTTGGGGTCTTTCTCATTAAAAACAGCTCAGAACAGTGGGAGAACAACTGTATGGAAAATTTTGTAAAAATTGTTCTCATACTTAGATTCCCACAACATATTATGAAGTATATGAATAGGTACAGGGTCTTGCGTAGTCCATTTCCAGCCCATGGCTGGAAAATCCGCGGTAAAACACACAAAATCCATGATATAGGCGCTCATATAGAATGGGGGAAATTTTTTGGAAGAAATGGAGCAGTTTTTTCTATATTCTAAAATCTAAGTCGCAATATTATTAGATAGAATATTACCCTAATCCATAACATAGGAATCTGCAGCAGCCTCCATTAGAGGTACCCATTCTACTTAAAATCAAGTAGTGTTCGACTAACCAAAAATTATGGACATCGTCGCAAAGACATAACAAAAAGGGCTTGCAAGGGAGTCAGTAGAGTACATACCCTTTTCGCCATTCTTGTGCTTGTTCGGATTACTCCTCCATTGCTTGATTGGCTTCGATTTGAGCTCATTTTCTTTGGCGAACTATGCAAGAAATTATTTATCATATACCTTTTCGAGGTCTTGAATATGGTACATTAGCTTCAGTTCCTCAGCTTTGAAGGAAATAATCATGTTTCCTCTGCTGGTAAGAAATGTCCTATCCCCGATATTGAGATTATCAATGATCCATCTTATCATATCAGTGTATGGTAAGATCTTCGGTCACGCATCAATTCAATGTAGGAAATAATTAGCTACTTCTCCAATTGTAGCTTCGGAAGAATCAGGAGTGTCGGTAGTTGATTTTCTTTAAATTTTGCAAGGTTTTTCATCCTCAAGCAGCTTGTACATGGATTCCCATGAAAAGGATCCGTGGTCCACACATAGTATATGTAAAGAGAGGCAGCATTTTGTTCTCTCGATTGTGGCGGGTGCAGGATTTACAGGGGCCATATGCTTCATAGCTTTCTTGAGATCTCTAGACATCTCCGAAGAATTATGCTTGTTAGGGCTAGCCTGCAAAATAAATGAGAAAGGATAAGCAGAAAGAGGAAACTTTTTGGTTTTACAATATGCACAAGTACCATAGCAATAGAAACGTTCAAACATATGATACTTCGCATGCTAATAATATATGAATTGAATTCTTGTTACAGGAGAATGATTATGGGGGTATGGGCGACAAAACCATTTATTTATGACATTAATAGTTGATATGGGTTGTTGTGCCCATATAATCATTTCCTCATTAAAACCAAATCTATCGCATTGCAACATTGTTTGTGTGAAAATATTCATTAAATACTAATCGGCTCGATATTTTTCCGATTGTGATATTGCAATCGCAATATCAGCGAAAGTGGGCGGAGTGCGAAACGTTTGATTTGACAAGAGTGCGATGTGCGATGTGTTAGGGTCCTATAATAATAGGGTTCATAATTTTTTAATTGACTTTGATATTCTTGTAAATATGTACATACCTTGCTTTCTGCAAGTTGTTTTCCCATATTTTGAAAATATGAAAAATAATAAAAAGCCAAAAAGAGGGTAAAAAGTCCTAAAAGAAAGATCAAAGGACTTAGAAAAATATAGACCCCAAAAGAAAAAGAAAAAAAAAGAGATAAAATAAGACCTGAAATTGAGCAAGTCCAAATGCCACTATTTTTACTTTTACTGCAAGAATAATGATTATGTGTAGAGTGTCAATAAATTCCATAATCCATGATCAGTTAAACAATTTAATCTTAACTTTTCATGCTTTTAATTTCATGATTTAGATAGAGAATAAAGATTTGTCAAAAAATTTAAACTTGACAAATCAGTAGATAGGTAGAGAATAATGAGGAGCTCAACAGTTTAATCTGAGCCCTCGGATGAAATAAGGTAGACTTAGATAGTTTTATGCTTTGAAAGAAAAAAAAATTAGGGTTGCAAGCCTAAATGCACCCATGAAAATGAAGTAAAAATGTTAGAAAGAAAGATGGGTAGGTAGAAAGAAGTTGAGAAATCATGTAATAAATCATCATCGGGCAAAAATCACTCATTTCCCCTCCCCTCCAAATATTCAGTATTCTAAACTATCGATCAAAAAGGCTCAGAGCATTTCTCTAACTTTTGTTGGGACCAGACCCAAGGCTCGATTACTAGTTAGTTAAAAATATTGAATTCCCACAGTAGACCCACATTCATCAACATTTACCCTTCATTCATAAAACATAATCCCTTTTTCCTAAGTAAAAACCCATTTTTACTTATTAAAAGCTAAACCCTAAATAGCTAATCTCATTCCCTTTCAAAAATCATTCATAAACCCTCAAAATGCATTTATCCTAAGGTAAAAGTGTATCCTAAGTTAAAGTGTGAATTAAAAAAGATAAGCAATGCTTTCTTTTTGGCACTTTACTTAGAGTTAACATGTATTTTGTTTCCATTTCACTATCTCTTTATTCATATTAACTACTAATTTATTCTATTAAATCCCTAACTTCACCATCCCATATAGTATTAAAACCTTTTATTTTAAATAACCCTCTAAACCCACTATTTTAAAGTTAAAACCAATGTTTAATATCCCATGTGCGCAATATTAATCCCCCCCTTATCCCGTTGGTTTAACATATCTATATTTAAATATCCCACCCACTATAGTTTTTAAAACTATTAAAAGTTGACAAAACTATATAATAAGAAAAATCCACGCCCACATGTATAATTAAAACATTAGCAATTGTTTTAAATAGCACATAAAACTTGGCCCCGCCATCATACACACTAAAGTTTAAACTTTATTAAAATCATTTTTATAAAGTTAAAACCATCCCCGCCATACGTATGAAACCTCGGCCCCACTCCATTTCTGACGCAACTTACCAGCCGATCTGGGTCGTTCGCATTCGAATGGATAGAAACTAATATCACATAGAAAACATGCGCGGTCACCCCCATGGAAAATCTGCGTGAAATGGGCGGTTTCGTGCCCTTTTCTCATTGGATCATGTGGATTAGTCCCGAAACTGCTTACCGCCCAAATGTTGTGCGATAACCACTTCTGTTTCGATCTATTGAACCTTGAAACCACCATTCCCGCCTGACTTGACCTGTATTAAATGTTGGCATTGTTAAGCCCTAAATATGCATAATAAACCTTGGAAATGTAATTCATTCCTTTCTCTCCTACACATTAACCTTTGCACACACCTCCCCGACTGTAAAAACATCATTTTTTTGCCATTTTATGCCCAAAAAGCCTGCAAAAATTTGCCATGTGGCCATTGAAGACCGCTGAGGAGCTTCACATTGCCCCAAAAACTCTATAGAAGTTGTTGTTTCATTCAAAAAACCTCAGAAACTACTCTGAAGCCCAATACCTGCGTACAACAGGTATTTCTCTAAAATTCAAGCCTACAATCAAATTTTAAAGGCCTTTAAAATAACAAAAACACATTTAGAGCTTAAAAACCAACAAAAGAAGCTTGTCAAAATAGTCCAAAAACAGGCCGAACCCTGTCAAATTTTTTCTAGAAACCCTGTTTTAACTGCTACGCACTATTGTGAGAGAAAATTGTGAGATTGTACAGTTTTATGAACTATTTCAAGCTCTAAATTTAGCCATAAAACCTTTGAAGGTATCCCAAACCTCTTTCCCTAATTTCAACAGACTTTTTAACCCAATTTCTCTTTAAAAGACTCGGGAAACCCTTATGTCTTGTTTTAAGCCAGTTCAAAAGCCTAGAAATCCTATTTGAAAGACCTAATTGGAAAGAAAACCCAAGAAGAGACCATATTTTACCTGTTTATCCAAGAAGTTTCTGCTAAAAAGTAAAAATACTTCTGCAAACTGTCTAAACTTGCAAAAAGTAACCAAAATGCCTAAAAAGCAGAGCTCTAGCAATCCTGAAGCTTCCAAAGTGCCAAAATCCACTCCAACCATGTCTTCTAATACTGCTATTGTTGTCAATCCTTTACAACCCCCAGTCATAAACTTTGAACGCATTCTATTGGCTGATGTTGATTATAAGATAACAGATCCCATTGTTGAATTTAAACTGCTAGATATTCATAATTGGTGCTATGAAAAGTCCTTAGATGATCAAGAAGAAGTCCATATTTGGGAATCCCATTTACCTAAGTATGTTGTTCCATTAACTCATCCATGCCAAGAAGTTATTAGGTTATGCTAGCAGTACTATGTGCCTGAGCAGAGAGCCATAGTAAATGCCAATAAAGAAATTCTTCTTACCATTACTGTTGAATCAATTAACCAAATGCTACAACTTCAGCCCGATCCTCAAGCAATCCCTTTATCCATAGAGGCCCTTACCAAGATGTATATTGGCCTAGATTTTCCCAAGAAATTCATGATTTTCCAAACATTCATGCCCTCACATGTAGAAATTCCTAAACTAAATCCCCCATATTCTACTGCCAAATTCCCAGAAGGTTCAAGACATTTGATTTCCATGCTTTCCTTCATCCTTGGATATTTTATTGATGAACACATAGATGAGTCCATCTTGGGGTTCTTATCCACTTTCTCCCCAGGGAAACCCCCATCAGTAATCTTTGATTATGTTGGTTTCATTGCAGATAATATTCATCATCAATTGACCAATTTTCCAATTGAAGGAGTGTTCATATACACTTCATTTTCCATATGTTTTTATACTTTCAATCAGATAATTTTCCAGTTACTCTCCAAAAGCTTGACATAGAGGGAAATCCTCTCTCTGTCATTTTCTAGACATCTTTGCTTAGGAAAGAATGTACAGATTTCGCTTATGCAGAATTTTCAGAGTTATTCCTACATCCAGTGATCACTATGTTAACAAAAACAGAGCAGCCAAGAATAAATGAAGAAATGAAAAAGATATTGCAGTTGTCAGAGCAGAATAAAGTTGGTGATTGGTACCTATATGAAAAACATACGGAGATCAGAGTCTTTGGGTCAAACTTGTTACCTTACAAGTTACCCAAGCATGTTTCAATGGGGATATTTGCCTAGAGTATATCAGGCAGATCCTAAACTCTGATTCTATAAATTTCATGGCAGCAAAGAATAAAACGCAATTCAAACTAAAGAATCAGATAGGGCCATTCATCTACAATCACAGGGATGCAGAGAAAGAAGCATCAAATCAGCTGTTGGAATTCAAATTTGAAGAAAGTTTTCCTTGGAATTATGATCCACAAGGGATCCTGAGTAAACTAACGGTTAAATGTAAATTAACACCCTTCGTCCATGAAGAAAAGCCAGAGATAGAAAAGTATGCAAATCAGATTAAATGGACTGAAAATACCTTAACAGATGTATTTAATAAAAGTGATACTAGTCACAGTTTGGAGACTGCAAATCAGCTAGAAAAGTCCACTAAGAGAGTAAGGGAAGAAGGTGCCTATATTGTAGAAACTACAACTGAAACTAAGTTCAAGCTAATATATAACAAAAAGCCCAAGTTAGATTCAGCAGGTAAAGGAAAGATAATAGTTGATGTGGAAGAAACAAAGCTCATAAATACCAACATTGATTTGCCAGAAACAGATGTTGCCACTATAATCATCAATGAGCCAACTACTAAGAATCATAATGAAAAACAAGTCAACAATGAAGATGCCCATTTTATAGAGAGACAACAGAGCATGGAAGCCTCTTCATCACAGGAAATTGAGGAAAAATACTTAGACATCAAAGAAAAATACAAACAGATCAAACTGAATAATGAAGAGATAAAAAAACAATATTTATTCTCAATATCTCAAGCAGACACCAAGTGTGCAAAACAGGCTTCTGTCTGCATTTGACTATTCAAATCAAAAGCTAATTATGTCAGTGTTGCAGCCCACAATCAAATCCCCAAAGATAGTGGAAAATTATAAAAAGGTTGAATTGGAAGTTCAGACAGAAAAGATTCATGCTCTGGATCAAATTGAGTTCCATAGACAGACTTTAAAAATGTTATACTCTACTGTCACAACTAAAACCATGAGTGCTCAAAAGCTCCTGAACACCATTTCCAAAATGCAAGATCAGATGAAAATGGATAAGGCATCTTTGTATGCCAAGGATCTCAAGATAAAAGCTTTATAAGAACTAGTTTTGCACGTGGGATATGACCCTACTAACATCAAAGCAGCAGAGTTATTGGTGAAGAAGAAGAATGAAGATATAGAAGCTTTAAGGAAACAGCTTACACTTCCTCAAAGTGAACATCCTCAAACAAAATAAATAATAGAAGGACAGAAATAAAGAGATGACATGATGAATTTGATTTTTCAATTGACAGCCCAAATCAAAGAAATGGAAATATAGATGGACAAACTTGTCCAGGAGAAAGAAACATCAAAAATACCAGAGATTCCTATAGTTATTCCTGTAATTACTACAGCAGTGCCTTCAACTTTAGCTGAAAAGTTAGCACCCACAGAACCACTAGCTACTGCAGTGCCAGTAACTTCTTCCACAACCTTAGCTACTGAATCATCTACAACAGCAGTTCACCATATATATGAACCCAGCAAATTTTTAAAGGCCATGGAGGAAATGTCTCTTAAGACAAATGAAATCAGAAGATTGAAACAGGTGGTAGAAAATCTTGAGAAGTCAAAAAAAATTTCCCAGATAAATGCAAAAACATATGAGAAAAATGCCATCAGATTGAATGAAGAGTTGAAGAAATTGCAGAAGGAATTTACATTGAAGGAACAAATATCATATATCAAAAACTATCTTTGGAACAATTTCATTGAAGCCATCCATGATGTATGGCCTTCAATTCAAGTAATCTTTGAACAGAGAGAGTTATTACTAAAAGGCCAAGCAAAAATTCAAAAGAATCAAAGTGAATTGGCTGATAAACCAGAGCAAGCTTTAAAGCTGATCACATTCCTAAACAGCAAAAACAGACAAGAATTAGAAGAGCTAAAGATCACTAACAGGACTGAAACTATCCTAGAAATTAGGAAAGTTACAACAAAGAAGAATCTAATGAGGGAACTGAAAGAAAAGTGTGAGAATATGAATATTGCCTAACATTATGGTCATTAATGATAAACTGATGCCTCAGAATGACTATGATAAAAAGATCAGAGAATTTGCAAAGGAACGGGTAAATAAACCACCAGTACAAGGCATCCCCACAGGAAAATTCTTACTCAAAAGTTTTGAAGATTTATTCTATTTACAGCATGAGATAAGGAACTTGTTTTTCATCAAGCCAACTTTTTCCAAATACACTAAAGCTGATGAAAACTTCAGGAAATTAAAGAAAATACAAATTCTTAAAGATGAGGATTGGCAGTCACTCACAGATTTATTATGAAGGATAAAAGACAGACAGATGAAAGGAGGAGAAAATTGTTTTCTGATTTATAATCAAAATAAATTTTTACAGCAGTAAACAGTTTTGACTATGGTTAAAGAGTATCAGAGTTTAGAGAGTATTAGTGAATAAAGAGAATCATAGAAAGAGTATCAGACAAGGCAGATCAAATTCCAAAAAAAAATTAAAATATCTAAAGCCAACAAGGAGGACACCAAGGCAGCCAGCTTCTTCTTAACCTAAATCAGTTTCTATTTCTTTTGGATAGATAGAACAGCTTGCTGATTTGTTGAGCAGTTGTCTCTATTATTGTTGTAAAGCTATTTTATTTTCCTTATATAATTCCTAGAAGCATTCTAGGATATTTTGTGAAGAACTATGTATTTTGTGTGGAATAAAATTGCTGGAGATTGTTATAGTCATTTTTGTTGGACTTGAAAGCTTTTGTGTGTCAAATTTCGAGTAGCAGGTTGGATCAAACCAATTGGCATCATACTTCAGGATTCCTGTGATGAGCTATTTGGAGTGAAGTATTTCCTTACTTGTCATTGTTATCTTTCTTTGTTACATGCATCCATATATGTTTATTCTAAATTTGAATGAATAACTAGGAGTATTAATACATGATTTGTTGAGAGCACCATGTTTTTAACTAGTTATCATTTCTATGTTTTCCTTTGATTTCCAGTGTAGGGAACCCTTAATTTCTCCCTCTCTCATTTGACCTCTTCCTACTGCTTCCTTTTCCGGATCAAAGGATTCTTAATTTCCCTTTATCCTAATCATACCACCTCATAAAAAAAACTTTCCAAGATCTCCAAGGATTATCTATCTTGCCCTGAAAACATTTGACCTTTTGGCCTTGATCTTAGTTCTGTTTGCTTGATTTTGACTCCTTAGCCCAATGGAAAAATAGATCTCCCACTATCTATCCCTTCAAGTGATTTTCTCCCACCAAATCAAACAAAACCAAACCAAAGCTGCACATTCATAACTAGCCTAATATTTACCAATCAAACAAAGTTAAATTTTAAAGAGAGAGCCCTCTCTGAACCCTAGGAAGGCTAGATCCTAGAGTTTCAAGTAGGTCTATGGTTACCTCTAGCGTTCTTTGACTAAAAACCAAAAATCTCACAACTTTAGAATTACTAGAGTGATAACACGATGAACTATGTCACATCGGGGAATATGGGAGGTGACAAATAAGATCATCAGGGTAGGAAATGTGAAATGCGATATGCGATAGCTTACATGGCGAAAGTGGGTCCCGCAAGCATTCCTTATGGAATTTTCTCAAAAACATTGCTTTTTCCATCTTAAAAGCTCTTTTTCCTATATACATCGAATCGAAAAATGTTTCAAATGACCTTTTTGGAGCTATATATGTTTCATTGTGGTTTTGTGATTGCGATGATGCGATTTCCCTTTGGTTAAGTGCTTTTAAAGCCAAACTTTAAGGTTTTATCCCTATTTCTATCTAATTAAATATTCTAAGGGTTTTATTTTTTTTCATTATAAAAAAATAAAAGGCTCCGCATTATTTTCTAAAGTAACTATTGCTTAAAATAATGGGGGTTGTTTATTAGCACAACATAAGGCAGTGCACAAGAAATCCCAGCAAGTCCCATAAGGTGAACTGACCCCCATGGAAAAATATCCTAGTCCACACACTCGACCAAATATAGATTCATGAGATACAATGATGGTCTCCCCTTTGGCATATCCACCTATAACAGTGGCACAAAAATCTTCGCAAATGCAAAAGGGCATGCACCCATTCACTCCCTTAGAACAAGGCACTGCCACCTATTCCATGGAACCAACATCGTTCTAGGGTAATCATCCTTTTCCTTTTCCCTCTACTTCTTTGGCTCATACTTCTTTTTGTTCGGTGGATTATGTTTCTGGTTGGGAACACTCTAGGGTTATTGCATCCGTTGGTTTGTCCATAACCCATCTACCCTTCTACCCTCTACCCACCTGGATACCCTTCTACCCTCTTTGAATAAGTTAGTTGGAAGACAATTTCCACGTAATATTAAATTTGTGAAAGAAGCAACTATCAAATGGTTGGTGGAAAAAAGGAAAAGGGTCTCTTAGGAGCTCTGCAAAGTGGAAGCTAATATCAATGCTATATCAGAAGTCCCTTCAGAAGGTTATGACTCAAAGGATTCTAAGGCATTGCTTACCCACCTTGAAGGGAGGAAGAAAAAACTTTAAGATAATATTAGGGCTACTTGAAGACTCAAAGACAAAGACATATGGCTTGAGGAAAGTGACGAGAACACTAAGTTCTTCCAAAACATCACCAAAGGGAGGAAAATGAGCAACACAATTTGGAAGCTAAGGGACCCTAAAGGGAATTTTTCCTCCTCCTTCAAGAATCTTGTTGTATTAGGGACAATCCATTTCATCTTTCTTTTCAAAGATCCATAGTCGAGGTCGTCATATTGGCCATTTTTTCCCTAGTTTCACGGTCCCATATGACAATGAGAAGTTTATGGAACTAATAACATCTAATGAGCTCAAGGATTTCCTGACAAAATTCCAAAAAGACAAGAGCTCAGGGCCATATGGGTGGTCGATTGAATTCTTCTAGGATTTTTTGAGCTCTTTGGTTTCAATTTCCTCATAGTCATTGAAGAATCCAGATCTTCTGGACACGTCCTTACATATTTAAACTCCTCTTTCCTTTCCCTAATACCAAAATTCGATGAACCATCCTCTTTAAATGATTTTCACCCCATCCCTCTATGTAATTGCAACTACAAAATTATATCCAAAACCATAGCCCTACGGATCAAACCCATCCTTTCCAAATCCATTTCTGAGGAACAATTTTCCTTTTTGGAAGGCAAAACAATCCACAGAGCCATTGGTATTTCCTAGGAAGGTCTCCACAATCACAAACAACATCACATAAAAGTATTCATCCTAAAAATTGGTCTTTCAAAATCCTTTGACTGAGTCAGATGGTTATACATTCATCTTCTTCTTACCCATATTGGCTTCAAAATAGACTTTATTGATTGGATCATGAGCTACATCTACTCAGCCTTTTTTACAGTACTCATAATTGGTTATGCTTCTCCTTTCTTCATATCCGAACTTGGATTAAGGCAAGGCTACCCTATATTCCCCCTTCTCTTTCTCTTGGTGGCAAAGGGTCTTAGCAGATCCCTTAAGGAAACCTGTAGAAGGAATGGTCTAACGAATCTAAGGTTGAAGCCCACTCTTTGCATCACTCACCTCCTATTTGTTGATGATGTCCTTATCTTTAGTGATGACTCTAGAGGTGATGCTCGCTCAATCAAAGAATCCATTTCTCTTTTTGAAGTAGCAATGGATATCAACTATCACCCATTTGGTGAGCCAAGGTACTATCTACATTCTTTTCCTTTTAATTAGGTCAATCTTGAGAATGGATTAAAATACCTTGGGTTCCTCCTAAAACCCAATTCATACACTAATTTATATTGGAAATGGATCTCAATAAAGGTAGAAAAGAGACTCAAATCTTGGAGCACGTGACGGTTATTAAGGGTGGGATGATTATCCCTAATTAAATCAGTGTTGGAGGCCATCCCAATTTACTGGATTTCACTCTCCTGGATTATGAAAGGCACCCTCACCAAAGCCCAAAAATTATGTTATAAATTCATATGGGAAAGAACCTCTGAACAATATGCCTTCCCTTGATTCAAATAGTCTAGAATCGCCATGCCCAAGGATTTGGGGGGTGGGGACTGAAACAACTTTCTTATTCCTATCAAGCGTTGGTAGCTAGATTAGGTTGGAGGATGATTTCTTATAAAATTTTATGGACCTCTGTGATCTACAAGAAATACACTTTTCCTCTATCCCTTGAGGACCAGATTCGAAACTCCAACAAAAACAGACCAAATGCCTCCATCATATGGAGGGCCATTGTCAACTCCTTCTCCCTCATTGAAAATGGTCTCGCATGAAAGTTGGAGTAGGCACCAGCCTTCAATTGGGCATCAACCCTTAAGCTGGAAGTAGTGGAGATCATTGCCTCTCGAAAGATCTAATAGTAGTACTTCACTCTAAAGGGATTTACACCCTCAAACAGGATGCAACCCCCCATCTGAATCCCCTCAGCGACCAAAAATGGTTTTCAGGAAGCCATCTAAACTTACCAAGACATCTCAAAAGAACTTGGTCAGCCTTCACCTGAGCCTTACGAGAGGCACATATATGTTAGAAAGTGTAGCAAGAAAGGCTCAATTTGACTTTAGCCTTAGTCAAACTGAGTAAATAGAATTTCCACATCAGCAGGACAACTTGGAGGCAATTAACTAGTGTGACATGCCTCTTGTCACTTAGTTAGATTAGTAAATTCGAGTTAGTGGGCTTGGAGTTCAATCATGCATATGTTGGTTGCTAAATTTTAGAAATCTAGTTGAATTATTTTTAGTTGTACTTATTTAATTTACCTATAACAATTAATAAATTCATTTTAAGGTCAGTTGTGCAGTGATACAACAATCTAACTCAAAGATATGTTAGTTAACTAGTCAATCAGCCCAAAATATCCCAAACATGCATGCAATTCAAATTTCTCAGCTGGAGTGGAGGAGACAAAGGCTAGTGTAGCATTAAGTGTATATTAGTGAGTGTACAATTGTTGCATGTAGCCAGGAGATCAATTCCTTGGGCATTGCCTAAGGAAATGGGGAATTTTCTATTTTTTAGGAGCTCGAATTAGCTTAGAATTGCATAAGGAAATAATAGGCTTGAAGAGGCATAAATTGGTTAAGTGTTGGCCAGAAGATTTCATTCGAAAAAAGAGAACAATTTTACTTTTGTAGGTGGTGCTTAGAGATGGAGCATGCAATTATAATAGTTTATTTATTCAACTCCTTAATGCAAATAACCTTGAGGGGTTTTTCCAAGTTGGATTCCCCTAGAAATAAATGTGTACTTGTGGTTTTTCTTGTTTCATGTTTATGCATGTTGTTCTAAAATGTGATTTTCACTCCACTAATTAGTAGAGTAGAATTTGTGTCTCTTCATTTCAGTTAGATGTCTTGAGCAGTTGCATTTTCTATCAAATTTCTACAATATACACATAATTAGGGACCATGAGGAGATTGTCAATACCCTTTCCTCCTTGGGTTGGTACACTCCAAAATAAGGCTATTTAAATCTCACATATAATCAATCCCTCGACCCCTGGAATCGTGGTGGTGTCACCTTTGGAAGCTCAAATGCCTAGCCAAATCCAGATTGTTCATGTGACGTGCTCTGGAAAGAAAAAAAATACTCACATGGGAATTTTTGTGCAAAAGACAAAAAAAATAAGGGCTAAACTGGTGCAACCTATGCAAATCAATAGAGGAATCAGTTAGCCATCACCTTATTTAATGTTCCTATTCTAAAACCCTATGGAAATTATTTTCTTAAAAATTGGGTCAGGCATGTAAATGGGAAATATTAAATCTACGACAACCTAGGAAGCGTGGGTCACTAGTGAGGGAACAAGATATTTCAATGGTCTCCCTCTCCTATCAAGTTGGGGTATTTGGCTAGCAAGAAGCAAAGTTATTTTCAACAATAAGTTGATTCCTCCTGAGACCACAACTACTCAATCTCTTGTTATCCTGGATCTTCTTCCTAAGCCATCCATTACTCCTCATATCAAAAATTCTCACCAACCCCAAATCAACAAAAACAAGCCTTGGGGTTTTTTTGATGGAGCCACACAGGGTGAACCTAAAATATGTGGAGGTGGAGTTGTACTCCACATTGATGACAAACACTTTTACATAATGAAATGGGGTTTGGAGAAGGGTCAAATAATTATGCAGAGCTCATGGCACTTAAACTATTACTGGTTTTGCATTGGAAAATAACATCACTTCTCTTCAATTTTTGGGGGACTTACAACTCATCATAAACTAGACTAAAGGATTGTACAGATGTTATAAACTCAAACTTCAACCACTACTATATGATGCATCTTGTCTCAAATCGTCTATCTCATTTTTTTCTATTTCTCATATTTGCAGGGAGTACAACACATGTGAAGACACCCTTTCTAAGGAGGCTATTATGTTTTCTCACGAGACATGGGAAATAATTTAACACTTTGAAGAAGGGGCCTTCGAGTATATCATAGGCCTTTTATGGAGGACGCCATCACCAAATGAAGATGTGGACCAACATTTTTTTTTTAGCACATATACATAACATTTTCAGCATCTGAACCATCCAAGTGGTTTCTCATACATCCCAGTTTTATTTTTTTCGTACAACATTTCAGAAGACTTTTTTATTAGTGGATATTTATTTCAGCATTGTTTAATATGACACTTTTATATTTTTTACAATCTAGATTGTAATCAACAAGATCCATAAGCATATATTTTCTCTGAAGCTTATAAAATATCAAATGAATACATGTGTGACGTGCATCAACAAAATGTAATTTTGTTTTCAAATGATAATAAATTTACGCTTTTTCTGAGGAAAAAAATAGTTTTATATAGTCAGAAAATAAAAATCACCAGTCTTTTTTGGACAATTCTGAACGTAGAGGACAAAGATTTTGCCAGATATGTAAAAGGTTATGGCCTTGAAACTAGATTGAATCAATAGAAAAGCCATAATTGTTTCCATTAAAAAAAATATGGGATGAAATATTATTATACTAAAATATTAAATACAACTATAATCTCATCTCTTAATATTATCAATACATTGCCCATAACAAAAAAATTATAATAATAATTTATAATAATGGATATTTTAGTAGCAACAATCACATTGATAATATTAATGTGTTTGTATGTGTATATTTAACACATTTAGGAATATAATAATTGATCATAATTCAACCAAGAATAATATTGCAAAGAGATATAACCATTCAAGAACATTGCAATCAACATAAGTCAACTAAGATGAATGTTGCAGTGTGACACAAATTTAAACATACTCAACCATAGTCACCCATAATAAACACAAAGTTAAACATACTCAACCATAGTCACCCATAATAAACTATGGTCAACCATGTGCATCAACCACAATCAAACATAATCAACCATATTTAACCAAAGTATTTAAGAATTTTTCAATGAAACATAACCATTAACACACATATCGATTCAACGAAGATAAATTTGTGACATAAATTCAATCATGCTCAACCATACTCAACATAGTTATACATAAAAAACCATGGTAAACCATGTAAATCAAGATTAACCACAGTTAACCACAATCAAATAAAATTAATGTGACGTTACCCTTGAAGAATGTTCAATGCAACATAACCATTGCAGAATATAAGTCAACTAAGATGAATTTGATAATGTGGCATAACCATTGAAGAACATCATAATCAAGATAAATCAGCCAAGATGATTATTACAATATGACATAAATCTAATCATATTCAACCATACTAAACTTGGTCAACCACAATCAACAAACTAGATCTTACATAACACTTGATGAATGTCAAAATGTAACATAACCATTGAAGAAAAAATAAATTCAATAGTATTCAACCAAGAAAAGTGTTGCAATGTCACATAATGATTAAGGAAAATTGCAATCAACATAAGTTAACTAGTATGAATGTTGCATAAAATCAATCATGTTAAACCACCATCAATATGATCAATGCAACATAAAAATTGAGGAACATAGAAATTTGACTTAATTCAACCAAAAATAATGTCATATTGTAACATAAACATTGAAAAACATTCCAATCAACATAGAGCAACATGATGAATGTTGCACGTGACATAGAATTAATCATGTTCAATCAGTCTACATGGTTACCCATAATAAATCGTGGTCAACCATGTACATCATAATCAACGATATTCAAACAAATTCAATGCAACATAAACTTTAAAACATGTCATATTGCAACATAACCTTCATTTAGACATAGTCAACCATGATTAATCATAGGAAAGCATGGTTACCCATGTTCAACCATGTCCAACCATGCTCAACCATAGTAATATATATGCAACCATGTCTAAGTAAAGTCAACTACGATTAACCATGGGTAATCTAATTCATCAATAGACAACTAAATCCAACAATAATCAAATATGTTAAACCATAATGAATCATAATAAAACATGTTAATTATATTCAACTATGTTAAACATATTTATTGAGTAAATTAATAATCCAAAATAGTCATTCAGGAATGGAATATTGTGACTTGACTCTTTATAAACGTCATATGCAACATAACTAATGAAAAATATATCAAGCAAACATAAGTCAATGGTAAAAATCGCAATAGATATAATCCCTTAATCTAAAAAAAATTGGGTGACTTCGTAATGTGAAAATACAACATAATTCTTGATGAATGCTGAAATGCAATACAACCATCTACAAATATAGTAATTCCACATAAATTAGCCAAAATGAATGTCATAATGTGACATGAACATTGAGGAGTGTCTCAATCCAACGTAACCCTTGTGGAACATAGTGATGCAACATAACCCTTAATGAGTGCTATATTGTGAATTAATGAAGGAGGAGTGTTTCTTAGAATGCAATACAACCCTTCATGAATATTGTAATGTGACACAACCATGGAGGAATGTCACAATCAAGCATAATCGTTAAGGAACATCACAATGTGATGCATATCCATTGACAAACATAACAAGGTGACAAAAACCAACCATTGACTTTGATGCTTACACATTTTATGAAACAAACGCATAATTGAGTTAAGTATGGCCTTCAAACATGTTCAAACATAGTTGAAAGTTGTCAACCATAATTAATCATAGTCAAACATGGTTAAACAAGAAAAACCATGGTCAAACAAAGTTAACCATAGTAAAATATCATCTACCAAAGTCATCCATTGTCAACCATAATGGAAGATGGTTAACCATTTTCAAACATGCTCAACAATAGTCAATCATAGTCACCCTTAATCAACCATAGTCAACCATGCTCAAATATGATTGAATACAACCAATTTTATATATATAGATATATATATTCATGGTTAACAATAATAACAAATATTCAACCATTGTTAGCAATATTGAAACATGGTGATCCTTTGTCAACCATTGCCAAACATGGTCAACTATAGTCGACCATGATTAAACATGGTCAAACATATCCAATCATAATTAACAATTCTTAGTCATAGACAAACATGTTTAACCATGGTCAACCTTATTCTACCATGTCCAACCATAGTCAACTATGGTAAAACATGTTCCAATGCAGTCAACCATGGTTAACTATGGTAAAACATGTTCAAACATAATCAACTATTGTTAACCATGGTTAATCATGTTCAAACTAATCCAGGTTGTACGAGGAAAAAAATGAAATAAAATAAAGGAAATGGAACACACACACACAAAAATATAGTAGAGAGCATCCAACTTCTATTGATAAATAAAATAGCATAATACTATAGAAAACAACTAGTTAGAATGATGGTAGGTATCTCTAAAGGGAGAGAGATGGCAGATACACACATTCACCAAAAAGCTATTAAAATGTGACAAAAGAATAACCTTTTAACATAAATAAATAATCCTAGAGATTTAAAACCCTTACCCTAGAAGAAGAAGCACCAAAAGGTTTGTAAGCCTTGAAGTGGTTAGTTGGTACATCAACTTCTCGAGGGCATAATTTTTGCATACACAGTCTATTTGGGGCAAAAAATATCCCATTGGAAAGAAATAATAAAGTATTACAACTTTTACTAGGGCCATAGCAACATCTAGCCCCATGAATGGAAAATAAAACACGGTTTAAGGCTTCAAACAACCCAAGAGTTTGGGACTCAAAAAGCCATACAAAAACTACCAAGAAGATAGAGAATAGTTGAGTTAGTGGAAGAGGTAGTTTGCCATTTATGTCCACCTAGATTATTTCTTCCCCATTAGGAAGTGATGGTATCTATTACATCAAGTGCCCTCAACAAATGGGGAAATTTATGTTGGATTTGGCTCCTGGTGAGCCACTATCCTGGGTAAAGAAGTTGTCTTGCATTGACAACCTGATAGAGTTTTATGTTTTGTTGGAGGGTATCCTTCGTATTGGTGTCCATGATCTAACCCACTATAGCTTATTTAATGCAAACATGATTGATTACTATGGTGTCCAATTACTCAACTTTCTCAAGGTGTCCAATAAAGGTGGAAAAAATGATCGAAGTATCTCTACATAAAATACTAGGTGCAAGCCAAGGAAAGGAGGAACACTCAATTCAAAATAATTTTCACACACAACCTTTGTGATAGTGTAAGGCCCATGTAAAAGTTGTCATATCTTCCTGCGGGGGCACATGAGGTTCTCTTTTTTTAAATGCAACCACAACTTCACCAAACTAAAACTTATGTGGAACGCAATGTTGGTCATGTTGTTGCTTGTACGTGGCACTGGCTTTCTATAGGATATCATGAACATTTTTTTGTAGGTGTTGGATCCATTTCATAAATTTATCTACTCTATTTGACTATGCTTGAGCATGGAAGGACTCTGCCAATGAAGATGGAATGGGAATTTCTACATTAATTAGAGCCAATTGTTAGAACCCCAAGCACACCTGAAAAGGACTACAGAAAATAGAGCTATGCAGGGCTTCATTATAGTTGTGTTGAACATATGGAAGGATTTCATCCCAGTGTGGATTATTGGAGGTGTAAATTCATAAGATATGCACAATCATCTTATTTACCTCTTATGCTTTTCCAACTGTTTGGGGATGAAACATGGTTAATTTGATCAACTTTCTATATATTATAGACCATAGTTTGGACCAAATGGTACTAAGGAACCTACTATCCTTGTCTGATAATGGTCCTAGGTATCCAAAAATGAACTGAAACATGCTCAAATATTATTTTGGTAGTGGCTTCGACTACAATGATACTCTTCTTACACATTTCCAAAATGGCCATCTTAGAGATCCAATCGACAACCACAAACACACAACATTACCTTGTCTGGTGGAGGGTAAACCTGACATGCAATCCATGGAGACTAACTCTTAGGTATTATCTAGGGTAGGTAGAAGAGTGTACAACCCTTGCTTCTTAATGGTTGGCTTATAAATGGCACAGGCAATGCACAATCTAATATAGTAGTGGAGATTCTATCGAAACTTTGACTGATATCAATACTTCTGAAGTGTTGCTATTTTCTTCTCCACACCAAAGTTCCATTCCATTCAATTGTAATGTTCCTCCAAAATTAGCGTAGCATGCTCTCTTGAACGAACAAAAAGGTGGCCCAGGTAGCACAAGGACACATCTTGGAGGTGGAATTTTGGAACTTTTTTACCTACAATGAACATATGGTATGTGGCAGGAAAGTTAGACTAACCATTATATAATTGTGTACACCTAGAGGTCTATTTCCCACAAGATTTAAAACTTATATTTAGTGCCACAATTGGGGGCCAGCTAAGTAAATTTGCAACATGGTTGGTGATACCCTTCTTGTACTTGATGTTCAAGTGGAATTTTTTTAGGTATGTGAACCATTTATGATGGAAATCATTCTATAACTTTCTTCGTGTCTACATGAATTGCATAATCCCATGATCAGTGTGGATGTTTGTCCCGTTCCTAAAAATATAATACTTCCATTGTTGGCATGCCTACATTATGGAGTTTATCTCCTTGTCGTAGGTGGGGTATATCCATATAGTGTCAAAGAGAATTTCACTATGATAGGCCACCAAATGTCCTTGATTAGTGATGAAAACACTAATAGAAATATCAAATGGTTGTTGCGGGTCTAGTAGGGTGAGGACCAGTGTAGATCAGAGGCAGCATTTTAGATCTTCAAATTCTTTACTTTGTGATTTATACCAGGAAAATTTTACTTTATATCCACCCCTGGTCACTTGAATTAATGTCCAAACAATATGAGAGAATATTAACACGAACCTTCCATAGAAGTTAATGAGGCCCAAGAAGTTGTAGAGCTCTATCAGGGTCATCGGGGCTATTCAATATTTGATGAATTGAATCTTGGTTGGGTCCACATGCACCCCATGTTCATCCATGATGTATTCCAAATACTAAATTTTCTAGATGCAAAATGAGTGTTTCTCCATATTTCCATAGAACTTGTGTGGTCACAGGGTGTTTAGGACATGTTGAATATGTTGTAAATTTTCTTCCCAGTTTCTACTGAAGATGACGATGTCATCCAAATATGCAACCAAAAAAGAGTTTGTGAATAGTAGCAAGATATCAGCCATCATTATTGTGAACATTGTTGGATAATTAGTCAAGCTAAATGGCATGAACCACCACTCAAAAATGACTTCTTTATATTTCAAGTCTATCTTCCATACATTGGTTTTCTCAATTGTAAATTGGTGGTAGTCTGACTTCATATCAATCTTACTAAAGAATTTGGCACCATTAATTTGATCAAAAAGATCATCAATATGGGGGATCATGTATCTATTATTACTAGTGATTTTGTTTAAGGCTCTATAATCAATACAGAGTCTCCATGTCCCATCCTTCTTCTGCAACAATGAATTAGGCTCCCACAAGGTGAGGAGCTGGATCAAACGTGACCTTTTTGGATGAGCTCATGAATATGGCATTTTATTTCCCCATTATTTAAGAGAGAGGATCTATATACTGGGCCATTAGGTAAAGGAGCATCACATATCAAGTCAACTATGTTTTTAACCTAGCAGTGTAGAGGCACCCCCATAAGCGAAGCAAAGATATCTTTATTTCTTGTACAATATTTTCCATTTGTTTATATTATGTAGAGAGCCCCTGTGTGTGGTCATAGAGGTTCCTTTCACATTTTGAATGAACCATGAAGAGGACAAACTTTGTAGTCTGAGGGATAACCTTTTGGCATTGTTTCCTGAGATCAATGAAATTGTGGTAGTCAGAACTACCTTTCGTACCTTGTATATTTGACCCTCTAGAGTAATAATGACACTATGTGGAAGAGACTCATAAATAACACGGCCTTTGCACATGTAAGCTTTTCCTAAAATAAAATCATAAAATTTGAGTGGGGAAACATCAAACAGTACCTCACCTGCGAGGGGCTTGATACCATATGACAAGCAACATTGATGGAAAACACAATTGTCTTATCCATGGCTCAACCAATTAATGGTGTATGTTTGGGGGTGTGTCATTGTTGGTAACGTGAATCTATCAATGACCTTCATTGAGATCAAGCTCTTCTATCTCCCTCTATCAACAATGAAATGTAATCGGGTCCCCCTTCTCTGACATCTATGAATGTAAGAGGTGCTCCCCCTCCTAAAGCTCCTTTGACTCTTCTCATTAGATATTTTTGGTTATGATGATAGCACTGGGTTTTGCATCAATGATCCACTTTCCTTTATCATGTCATGATTTAGAATATGAGCCAAAGTTTGCTTCTTTTTCTTTAAGCTTAGAAAATAATGATTGTTTTGAGCAGTGTTTATATGTGTTGTTCAAGGGGATTTTGTGGAATCCACACCACTTTCTAGTGTCCTCCCATGACTTGCCATTACCCTTTTTTGCTTGCAACTTGGGCTGGTTGTCTTAAATTTGGCTCTCCTTGCTTTGTGCCTTGTTATGTGAGTTAGGGTTTCCTTTTTTTAGGATTTTGTTGCAACAAATTTGCAGAACCAAACTCTTGCTTATTCCTCTACTTCATGTCTCGATAAGCCATCTCTGTTTGAATGTACCTATGGAGGCTACTATGGTACTTTAAAACTAGGTGTTGCTCTACGGCTCTAATACCCAACTTTGAGTGCAAGGTATGGAAATTATTGGTGTACTCTCGCACTGTCTAGTCTCTCTGCTATCACAATTTTTCCATCTCATGTATTGTTCATCAAAGTTCCCTATAGGGTAGAATTCCTCCTTAAGGGCATTAACAAAAGTGGTCCAAGTGGGTATTGCATTGAATATCATAGAATCGTCTTTATTGTGTCTCTCCTATAATTTTCAAACATGGTAAATCATACTCAATCATAGTAAAACATATTTGTCATTGATAATCAACCAAATTCAACTATAGTCAAACATAATCAATAAAAGTCATTTTAGTCAAGCAAAGTCACTATAATCATTCATAGTTAGTTAAAGTAGCATTTTAAACTCAATTTAAAATACCAATAAGAAATATTACTAATAGATTACTCATCAAAATAAGTTCTATTGCTTGAACCTATTTAACATTTTTTTTTCTTAAAACATTATATTTGATATGAAATTAGGAAACCTTAATGAGAAATGTACTTATATTGGAAACTATACTTATAAATTATTATGGATAAATTTTAAATACTAAGGGAAATTTTAGGAGAAATTAGTTTTGAAATTCGTGAGAAGAATTTTTTCTCGAAATTCTTATATTTTTATTAAAATGAGAAATTGTATAGAAATTTTGTTTAAAATGATTGTACATTTATCAAAATAGAATGAGTTTAAAATTATATTTCTAACATAAAGAAAAAATAGTAATTTAAGAATGTTATTCCTTAATAGAGGTGTTGGATAAAGAGCCAACAATATGGTGGGGTTGATCCAGGTAAATTTCACTACCCTTAATACCAAGACCTTTTACTTCAACTTATGTGTTAGAATTGCATCAAAGCATTAATGAACATAAATGAACATCTGCATGTTGTAAAGAAGAGGAACATAACAAGCATTAGCAACATAAGACATTGGTAATGGAGTTCGTTCAGGAGGGACTACATCTTCGGGCCTCGGTGTCAAGATGGTGTAGGCCGCTGCATTAAGTGATGGAAAGAGTGATGATGTACATGGATAGTGTTTTCTCTGTCATACAAGGAAAATGCCCTCACGCAGGAGTGGTTGGACCTCTCCACGAGATGTTCCACTATAGGAACTCTCATTCACAAAAAGGACTCCTATCAGTATGACAATAACTCACACATAATGACTATGAGTATCCCGCCAACATGGCAACAAAGGGATCTCAATCAAACATACATGTGACAATGATTATCCCGCCAACATGGCAAAAAATGGATCTCAAACAACATAAAACGATCCATGATATAAATTACATATCACATCAAGAAAAAAGCAAGATCCATCATCAAATATCAATAGGGATCCATACAGCACAATGCATCTCATGAAAAAGAGACAAAGAAGTACATGATCACACTGCATATACCTAATGTTATCACTCGGATTGATCCTCAGGCTGAAGAAGGCAATCCTGAGGTAACCTCAAACCAAACTTTGGACTTGCTATCTAGCCCTACCAAGTCAAAGAGGGATCTCTCGATAGAATCACAGCCAAGAGGACTGGATAAAAAAATATTTTAGGCTAGCTAAGGAAAACAGGGGGTTTTGATTTTGATTTTAGGGTTGAGCTCACTAAACAGGGATTAGGTCAAGGGGATAGATCAGGGCCAAAAGGATGAAATTGAAGTCTTCTTGATGGGGCAAGGTAGGAAAAAGGTTTAAAAATTTGAATAGAATTAAATGAGATGGAAAAACTGGTGAGGAGCTAAGGAAATCATTTGAAATGTATTTTCCCTAAACTGAAGAAAATGAACATATTATACTGAATTTCCCAAAACAGAGCATAACTAAATATGAATTATGTCTTTCAAACTTGAAATCAAGTATATTATAGATGTGAAATGGTTTATGAATTAACAATACATTCTAACAAATCAATCACAGAGAAGAAACAATATTTAAAACTCATACCACGGGGATCCCAAGAAAATAGCTGCAATTTTCCATTAATGTCAAAGCTAGAATGATACTTGAGCAATACAATCTCTCCAACTGATGCCAAACATTACAAATATTGAAAAAGTACACCTTATAGACTTCAAAACCAATTCCTCTCATCCTCAGGGGTTGAATCCATCAAGTGAGGGAGTTGTTACACCAAAATCTGAACTGAAAGCTAAAGACTAGGATGAGGAAAGTGACTCATTCCTATCTTTTAGAACAGATACATTTGACTTCAAACTAATGATTTACCTAATGTATCTACCTAAGGTAAAAGTAAAATATGATATTTACAATGGTAAATTTCTCATTTACCCAAGTAAAAATTAAAACAGAGGTGAAACTTCAAAATTTACTGAAACTGGTAAAACTGTAAATTTCCTAGTAAACGCGCAGTGCCATGATAGAAAAATTGACCTGTTTTGTATGCCACTTTTGGAGGCCTTCCCCTTGTCCAAATTAGCTCCATGATAGCTCATTGGAAATTTATTTGAGTCTAGTTTCCAAATATTCTTTCACTTTTAAAAATGGTGCCCATCTGCCCTGTCAAAAACCTGTTCTCCCAATACTGGTAAACGCGCAACGCCAAGGCCAAAAAGAGGGCAGAAACATGATTTTTTGGTGGTTTTTGGCCTCTTTGAGGGACCAGTTCTGCTCCAAATATCTTGAAACTTTCTGAGGTTGATGTACTTGTCATTAATAACATGAGGATGCTGACCATTTTCCATTTGGATGGCCCAAAAAAGAGCACAGCGCCAGTGGCGCTGCACGTTTAGCCATTTTTCTCCATTCTAAACTGTCCCAAAAATCAAAATTTGCACAAGGTTTCCAAAATGTGCCAAAATTGTGAATTTTCTTGCTGATTTAGAGATTAGAGGCATGGTCTGACACCTCAGAAAGAATATTCAACTTCTCCTTCTCCTTTGACTATGTCAAAGCCTGAATATTTGCATGGCCACGTTTGAGCTTGGCCCTTGCAATCCTATTTCTCATGGCATAATGTTTTTCCATCCTTATATGAATGTCGATGTCTTTACTGGATTTCTCTAAAAGGCCCTCCAGATGCAAATTGGCTCTCTCAAGCCAAGACTCTATATCTTTATTAATCTCAATGGCAATCAACTCATTTGGAGTAAGCTGCTCCGCAAATTCAGCCTCTTTCTGCCTTTCCCGGGCTAAAGCCTTCTTTAGCCCAATTGTCCTCGGTCTCTATCTAGGAAGATGATCTTCCTCATCATCACTGTCATAAAAACTGCCCAAGGTCTCATTCGGCAAAGCCTTGGCCTTTCCTGCCTCTCTCCGAGCTTTGATTGCCCTGACCTCACTGATAGCCTGTTTTGTCTTCAGCTGTTGATTCTCTAGCTCAAGAAAGTCAATCACATACCGTGCTCTACCAAGATTAGCTTGAAGCTCTCTAATATTGGCCTCCTTGTCTCTGATCACTGCATTAGTGGCTCTATCCTCATCCTCATCATTAATCTCAATCAACTGAAACTCCTTCTTAGTTTCATGTTTTTCCACCTCCTCAACAATGATATGCTCTGTAACATTTTCCTTGCCCTTATCTACCTGTTTTTCTGATGAAGAAGGCATGGCCCCTTTCACACCATGTGAAGAAAACACATTCATGTAGCCTCCTTGATATGTCAAGGGCAATGGCTTAATATTAGTCATTTTAGTGCAAGCTGCTCAATATCCCTTTCACTGCTTGATGCTCCAGTATCATGATGTGATGGTGAAGGGTTATAGAAAGGTGATGAGGTATGATCAACATGAGGTGAGTGGATGTGAGTGGGTAGTGATGTATGAACAACGAGATGTGATGGAGAAATGGATACGAGAGGATGAGATGACGAAGGAATATCCTGCTCATGATGACTAGGTGGGGTAGTGAAAACCTCATTTGCAATGAATGCATCCCATGAAATGTTTTTCTGCTAAAGCTGATGCATGACCACCATTTTGATTAGTGAATGATGAAATAGACTCTGCATTTGTTGATTGTAATCCCTCTTTTGCACAATGTAAGCCATCTTGTCAATGCTATAGAAAAGATAATAAGGTAAGTGTAGCATTCTAACTATAATGAAATGCATGAGGAGATGGATATGGTATGAGTAGAGTCAAGAAAACATCCCCTCACAAGTGAAGTATTTCATTATTATCTTCATCATGGGCACATACTGATCAAGGAGATGAGAGAAAGGGAAAATTGATTTCTTTTGATCCTTGTACCTAAGTTTGAGGTATGGTTCATAATATCTCATGTCCAAGTTTAATTGCTTAAACCACCTCTCTCCCACACTAGGGATCCCTATAGCAGCTGCAATGGCATTGATGGACATCTCAAAAGTAACCCCAGCAAGAGTAACATGTTTGTCATGTAGATTGGTGATGAACAGTCCTGTTAACTCTGGGTGATTTTGGACTTGTTGCACTCTCTCACAAAACTGAAAACAGACCACGTGTTTGAAGCATTATACAGTGGGAGGAGAGGCCATAAGTTCTCTTGTGGTTATGGGTTCAAACCTGTTTATTTTCCCTCCCTTATGATCATTTCTCCTTGGCATTTGTTCCTCACCAACAATGCCACTATCCTCTTCTTCAGACATCTTAAATTTTATTTATGAAACCCTAGGGTGCAAGTGAAATAAGATGAGGGGAAGGGGTGGAGATGTCCAGCTTGAAAGATGAAGGGAATGAGTGTAGGAAATGAGTGAAGGGACAAACTAGATCAATGAAAACCCTAAATCGATGAAATTGGCTTGTCTATGATTGATATTCTGTTTAGGAGGATGAAACAAGTGTATAGATAGTGATCACAAACTCGTAATTAGGGTTTCATTAGGGTTCCACTTCAATTCATGTAAGAGTGAACAAATAGCTTAAAAAATAAGGCTTATGACATGTACTTACTGTTTAGAAGTGCTTGGAGGACTTTTGGAGAATTTTGGAAGTGTTTTGAACTTGTTTGGATTGCTATAACACTTAGCAATCTTCCCTGTCTAGGCGCGCAGTGTTTGTCCAAATGCGTAGCGCTTTCACAAAATACACGACAATCTTTTGGCAAGGGCGGAGCGCCAAGGTACAGGCGCACAGCTCCGGTGTAAACGCGCAACGCCAATTGCAGAACGGGCAGTGCCAAGAAATTTGGCCCAAATTCGCTTCAAAAAACTCACAAAATTTTCTTTGTTGAATGCTTCTTACACTTTGAAAGGCAACAATGACTCTTTTGAAATGTTTGATGTGTTTTATAGGCATGTGGATTTAATTTAACTTGAAAAATCCACTTTCTAATGTTTTAAGTCTTTTTCCTTTATCACTGATACTCTTTGACACTTTTTGCATTTCGGGTTGTTGAAGTCATGGAGTTGGCTTCTCTTTTGCTCACTGAGGCTTGACATAATGGCTTTGACAGCTTTGGGTTTTAATTATTACATATAATAGCATAAAATTACATTTGAAAAAATAAAATAAATTACATAAGTGACTTTTATATCAAAATGGCATTTTGATAAAAAAAAGTCTTCAAATTGAAAATATAACCTTTGAAGTATAATGAAACCATCATGATGATCTTGTTCAATGCATCTCATATATATGCTGACCTCATTGGAATGAAAGAGTGACCTTTAAAAATTCAAAACCCTAATGACCTAATGAGACTATTTTTTGACTTGATTTTGAATGAGATTTTGACTTAAAATATTTTCAAATAAATCAGAGCATTTTCATAGATTTTCTTATGCTCAAAGGGACATGGGAATGAGTTAGAAATATGAATCTTGGAGGGAGAAAAATTTTATTTGACAAGGACAACCACCAGCGGAGAAAATTTATGTCATGACTTAACGGAATGATAAAAAATTTATTCAGTATGAGACACCTAAGATGCACATGAAATATGTGTTTTGATCCTTGGTGGAAGTATACCAATACTAACACTAAAATTGGCTTTTTGGGGATGACAGCTCCTTGGAGGTGTCAAGAACACTGTAGACCAAGTGCCTAACCATTGGTTAAATATGGTCAAACAATCCAAAAGAATGCAGATTACTAAAACTGACTCAAAAACCATTTAAAGAAACTGGAAAATGACTCAATAATTGACTCTGACACTAATTCAGAACTAACTCCAAAACTTTGAAAACAACATAAAATCAACAAGCTTTATAGCCTTTAGTTCGGGCCCCAAGCTTAAATGATCTTCTGCCCCAAACTTTGCATAAAAGATAAACTGGTATGTACAATGAAAGTGAAACATTATTTCAGAAACTGCATCAAAAATAATAATGTTTCCGGAGCCTACCATTGACTGGTCCTCCTAAACATTCCTCTCCATTCATCTCCAACAGCAAATAGGAATTATGTCCTCGATAAGCCAAGATCTTGTAGGGTCCCTTCCAAGATTTTCAAACTTCTCGTGCTTACCTTTCTCTTCATTTCTTGCATCCCATCTCAGCACTACATCCTCCAGCTGAAATTTATCTTATTTAGTTTTACGATCATAAATATTCTTAATTCTCTCCTAAATTTTAGAAGTAATCTGAGAAAATTCCTCTCTTGTTTGTTGAAGGTGAATCATTTGATTGATTCGACGTTGCATATCATCTTCGTCACTATTTTCCTCCTGCAATAATCTCATAACCAAGACTGCAAGTGATGTAGGAAACACTGTATCTGTACCATAAACTAGTTCAGAAGGTGACATACCTATTGACTTATTGGTGCTCACTCAGTCTGCCCACAAAGCATTGGTAAGCTTCCTATGCTAATTTTTCTTGTTCTTCTCTAACATTTTCTTAATGATATTCACCAAGGATTTATTAGAGAATTCAGCTAATCCATTGCCCTGTGGATAATATGTGGTGGAATGCCCCAATCCGATATTATACTTGTGACAAAACTCAACCATTTTATTTGACTTAAATGTTGCAGCATTATCTGTAATAATCTTGTGAGGACAACCAAAACGAGACAAAATATTGGATTCTAAAAATTGAATGATTACCGTGTCCATAACTTGCCTTGTAGGAATAGCCTCGATCCACTTGGTGAAGTAATCAGTAGATGTTAGAATCCATCTACGTTGTGTCGACGATGTGGGATAAATTTCCCTAATAAAATCAAGTCCCCACTGTTGAAAAGGAGCATTTACTACAATAGGTTTCAACGAAAGAGGAAGGAGTTTCATTTTTCCCTAAAAAACCTGACATTCATGACAGTTTGTGATTGTTTCGTATAAATCAGAAAAGTAAAGTTGGTCAATAATACCTTGCTCTCAACAATTTGTTAGTTGTTGTTTTCCAAAACAAATGACCTCCACAATCTCCCCTATGAAAATCATCCATTACCTGCTTAGATTCATCTTCAACCAGACAATTCAAAAGAACACTTCCTAGATCTTTCCAATAAAGGGCACTTCCTAGAATGCAGTATTTAGCAGATTTCAATTTCAAAGACCTACCCTGACTTTTTGACACTCCAAGAGGAGGATATAAGTGTTGAAGAACACATACTATATCAAAATACCATGGTGAAGTAAGAAACATTTCAGATACATGTATTAGAGCACCATCTTCATCATCATCTGACATTGCTGCAATAAGGTTTATGTCTAAAGCATGCAAGTTGGATTCAGCCATCAGCTTGGCTAACCTCTATCCCTTGATCATTTTGGTAGGCCTAATCTCAAGATCATACTTTAGCATAACTGTTATCCACCTACCTCTCCAACCTTCAGGATCAGTTTGTGTGAGAATCTCTTTCACCGCTGCATTTGGAACACAGGCAACAGTATGTGAATGTAGAATATAGATCCGGAAATCTTTCAAAGCTTTGATTAGGGCTAAAGCTTGTTTCTCAATAATTTTATAGCGAAGAGCAGCATCTCGAATGGCTCGACTGAAGAAAGCAATAGGTTGTTCAACCTGATCTCTCTTTTGCATCAAAACTGCAGCCAAAGTATGCTCGAATGAAAATGAAAATATTATGAAATCACTAGTATAATTTGGACTAACCAAAACAGGGGTTGTGCTTAAAGCAAGATTTACCAAGTTGAAAGACTTCATAGCATCAGTGGTCCATTTTACACTGTTGTCCTTCTTCAACATATTAGTCATTTCTCTCAAATTCTCAGCTAAATTAGGGACAAATCTGTGTAAGAAGTTCATCTTACCATTAAAATCCTGTATCTCTTTTTTGTTCCGCAGAAAGTCTATTTTCTGAATGGCTTCAACTTTGGAAGGATTAATGCGAATGCCATGTTTGGAAATTATGTGACCAAGCAGATTGCCTTCCTCCAAGGAAAAAAGACTCTTCTTAGGATTTAAAGAAATCCCGAACTCCCCGCATTTCTAAAAAATAATTCCTAAATGATACAAATGTTGACCATGAGAACCAGAAAACACTGTCAAATCATCAAGATATACTACTAAGAAAACATCCTTCTCATTATCAAAGGCTATATCCATTGCCCACTGAAAAGTAGCCCCTGCATTCTTGAGTCTGAATGGAATTTTAACATATTGAAAAGTTCCCCATGGTGTTGTGAAAGCAATCTTAACTTGGTCTTCTTCATGTAAAAAAATCTTATTATAACCTAAATAACCGTCAAGTAGTGACATCCGTGATGCTCCAACTACCTTTTGAAAAACATGATCCATCTTAGGAAGGGGGTAATTATCCTTTAAAGATACTTTATTCAAATTCTGGAAATCTATGCATAACCTTATCTCTCTGGTCTTTTTCCTTACCAGCACCAAATTCAAAATCCAGTTAAAAAACCTAATTAGCACAATGATACCTGATTTGTACAATCAGTTTACCTCTTTTTCGATGGATAGAAACAATCTTGGGTTTATCCTTCTCAAATTCTTCCTGAAGGGTTTCTGATCAGGTTTTATGGGAATAATATGTTGAATAATGTTCTTATCATAAACCTTCAAATCTGCATAATCCCATGCAAAAATATTAGAAAATTCAGACAAAAATTTAATGTACTTATCTTTCGCCTCGGGAGACAATGTCTTAGACAAATTAACCATCTTGGGCTTGTCTAATTTTCCCATGTTCACATCTTCCACACCCTTTTCTGTAGGATTCAATGTTGGTTTCCTGGCCGCATCATCCTGATCGAACAGATCTTCTAAAGGCTGCCCTTAGATGTTTGCATTGACAGTTTGCAGCTGGAAGCATGTATTGAGGAGTTGGGGCAGCAGACAGAGTCTGGTTTTTATGATCTCGTTGCAACATATATGGAATATATTTTCAATTTGAATGATAGACCAGATTGTCTTTTACAAATCCAGAGACATTGTGTGCATGTTTGGCTATCAGCATTTCCAAATGTGTTCTGTTTCAAACACTACCAAATGACATTATTGTTACAGTTTCTTGATTGGCTAATTTGGAATTACAGTATCACTTGATCTAATAATTTTTCAGCAGAATAGGGTAGATTTGTACATAAATAAGTTGCCTAAGGAAGCATTTCAATTTTTGACATTAGTTTCAGTTTCCTGCTGTATAGGTTGCAGTATGTGTGTGTTTTTGTTGGTATAAGTAGTTCAGGTTTGCAGCTGTTTGTGACCGTATTTCCCAATGGTTAGGCACTTGGTCTATAGTGTTCTTGACACCTCCAAGGAGCTGCCATCCCCAGCTGGAACCAATGTTATTTCTAGTCTTTGCAGCTTGTCATCAGTGATCAAATAGGCTCTTACCATGTCTGGTTTTCATAGATGTTTTGCACATGAGCTTCAGTGCAAATCATATCCTAAACATGTTCATCAGAAGAAGCTCAGAAATATATTTCCAACGGTATTTCGTACTCCCGAAACTAGCTTATGGATCAGAAGATATGACTAAATGAATTATTGACTCTTGGTTACGCCTGAAGCATGTTTCCTTATAATTTTACATTGTGAAAACTTCTCACCTTTTTCATGATTTATATCTACAAATCCAGTGACCTATGGTCGATCATGTGAGCTATAATGTGTGTGGAAACATTAGTTTCAAATATTGTTGATTTATGGAGGTTGACGAGTATTGGGCAGGCTTAATGTTATGGACGTGCCAGAAAGCGTCAATTTTACAAAAGAAGTAAACGCATTTGTTGTTATTGCCAGCTCTCCTTTTCGGATAGATTGGTCATGAGTATTGGAGCTTCTTCAAGGTCCAAATTATTGTGATGTCAAGGTTTGTCAAGATTTTATGCTACAAAAAGGAACACTGCTATGAAACTACAATTGTGCCATGCCCTGTATGTGCAGCTAATGTTGGGAATGATAATGTTGGGCATATTACATCTCAGCACAGTCATCTATTTGAGAGACAGAAAACCAAGCTATTTTAGAGGCACAATCTTCAGAAGCTTCAAATGTGCACATGGAGCTTGCAAGGCTTCTAAGGAATCAATAGTGGCCAGGCCATAGCAAATATTGAGGCTAGCTTTCAAGCGGTGGTGGTTGGTGTTGGAGCAGCTCCATATTTACCTCTCTCTGTCATAGGGTTGGTTCACCGTCTAATTGCAGAAGCAGTCTCTCATGATAACTTAGCAAAGATGTATATCTGGTGGGCGCTGGTTTTAAATTTATGCATTTTCCATTACCTGCATGTTACAATCTTTATCCCTACATATTGCAAAAAATCATACGCATATGATGGTGCCAATGTTGAAATACACGAGGAAGTTGGGGAAGAAAAATTCTTTATGTTCGGTGCTAGAGCACATGAAATTTCTAGACTGAGAAAAGAGAGAGTAGAAGGAAATTTCAAACCAGATCCAAGGTTTGAAGAGGCAAAAGACTACACCAAGAGCTGGATGTTTTGGGAAATACAACTACACGCCTTTGCTCGATTCTCTTGAAGGGAATGAGGGCTATGGTCGAGGTGACTACTTCCTTGTTGGCAAAGACTTTCCAGAGTATATTGAATGCCAAGAGAGTGGGTATTTATGATTTGACACTGCCTTTCTCTCTTCCCAAGAGCTTATGATCTTGCTGCCCTCAAGTAATGGGGACCTGGAACCCTCATCAATTTTCCTGTTAGTGATTATGTAAGAGATATTGATGAGATGCAAAGTGTTCCAAGAGAGGATTACCTTGCTTCTTTAAAAAGTAAAATTAGTGGCTTTTCAAAGGGAATGTCAAAGTACTGCAGAATGGCAAGATCATCACAAAACGAAAGGTGGGAGCCAAAATTTAGTCGTACTACTATTGATAACAAATATTTTAACATGGTGAATTACTGTGACAATGTGCAGCAAGTTACAACATATCCCATGTCTCTAGGTGATCATAGAAGTTTTAGTGTAGCAACAAGCATTTACTTGAGTGCATACATCAGGTGGTGGAAACCTAAGAAAATGCATGATCATGTTCAAGTAGTGGTAACTGGATCAAAAGCTGTGAATGTGGAAAAGCCAGAGATGCTAGAATGGAAAGGAAAGTCGTGTGAGCCATACCAATTGCATTCTCTCAGTGTTTCTCACAGCAGACAACAAAATCCTTCTTCAACAAGCGCTCTTAGAATCTTGTTTAAGTCTCCTTTGTTCAACCAAATGTTTGAAAGAGCATCATTTGCAAGCAACCAAGATAACATTGTCAAGATAAGATTGAAGAAAGAGAAAATGAATTCAATCAACCAAGGAAAAGGCAGAATTGGCTATAATGAATCAGGACATGGCTTGGGATCTTTCCAGCTTTCTGTACAAATAGGTATAGCTCAAGTTCCCTCTTTTTCAACACTTAGCAATGCAAGACCATGCAGTAAATCCGATATGCATAACATGGAGAGAACTTGAGTCGCCTGGTTGCACCATTGGTATTTGAACAGCCTTATTGAAAAACTAGCAAAGTTCCTCACTCATATGCCATTCTCAACTTGTTACAGAGCAATCTTGTAGTCATCAATGTACATTTGCAAGATGTTCAAGCCAGACCCCTAGTTACTTCCGCAGGGCAGTTATGCATCACTATTTTGATTTTTTACATTTGTTATAGACACTGTGACCAATATATAGTTTAGTAGTGGTAATGGCCTTGATACAGTAGCAATATTTATTTTAAATATTGATTTGAGTATCTAAAAGTTTAAGGCTATTTCTTTTCCATACTGCTACAGAAGAGGAGGAAACGTAAAAAAAATCAAAATCATGCAGCAAGCGCAATAAAATCATTAAAACTAGTGCGTCTTGCAAGAACAAGTAAAGAAAACTCTATTTGAGCTAGAATGCTTACGGTTCTCTTATTTTATAGCAAGTTCTGGTGGTGTAGGCCCAACCATCTTAGCAACAAGTTTTTTGCTTCTTGGGGAGGAGGTTATTGCATATCGTAAAGAAATTCAAGCAAAGCCATATAGTGGTGTGTTTGATATAGATTTTGGAAATGGAGTTGGAAAAGAGATTTGTTTATCTATTGAACTTACCAGAGGTTAGAAGCACTCATGAGGTACTAGGGGTGCCAACTGTGAGTGCACGTTTTGGGACTACACCATTTTTCTAGAATTGGACAATGTCGGTTGTTGTGAATCTAGTCCCTGTGGAGTTTTTGAAGGACAAAAACAAAATTCAAAAGTTGGTTCAGCTATCTCATCCACTTGTTCGAGCAATTGATATATTCACGGGTGAAATCTTGTCAATGAGGGTCGATGTTGAATGCATGGATGGACGAAAAAATGTTGGGCTATATAGTCACAAAGATGCTGCCTGATGTCACTTTCACTTCCATGGGAAAATATTCCTCATCATTTATTATTTAAAGGTGAGGATAACTGCAAAAATTAAGGAGTTTTCTATTGAAGTAATGACATTTCAACCATTTCGATGCCACAAAATCTGTTTATGAAAAGCTAATTGGAGCACTATGAAACAAGGAACAACAATCAACAAATCCAACACCAGACATTTGCAGTGATTCCTGTGTCAATTTGCACTAGTTTAACCCAAAAAAATTCAAAATATACATATTTTTTTGAATCGCACTTTGTACGCATTCATTTCTAGTTTCATTTAAGTTTGGAACAAGTTACATCGGTCGCTGGAAGGCATGATATATGTAATCTTTAAAGAGGGGGGGAGCACCGAAAGGAAAAAAGGTTTTGAGAAATCAGTATAGAGGATTAGAATTAATTTTAGAGGGTTGCGAGAATCATTGGAGTAAGAACACAGAGGGCAGAACACAGAGATAAAAAGAACGCAGGATAAGTTAGCAGAAGATTCGAGATACAAGGAGATGACATAAAAAATGGATAGGATTCTTGACTGTGGATGGAGGGCGCAAACACAATTTTATTGTTTTACATGCATGTCCACAGGTAAATTTTATTTAGTTTGAGAGCTGATGTTACAGCATGTTTGTCAACCAACTCCAATTTTAGTGCAGGCAAATGCAAAGTGGCATGCAAGAGGCAGATTTTTTAGGCCCAAAATCAGTAGCTACAGGATTCTAGGCCCAGATTCAGCAACAGGTTAAGGAATCCCAGATTTCCAGGAAAAATCTTAAACAAATGGCAATTATGGATTCATCTTTAGATTTGCTGGACATTTGACACAAACAAAGGTGGAAACTTTGACCAGTACCTCAAAGCAACAACAGTTGCTCAAGACACCTACTACAAATCATTTTATTTATTTATTTTCAGTTTATCTTTTATGATTGTAATTTAATTTAATTTAATTTTCTAGCACTCATATATATATATATATATATATATATATATATATATATATATATATATATATATATATATATATATATATATATATAATTTTATTTTGATTCCTATGTAGAGGAATCAAAATAAAATTGTAATATGGTATATATAGGAATACTTTTGAAAATGTAAGGGTTCGATTTTCAGTAGAGAGACTGTTGCTTTGGACTGTGTAAATTTTTCCTGAATATTATTTTAATCGAGCAGTTTTTCCCTTTAAATTTGAGATCCATCACGGTGTTTCATGTTCGCCATGTTTTCCTTGTAATATCATTTTCATATTGTGTTATTTCTACTAATTTTTGTTACAACATTTTCTAAGGGAAGTGTTAGGAATCCATCCATGCATGATGCTCCTTTCACAATGATTATGTTGTTAAATGTAGTGGTTATCTTTACATAATCCATCCTTTGTTAGCTGCTTTATTTCGTAAACCTGTGCTTTCCTTTCTACTAAAGCTACAACTGGATATTCATTGATTGATGCCTGCAGGGCAGCAAGCTTTCTCCTTTTTTCTTCTCTCATTTACATCATTTATTTGGCTGAGCATTGCACCTACTTTGCCCCAATTTTGCAGGTAGAAACTATCCTCGACTCCATATCCCAACGATTGTTTATCTCTCATTGTTTCGACCCAAAACTTTCAAATCAAATCCCCACATTTCGTGGCTAGCATAAGATTTACTTATTGCAGCCACCCTTCATTGGCACAAAGAGAGCCCTCTCTGGTCTGGCAGGGCTAGATTTCAGATTGAAAGCTTAGTCTGTGGTTACGACGGAATTTCCTCTTCTCAGCTTTGAGGTTCAATCCAAGTGTTAACACCTCACATCCTGGAGCTATCTGAAGACACGAATGATAAACTGCTCGATTTGGTTGTACCATCAATCTCGTGGCGTCGAATATCCTGAAAATGACTGCTCACACATTGAATGCTGACACCTGCAACTCCACTTTGAAAATTGGTCGAAAAACGTAAGGCTCAGATGGAAAATCTGACTGCACCGATGAACTTGTGTCACTGAGAGATCTAGGATCGACTGTCAATTTGCTGAATTATGACAAAGTGAAAATATGGGCCTTAAGGGAATCTTTTAGATTCCCCTAGATTCCTCAAAGATGCTACTCCACAGGGAATCTAGAAATTTTCAAGTCAAAATAGTAATCTAATCTCACCATTGAGATCCTTGCGAAATTTAGAGAAGAATGAATATAAGGTTGATCTCATTCTGACACCGGTGAATTTTGGCCTACAAGGAATCTCAAAGATTCCCTCAAGGTTCCTGATGATTCCCCTCCACAGGGAATCTACAAAATCGCTACTCAAAAGGTGAATATGAGCTCGCCATTGCGTTCCCTGCGAAATTCTAGTTAAAATGCATATAACGTTTAATACATTCTGAAAATTTTACCTCCTTTGGATCAAAAGATTCCCTTGGCATCAAACAAGAATCTGTCTCGAACTACATGCTCCAACCTGCCTCCTTTGACTCGAAATCCACACTAAGCTCTGTTGAGCGCATTTTTGAAATGACGGGTTTAAATAAAAATTTGAGGGCGGATTTAACAAACTACGTGGTTGGCACATTGTTAAAAAAATGGAATTCGTTGGAGGGAGGTTGGGTGGTCAAACCTCGCCCCCCTCAAAAATGGTGCATTAACGTTTTTTTAAAACAATATTATATTGTTTTGGGGGGCCGAACCCGCATTGGGCGGCCCGCCCCCAACTACCTCCGTCATATCGGGACTTGTTACAACGTATACCATATATGTTTTAACATATATTATATATATATTTTAACATATATAATAATGCATGCAGTTGTTTATGGTGGGGAGCTTTGTGGGGTCTGGCGGGGCTCATGGACTGCCGGCCCATAAATATTTTATGGTTATGACCCTGCGATGGGGTGGCGGGGTTCATGGCTCGCCACTTTTTTTTAATTATTTTTGTTATTTTAAAACAATAAGGACATTTTTAAAAATTCGAATTTTGATCGTAGGAGACATTTTAAGTGTCCCACAATTTCGCCCAAAATTTGGTTGGAGCTGGTAGGAATCCGATGGTCGGAAAATGTCAAAATTGTGCCTTCCTTATCCTGCCTATTCATCTAAGTCAACCCAAAACTTTGACCAACTCTAACTTTCACATACGAGCTCAGTTTGACGAACCGTTTGCACCATTGCGATCAGGACAAAGAGGTCTTCAACTTGAACCTAGTTCAAGAGAAATCTGAACACTTTTTTTGAGCTTCCATAAGCCCTCTTTGTCCTGTGTGTGTCTCTAGAACCACCTGGATCAATTCTCCCCACTGAGGAGATTTTGGTCCTCCAAAAGCATCAACAATAATCTGCAACTGTTGTGTATAATGTCTGCACCACAAGTGTCCTGAAAAAGGTCACCCTTCTATCTCCTTCACCTTTGTTCTTCGGAGCCTTAAGAAATGAACCTACACCTGCATCTTTTACAAACCTATAGTATAATCTCCTACAAATTACATGCTCAAATATGACCAACTATGACCCAAAAATTTCCGTACTTTCCATGAGTTTATAACATGTACTCGGTGGTCAAGCTTACATCAAATGGAAATCACACCCTAGCTATTATTACAAGGCCAAAATATCATTGCCGCATTTCGAGGTGATGGAAAACACATCATCACTTTTTCATAAAAGAAATGCATCACATGACTTACAAAACAAGGCCAAAAATATCATGGTTTCTTAACAAGTGATGGAAAACACATCATCACTTTTACATAAAGAAATGCAACACATGATGTAAAAAAATAAGGCCATGAAAAGCTAACACATCTAGAAAAACCCCTCTTTAGCAAAGTGAATGGCCCATCCCCGTATGGGGAATTCGCTTGTCGATCAACTCTTTCGACTAGTTTATGCATGGATGTTTTGTCTTTGAGGCACTGCTCTGGATGGAGTCTCCAACGCATGCCTCTTTGATGGCCACTTCGGTTCCAATAATTGCAATTAGTCTTCTTCCTCCATACCTGCTTAACCAATTTATTTCCCTGCTATGGAGAAGGCTTTTCACATTTCATCCTCATTTGTGTTGCCATTCTTTTCCAACACTCAGAAATTACATGGTTACGTAAACCACAAAAATGACAAGTTTTCTTATGCCATGATTTACGACCATGATTAGCAACATGCTTATAATCAAAATGAACTTGCGAGTAGTGAGACTTGTTATACCTCCTTTGGTGGTCTCTGGTGTGATCATGGTGATGAGAGCTTACCTCAGATCTTTCACTGCAACATGCACTACCATGGAATGATGGTGAAGTGTTCCCATCATTCCTCTTCCCTGGTAATTTCAACAATGTCTGTTTGCTTTTGATGTCCTTCGAACATCATCCTCCAGTGTATCCAAAACCTACACATCGAGGTCTCTGCACAACCTCCAATGGATGAGTTATGCCTTGGCCATGAATGCCAAGTCCTCCTCCTTTGTACCCCATCCTGGTAAGGAGTCTCATGCCAGTTCCTGTAATGGGTATCTCCACACTTCCAACAGAAATGATATCATGTGAAGAAACTAAAGAGAAATCAACATTGTTTGCCTCAGCTGTCAATTTTGAAATATGTGAAGAGGGCTTCTCTAAGCCTTTCTTGTTCTGCACTTCCTCCAAGGCCTCTTTCATGGCTTGTAGCTGAAGTTGCAATCGCTGCTTCTCCTCCTTCTCCTCCTGTAGGAGTGTCTTCGATGCCTCATGATCTGCTTGAAGACTTTCGTTGTTGCGCTTCAATTCCTCCAAGGCCTTTGTCGTGGCTTGCAATTGAAGCTGCAATCACTGCTTTTCCTCCTTCTCTTCCTGTAGGAGTGCCTTCAATTCAGCATTGTCTGTTGCTTGTTTCTCATAAGCTTCGTACAACATGTCCACTTTCTCGGACACCCTGAGCATGCTCTCATACATGTCTTTGACATCCTCCATTTCTCAACTCAGCGAACGTTCAATGGTTCATGCCTGCAATCCAAATTAGCAAGAAGACCACTCTAATACCACTTGATCTGGGTAAATTCTGCTACCCTTAAAACCAAGACCTTTTACTTCGACTGATGTGTTAGAATTGCATCAAATAATTATGAACATAAATGAACATTTGAATGTTGTAAAGAAGAGGAACATAACAATAATTAGCAACATAATACATTGGTAATGGAGTTCGTCCAGGAGAGACAACATCTCCGGGCCTCGGTGTCAATATGGTGTAGGTCGCTGCATTAAGTGCTGGAAAGAGTGATGATGTACATGGATGGTGTTTTCCCTATCGTACAAGGAAAATTCCCTCACGTAGGAGTGGTTGGACCTCTCCACGAGATGGTCCACTATAGGAATTCTCATTCACAAAAAAGACTCCTATCAGTATGACAATAACTCACACATAAGGACTATGATTATCCCGCCAGCATGGAAAAAAAGGGATCTCAATCAAACATACATGTGACAATGAGTATCCCACCAACATGGTAACAAATGGATCTCAAACAACATAAAACAATCCATGATAGAAATTACATCTCACATCAAGAACAAAGCAAGATCCCTCATAAAACATCAACAAGGATCCATACAGCACAATGCATCTCATGACAAAGAGACAAAGAAGTACATGATCACACTACATATACCTCACATCCTGGACCTATCTGAAGACAAGGATGATAAATTGTTGGATCTGGTTGTATCATCAATCTCGTGGCGTCGAATATGCTAAAAACAACTACTCACACATTGAACGCTGACACTTGCAACTCCACTTTGAAAAGTGGCCGAAAAACATAAGGCTCAGATGGAAAATCTGACTGCACCGCAGAACTCGTGTCGCTAAGAGGTGTAGTATCAACTGCGAATTTGTTGAATTCTGAAAAAGTGAAAATATGGGCCTTAGGGAATATTTTAGATTCCCCCTAGATACCTCAAAGATGCTACTCCACATGGAATCTAGAAATATGCAACTCAAAACAGGAATCTGATCTCACCATTGAGATCCTTGCGAAATTTTGAGAAGAATGAGTATAAGGTTGATATCATTCTGACACCAACGAATTTCGAGCTCCAAGGAATCTAAAATATTCCCTCAAGATTCCTGAAGATTCTCCTCCACAGGGAATCTTCAAAATTGCTACTTAAAAGGCGAATCCGACCTCACCATTGCATTCCCTGTGAAATTTTGGTTAAAATGCATATAAAGTTTAATACATTCTGAAAATTTTACCTCCTTGGGATCAAAATATTCCCTTGGCATCAAACAAGAATTTGTCTCAAACTGCGTGCCCTAACCTGCCTCCTTTGCCTCGAAATTCGTGCCCAGGTCTGTTGGGTGTATTTGTGAAATGACAGGTTTAAATAAAAAATTGAGGGCGAAGTTAACAAACTAGGCGGTTGGCACATTAGTAAAAAAAAGGAATTTTTTGGAGGGAGGTCAGGTGGTCAAACCCCGCCCCCCTAAAAAATGGTGCATTAACGTTTTTTTAAAAAAATATTATTTTGTTTTTAGGGGCCGAACCCGCATTGGTCGACTCGCCCCCAACCACCTCTGTCATATCCGGACTTGTTACAACGTATACCATATATGTTTTAACATATACAATAATACATGTGGTTGTTTATGGGGGGGAGCTCCTTGGGGTCCGACAGGGGTCATGGCCAGCCGGCCCATAAATATTTTATGGTTATGACCGTGCAGTGGGGTGGCGGGGTTGGTGGCCCGCCACCCCTTTTTTTTAATGATTTTTGTTATTTTAAAACAATAAGGACATTTTTAAAAATTCGAATTTTAACCGTAGGAGACATTTTAAGTGTCCCACAGTTTCGCCCGGAATTTGGCAGGAGCTGGCAAGAATCCGATGGCCCGAAAATGTCGAAATTGCACCTTCCTTATCGTGCCTAGTCATCTAAGTCAACCCAAAACTTTGACCAGCTCTAACTTTCACATACAAGCTCGGTTTGACGAACCGTTTGCACCATTGTGATCAGGACGATGAGATCTTCAAATTGAACCTAGTTTGAGAGAAATCTGAACACTTTTATTTTTGAGCTTCCATAAGCCCTCTTTGTCATGTGTGTGTCTCTAGAGCCACTTGGATCAAGGGGGGAGGCCCACCACCTCTCCTTGCATTAAAGAGGGTGGGTGGCACGACCATCTTTCTTGATGCAACCACACATGCCAACAAAGCCTCTAGTATACAACATTATAATGGAAAACTTAACCTTCACTAGGAGCTCATTCTTTCTCTGTTACAAACTCGAGTTTTTATGCATTGCAAGCAAATAATCCCCATCATATGTGGGAAATTTTTTTTGGGGTGCCTACCTTTCTGGTGTATCGGGCATTGAAGGCCCTAGTCCCCTAGGAGCATATTTTGTTAGTACCTACAACTCTTCAGGAATTGGCATTGGGTGGAAGGAAGAGGTTGAGAAGGGAACTTAATGCGGAATTCATGTTGTCTTGGAGAAAGAAGGGACTTTAACAATGATTATGCAAGCTCGGTGGGCTGCTAGGAAACATGTAACACTTCCTATGTCCAATCTTTTTCAAACTCTAAGTTTGTTTCTCTTTGCATGGTGGCATATGGTGCTTGGTCTACAGGGAAACTCGATGGCATTAAAATATTTGCAACTGCTTTAGTTTACTAGATCTTTTATCCATGCTCGATGCCTACCCCTAGCCCTGCCCTCTATGTGCCTGACGACTTAGCCCATTCCTCCACTTATTTAGGTCTAATCCTCATCCTTCTTCTTGGCCTTCCTTTGTCTAATTATTTTTTGTGTTATTGGCTTTTGCCTCCTCCCAGGGTTGTTTACTTATATAATTTTCCTTCTCATCATTGTCATGTCACGTTAAAGGATAATATATCAATGGGGGTTTGGAGGTTTGATCCAAAATGGATTCATTTTTGCCTCCAAACCAAAGTATTCAAATGTAGATGAAAATAGGATCAAGTTGAAGTGCTCGTCGACAGGATTCCAACGGTGTAAACAGCGTGTAAAACTGAGTTCGTATGAAGAAGATGTGGGTAGTCAAATTTTATGACAAATTAGGGAAAAATGACAAAAATTCAAAGTCAACAGTCAAGTCAATGGTCAGGATGATGTCAACAGGTCACGTGTCATCCCGGGAATCCCACATGTCCAGGGTGATGTCAGCAGATTAGTGACGTGTCGGATTTTGATTGGTTGGAACGGGCCAATATGGGGCTGACACGTGGCAGCCCGAATTTTGCCCAATATGGCCTCATTTTCCAAAATTTTGGGGATCAAGGAGGATCGAACCCGTGACCTCCCGGAATTCCAAATATCTCGCTGGAGTCTGCTCATTGGATATGCTACCATGTCAATTGATATTTAATGTGAAGATATTGTATTTATACGTATCTGAATTCTCCGCTGGAAAAGGGTCGAACGGTCGGGGTCAACCCCACGACCGTCGGATCCCTTGATGTTTAAAGCTATATATAAACATATATATGTTTTCCATATATATAACATAACGGACGGGGATATGGCGGAAGGGTCGGGTGGGGGTTTCGAACCGTTGACCCACCAAAACACTATTTAACAACGCCTTCACAACATATGCAATAGCCAACATGCCGAGCAGTGGAGCTTAGTAAACCAAGCCACTGAAATTCTAATTCAACTCAGCATAGAGCCAAACCAGCCCAAAACCACCAGCGCGCAGTCCAAGGCGGTTTTATGCAGGGAACATGGTTTTCAAAAAGGCAGAGGTGGTTTTGAATTTCTCGAGGGGGTCTAAAGGTCACAGTGGCGGAATATAGGCAAGTTTATACTCGTTTTTTCGAAATTTCGAGCCCGTCGCAATGGTGAAGTCCATTTTCTCATTTGAGCTTCTATTTTTGAGCTCATACCTGTAAAACCATTTTGAAGACAAAATAAAGTGGTCAGCACTGGAAGCTAAGGACCCGGAGACGTAGCCAGGAAGTCTGGTGAACTCCGTTATTAAATTTTTGTTGTGTTGATGTGTTTGAATGTGTTTTCATTTGCTTATGTTGTTTATGTTATTCGCAATCTTATTGATCTATTGCACTAAATAACATAAGTTGCTCACATAGATGTCAATAATACCTTTTTAATAAATCATATCAAGTGGTATCACAGCTTCAGGTTAATTTTTAAAGGTTTGACAATGTCATGTGAAGATTTGAATGCTTACTAGGTCAAAGTTAAAACGAGGAGAAGGAGAACTTGTTGAAGAAAATCCAGAGATTGGAAGGGTATTTTCACAAAAGAAGATGACAGAAGAACACATATTCGAATCAGAAGCTCAATTCTTAGATAGATTCACAACAATATGTGTGATGGTAGAAGAGATGTATAATAAGTTTAAAAAGGGCAAAGGTGAAGGCACTTCATCACCTAAACTAGACAAAGAATAGGGGTAAAAGCCTCCTCCATTACCTCCACCATCTCCTCCATCATTACCATCATCGTCATCATCGTCTTCTTCTCATAAATCTAGTTCTTCTAAAAAGAAGAAGAAGAAATCCTCTTTGATCAAATTAGACGTAAAATTTGATTTGCCAATTTATGATGGTGAGCTTAACGATGAAAAGCTTGATAATTGGATAAGACAAATTAAAATGTATTGCAGGGTACATAAATTTGTTTCAGAAAGAAAGATGATCCAGCTTGCTAACCTTTGTCTTGTTTGGTGGGAAGGAAAGACACAAGCAGATCTCCAGAAACATGGTAAAATCATTTCGACATGGAATGAATTTGTTTATGCTAATAAAAAACAATTTTATCCTTTGGTTTATATGCAACAAGCTATGATGAGTTGGAAAACATTGTGTCAGTTAAAGGGTCAATGTGTGCAAAGTTACACTCAGGAATTTCGTAAAAGAGCTTTGACACTAGGCATATCATTGGACTCACCAGAAACATTATTGAAATACATAGGTGGCTTACATAGTTATTTTAGGCATACCATACTGATGTTTAATCCAACTAGCTTAGATGATGTATCAGTTCAAGCAACTCATCTAGAAGCTAGCGGTAAAAATGTATCTCATGATGTTGGAAAGTCATCTAAATCTACTGAAATCAAGAATAAAGAAAAGAAGAAACAAAAATGGAAGGAAAAGAAAGCGAACACTATGAAGAAAGAAAAGCCTACATGCACTCACTGTAAGAAAGAAGGACATGATGAGGTACACTGTTGGGCACTGCATTCTAGAATTGAAGCCTAAGAAGTTCGGGAATAAAAAGTGAAGGAATGTTGCTACTATGCAAAAGGAATTGGGAGCAGATTTAGGAGACGAAACAACAATTACAGCTACAGGTATAAAAGGTAAAAATTCTCAAGCATCTACAAGTACTTCTTCGCATTATGTTGATAATGAAAATGATGAGAGGAAAATAAATGAGCTATTTCATATTAGAGCCATTTCAAAGCATACTAAAATTGATACTTTGTTTGATAGTGGCTCTCAAGTTAATTTGATTGTTGAATCAATTGTAAAGAAATTAGGTATTGAAACTAAACCTCATAAAAATCCATACCCATTGGGTTGGGTCTATGATAAAACTAAACTATAGGTTACGAAACAATGCAAACTTCGTTTTGCAATTGGATCGGAGTTTGTAGAAGAGGTTGAATTAGATATAATCCCATTGGATATATGTGGAATTGTATTAGGGAGTCCATACTTGTATGATAGAGATGTTGTCTTATATCAAAGGGAAAATAAGTATCAACTCATTAAAGATGGAATCGAATATGTATTAAGAGCTCATAAACTCAAAGATAACTACCCTCTCATAAATTTAGGATAGATGAAACGAATTATAAATTCAAGTAAACAATTTTTACTTATGATTGTAAAAGCAAAGGATCTTGATAAATCCGATGCTTTTCAAGGCTGTAATCCTAAACAGAAAGCAGATTTAGTGAAAGTTGTTTCTGATTATGATATTATTTTTCAAGAGCCTAAAGGGCTTCCTCCCAAGCAACAGATAGAACATGAGATTTATTTGCAGCTAGATGTTCCTCTTCCTAACATTGGAATGTACAGGTTATCAGCTCTAGAGAATGCAGAAATAAAGAAGTAGGTACAGGAATTGCTCGATCAAGGGTTTATTCGACCAAGCACTTCACCATGCAGATCGCCTATTGTGTTGGTATGTAAGAAAGATGGTTCGTGGAGAATGTGCATTGATTTCCGAGCATTAAATAAAATAACAATAAAGAATCGTTATCCTCTTCCTCGCATTGACGATTTATTAGATCAGTTGAAAGATGCAGTTTACTTCACTAAGTTAGACTTGCGAAGCGGCTACCATCAGATCAGGGTTTCAGAACAAGATGTATGGAAGACTGCTTTCAAAACGAAGCAAGGGCTCTATGAATGGATGGTTATGCCTTTCAGCTTGACCAATGCTCCAGCTACATTCATGCGTGTCATGAATGATGTATTTAGGCCATTCATTGATGATTTTGTAATAGTCTACTTAGATGATATTCTTATTTTTAGTAAGACATGGGATGAACATATAAAGCATGTAAAGCAGGTTTTAGATGTGTTAAAAGGAGAAAATCTCTATGTAAAACTGTCAAAATGTGAATTTGGCTGGATATCTTTAAATTACTTGGGTTGTATTGTAGGGGGTGGTGAATTGAAGATAGATCCCTCTAAGGTCGAAGTCATTGTAAATTGGCCTAAGCCCAAGACTGCTACAGAAGTTAGAAGTTTCTCAGGGGCAACACAATACTGGAGAAAGTTTATTGCTAACTTTTCTTTCATTGTAGCACCTCTACATGCTTTGACAAGTGTGAAATAGGTGTTTTAGTGGGGAGGCAAACATCAGAAAGCCTTCGACACATTGAAAGAAAGGATCAGTACAGTGCCAATACTAGCACTGCCAGATCTTCAACAACCATTTGAGATCGAGACAAATGCAAGTGAATATGCCATGGGGGCAGTGTTGATGAAACACAGAAAGCCTATATGCTTTCATTCTAAGATGTTCACATCAACAGTAGTTAAAAATCCTACATATGATAAGGAATTAGATGCAATAGTACAGAGTGTTAAAAAGTGGAAACATTACATAATGGGAAAAGAAACAATCATACATACAGATCATCAACCACTATAATATTTACACTCACAAACTAAATTGCAACAATCAAGACACTATCGTTGGATGGATTTCTTATAGCAATTTCATCTTGTTATCAGATATAAGAAAGGCATACATAATAAGGTTGCAGACATGTTCTCAAGACTAATCATAAATGCATCCACAATTCTTAAGCATAATTCAGTAATTCACGAAATCTATATTGAACAATATGCTCAAGACACAGATTTTAAGGATGTATATGCAACTTTAAGTCATGGAAAGTAGGTAGAAGAACTGGATTATTTCATAAAGGACAAACTCTTATATCATCGAGGAAAATTATGCATTCCACAAATTGAAAGAGTTAATGTGATTCGAGAAGCACATACTTCTCTAATTTCAGGTCACTTTGGAGTAAGTAAAACAATTGCACAATTAGAAAGATTCTGCTATTGGCCACGAATGAATGAAACAGTTTCAAGATATATTAAAGGATGTACTATGTGTGCTATAAGCAAGCCAAGTAATAGAAAATTAGGCTTGTATAATCCACTCCCAATTCCTTCTTGTCTTTGGGAAAGTTTATCCATGGATTTTGTTGGGGGATTGCCAGTGTCTAGAAAAGGTCATGATTATTTGTATGTAGTTGTGGATAGGTTCAGTAAGATGTGTATTTTGACACCATGTACTAAACAGGTCACAGTTGAACAGACTGCAAAGTTGTTCTTTCAAAATTTATGGGTTCATTTTGGGTTACCCACCTCTATTGTATCTGATCGAGATTCTCGATTTGCCGGGAAATTTTGGTCAAGTTTATGGGAACTCATGGACACAAAGTTAAAGAAGAGCATAAAATTTCATCCGCAAACCAACGACCAGACATAAGTGGTAAACAATACAGTGGTACAGTTGCTTCGAGGTTATTTCAGCAAGCATCCTAAGCTTTGGGAGGAGCATTTGTGTTATGTGCAACATGCTTACAACCATGTGAAACATTCTTCTACTCAAAGATCTCCATTTGAGAATTTTTTTGGTTTTGTACCAAAGTCTCCCTTGGATTTTGTCTTTGGTAAAGACATAACATTTGATGGACACAGTGATGTGGATAAAGCAACCAAGTTCATTGAACAGATCCAGGAAATTCACCAGGCAGTACAGGAACAGCTGGTAAAGAGCCAAGCAAAGTATAAAGCGAGGAACGACAAGCATCGAGTTGAGCATAGTTTTCAAGTTGGTGATCAAGTTTGGTTGTACATCAGCAAAGAAATACTTCAAGGGGAAGGTAAAAAGTTGAAACCAATTAGATATGGTCCTTTCAAAATTCTTGACAAAATTGGTGAGAATGATTTCCACCTAGATCTACCAGCTTATATGCAGATATCTTCCGTTGTAAATGTTAAAAACTTGCGATTGTATGAGCCTTCATTGATTGAAGATCCAAAAGAGAAAAGTCAGGTACCTTCCATCGAAGATTTTTCACCAGAATATATCAACGAGTTGTAGGAGGACACAATTCTCGACAAGAGGATAAGGACTTCGCGATGAGGAGATGTTGAGTATCTTATAGTTGGGCTTCAAGTTACAAATCCAAATAAAGCACAATGAATAGAGATTGGAAAATTGAAGGAAACATATCCTCATTTACTCAATAGCTAAAACCAACTTTTGGTGGTCTAAAAGCTTCCAGTGGGGAGGAGTGATCCAAAATGGATTCAGTTTTGCCTCCTAACCAAAGTCTTCAAATGTAGATGAAAATAGGATCAAGTTGAATTTCTCGTCGACAGGATTCCAACGGTGCGAACGACGCATAAAACTGAGTTCATATGAAGAAGATGTGGCCAGTCAAAGTTTATGACAAATTAGGGAAAAATGACAAAAAGTCAAAGTCAACGGTCATGATGATGTCAGCAGGACACGTTTCATCTTGAGAATACACCACAAGTCCAGGGTGATGTCAGCATATCATTGACATGTCGGAGTTTGATTGGTTGGAACGGGCTAATCTGGGGCTGACAAGTGGCAGCCCGGATTTTTGCCCAATATGGCCTCATTTCCAAAATTTTGGGGATCAGGGAGGATCGAACCCCTGACCTCCTGGAATGCCAAATATCTCGCTGGATTCCGCTCACCGGATGAGCTACCGTGTCAATTGATATTTAATGTGAAGATATTGTATTTATATGTATCGGGATTCTCCGCCGGAAAAGGGCCAGACGGTCGGGGTCAACCCCACAACCGCCAGATCCCTTAATGTTTAAAGCTCTGCATATATATTAACATATATATGTTTTCCATATATATAACATAACGGACGGGGATATGGTGGAAGGGTCAGGTGGGGGTTTCGAACTGCCGACCCACCAAAACACTATATAACAATGCCTTCACAACATATGCGATAGTCAACATGCCGAGCGGTGGAGCTTGGTAAACCAAACCACCGAAATTCTAATTCAACTCAGCGTAGAGCCGAACCAGACCAAAACCACCAGTGCGCAGTCTGAGGCAGTTTTATACAAGGAAGTTGGTTTTCAAAAAGGTAGAGGTGGTGTTGAATTTCTCTAGGGGATCTGGAGGTCACAGTGGCAGAATATAGGCAAGTTTATACTCGTTTTTTTTCAAAATTTCGAGCCCGTTGCAATGGTGAGGTCAATTTTCTCATTTGAGCTTCTTTTTTGAGCTCATACCTGTAAAATAATTTTTAAGACAAAATAAAGCGTCCAGCACTGGAAGCTAAGGACCCGGAGATGTAACCAGGAAGTCTGGTGAACTCCGTTATTAAATTTTTGCTGTGTTGATGTGCTTTTGTTTGCTTATGTTGTTTATGTTACTCACAATCTTATCGATCTATTGCACTAAATAACATAAGCTTCTCACATAGACGTCAATAATACATTTTTAATAAATCACATCAAGGTTGCAGATGTTCGAGCAAGCCCCGAGCCTAGACATAGGCCCAATCTTCTGCCACCATCTTCTACTCCTCCACCCCCCTTGAAATCCAAGCCAAGAATCATCATTTGGAAGCCTTGAACACCATTGATTGTTGGGCCTACTGTGACTCAGAATTCCAAATTGAAGTTTTTAACTAAGTGCTTGATCCTGGTCACATTAGGGGAAGGAGGAGTCAATATTTTAATTATATTACCCTCCATGGGAAAATGAAGACCCTCATGGGCCATGTGCTCAAATTGAAAAATGAGGATCACAATGAGATCATTGCACGCCTTAATGAAATTCAAAGAATCCAATGCCACCAAAACTCCTGCTTCGTCAACCTTGATGCTCATTTGGTGCATATCGAGGGCCACCTCCAGTGTTGTCTTAAACCTTCAACAGGTTCCAATGCTCAAGACCTGACCCTAGTGATGTCTTTCGAAAAATGATGATTGCTTAGAAATCTTGGTTGAAGTTTTGGTTACCAAATTTTATTTTAATAGTTAGATGTATGCCCAAGATAACTGACAATTATTGTGTTGTTATTTTGTCAACAGTCTCGGACAATGTTTTATTAGACAACTAGCTTTTGATTTAGAAAATTTTGATATTGGGTCAATATGTGAGTAGCACTCACCACCATCAGTTTGGTTTCTCATGTGGCACACCACAATAATGAGATGGAAAGAATTTGATTTTTTTAAGTCAATGGTTATGATTGAATATAAGTTTTTAAATGAAAAAAAAGGGCATAAAATTTTATTAAAATATTTTTAGCAATGATATATGAAAATTATGTAGTCAACTTCATAGTAAATAATAAAGTTTTCTATTAACTTTAATTATAATAGTATAAGGATGTTATAGTTCATTAGGTAAGAATATATATAAAATGATATTAAACTGTTTTTAATAATGATAAATGATAATTATGTAGAATAAAGTTTTGTATTAAATTTCATTATTAATTAAAATTATGTGTAGATAATTTTGCTTATATTAAGTACATGTTAATTTTTTAAATGTCGTTTATTTTTCAAGTCGAGATTATGAAAATGGAAAGAGACATTGTTGGGGAGGAGGTTTATTTTCTTATATAGAAATTGCAAGGGAAGTTGTTGATTAGGTCCTTGATACTAGTGATACTTGAGGAAAATATAACTAGTACACACCTTTACCGACAAATGAAGATTTTGCTTAGAAATTTTTTACTAGATTCCAACAATGCAAAAGAGGAAATTATTCTTCTGTTGGACGAGTATTAGTTGTCCATGAAATCCTTGAACCGACACCTCCAAAGAATTAAATATCAACTTAGCCTCACTCCAAAGGCCAGACAATGACAAAGCCACTGTGGAAGTGATCCCCGTGGACTCGTTTCCATCAACAAGACTTTGTGTTATTTTTTGGTTATACTTCTGGTTTTTTTGTTTATTTGCATAATTTAGCTAATATTTTTGACAATATCTATCTTTGCATCGAAAATTTAGTATTTTTTACTTTGTCTTAGAATTTACATGTATTACTATCTAATAACTTTAGGTTTTTGCCACTAATCTAGTTTCCTAAAGATAGCACTCTATCAAACTTGATGCCTCATGGTAATTTTTTTAAATGGCTAAATTCTTTTGATACATCCTAAAAGAGTTTTTACATGACTAAAATGTTTTAATGCCTTGTGGATGAATTTCTACATGGCCATAACATTCATACATTGTAAGTTGGAAACGATCAACCAATTATAATTAAGGCTTTTTAAAATTTTAATAACCATTCAAAAATTCATCGATTTCAAAATGATCAACCAGTTATAATTAATACCTTTTAAAATTTTGATAATCATTCTAAATTTTGTTGATTTCACAATAGATTTGTAAAGGATATTGAAAAACTAAAATTGCTTTATAAAAAATTCTATCACATTTACTCATTTTATGTTATTTTATTTTATTATATATATGGATTTTAATGTGGTTGCTTCTCCACACAGTTGTGGTTCCATACAACCCAAACTCTTCATAGTTCCATCTTATCCATGTACACCCGAATTTCATAATTTTGTTTTATTTTTTCATATTCATGTTTATAATTTTTAAAAACTTTGTTAATGTAAATGCAAATATAATTTTTTTATTTATGATTTAAACCAACCTCATAAAAATTACACATATAAAAAGTTATAAATTTACATTAGAGAAAGCTGTCAACCCAATTAAAATAGTATATATTTATATAATTTTATATTGTAACATTGTTATATTGTAAGTTGAAGAGAACCTTCCAACTCTAGATTGCTACCACTCCATCAATTTTTGAGTGTACATTTAGCTTGCATGCACAATAGATTCATAATTATGACAACTCTTAGTGTAGAAATCTGAATAACTAATATATTATTCACCGAGATTCTCCTGATCACACACTATTTGACTTCATGCACAATACAGAATCTCTTCTACCATTGATCATTACATGTGGAAATAAAATCAATTGCATGCACACATTAAAACCATAAAAATTCACACATGTGAACACAGTAATTTATGGGAAAGCTTAAAGCTGAAAACCCCCAACTATCTGTATATTATATGTCATAGAGATCATGTAACAATCATTATACAAAGCTCCTCACAAGCTCTCAATACAATCTCCAATTGCTACACACTAATCAGGTCCGATCTAGCAAAACACATGCTCCAATCTCTGCCACTTGCTAGCCTGCCTCTACTGCGCAATCACTACTGAAGAATGGCTCTGAATGAACTCAGATTGCCCCAGCCTTGCTCACGCAATCTTCATAGGCATCTCCAACCACTGTGTGTTGCAAATCATGCAACACTATAGTCACAACTGATAGTCACACTGCTCTTTCACCTACCTCTTCACTGGTCTCCACTGAAACTGTCCATGCACTGTAGTTAACTGATGTATTCTTTAGTTGATTAATGAGTTAATAATAAGTGAATTAATTAATAATTAATTCACACCACTCTCACTAGTGTATCAATCAGTTAGACTAGATACAACTAGCTCAACTATGTTTAACTCAGTTAAACTGAACACAACTCCATTAACTTCCTCAATCAACTCCACCAAACTCTCTCACATGAGTTCTAACTGAAGTCTCCACGCAATAGCTCCACTTAACCCTCAGGAATAGCGTAATTCCTTCTGTCATCTCCTGTGCCACATCTGTGCACTTAACTGAAGTGCTCCAAGAGAATAAGATAATGTTTAGAGTCCAAATATTATTAAGAGCTAATAATATTCGACATATCTATTTTTAGAGTGGCAATCTAAAAATAGATTCCGCCCAATATGTATAAAAATAGAAATCCATCTGTTTTTCCAACTTGACCAACCATCCAAAAATAGCATCCCGCAACTCATAGAATATGATCGACATGTCTAAAAATAGACATAGTCTAAAAATAGACTTTGCGACAAAAATCACCTGTGTGGGCCCCACCTAGTTTAGGTGATCACTTTCCAACTAGGATCAGGAATGATGTTTCAGGATGCCTCCTTCACTATTTCTTGTTGTAATCTTCAACACTCCCTCTCAACAAGAAAGGACTATCATTGCATGCGACATGCAACTCCATGCATTCGACCTGCAACCTTTACAAGCGCCATGCAACTCCATGCATCTGCTCTGCAACTCTTCTGAAATTGAATAGGCTCCAAACAACTCTATCAGTATAATGCATCTATCAAATTCTTTGACCTCTGTTGGTACCAACTTCACATGTCTTTAGGAACCACTGCGTTGTTGAACTTTACACCCATGCACTCTGCACTTGTTGTCAACTCTGATTCGCGCTCCAATATCTGACACTGTCACTTTGATCTGCCTGCATCAATCCAACTGATCATGCTACTGTTGTGCTGTGGGAACCTCATAGCCAGGTTCAATTCATGAGATCCACACCATCTCAATGAATCCTGCCTAGAAATCTCCTCTTGGGATTACTCATGCATGTCACCCCACCTCTCACCTGGTGGTATAGCTGCATGCACTCCCTCTGCCCATCTGGTACGAAATTTCTCTGCATGAGTGGTTTCTCCCACTCCATGATCCTCATCTTATGGCTGCTCCACATCCCAAGGTTCACTCTTACCTACATGCAAAACTTTCTCCCTCTCAAGCATCAATTCACTAGAAAATTTGGCCCAATTTCCGACGACCACTTCGTTGTTATTCCGACACATAGTCGTCGCAAGAGCGACAGTTCGAGGACGGGAAAAACGTGGTTTTCCATTACATCGTGATTCCGATGCCTTGACAAAGTATCGCACTACCGACACTTTTTCCGTCGCTTCCAAACAAGCGTCGCTCTTCCAGCGTTTCCCAAACCGTCGCTCTTCCGACGTTTGTAAACTGTCACAATTCCAACGAAATGTGGTCCAACATTTTGAACGTCGTTCTTCCGACGTTTTGATACCATCACTCTTCCGATGTTTGTAAACTGTCGCAATTCCGATGAAATGTGGTCCGACGTTTTGAATGTCGCTCTTCCGACGTTTTTATATTGTCGCTCTTCCGACGTTTTTAAGCTGTCGCAATTCCGACACTGTACAAAAGTGTCACAAGACCGACGCATTGCAAAAGCCTCGCAATACCGACGCATTCCAAAAGCGTCGCAATACCGACCCTAGGAAGAAGTGTCGCAATATTGACAGACGTCACAAGACCGACGAAAATGGAAATCGTTCAAGACGTCGGAAGACCGATGCTTACAAAGTGTCGGTATACCGACGGCAGGTTCAATTTAAAAAATAAATAAATAAATAAATGAAACTTTAAAACAGGACAATAACTATCCAATATTTGTTATGAATTATGGGCGTTCCAATTGTTATGAACATAATTCGACCGTGAAATATATTTATAATAAACCACCCCACAGCGCTTCGACTATAAACAATCATATAAACATGGCTTTGTATTTCAAAAAACAGGTTTAAAATAGAAAAAGGGAAACATTTTTTTTTTCCAATTGTTATGAACATAATTCGACCGTGAAATATTAATATAATAAACCACCCCGCAGCGCTTCGACTATAAACAATCATATAAACATGGCTATGTATTTCAAAAAACAGGTTTCAAATAGAAACAGGGCAACATTTTTTTTTTTTCCAATTGTTATGAACATAATTCGACCGTGAAATATTAATATAATAAACCACCCCGCAGCGCTTCGACTATAAACAATCATATAAACATGGCTCTGTATTTCAAAAAACAGGTTTAAAATAGAAACAAGGCAACATTTTTTTTTCTATGTAAATTTAATCTATTAACAGTGGGAATAAAATTACAGCATGACCGAAGTCAAAAACATTGCCCAGACTTATGGCAAATTTGTCATCAAAAAATCAAAAAAGAAGGCTGCCCTCATACGGGGAAACCAGTCTTGAACGTTTTTCAAGTCGTTGCATTGCCCACGCAGGGGAACCATCATTTGATATCTTTGACGATTACAGTGTTTACAGAATTCAAAAATAAAATAGAGGTCCAGCACAGTGATATAAGCAAAAACATGCCCAATTAAGTGGGCTGTGAAGCAAGAAAACCAAACTAAAGAGAAGTAGCTACTCATCCGGTGGTTCTTTGACAATTCGGCACCATCCTTCGGCAAACATAAAAATGAAACTTTAAAACAGGACAATAAATCTCCAATATTTGTTATGAATTGTGGGCGTTCCAATTGTTATGAACATAATTCGACCGTGAAATATTAATATAATAAACCACCCCGCAGCGCTTCGACTATAAACAATATATAAACATGGCACTGTATTTCAAAAAATAGGTTTAAAATAGAAACAGGGCAACATTTTTTTTTCCAATTGTTATGAACATAATTCGACCGTGAAATATTAATATAATAAACCACCCCGTAGCGCCTCGACTATAAACAATCATATAAACATGGCTCTGTATTTCAAAAAACAGGTTTAAAATAGAATCAGGGCAACATTTTTTTTTCTAAGTAAATTTAATCTATTAACAGTGGGAATAAAATTACAGCATGACCGAAGTCAAAAACATTGCCCAGACTTATGGCAAATTTGTCATCAAAAAATCAAAAAAGAAGACTGCCCTCATACGGGGAAGCCAGTCTTGAACGTTTTTCAGGTCGTTGCATTGCCCACGCAAGGGAACCATCGTTTGATATCTTTGAATATTACAGTGTTTACAGAATTCAAAAATAAAACAGAGGTCCATCACAGTAGTATAAGAAAAAACATGCCCAATTAAGTGGGCCGCGAAGCAAGAAAACCAAACCAAAGAGAAGCAGCTACTCATCCGGTGGTTCTTCGACAATTCGGCACCATCCTTCAGAAGGTCCAGGATCTCCAGGTGCTATCTCCACATTCACGCCACCGCTCCCCTCCTGAAGGCCCGAAATCTGGGCTTTTTCTGAGCTTTGACCCGCCAGATGGGTGCATTGTTCCTCCAATTGGGCCTCTTCACGGAAAACCACGGTGATTGAAGCTGTGATTCGTGGGCGGTTCAGAGAGAAATTAAAAGAAAAAAGTGCAGTGCGCGTCGTGGGAGAAGGTGAAGCGGTGGGGAAATGAGGAGAAGGGGAGCCCATACGGTGGTTAGATCCTGGAACCCGACTCCGCCCACTTCTAGTGTTTGGATAGAGACCTTCGTAATAATCACTGGACTGGGAAGACGAATCGGTCGAGGGGTTGGAGGGAGCACGCAGGGGTTGACCTCTGGTGCTACCCCTGCGGCAACGCATCCTTTGACGCAAGCGAGGCATGGGTGCAGTCTCAGCAGTGGGCACAAGACGAGACGGAGAAGCAGGATTCCAAGAAAATGAGGAAGACAGACACAGACCAGACCGAGAGAAATGCAGATTTGCACCAAGGTCTAAGTAGCAGTTCAGCTGGCTTCTCCTTCTCGTCACAGTGAGCAGGCAGTGTAACCTAGCAACCGGAGAGCATCTGCAATTCAAAGGTTGCGGCTCGTCTGAAAAACCATAGCGAAACGCCATTTTATCGACCCGGCTGCAATGGCATCGAAGAACGCCCGTCATAAATCTCTCATTGATGAGAGCCGAAGGCCGGATCATATTGGAGCATGCGGAATCTCTAACAAGAGTGGAGGTCCGATCTTGAGCAGCGTTAAAACTTAATGCGATTGATGTGAAAACCTTGGAACTTAAATATCGGCTGATTGAACACCGTTAAAACTTAATGTGATTGATATGAAATCGCCACATCCATGTCCCATCGCCTTAAACGCCATCGAATGCACCTGCATCTGGGAATAGGGAAAATTTTGATTGAGGACACGTGGTAGAAATTGATTGGAGCGGATCTTTGTTTGGGCCACTCGCGCAGTGGAAATCCGGACCCGAAAAATATTAGGGCGAATTTGATAAGAAATTCGTGTCACAACTCTCTCTCCGTACGCCAGCCCAAATTCGGACCTGAAAAAGATTAGGGCAGAATTCATTTGGTTTTCGCGTCACAAAATTTGCCGACGTCAACAGGCTATTTTGGAACGTGAATTTGGTTTAAATTATGGTTTATCGTCGTTTGAAGTCCGGCGGGCTCCACGGCTAAAAGGTTCGTTTGAAGTTTTGACAAAGGTTTTGTTATATGTTTTATATAACGCGCGGCGGAAGGTCCCACACTGGTTTTGGTAATATTTTGTTTTAAATGCGACGTATATATGTTTTATATATATATTTCATATATATATTAAAACATTTATAAATGGTGGACCCCATGAGCATTTTAATAGATTTGTTATTTGCATAGTTTTGTTATGTTTTTAATATATGCGTTTCATATAAAAGAAAAGTGTTGTGAGCCTGTTTCGGAATGTAGTTGTAAAGTTTATTATTACACACAATAGCAGTTTAAGTGTTTTGAAGAGCATAGCAGTGCGTAGTTTTAGAGACAGAGAAGAATTTTGAGTGCACTGCGTTTTGCAGCAGTCACATTTTGTAATCCCTCTCAGTGAGGAAGAATTTGTAATAGTTTTTTTTTTTAAAGAATAAAAAATTTTCAAAGTGTTGAACTCTGTTTCCAGTGAGGAAATTTCAATATTTTCTCTGTGTTAGAAGAGGAGAGTATTACTCTCTCCATTGTTATTCTGGAATTTTCAAATATTCCAACACATGGCTATAAATGAAGGAGATTGCTACGCATCAACATCAACATGTTTTCAAGTAGGAGTTGCCTAATTTTGTAACAAACTTCTCTCTGGATGTCAAAATTTGCAGACACTGAAGATTACTTAGGTGATGCCTGAAATTTCCATTGAATTCCTATAAGAATCTTAGATTTGTGACAGAAATCCTTTTGCTAATATATTAGCTTACTCCTTTTAAGTTTGTCTCATTCAACTAATAAAAATGTTTCAAGGAGTATAATGAAAACTAGATTATGTGTGAAGCATAAAATAATCATTGATGCTAGACTTGGAAGTTAAGAAGTATAATAAGAAGTAGATACACTTCTCTAAAGCATAATACCATTTTTCTGAAGCATAAGACAATCATTGATGCTAGACTTGGAAGTTCGAATAAGACGAGATAAAACAACGAAAAAGGCATTCCATTACTTGCATGAAATATGAGTATTGCCTTTTACCAGTAAGCTGGGAGCAAGGGTTAGATTTTGACTAGCATCGATTCTTATGAACTCAAATTTCACTAAAAACATAGTTTTTTGTATGTTTTTCAGCACATGGTTAAAAATGATAGTGCATCAAAATATATATTGTTGGGCCGAATACATAAGTAATCAAAAATTCTCCTTACCAAGTTATTCGCTTCATCAAAAGCCTGATCTTCACATGTGACACTTTTGCTAGGGATAAATATCAAGTGGGTTGTGACATTTTAAAACTTGGTTCGCGGTGAAGTGCCCAAAAGGCAAGTCTATCAAAGCATCTACGACCTGTGTCATTTCATAGTAGCGGATGATTTGATATCATAATGGAGGTGCTCCAATTCAAGCAGTGTAGAAGAGGCAGGAGCCTACAAGGCAGATCCAAACTTTGGAGAAGAGCAAGGCAGATCCTGGGAAGAACGAAGAATTTGGGAATCCGGGATCTCTTCCAGAGGCCATGATACCAAAGGTTTGTCCTGTTTGTAGATATTTCTCATCTACATCCAATATAGCCTTAAATTCCCACATAGATCACTGTCTATCAGGTGAGTCAAATGCTAAAAAATCTGGAACAAAGTTTTCCAAGCCTAAAGTGAAGGTGAGAAAAAAATGATCAATCCTAGATATAATTGCTGCGGCACCTGTTTGCATGCTAGAGGATTTGGATTATAGTACTAGCAAAGAGAAATCGACCGCTGATGCACATCCATTTCCTTTGGATCAGCTCAATCTCAGAGACACCACCAAGCAGAGGCAACATCAATGCAAAGATCTCAACATTTCAAAATTAATGCAAAGATCTCGCATAGTGGTAATGCATGTATTTCAAAAGAAACAAATAACAATGCACATTCTAACCCATTCGAATAACCACTGTAGCAAGGGTTTACATCTAATTAGATCCAATCCGTATATCGATGGAAAAAAATTAATATAATTACATTTTCTGTAGCAGAGGAAACTTTGCGAAAACAGAAAAGGAATATAAAACGAGGATGTAAAGATGTTTAGATGACTCAGTACAACAATTATTTGTGCTTAGTAGACACAACACTGTATTCTTAATGCATTTTCTGTAGAATACTAAACAGATTTGTCCAAAATTTGAGATGCAAACTGTAGTCTCTACTATGTTTGGAAAATTGGAGGTTTATAAAAGATAAACTGCAAACAGAATTGTACCACTATGATAAGAAGTTGTCAGAAGCATTCCTTCTGCTTCACAAACGTGGAACTACCTTAAGAATGCTTATGGTTGATATAAATATTAGAGCATGGCAGTTAAATGTAGTAGTTATGCTAAAATACTGAATAATAGCTTGAGAGTGCTCTTCAGATACTGTACGAATGCACCAAATTAAAGTTGTACCATTATTAAAGATAAATGGCCAAAAATAGCCAATTTTGATATCATGAAGTTATGTCTTTCTCGGTAGCAAACTGGGGATAGGATGGCAAATATGAGAGAACTAAGTTCCAAGGACTAAAAAAACAAGGCCAACATAGTTCTGCCTTGAATCAGAGACAAAACATAGTTCTACCTTGAATCAGAGACAAAACAAAGCTGCCCAAAAAAGTGTTTGCCACTGTCATCACCCCGAGGAGCGCAAAGTCAGTTGATGGTGCCAACCATTTGACGAAGCAGAGAGAAGATTCATGGTGCCAATGGTTGTAGCACAGTTTGTTGACGTGAGCCATCATTGTAACAAAGCAGATTGATGGTGCTAATTGTTGTAGAAGTCCATTGAGAGTGCAACTACTGTAGTAGAGCAGTTTGAGAGCACCCATTGAAGCTCCTATATATAGCAGAGTCAACATTTTCCTATTGAACAAGTTTGTATAGTCAAAGCCACAGCAAGATCAGATAGCCACGATCCTAAATGAGAACCAGAGCCAAAGCTAAGACAGATTCACGTTTAGCAGAACAAGACAACCATAGCAAAGGATCTGACCACAGAACCAGATCATGAGAGATAGCAAGATTCTTGCTTCCACCATGGAAATGTAGAAACTGTACAAGGGCTTTGCTTCCAGCAAATTTCATTGTGACAGTAATTGCTATGGTGTTGTAAGCGCTCATTAGTAGAATCTTAAAGCCATCTGGAATTCTTTTAACCTGGAGAGGGTTTTCTCTGGTTATAAATCCTCATGTTCAAATTCCATTGTGGATTGGTTGTGTTTGATATTATGTTTTTACTGTCTGCAGTTGAATTTTCGCACAGAAAATTATCAGTCTAAAGTGAGCAATTTTGCTATGTTTCTTTTGCTTCCTATTGTGAAGTATTTCGCTCAGAACTTTACTCGTTGTAACAGAGGTCTTGGGCATAGAACAGGGGACTTGGGTTTTTTGGAATCAAACTTCAGGTTAAGATTCTCATCTGAAGAATGGCATAGTGAGCCTTAGCATGGAGTTGGGAGTACCAATTTGAAGTGCAGGTAGGGCATTGTACAATAGACCAGATAGATTTTTGGACCCTAATACAAAATTTTCTTCTTCTTTCAAAACGTGTTTCTCGTTTTCTGTAACCAATGTGGGTCTTGTTCTTGTTTCAATTAGGGATGGATCAACGTTTGTTATTGCTCCATATGATCACACTCTGGGTAGCCTTGGAGGCTATTTGGGGGTGATGATTCCAATAGGTATCAATGAACTATTGCCCTCATCGGGGAATACTATTGCAGTGGAATTTGATACTATTTTGGATGTTGAATTCCACGATCCTAATGGAAACCAGTACCTCCAGCTCCAGTACCTATTCACAAAAGAGGGTGCCATAGTCATTCATGCGTGCAGAGAGGGTGAATTGCAGACATTGCAACAGGAGGTGTTGTTGTTGTTGCATTGGCCACTAGATTGTTTGTCTGGTTCTGTTACAAGCATAGAGTATTGAAAAGGACAGACAAATTTAGTTCAGATATTGTGAAATTTCCTCAGAAATTCACCTACAAAGAGCTCAGCAATGCTACGAAAGAATTTTTTTGAATGTGATTGATAATCGATAATTGCAAGCAAGGGTAATCCCCTTGTGAAACCCAAATTTCTGAGCATTTTCTAAAACTTGATGACAAAGTCATTGTAATGAACAAGCGCCTAGGTCCATATTACGTCCAAATCTACCAAGCACCAAGATCTATAAAAAAAATCCACAGTATCTGCGAACTAATAATAAGAGGCGGAAAATGTATTCTACTTACCTATTTGAATAGTGGTTGGGGTTTACCATGGCAAAAATTTGACAGAGCCCATGTAGCATTTCTTATCATTGAAATTATGGAAGTATCACTCAACTAGGCAAGCACCTGCCTCAGAGCTCCATGACTGAGGGAAAGATCCCTAAATGTTGCAGAGTCTCCAGCAATATTTCCCAAAGCCCAAACAGCCTTACACGAACACCAGTTGAACTCAAAGTTGGGTACTTGTTTTTTAAATCAAATTCCAAAATTACGGACATATAAAGATAGTTGGGAAGAATAATTTTATGCCTCTAAAATAAACGTGCTACCTGTTCTCGAACATTATCATTCCCAGAGGTAAGAAGTTCCACAAATATAGGCAGTGCCCCGTAATCAATCAAAACCTTTGTATTCTCAGAGGTTCCTGAGACTATATTAGTCAAAGCCAAAGCTGCTTCAAACTGCATTATCAATCACAAGGTATCACCATCAAAGCTATAATTTTAAGATAAAAATTTATCTACTATTGAAACTATAATTTTAAAATAGATACACCTAGTGATATAGACACCTAGTGAGAGTAGAGGTTAGGAAATTATAATAAGAATTATTACAAGATATCACTCACAGTGCAGTTGATTGTTCATTGTCTGCTGTAACTATAATTTTAAAGAAGACACACTTAGTGATATAGACACCACCAAGTGAGAGCTGAGGTTATGAAATTATAATGAGAATTATTTCAAGATATCATATTACTCATAGTACAGTTAATTGTTTATTGCTTGGTGTAATAATTGTTTATTATTTATAAACACAATCAAACATATGAGGGACGGTGATGAAATTTACAACGGTCTCATAACAAACCATAACGTGCACATCCCCTGGCAAGATAGACTCTGAATAAGAAAGAAAGCAAAACAAAGTGATTACTTACAGGATCATAGGCTTCCTGAAGAACAAGATCCAGAGCAGCATCTGTAACCCCTAAATCAACACCTCTCTCTGCAAGACGAATCACTACATATTTCATATGTAGTCTAGCAAATTTTTTGAGCTCATCACGAGAAAGAGGATCAAATACAACTATCTCATCAAGTCTATTCAATAGCTCTGGCCTGAAATGTCTTCTAACCTGCAAAATATTCAAAGGCATGTCAAAGCACTGCAGCCAACTTCGTGATAAAATTATATGAAAAATATGCATACACAGAGTCCAGGAGAATGAAACGGCAGGTGTATTGGCAGTTGCCAAAATGTAGCAACTAAAACGGCAGATGTATTGGCAGTTGCGGAAATGTAGCTACTAAAACGGCAGGTCTATCAACGGTTGCAGGTGTGTGGATTGTTGCTGGTATTTTCAGACCGATTCCATGGAAATATACCAAAAACCAGTGGTATGTCAAACCTATAAGGTAACCCGAGAGACTGTGACCGTCAGATTAAATAAGTAACAGGTGTCGTGCCTAGATAAGAAGTGTTGACGAAAAAAAATTGATCTCTTCATAACAGAAGGCCTATCAGCCTAAATATCTAGGACATGTGGCACTCCATGATAAAGACACATGGTGTGTGGATTTGAGTTTTTCAGGTGGTCAAGTGGGCCGAAAATAGGTGAAATGTGGCACCACTCAGAGATTGACATGTGCCAATTGGTACAAGTGGTAGACAGTTGGCATGCTCAAACAACGAGGTGATGCAAGAATGACATGAGGGAGAAAATATCAGAAAAGCCCCAAATCTGGAGAACTAAAGCTCATCACCAACCTGAGATTGACAACTTTACATGATGTAACCTATGAAATGGTAAATGGAGAAATCATAGTAACAATAAAGTAACCTATGTAACAATAAAGTCGGATTCATCCTGGGAGTGGTAATGGGAGAAATCATAGTGAACAACAGGAAACATGTAGAGTTGCTTACAATCAAATATATGAAAAAACACATACAAAAAACCTAGATAATAATCATGAACAAGCTTAATATTGAATTATGAACTGTAAAGGAACTTACAAAATGTGACATTACGAACTTGGTCAAGTGCACAAGAAAAAATATCCTGGGCATGACCATGGTTGACAAGTTGTATTGCTCATGATGCAAGAGGATTTGTACCTGCACTGCCAAGTCAATCAAAATCCATCATTATCTATACAATAAATACAAGTAATTGATGTAGTATTTTTTACTCTAAGATGCATTCTTATGATAATATTATAACATATGTTGAAAATGTCAAAACATACCTGAATAAGCTCCTCTTCGTTTCAAGAACAATTTATTGGAGTCGCATGAACTTGGAACAAGCCTCCCACGATCTGAAAGAGTAGCAACTAAGTCAACGGTGACTTTTTTGTTGCTACGCTGGATCGAGGGAGGTTTGCTCCAAGATTAAATCGCTCCAATAAATTATTCTCTACTAAACAGGGCCAACCACGTGAAGGTGGAAGCTCTTATGGCCCCTCTCCCCCCCTCACATCACTCTCAATTCCCCAATACCCAATCTATATTTCATTTTTTACTTTCATGAGCATAAAAAAAAAATATTCAATAACTAATAAAAAACAAATTCAACAAAAAGTACGCAGGGAAACATTGCAATTAATGCTTGACATAAAAATAGTATGATAAATGAGTTTTTTATATAACGCAAAAAACGTTCCAAGTATGGTAACGTTTGTCTTATAATAATACAATATTTTACATTATCAAATTTTCTTTTTCTTCTTCCTATTTATAAAGCTCCTAATTACATCATCAATATCATCGTGCTATGCTCCTGTTTCGTTCCTTTCGACCCGCACTGCTGACCTAGTTGCGTAGTCATGATGTCTGGTCTCATCCAGTGACAGGGCATCGCCTACAAAAACAGATAATATTAAATTTTAATTGTCAGTCTTTAAATATCATTGAAATAGTTCGGTAATATTAATAAAAAAAATTGCAATGAGATTATTTACCTGGTGCACCAGTTGCCGTCGTTGGGACTGTTGCCCTGTCTTCCTCTCTGGTGGTAAGATCCTCAAGGGAAACATTCTCTGTCATTTAAACAAAAAACGTTATAAGGACAACCATCAAGGTATAATTAGAAAAAAAATATAAGTGGAAATTAATTGCCGTCACGGCCCTCACTGATAGTAGCATTGTCAGCTTGGTCCCCACTACAATGATCAGGTTGCACATGAGGAGCATCTACATCTGGCTCTAAAACTGGGTTATTTTCTTCGTCGGTAGTGTTGCTCCCCTAATTTAAACAAATTTGTTAGAAATTAAATTTATGGACGAAAAAAACATATTGAAAGGTTAATGTTTTACCTTATCAGGCATTCTGGATCTTGGGACCTGCCCCAAGCTTTTGCGACGTTCAACTACGGCTTGATAGCCGAAATGGAAAGAGATATTTTTATCTTCCTCTGTATTTTTTGTTTAGAATTCATCACCCTACATTACATATGATTGTGTATTTTTAATCATATTTGATAGGATTACAAAAACGTTGGAAGGTGATACAATTAATTATAAGATGTTTAGCTACTTAATTACAATTCTTGCGGCTAATTTCAAGTAGCCACCCTGGCCTAGCTTGTGATGGCCCTTTTTTTCAATCCTAGCTTTGGTTGCCTTCGAGGTGTCAAGCAACCTATCATTAAAATATTAAAGTCAGATATGACGTAGCACACTTTTATTTTAGACATAGAGAAAATTAAAGCTATTGAATTAAAGTTGTAATTTACCTTGCGGGTCTAGTTGGCATTTTTCCTTCTTTCTTTGCCCTTTTCTCTTTTTCGTCATGGATGAGTGCTCTCCACTCACTCTCTGAAACTGCGAGAGGACGCTCATATCTAGGGTTAAATTGCAATTGCGTCCTATAGGTGTCCCTGGTATATTTCAAATATTTGCCGGCTACCTGAGCCACCGCTTTTCTGTCAAATGTGCCGACCCCAAAAAGGGCTTCTAGATAATATAGAAGTTCTTTTTTCAGGTTGGAATTCTGGGAATTCCACCCTGTACGTATGGTTGGGCCAAAAATTACCAACGCATGGCTCTCCAGAATCCTGTAGAACTCATTGTTTCCTACATAGAATAAAACCAAAAGAAAAAGAAGATATTATCATTAATTTAAAAATAAAAATCATGATGAATATGTTTTAGATAAAGTACATGAAATAGTTAAAATATTAAAATTTACCTGGGAGTTGTACATGCTTTATAGGGACACCCTCATCGTTCACCAACAACGTGCCATTAATGGTCCCTGTGGAGCTGACACGTGTAGCTCCAGGAAACGCAATAATGTAGTTGGCCATATCGGCCTCATCATTGCCAACACGTTCAGCGGTTGGCTGGGTGTCTACTTGGGCAGGGTGTGTTTCTTGGCTGGCACCTAAAGGAGTAGAAGGTGTACGAGAGGGTTTTTGGGAAATCTCTTGCCCTTGTGTCCCACTACCACCAACACCGGGTTCAGCAAGTGCCAGAAAATGCTACATACAAAAGAACTTTTTGTTAGTTTAGTCAATGTAAAAATTTAAAATCAAACTATCACAATTCATCTCATGCAGAACAAAAAAAATATCCTTTTGACTTTTTATTATTACCTGATATGTTTCTAGCTGGCTCATAAGTTGTTTTATCCTCTCTTCTATTTCAGGTGTTTGAGGCGCGTCTATCAAAGTATTAAATTCCAACCTTGCATCTCGTGCCTTTTTTCGCAACAAGAGCGCTGGAGATAGGGATGAAGAAAGCTCTTCCTCATAGAGGGAATCATCAGGCGTACCATGGCTAGGTGTCTGCATATTTGAACAAAATTAACATTATTTCAATTATGTAAATAACTAAAATACCTAAAGATAGAGCAATGCTGGCACTTTACATGTTCTTCTGATGGCCTCTTTCCGCGATCATCCCGTCTTGGGGTTGTTCCTGTACTGCCCTGATCAGTCTACCACATTGAAATAAAATTATAAATGTAAAAACTTGAAAACAATATCTAACTTGAAAACACAAAATGAAAACTGAAATAATTTCTAATAAGACACCGGAAGACAGAGTTAGAGTTTCAAATATGCCTTGCATTGAATTCAGTCCTGGAAACATGTCATTGCACATTAAGGCACCCAAACAAGAGACGGGTTGACAATGAAGACCTTATTGAATATATTGTTGGAGCAACTTCTAGTAAACTTGTTGTGAAGACCTTGAGGACATTTTTGGAGCAACATTGTTGAAGCTAATGGTATAGCATTGTTGGAGACGATCTTGAAGGGCCTTGAAGTGAAGCTTTTGGAGAAACTATTGAAAAATCCTTAGAGCATTTAAGTAAGGCACTTTCTATCTTCCATCACCTTTTTCCTTTCAATATCCTTTAAACAATTTTGTTGATATTTAATGTTTGAAATCACGTTATAATTCCTTGATTATATGTGTTTGGGGACTTTTCCTTTGAAATTACCCAAAAATACCCTGGCAATTTTATCTTCAGGATGCATGTATGACCCTATTGTTCAATATTTTGATTGATAGTAGTAAACATAGAGAGTTAGGGGGCTATTGACTTGGTTTGGTTGGGCCATTAGATCCCTAACATCTACTAGGAGAACCCCCCTTGACTTGGAGGAGAGCTAGCCCAAAGTGAAAAGAGGTTGGTGAGGTGACAATGGGGCTATTGAATTACACATGGTATCACACTTTAGCTTTAGGACTTTATCTTGAGAAGTGCGAGATTTTGCCATATCAATTCTCAAATTGTTTACAACACTATTGTTAAGAACTAATAAGAAGTGATGTTGAGGGGTTTTTGGGTATAAGAAACAATACCATTTAAAAACTAGGGTTCTCAGTTCTTGGCATTCCTTCACCTGGGCCTAGGGGCACACTAGAATAATTTCACACTAAACCATGCAAACTTAAAAGTAACTTAACAGATCCATAAAGTAATAATAATCATAATTCCTAATTTCCTGTTGTACGATATGATGCAAATTATTCAAACATGAAGCAATGAAGACATGCAATGTCTGAATTTCAAGATTGATGAACCAATACAAGAAGTTAGAAACTACAACTTTGATTCAATACTTTGTGTCCTAACTCCAGGAAGGAATCTAGTTTGTAATACAGAACATGCATCGTGTATTATCAATTCTTAATTGACAACAACTAAAGGTCATCTACCTCATCAATTCCTTCCCATTTTGTGTTTTTATGTTATATTCCTTACAAAAGTGTCAAATTTCTCTCAAAGTAAGCAACCACTGAATAAAATAAAAAATAGTTGAGATATGATTGAGAAATGGTCATTTATTTCTTGAAAGGATCTTCACAATTTCTTTGGTTGTTTTCATCTCAAGAAACAAGAAATGACCTAAGAAACTATCGTGATGTAATATAAGAAACAACACGGTGCAATGGCCATTTTCAAAGCCAAATGATGTCCATTGAGGACATGGCCTTTATTTGGTTCCTGTTTCATAGGAGTTTCGGGTAGAAATGGAACTTTGTTGTACCATTTCCAGTAGTAAAAAGGCAAAACCTTATTTTTCCATGGGAAATAATTTACCTTTCCTTTTTCAAGATAATCTAAATCACAAAAAATATGAACTGTACTACACACATTCTTGGATAATGTGAAAGTGGAAAAGGAATACCCTACACAAGTGATGCACACATGTACATTTGAACACTAATAGATTTTTGTAATTGAAATGCAATGCTTGTTTTCATTTAAATGTAGGGTTTTTAAAGCAGGGAGAAATAATGGCTGCCAAATTAATAAGCGTTTCTTTGGGAAAAATTTAAATCTTGTATTGGGTGATGAAGATAATAGAGGGTATTGAATCTTGATTCTTGGCATTGTGTTTAACTTGAATAACTCAAATGATTATAAATATCAGTGGATGAGTTCTTTTTTTCAATTATGTCACTCAAAACTCTTATGTCAAAGCATTGTATGATGGCTAGCATTTTCTTGTTTCCCTTTCTTCAATTCAATGTAAAAAGTATATTAATATATTGGAGCACGAATGATAACTACAATTGTTTGCTCTGCAGTATATCCAGCCCCAAGATTATGAAATTTTTTCTCAAGTGGAGCTATTGGTTATTGATGAAGCAGCTGCAATTCCATTGCCTGTTGTAAAGGCTCTGCTCGAGCCATATTTAGTGTTTCTGTGCTCTACTGTAAATGGGTAATAATTATAAATGAGCCAACCACAATCACAGAATTTGTAACCATTCGGTTTCCATGGATAGTGATGATGATATTAACCCTATATATCAGTGACCTATATCTATATGAGAATGATCTCAACATTGACCTTGATATGGTTGTATGGATGTGACCTTTGGTATGTCATCAAAAAATCCCCAAATATCAAAAAATCCCCAAATCTGGAGAACTAAAGCTCATCACTTTCGATCTGGAGTACTACCCTTGTGATAAAGTTGATGACTTTTGATCTCCCATTCTCTACCACTTTGCACTTCACCTTCAATATAGATCAGACCAAGGGAAATTCGTTATTGGGTGTTGAGATGGATGAGTTTGTCGAACTAAAATCCATAGCTTAAACTTCATGAAACTGGTGGAGTCAAATTCATGCAAGCACAAACACATCTTACACATCCTCTTTGAAACTCATCCGAAAGAACATTGGAAGACATCTAGAGAGAACCTTATAGCCTAACACAATCCAATGGAATTGACCAAAAAAACCCAAATAGAGTCAACCCTACTATAGGAGGAAGGGCCTGCAGTAAGAACTTACCATTTTGCAAGAGCTGAGGGCGAATGTTGTTCTGCAAGAGCTGAGGGTGAATGATGTTCTGCAGGAGCTGAGGGCGAATACTGTTCTACAAGAGCTGAGGGCAAATTCTCTTCTGCAAGAGATGAGGGAGAATGTTGTTCTGCAAGAGCTGAGGGCGAATGTTGAGGGCGAATGTTGTTCTGCAAGAGCTTAGGGCAAATGCTGTTCTGCAAGAGCTGAGGGCGAATGTTGTTCTGCAAGAGCTGAGGGCAAATGCAAGGGGAATGATGAGGGATAATGCTGTTCTGCAAGAGCTAAGGGCGAATGCTGAGGGCGAATGTTGTTCTGCAAGAGCTGAGGGCGAATGCTATTCTGCAAGAGCTAAGGGCAAATGTTGTTCTGCAAGAGGTGAGGGGGAATGCTGAGGGAAAATGCTGAGGGTGAATGTTGTTCTACAAGAGCTGAGGGCGAATGCTAAGGGCGAATGATGTTCTACAAGAGCTGAGGGCGAATGTTGTTCTGCAAGAGTTGAGGGCGAATGCGCGCGTGATATCAGACGTTAATGTAGTTTTTAATAAAATCATTTTTATGTAGTGCACATATAAGTGTCGTTATACCGACGGCGGCCAAAGCGTCGCTATTGCAACAGATGCCTCCAAACGTCGCAATTGCGACACTTAGACATTGTGTCGCACTTGCGACGTTTGGAGGCAGCCGTCACAATAGTGACGCTTTGAGGCATAGTGTCGCAATTGCGACGTCTTCCTCCAAACGTCGTAATTGCGACACTTTTTCTAAGTGTCGGTATTGCGACACTTTTTATCTAAACATCGGTATAGCGACGGTTTCGGGCGGGATTGAAAAATTTTGGGGAAATTTCTGACATTTGGTCAAAAACGTCGGAACCAAGTGTCGGAATTTCCCCCAAATGTACTAGTGATTGCATGTCTTTCTTACACTTCCCAACAGTAGGAAGCTCCGTAGACATCCCATCTACTTCAAGTTTGTAGAGATTCTTTGCTCGAATCCCAACCTTCTTGACTTGTCCTGTTGCCTTGTGCCGAAGGAAAACTTTTCCTTCACTAAAGAAAACATCATACCCTTTATCCTCTAACATTGCGACTGAGATTAAATTCTTCTTTAAACCTGGAACATGCACTACATCTTGTAAAATAATGAGTTTACCTGACTCCCTCTGAAAGGTTATGGTACCAATGTCGGTCGCATTGTATCGTCCATTGTCGCCCAACTCAACATGCAACTGGAGATCTTTCTCCACCAAGTTACTGAAAAGATTCACATCTCCCGTCATGTGAAAGGAAGCGCCACTATCAAAATACCACCCCGATCCCAATGCACTAGACACCATGCATGCGATCATTGAGAAGTCCAGCTCAAATTGCGAGGTAAGAGCCTCACCAGCTGCAGCTCCAGCAGCCTGCTTGTTCTTCTTCTTCTGTGGACAATGCGTGGCAAAATGCCCATGCTTGTGATAGTGAAAACACTTCACTTTGGACATGTCATGCTCTTTGCCATCGACACTGGATTGAGAAGCATTCTTCTTACCCTTCCCCTTCCTTGCTTTGGCATCCAAAGCGCAATCCTCTTCATCATCATTATTTGATGAAGATCCGTCCCTGGTATCCCGCCTTATCTCCTCCTGCACAAGATCCGACCAAAGTCGCTCCCATCCTGGCAGTTTCTCCCGACCATTGACAGAGTCCTGATAGGAATGCCAACTCTTCGGAAGCCCAAGGAGAGCCAAGCTCACCAATTCCTCGTCATCCATACTAACTCCTACACTCCCAAGCTCATCCCTACAGTGGTCAAACTTTGTCAAGTATACCGGAATAGTGTCATTCTTCTCCATTTTTATTTTCCTGAGTTTATCCTTGAGCGCCAACTTCCTCTGGTCGCTCTTGCTTTGGAACAAATCTATCAAAGCTTTCCACATCAAGAATGGATAAGCTTTACCATGAAAGCTGGACACTATGTGATCCTTCACACCTTCCAACAGAATCCTTCGACACCTTGCTACCTTCTTTTTCCATGTGTCAAGTGCGGCAGCATCGCTAGAACCCGGTTTAGGAATTTCTGCATCTATGAACTCCTTCAACCCATTGTCATCCAGCACTGCCTCCATCCTATCCTTCCATGCAATATAATTCGAGCTTCCCTCAAGGGCATACTCCAATCGCAATCCGTTGAAAGACATCTCAACTTTGACACCAAGAAAACACTGTAGCAATTTCGAATTCCACCAGCACAAAACTCAACCGCTTCAATGCTTTGCAGTTGCTCCAATGATCAATATCACTCCGATACCATGTAGAAATTTGAATAACTGATATATTATTCACCGATATTCTCCTGATCACACACTATTTGACTTTATGCACAATACAGAATCTCTTCTACCATTGATCATTACATGCGGAAATAAAATCAATTGCATGCACACATTAAAACCATAAAAATTCCAACATATGAACACAGTAATTTATGGGAAAGCTTAAAGTTGAAAACCCCCAACTATCTGTATATTATATGTCATAGAGATCATGTAACAATCATTATACAAAGCTCCTCACAAGCTCTCAGTACAATCTCTAATTGCTACACACTAATCAGGCCCTGATCTTGCAAATCCATGCACCGATCTTTGCCAGCCTTTAGCCTACCTCTACTCTGCAATCCCTACTGAATAATGGCTCATGATGAGTTCTAATTGCCCCAGCCTTGCTCACGCAATCTTCATAGGCATCTCCAATCACTGTGTGTTGCAAATCATGCAACACTATAGTCACAACTGATAGTCACACTTGCTCTTTCACCTACCTCTTTACTGGTCTCCACTGAAACTGTCCATGCACTGAAGTTAATTGATGTATTCTTTAGTTTATTAATGAGTTAATAATTAGTGAATTAAATAATAATTAATTCACACCACTCTCACTAGTGTATCAATCAATTAGACTAGATACAACTAGCTCAACTATGTTTAACTTAGTTAAACTGAATACAACTCCACTAACTTCCTCAATCAACTCCACCAAACTCTCTCACATGAGTTCTAACTGAAGTCTTCATGCAATATCCCTTAACCCTCGGGGAATAGCGTAATTCCTTACGTCGGCCTCTGTGCCACATGTTGTGCACTTAGCGAAGTGCTCGAGAGAGAATAAGATAATGTTTATAGTCCAAATATTATTAAGAGCTATTAATATTAGACATATCTATTTTTAGGTAGCAATCTAAAAATAGATTCTGCCCAATATGTCTAAAAATATAAGTCCATCTATTTTTCCAACTTGACCAACCATCCACAAATAGCATCCCGCAACTCATAGAATATGATCGACATGTCTAAAAATAGACTTTGCGACAAAAATCACCTGTGTGGGCCCCACCTAGTTTAGGTGATCACTTTCCAACTAGGATCAGGAATGATGTTTCAGGGTGCCTCCTTCACTATTTCTTGTTGCAATCTTCAACACTTAGGGCTCTTTCCAACAACTCCATCATTAAGGTGAATTTGTAAACCTTGGAGTTACTCATATAGTAATATCTTGGGATGATGGAGTGTTTGTCTTATTGGGATTTTATATTTGGTTTCAAAACCAGTGAAGAGACACAATGGATTGAAGAGACACAATGGATTGTTATAGTGAGGTTAGAAGGATAGATGTCTTTTTGGAATCTAGGATCTTAGTTTTAGTTTTTGGTGGTCTTCGAACATCCTGAACTATAAATTTATGATATATGTGATTTGTAAATTGTTATATATATGAGAAATTTTAGATCACTCATTTACTTTAAAAAATATCTTGACTCAAACTCTGGTCATTTTAATAGCTTGTCTTTCCATCCTTATAATGACTTAGCCTTCCGAGTCAGTATCATAATGAAGTGAATTTAAAAACCACTTATCCATTAGTCCCTAACTACCCTCATCTGACACATAAATATCATGATACATTCCCATACTAAGTTAAGGCCATAGGGAATATCTTCGACATCTTAAGTCAACCAGGTTAGTGGCTCACTTCTATGATATTTAACAAATTCAATATCTAAATTTGGGTCTAAAGACCTTTAATAGTGTAGGGATAAAACAAGATGTGGAATTGATATTCCATTTAAAGGTTGAGGGTAAGATAGAGTATGTCTGAAAATTTATCTTATTTTCAAAAGCATTGGTATATAATGATATCTCGTGCTTTCATTTTTGGAAACTTTTTAAATTCCTTTCTAGTTTATTGTATTTTAAAATTTTAAAAATATTTGTGTATATTGATATCTTGTATTAAGAAAAATATATATTTATTAGTTAAGTTTTGGGTGCATAATTTATTAAAAATTTTAATCAAGAACTATTGTTTTTAATCCAGAAGCATTATCCATATTAATGAAAAATTTGTAAAATGTTTTAAGTTAGAAATTTATTAAATTTATAAAACAAAAATTGTAAGAGGTTTTAATTTAGAAACATATTAAGTTTATAAAACATCTTTTGTATTAAGAAAAATATATATATTTATTTGTTAGATTGTTGGTGCAAAATTTTAAATTATTTTCTTAATATTCATTACTTGAAGTATTTGGTACAAATTTTTTCGAAGCTTTTAATCCAAAGCCAATAAGTTTATAGAACATAGTAAATAACAAATAACAACTTGAACCCAAATGTTTTATAACTATACAATTTGACTTATTATATAACAATGCATTAAATTTTGTGAATTATTGTATAACAATGCATTAAACTTTGAAAATATATTAGGTATAACGAATTTAGCCATTTATAAACAACATGGGATGAATATGTATCTACAACTTGTAAAGAAGATAGAATCATGCTTGTATTGTTTAATAATTAATCAAATTGAATTTAGTTGACTCTTTTCCACCTTACTTGGGACATGTGTTGTATAGGCTTATTCATTTGGAAAACCATTGTGTATTTATAGGAAATAAATTTACATGATCATTACCTTGTCACTCAAGTTTAAGAACTCATACAGTCTCTACTAGCCATGAAAAATATCGACTATGGAGCAATCACTAATACACATGGAAAATAAGGATTATGGACTTATATCCAATACACATGGGAGGAAAGACATTTACTATCAATGCAATCTTCAGAATATAGTAAGCCTTGTTTAGTTATGTTTTGGTTGTATAATTCATTTCTTGCCTCTTATTCAAGAATCTTTACATTAGTGTATATTCTGCTAGGATCAATTTGACTTCCCTTGAGATGTGTGCATATGAGGGTATATATTATAGCCCTAAGCAATCCACTGGATCAGTAAAGTGCTCAAAATTCCAAGTGCTCAAAAGTGCTTGAAACCAGTGCCAAAATGTAGAACTCTTCGCCTTGAATCCAACACAACTTTAATCGCTCCAAATCGATATTGTATGCTCCTGATATCGCATTCTGATTGTTTTCCTAAACAACTAAAAAAATTGTAGTTGGGTTGCATGTACGCTGACTGTGAAGTTTGTACGCTGATTGGGAGGGATGACTGAATAATTGACTGTGTTTGCAAGGACCAATGACATCTCGCCAAGTGTCCACTCCACATTGGTTGAATTTTCATGTGTTTCGATAGGTTGGTTATTGTTTGAGGTGGTCCAATGAATGGAGGCCATGTGGGCCAATGGATGGTCACCACGTGGCCTCCCAATTGTGTGACAAATTTTTGGTTATCGGTTGAATGGACCTCCGAGAAGTTCGAACACAAGATCGACGAAGTGGCAGTGCAACGCGTTACCATCACACTGCTGGTGGTTCTTAATATCTATGGGTCAAATGTCATATTTAAAGTTTAATTATTCGTCGATTGGAGGATGGGGTCGAGGTTAAGCCCTAGTACCTAGTGACCCCAAACCCACGAGACCGAAGGTCGGGTGCTAGAGGTCAGGGCCTAACCCCGGCCCACGCCCTGATTAACACATATACAACCACAGTTCCCAACGGTTAGAACCCCGATGATCACCTAAACTCAACCTCCATTCAAACTACAATTCAAGCTTTGGATCGAGAGTTTGAGTTTTGGCACAGAGTTTAAACTAACCCCTATGGTAAAAACCAAACCATGGTGCAGAGAATGGTCAATCAGTTGGTGCGAAAATTTGAATCGGCCTGAATCCTATGGCAGAGGCCTAGCCATGTGGCCCCATCATATCCGCTCATAGGGGTCAGTGGGCATTTAAACCAAGCGACAAAATGCACCCAATCTGACATAAATCTCATCAGCGTCGAGCGAATTTGTCGCTCTGTGATGCCAAAAATGGAGGAATTCGTAGGATGGTGAGCAGGAGAGTGCAATTTGTAAATCAATTGGCGAGAAAACTTCCCCAGAGCATAAATTCTTCATTTTTTGGCCAATTTGAGCCTAACAAGAGTCCAACTAGGGGATTTTTACTGTTCTGGAGCCATTGGAGACATTATTTTTTGCATTATGAGCACTGCAAATCCATGTAAACACATATTTTAGCACTCAATGAAAGAGGCCCAACATTGGAAGCTGGACCAGGAGATGTAACCCAGGAGGGGTGAACTCCTTCATCATTTTGTTGTATTGTGTTACTGTTTATGGTATTGTTGTCTCTGTTTTTATGCTACAAAACTGAGTTTAAACACTTAATTTATGTACTTTTTCAACTTGCCTAATTGGCTAAAAGACATAAAATTTAACTTTCATCAAACCTTCAAGTTTTCAAATACAGATCAGTTTGGTGTCATAGCTTTGGTTCTTTGGTTGTATTGAAGGTTTAATTTTGTTGTGAGTGTTTTTTTATGCTTACAATGTTGAAGCTCAAAAGAGGAGAAGGAAATCTTGTGAGAACAAGTCCTTGAGCTAGTTCAATGAGAGCACATTTGCCACAAGTTTCACCTCAATTGTCACCAAAAGCTTCACCAGTCATGGCACATGAAGGAGAACCTGTGAGAAGGATTTTAGAAAATTATTCTTTAAAATGGCTGAGATGGTGAAATTTATTTATGGGGAAAGGAACTCAAGTTATATGGTGAGAGCTCAAATCCTCCAAAGGGAAATGGAGGAAATGGAGACAACCCTCCAAAAGGGAATGGAGGGAATGGTGACAAACCACCTCTGCCTCCACCTTTCTCCTCACCTTCATCTTCACTATCATCGTCTTGTACATCAACCCCTTCACAAACACCTCCACATTCTCCAAAGGGACATGGTAAAAATCCATTGTTAAAACTTGACATAAATTTTGAATTTCCTATGTATAATGGAGAGGTAAATGCTGAGAAATTAGATAATTGGGTTCGTCAGCTTGAAGTGTATTGCAGGATACAAAAGATAAAAGATGAAGAGACCAATATTCAACTTGCTTCTTTAAGGTTGGAAAGTGCAACACTCATTTGGTGGGGAGCCAAAACACAAGAGGATATCAAGAAAAGAGCTAAGATCATAACTTCTTGGAATGATTTTGTGGCTGCATTAAGAAGACAATTTTATCCTTTAGCATACATGCAAACAACTATAATGGATTTGCAAAACTTTAGGCAAGCAAAGGGTCAAAGTGTGCAAAGTTATACCCAAGAGTTTAGAAGGAGAGCATTGATTTTAGGTGTAGATTGTCCTCTCAAGACACTTTACTCAAATACATTGGAGGTTTACATAGTTACTTGAGACACACAATTCTCATGTTTAATCCTACAAATCTAGATGAAGTTTGTGTATAGGCAACACATTTAGAGGAAAGAGGGAAGAATGTTCCACAAGAGGGCAACAAAAATCCATTCAAGGGTGGAGACAAATGAAAGGGAAACTTCAAAGGAAAAGGGAAAATTAACGCTTCCATCAAGAAAGAGGGAGAAAAAATCACATGCAAACATTGTTCAAAAGAAGGCCATGATGAAGACCATTCTTGGAAACTTCATCCTAAGATGAGACCGAAAAATTTTAACAACAAAGGAAAGCAAAAGATTGTTGCAACTACACAACATGATTTAGGGTCCAATTTAGGAGATGAAACAAAGATCACAACCATGGGATTGAAAGGTAAGGACTCTATTGCAAGTACTAGTTCTTCTAGTAACCTCAATGAAACTCAAAATGAAAAGGAAATAATAGAGCTTTTCCATATTAGAGTTATCTCATAACATAACAAAATAAACACTCTATTTGATAGTGGATCACAAGAAAGCCTCGTTTCAGAAACCATTGTCAAGAAATTGAATTTGGAAACCATTTCTCATCCTAAACCTTATCCTTTAGGTTGGGTATGTGACAATGCAAAATTGCAAGTGATTAGAAAATGCAAACATAAATTCGCCATCACTGCAAACTTCATTGATGAGGTAGAACTTGATGTAGTTCCATTAGACATATGTGGTATTGTTTTGGGAAGCCCATATCTTTATGATAGAAGAGCCATCTTTCATCACCATGAAAACAAGTATTATTTGTTTAAAGATGGTATTGAGTACATTGTTAGAGCACATCGCAAGAAATTAAATATATTTCTTGTGAATGTTGGACAAATTAAGAGGCTTGTTAATTCTAGCAAGAATTTTGTAATTTTGATGATCAAACCCAAGAATTATGTTGAGAATGAATCCTTCCAAGGTTGTGATGCAAAGTTAAAATCTGATTTGGTTGAGGTTGTTAACCACTATGATGAGATGTTTCATGAGCCTAAAGGATTACCTCCTAAAATAGGGATCCAACATGAGATCCAATTGCAACAAGATTTTCCTCTTCCAAACAATGGCATGTATAGGATGTCAGTAATGGAAAATGAAAAAATTAAGAAACAAATCCAAGAGTTTCTTGATAAAGGGGTCTTCCGACCAAGCACATTGCCATGCGGCCCACCTATTATTTTAGTGCTAAAGAAGGATGGTACATGGCACATGTGTGTGGACTTTAGAGCATTGAAAAAAATTACGGTAAAGAACCGTTACTCTCTTCCTAGAATTGATGATTTACTTGATCAATTGAAAGATGTTATTTATTTCACTAAGTTGTACTGGAGGGGTGGCTATCTTCAAACTGGGATTGCTAAAGGAGACGTATGGAATACAACCTTCAAAACAAAGAAAGGTTTGTTTGAATGGTTGGTTATGCCCTTTGGGATCTATAATGATCCTGCTACATTCATGCAAGTTATGAATGATGTTCTAAGGCCTTTTCTAGATGATTTTGTGATAGTCTACTTAGATGACATATTGATTTTTGACAAGTCTCGTGAAGAACATGTCATGCATGTCAAGCAAGTATTAGATGTCTTAAAGAAGGAAAAGTTGTTTTTAAAGATGTCTAAATGTGAATTTGGGAAAAATTATTCAGTCTACTTGGGTCATATTGTTGGAGGGGGTGACTTGAAGATAGATCCCTCAAAGGTCGAAGTCATTTTGAATTGGCCAAAACCCAAGACTGTGACAGAGCTTAGAAGTTTTTGGGAGAAACCTAATATTGGAGAAAGTTCATTTCTAAATTTTCTTCCATTGCGGCTCCATTACATGCATTGATAAGTGTGAATCAGTGGGGAGGCAAACAACAAAAATATTTTGATGCATTGAAAGAGGGAATCAGTTCAACACTCGTACTTGCACTTCTAGACTTGAGACAATCATTTGAGATGCAAACTGATGCAAGTGACTATGCCATGGGCATAGTCTTGATGCAACATGGTAAGGCTATCTGTTTTCATTTTGAAGATTTTAATGGTGCAATGATTAACTATCCTACACATGACAAAGAATTGTATGCATTGGTGCAAAGTGTGAAAAATGGAAACATTACTTGATGGTTAAGGAAACTACCACTCACAATGATCATTAATCGCTGCAATACTTGCAATCATAAACCAAGCTCCAACAAGCGAGGCACTTCAGATGGATGGGTTTCTTACAAAAATTCCATTTGGTGATAAGGTATAAGAAAGGTATCTATAACAAGGTTGCTGGTATGATTTCTGGGCCAATTTTTAGTGCATCCATTATTCTTAAGCATAATTCTATCATGCATGAGAGTTATGTTGAGAAATGAGCTTTAGATGATGATTTTGTTGAGATTCAACAAGATGATGAGCTTAGTGAAAAGAGTCGCCTTCACTAAGTGGGCCGGCAGGCTATTTTTGGCGCAAGTATATTTTTAGACATGGTGATCATATTTCAGAAGTTGTAGGATGCTATTTGTGGATGGTTGGTCAAGTTGGAAAAATAGATGAAATTCTATTTTTATAATATTGGGCGAAGTCCATTTATAGATCATTGATCTAAAAATAGAAGTGTCGATTATTATTAGCTCTTAATAATAATCTGACAATAAACAAAAACTTATTCTCTTGGAGCACTTAATTTCATTGCACAGATTTGGCAAATCAGTGGGCTGAAGGAATTACGCAATTCCTAGGGTTTACTGGTGGTTCATGCATGGAGGACTCAGTTAGAACTGAAGTGGAAAAGTTATGACAGAGTTGGAAGAGTAGTACATGGAGTTGTTTTCAATTTAACTCACTTAGACTCAGTTGAGCTAGTTGTATCTAGTCTAACTATATGATACACTAGTGAGAGTGGAGTGAATTAATTAGTTAATTAATTCACAAATAATAACTCATTAATCAACTAAACAATACAACAGTTAACTACAGTGCATGTCAGTTCCAGTGGAGAGATAGGTGAAAGGGCAAGATGGACTATCTGTTGTGACTATAGTGATGCATTGATTGCACCACACACACATTGGAGTTTCCAATGAGGATTGCACAGTCAAGGCAAGGGTAATTCGAATTCATTCAGAGCTATTATTCAGCAGGGATTGCGTAGTGGAGGCAGGCTAGCAGGAGGGCAGAGATCAGTGCATGGATTTGCAGATTTCTTCTGATTAGTGTGTGACGATTGATTGTACTGAGAGCTTGATGTACTAAGATTTGTATGATATTGTTACATGATCTCCATGATACATAATATATGATAGTTGGGGTTTTGAGATTCAGGCTTTCCTGTTAAACAACTGTGTTATGTGCGATTGTTTTTATTTATGCTTCACATGTGTTCGCAATTAATTTTCCGCAAAAGATTAACATAGGAATGATTATGTATTTTGCAAGAAGTTAAATATTGTGAGATCAGGGGAATCTGGATGTATGCATGCTTAGTGTATACTAATTTCTACAGATTTTAAGGATGTATTTGTGACTTTGTGTCAAGGTAACCAAGTAGAGGAATTAGACTATCATGGACATGATAACTTGTTCTATCATCTTGGAAAGCTATGTATTCCACTGGGAGAAAGAGTCAACATCATAAGGCAAGCACATACTTCTCTTATTGTTGGTCATTTTGGTGTAGGTAAGATAGTGGCACAATTATAGAGGTATTGTTACTGGCCTCGTATGCTTGAAAGTGTGTCACGATATGTAAGATGATGTTCTTTATGTGTTGTTAGTAAGCCTAGCAATAGAAAGTTGGGATTGTATACTCCACTTTCGGTACCTTCTTGTCCATGGTAAAGTGTTTTTATGGATTTTGTAGGAGGTCTACCTATGCCTAGGAGAGGTAATGATTATCTTTATGTAGTTGTGGATAGGTTAAAAAAAGTGTGTATTTTGATGCCTTGTAAGAAGAAGGTTACAGATGAATAGACTGCACAGTTTTTCTTTCAAAATGTATGGGTACATTTTGGGTTGTCCACATCCATTTTTATTGATCGATAATTTCTCTTTGTCGGGAACTTTTGGTCAAGCTTGTGGGGACTCATGGGCACCAAATTGAAAAAGAGCACAACATTCCATCTGCAAACAAAAGGCCAAATAGAAGTGGTGAATAGAACGATGATACATATTCTTCGTGGTTATTGCAGCAAGCATCCTAAGTTGTGGGATGAACATTTGCACTATATTCAACATGCTTACAACTGAGCCAAGCATTCATCGACTCAAACATCGCCATTTGAGGCATGCTTGGGATATTTACCGAAATCTCCTTTAGATGTTATCTTTGGGAAAGATGTTACTATTGATGGACCTAATGACATAGATGAGGCCAAAATATTCATTGAACAAATTCAATTGGTGCATAAGACAGTTCAAGAATAGTTGGAAAAGAGTTAATTCAAGTACAAAATAAGACATCATAAGCATCGTGTTGATCACAGTTTCCAAGTGGGAGATGAAGTTTGGCTTCACATTAGAAAGGAAAGACTCCAAGGAGAAGGTAAAAAACTAAAACCAATAAGATATGGTCCATTTAAGATTTTGGAAAAAGATTGGTAATAATGCCTTCAGGTTGGGTTTGCCTTCATATATGCAAATCTATGCAGTTGTTAATGTTGAGAATTTGAGATTGTATGAGCCTCCTTTGATTGAAGATCAAGGAGAGAATGTTCAGATTCCTTTAATTAAATATTTCTCTCCTGAATATATTGAAGAATTGCAGTAAGACACCATCCTTGACAGGAAAACAAGGACTTCAAAACGAGGGAATGTGGAGTACTTTCATGTGGGGCTCAAAGGGAAAAATCCAAGAAAATCCAAATGGATTGATATTGGAAGGGTGAGGAAACTATACCCTCATCTGTTTGTTGACTGAAAATGATCTTTTGGAGGTCCAAAAGCTTCTAGTGGGGAGGAGTGATCCACTGGATCAGTAAAGTGCTCAAAATTCAAAGTGTTTAAAAGTTCTTGAAACTAGTGCCAAAATGTAGATATTGTCACCCTGAATCCAACACAACTTGAATCGCTCAAAACCGATATCATATGCTCTTGATATCGCATTTTGATCATTTTCCTAAACAATTAAAAAATTTGCGGATGGGTTGTAGGTACGCTGACTGTGCAGTTCGTACACTGACTGGGAAGGGTGACTAGACAATTGATTGTGTTTGCAAGGACCAATGAAATCTCACCAAGTGTCCACTCCGCATTGGTTGAGTTTTTGTGTGTTTCGATTTGTTAGTTGTTGTTTGAGGTGGTCCAATGAATGGAGGCCACGTGGGCCAATGGATGATGGATGGCTGCCACGTGGCCTCCCAAATGTGTGACAAAATTTTGGTTATCAGCCAAACCAACCTCTGGGAGGTTCGAACACAAGACCGTTGGAGTGGCAGGGCAGCGCGTTACCATCACGATGCTTGTGGTTCTTAATATCCATGGGTCAAATGTCATATTTAAAGTTTAATTATTCAACGGTTGGGGGACGGGGTCGGCGTTAAGCCCTGGTCCCTAGTCACCCCAGACCCATGAGACCGTAGGTCTGGCGCTGGAGTCCAGGGCCTAACCCTGGCCCACGCCCTATTTAACACATATGCAACCACAGTTCCTATTGGTTAGAACCCCGGTGACCACTTAAACTCAACCATTGTTCAAACTACAATTCAAACTTTGGATCGGGAGTTTGAGTCTTGGCATGGACTTAAACTAACCCGATGGTAACAACCAAACCATGGTGCAGAGAATGGTCAATCAGTTGGCGTGAAAATTTGAATTGAACCGAATCCTACGACGAAGGTCTAGCCACGTGGCCCCATCATATATGCTCACAGGGGTTAATGGGCATTTAAATCAAGCGAAAAAATGCACCCAATCCAACGTGAATCTCGCAAGCACGGGGAAAATTTGTTTCTTTGCGGTGTCAAAAATGGCAGAATTTGTAGGATAGTTAGCAGGAGAGTGCAGTTAGTAACAAAAATTCACCAGTGCACAACTTCTTCGGTTTTTGGCCAATTTGAGCCCAGGAAGAGCCCAACTAGGGGTTTTTGACTATTTTGGAGCCATTGGAGACATTATTTTTTGCATTTTGAGCACTGCAAATCCATGTAAACACATATTTGAGCACTTAATGAAAGAGGCCCAACATTGGAAGCTTGACCAGGAGATGTAGCCCAAGAGGGGTGAACTCCTTCATCATTTTTTTGTCTTGTGTTACTGTTTATGGTATTGTTGTCTCAGTTTTTATGCTGCAGAACTGAGTTTAAACACTTAATTTATGTACTTTTGCAACTTGCCTAATTGTCTAAAAGACATAAAATTTAACTTGCAAATTTCATCAAACCTTCAAGTTTTCAAATACATATCGCTAAGGGTATACAATCCAACTTGACCATAGCTATCAATTTCTTCTTAGAAGTGAAGCAAGGCACACCCACTAATAGGATGTTAAGCTTGACCCCGACATAGGTCTTTTTTGTCTCTTTTTATGCTGGGATGCGATCTCTTCAATCAATAACTTTTTTCTAGGTAGTGCCCCTTGCAAGGGGCAGCCAAAGGGATTTAGTATAGGACAACAAAGTGCAATGATGCCATTCAAGGTCTCAAGCACCCTTGCATTAATCATATCCGCATCATCCACATTATCAAAATTGAAAATTGGATGTTTATAGGGATAGTTCTACTCTCAATGGAATTTTTAGCATAAATTGTCTTCTAGGTTGTCATAATAGTCGACTCTTCGAAGCAGGGGTTTCTGTGAGCATTACCATCGACCCTAGTCTTGCCTAAGAATTTAACCATGTAGAAATTCTTCCATGAGGCATTGAAAGGGGGGTTGGTTCGAGCAACATTGTTGTTCTTAGGACTCGACTAGGATTCCATTGTGCTATTAAAGTTGTTTGTCCCATGGGGTTGTCCTGGTGGATGGAGAGGTTTTAGTCAAATCCATAATTTCAAATTCAGAAAAATAGAAGCAATTGTTTCTAATGCAGGAATTTTAAATTTAGAAATAAGAAGTAACTACTAATGCAAGAAGAGCGGGTGGTTTGAAAAGAAATGTGGTTCTACTATTAGAGGGTTTCATGGTGTTAGAATGTGGCATTAACATAATGTTAGATAATGGCATTAGGTAGAGGAGAATTCCTTATGCAATTATCAAGGAGATGTTGGGAGCTTTGAGGAAGCAGAGAGGTCGAGGCAAGATGGCAAAAATATTGATAGTTGCTACAAAAATAATTTAGTAGTGCAACACAATGATGTCAGTGGTTTACATTTAAGTCTTCTTGTAGCAGATGTCAATGTGAGAGTCTTAGTAGTAACAAATATCAAAGTCTTGGCTATAGTAATCAACAATAAACTTCCAAATTGTCCATTGCTAATTTTAACCTTGGCTGTAATGATCAACAATAAAGCCTCCAAACTATCCATTGGCTAATTTTAACCATTACTAATTTTAACCTTAGCGGTAATGATGAACAATAAAACCTCCAACCTATCCATTGCTAATTTTAACCTTCGTTGTAGTAATCAAGAATAGATTCTCCAAACTATTCATTCATTGCTAATTTTATTTTTAAAAGTTATTTACTAACTCACAAAAAATGAAAAAGCCACCTATATCAAAGCAATTAAATCACATTACAATAACCTAAACCAATAAAAATTGAATAAATAGAAATTATGCAAATTAAATAAAATCTTAAAATTAAAAAACAACACTGACTCAAAAAGCTTAAATCCGCACACTTGTGTGTTTAACAACCACGGACTATTGTGAAATTCGAGAAAGGATCCATCGAATAAAAGTGTATAGGGATAATATGATCCACATTTCATCCCTTCTTCCCACCTCGCTCTGTGTCCAGTCAAATTTAGAATGGCTGTGGTCACAGCCGTAACACACCAACTGCCACTTACCACATGCAAACAATGGCAATTTTATCCAAGAAAGACCCATCGTTTCAGGGCAGCCCGTTTTACACCGCTGACAAAATTTCTGCAAACTTTATCTTCAAAAACACAGTACAATGTTTCTCAAATTTCATCTCAAAATTGCTTACCAGCGATACAATGTAGACTGAGCAAAGGCTCCGAACCACCAGTAACAACCCCTGAGCCGGATAGAGTAGGAGGGGGCGGAGACGGAGGAGGAGAGGGTGATTCTATTCCTTCTCCCCCCCTCGAGAACGTCAATAAGAGTGAATCAGGTAATGCAGGATTAGATGATGATAATCAGAGAATAAGTTGGTTGCCTGAATGGATCAACTTGACTTCGGATGATGCAAAAACAGTGGCAATGGCTTTTATCATATCAATTGCTTTCAGAACATTTATTGCAGAACCCAGATTCATTCCCTCGCTCTCCATGTATCCCACATTTGATGTTGGGGATCGGATTGTTGCAGAGAAGGTATTCTTTTTTTTATATAGGTACCTGCTTTTGTTTAATCTGTGGTGAGTTATGAGCCCGAGCTTACGCGGAACAATAATCCACTTTAATAGAATAATAATGTCTATAATTGTTTGTTTACACGTTGGATGAATTTAGATTTGAACTTTGCAACTCTCCCTTTGCATAGCAAAGTTTAAACCAACTGAACATGGTTTTTTTACTTTTCTGCTATGGGAGTTTAAATAGAATAATAATATCCAGAATTGTTTGCTTACATGTTGGATGAATTGAGATGATATAGGCTAGACTTCGATAAGGCTTGTAGTTAATCTGAATGGCTGATATTTGCCATCTGGCCATCTTGAAATGTCATGGAGTATAGCACTTGACATCAGTATCATCCTCTTATTGTCATTGAATTCAGATGCTTTTTATGAAAATCACAGAGCTTCACAGATTAATCAGTGAGTCATTTCCAAGGCAAGAAATCGCAGGAAAAAGTTGCCCAATAACTGGTCTCTTAAAGAAATGCAAGTTATTCAAAAAGTGGGTTGCTCTGTTTTTCTTATTTTTTCATTTCTGATTTTGTATGAGCAAGAGAGAGCAGTTTGACATCTTTTGCTGATATTTTTTCCCGAGTTATTCCCCTTTTTCATGTTTCAGACACTTGCTAAATTACCTAAAGGCTAACACTGACTTTTGCTGAAATTTCTGCTATCTAGTGTGTTAATGCAAAACATAAATTTGCACGTCTTATAAAGAGGTGTCCCATACCTCAACCTTGTGAATTTTCAGCCTTAGGGCTGTTATGAAGTACAAAAAAAACAGCAGCAGCAAACAATATTTTAACCCTTAACAACCCCAAACATCTAGGTAATCCAAGAGAAAAGATACCAAGTTAGTTTGATAAGCTTCAGTCCTATAGGGCAATCTTATTATGGATAAACCAGGTCTCAAAACGCTTACAACTGTAAATACAGCTGCAGAAGCGTTATTATCTTTTTTAATTACAATGTTAATCACTTAGCACAATCACCCTTTGCTTATGTCAAATCAGAAAGACATATATAGCTGGAAACTACAAACCATTGAGAACATATATGGCTGAAAATCAAATTTGCATTTTACATGATTATTTGAGGTCGAAAACTTCATTAATATGCATAAGATGAAGTTCATGCACATACCATAGCCTTATCACAAGGCTAGTACAATCTGTTGAGAAATCAAGATGCTTGTAGATTAGGGTAGATTTCTCTTAACTTGATAATTACTTGTGAATGTTTGTTGGCTTCTTATTAAATTTATATTCTGTTCATTAAGCAATTACCAAAATGTACAAAACATGAAGGTCACAAGAGACAAAGAACACAAGAAATTAGGCTCCAATCCAAGGCAAAACCCCACAAGGGGGAAATCCAAGAAAAGTCCTCTTCTTATAGAATCATATCGAAGTGAGATATCGAAGACCCAAGACCAATACCAAGACTGCCATAAAGACCCAAGTCATCCCTCCTCCAAGTCACCTCCAACAAATCAAAGTCAACAGAAGTCAATGCTAGTCAACTCTCTGAATTCTGGTCAATCCCTGAAATTTCAGTGCCCTGAAATTTTGGGCCCTGAAATCTCGTCCCTGTAATTTCGGTTCTGTAGCAGCCTCAGAAAACTGCAGGAAAACTCGCATGTGTGAACAGAATTAGGGCAGAAATCAATTCGTCTTCTCTTTCCTTTGACCTCCTCTCTCCTTTGACTTCGCTGGTTTTTCTTCTTGTCTTGATACAGAAATCGATGTGAATGATGTGTGTGAAATTTGAATGATTGGTCTCCAAAGTGGTCGAGTTGTCCTCTATATATACACGTCTAGGAGGGTCGAATAGCTGCCCCTAGGGCCGACTTGTCCAAGGAGGGCGACTTGGTCTTGTGGTGACATTTTTGACTCTTTAACTAAATTTTTTTTTTTTCCTTTTCTTACAAGGAGTCCAAATGGGACTTTGACTCAATTTCTTTGACTTATAATAAATTTTTCTTTTGACTCAGTTGACGCATAAGCATGAAGAACATGCTTTGACTAGAAATAAAAATAATAATAATGAATATACTTATAAATACATCAACAGTACATTTGAGTTACATTATGAAGGCTGACACTAGTTACATTTCCAACACAATCCACTAGCTTTCCAAAAATGCTAACTAGGGAAAACCAAGAAAACCCTAGCTCAACCAAGGTATCCAGCAAGCATGAATCACTCAAGCATGTCCTCCAAGGCAATATGTCTCATTTTCTTCTTCTCTTTAGAAAGTACAACCTAGGGTTTCATCTCAAAACCCTAATCTTCAAATCTCGAAGGGATGAAACCCTTACCTTAGATTTCGAGATGCTCCAACAAGATCAAGAAACCCTTGTGATTCCAAGGGAGAGATCAAGTACACATGAAGATCCAAGAGAGAAAGGATGACTAGTCCACACCTCCTAGTCACATCTCTAACACATGAGGGATAAGAATGATGAGTTATGTGAATGATCATCACCGATGTCTTCTTCACAAGAGTAAACCTTTGTATCTCACAATGATCAAGCTCCCAACAAAGACATCCTCTCTAGAGTTCATACTCCTCTTAAGGTTTCCTGATGAACCTTAGTGATTTCCTTGAAGAAGTCAAGTACAAAGTAAAGAGTATAGTGGTGATGATAAATGAAAAGATTCTCTCCTTCTTCTATATATATGAGAAATAAGGGAGGCCAAGAATACATATGACAACCAATGGATTACAAGCAACCTGTAGTAATCACATATAGGTTCACACATGCAAAATGGTACACTCCAAAGGTACACATGTAAAGTGGTACACTCCAAAGGTACACATGTCAAGCTCCAAGGTGATGTTGTCCACAAGCAAGGCTCCAAATGCAAGGGTGTTCCATGAGGTGTGTTCAATGCGCCTCCTACAAGTCTCTTGAGGCTCATCAATCCTCCTAAGCCATGTACTCCACTGGGTCTATTCCCCCTATATGAACACTGTTGCAGTCTAGGTGTCCTTGAGCCAACCCCAAGCCTCCATATAGGAATCCAAGCTACCCCATGTTGTCTAGGGCGTAATGCCCTACTGTAGGATGCAAAATGCTCTTTCTCCAAGTAGGGTGTTCTTTTAAACAAGCAACCATCTCCATGTGGCCATCATGAAGGATGTCACCCAAGTTGTCAAGAGAACTCTAATGCCATAGGAAAGAATACCAAGCAAGCACCCAAATGAGATCAAGCAACCATTGAGTAAGCCATCTCCAATGTGCAAGTCCGCCATGGACTATCTCCCATTTGAAAATGCATTTTAGACCAGGGGCTGAAAATACATTATGTACCCCAAATCTTGTGAAGCACCCTTAAACATGGTGTTAACACTTTTGGAGTAACTCGAATGCTAACAACTTTGTTTCCAAATCTCATTGCGTAGAGTGGCTTTAACCAACCATTCGAGGTTAATGAATATTGAATACTTTCAACTATATCAATGAAAATTAATAAGAATTTCAAATACACGAGTAATCCATCAAATATAGCAATCCACAATTTGATATCAAACTATTTAGGAGCATGTAGCTTAGTGGTAGATATTCGAGAATCCTGTTGCTAGGGTAGGTTTGGGGTTTGATTCCTAGCCTACCCAATTTTCAACATGAGATCAAAGTCACCTGCTAAGGTTGATTGGTGAGGGCTAAGAGGCCTAAGCCAAAGTATGGCTTGAAGGAAGTGTTTAAGGATGCCTTGTTATCACAAAATCTAGCACCTTAGTGCAAAGCCCTCACAAGGTGCTTAGAGTAGTGGAACATTAGAAATTTTTCCATTGTCACCTGAGCAACAACTTTCCATGTTTTAGTGAAGGACAAAAAATTAACACAAGGGAGGCTTCCCTATTATGACTTAGAGTTCCTGAGGCAAGACACAATCAAGTTTGAGATCTCTTAAGTATCTAGCAAATTTACTGTTGATTTTTGTAGCATTGGAAAGTGTTCCAAGTCTCAATTTTTTGTGAGGAGGTTTGGACGTCACTATTCCAAAGGACCCAGAAATTGTTTGTGGAAATTCCACTCGGTTCATGTTTTATTAAAAAAATTAATTATTTTAATGAGGACCCTAAGTCTAAACTTAGGGAAATGAAATAATTAAAAGGTATTAAGAAAACAGAGTGACAATCTTCTAGAGAACGAAGATCAAGTTATGTTTTAATCTCAGCCATTGATTAGAAATCTAATCTGGACCGTTGATTCATCAACAAGAGGATTATAAGAGGAGGCTTAAGGGTCATTTGGAAATCAAGTCGAGCACACACTCAATACCCGAAGGAAATCGATTATGAAGGAATAGAATTCGATTTTAGAGGGAGAATTGCAGAGGCAGAAGAAGGAAGGGGAAGTCAGTAGTGACAGAGAAAGGCAAGAGGAGGATGTAGAGGGCCACAGAGGACAGCGCTGAGTGCCACAGTCCAGCGTAGGGATTGCGCAGAGGATCACGCAGAGTGACGCAGAGGGAGCTAGGGTGTCTTCCGGGTGCCAGAAATTCTCCAAGAGGATTCAAAGAATTTATCTCAGGTGTATTCTAAGAGATCTGCTCGTCTATTTCTTGTAAAAGATTTTCATTGCTGAAGAATAATACAAACCCTCATCTGCTGCACCCTTTTTCCTGCATTGGGTTTTTCCATGGACAATTGTCCAAAAATAACTGTGTACATGTGATTGTTTCTATTGTGTTATATGTGTTATGTTCTATTCTCTGCTTCTGGTTAAGTGATTACTGCAGTTGTATTTATTTCAGAATTTACTGAAAGAAATTCGTAAATAACTTATCATAATAATAAGTAGGCGAAATAAATCTATCACTGCAGTAGTATTTCAGATTTGAAATTTTCACATGGTATCATAGCAAAAGACGAAGTAATGGAAGAAGAGATTCTGCAATGGAATGAAGATCTGACATTGATGCAACAACAACTCGAAAGGGTTCACACAATTCTCTGGAACGCATGGAGAAACAGAGGGATCATGACATCTTAGTTCTGGCATCCAGACTAGAAGAGGAATTTGCTTGTGTGTCAAGTATGGCCTCTCCACAGATCTGGTATATTGACATTGGAGCATCTGCTCATATGACGGGAGTTCGAGAATGCTTCTCAAGCTATCAAGCGAAGCAAATGAATTTTCAAATCACTATGGGAAATAAGGCAAAATGTACCCCTATTGGAAGAAGCACCATAATAGTTGAAACTAAAGCTGGCAACAAGCTTCGGGCCACCAATGTGCTGAATGTACCAGGGCTGGGGATTAATTTACTCTTTGTGTCTCAACTTCAGAACAAAGGTGACGACGTTTACTTTATTGGCAACAAAGATTACGTCAAACGCTCAAGTTGGAAAAAGAAGGCACAAATTGGAGTCAGAAACCACAAACTCTACAAGTTACAACTCAACTCCCCAATGGCTTTGATAGGCAGTGTTGATGAAAAAGATTTGAATGAGATATGGCATAGAAGAATGGGGCATGTACATCACGGAGCCTTGAAAATTCTCAAGAAGACTGTCACGGGAGCTCCATAACTTGGCACCAAGCGAGATGATGTCTGCAGAGGGTGCGTATTAGGAAAGTATGCCAAGGCAGCGTATCCTAGAAGCAACAATAGGGCCAAGAGTGTGTTGGGATTGATACACTCAGACATTTGTGTACCAATGTCCACGAATGCTCTTAGTGGTGCAAAATATTTTGTCACCTTCATCGAAGACCATTCTAGAAAGACATGGATCTACTTTTTGAAGACCAAAGACGAGGTCTTTGATCGATTCAAGGAGTTTAAAGCTCTTGTGGAGAATCTGACAGGAAAGCGGATCAAGACATTGCGATCAGACAATGGTGGAGAGTACATTGACAAGGACTTCACAAGGTTCTGTGCAAGGGAAGGCATCAAGAGAGAATGGACTGTTCTGTATAATCCAGAGCAGAATGGAGTTGCAGAGAGGAAAAACAGGACTATTGTCGAAGCTACAAGGGCAATGTTGTATGATCAAGACATGCCCAAATTCTTGTGGGCTGAGGCTTGTAATACAACCGTGTATGTGCAGAACAGGGTTCCTCATAATGCATTGGGTAAGGTTACTCCTAAGAGCATGTTCACTGGCAACAAGACTGGAGTGAGCCACTTTAGGATATTTGGCAGTATAGTGTATTGCCATGTACCCGATGAGAAGAGGAGGAAGTTGGATTAGACTGCAGAGAAAGGATACCTTGTGGGAAATAGCGACAATGCAAAGGCTTACCGTATCTATATTCCCGAGAGTAGGAAGATAATAGTGAGACGGGACGTGAAGTTCATGGAGGAAAGAGCCTTCAAGAAATCCCGGGAAATGTCTTCCACTACGCAGTCTGAGGAGGATGTAGAAATTCCTGAATCTTATATCTTATGCATAAATTATTATTGTTAATCCGGTTATGCTCCTCCTACTTATGCAAGTTATTAACTGAATAAATTCAAGTTAAAATCGAAGCAAAACACATAAGAGATCTCTACCAATTCAGATCTAGAATAAGCACATGCACACATTAACAAAGTGACATAGTTATTTCTAGACAAATAGTCCCTGGAAAAACACAATGTGGGAAAACTGGTCTTTGGTTGCTGGAGGGTTCTATTATTGAGAATATTTCTGAATACACAAATCTGGGTTCCAGATCTGGAAAACCCGACAGAGATAACACTAGATCTACAGCTCTCTGGCTGATCTAGGGCCAAAACAATGACTGATCCACACCCTCAAATAGGATTTACAGGACCCAGACAAATATAGGCCTAGAAACCCCAGCGTTGCCCCTGAAAGGCTCTACGTCAGCCTCTAAAGCCCCTGAAAGCCTCTGCGTCAGCCTTGGATGGCTTCCAAACCCTCAGCGCTGCTCCAGAAGGGACTGTGTTACCCCAGAATGGGTGACGCAGTCACTACGCTGCCCCTAAGGGTCTTTGCGCAACCCCTGAAGGGTCTCCTGAAAATTGTGATGTCCCTGCTGCTGCTACTGCCTTCCTCTGCACTGTCCTTGAGCTAATCTCTTCTCTGCCTCTTGTGTATTCTAGACCCTGGGATCAGATCATCCCCTTGGTCTAAATTCCCCTCTGCAACTGAAACACTTCTGAGTATTCTTAGCAAACCCTTCCCTAGAATCTCAGCTTAGCTTCAGTGCTCTGCTTTTGTGTGTCTTTACAAATGACCCCAAGCCTTTCCTTTATACTTTTCTTGTTGACAAATCAACGGCCATGATCAGATCTTGAATCAATGGCTAAGATTAAAAGAAAGCTTGATCCGTGTGACTTAAGACAATTTCATCACATGTTTAATTAAATTCACTTTAATTATTTTATTTTCCTAAGTTTTAACTTAGGAAATACATTAAATAATTAATTAATTTAATATCTCCTAAACCAGATGAAATTTCCCAAATCCATTTCTGGGTCTTGTAGATCAAGTGAACTCTAGTCCTTCCTCAAAATTTGGGACTTAGAGCACAACTGATGCTACCCCAAATACACAAAATCTCAACACTCCCTCTTAGCATCAAGGGTGTGCTCTAGCAATACATCACACTATGCATTACATGACTTTGAGTACTGGTTCTGTGCTGCTGAAGCTTGGCCTGCTGCCACTCAACTCTGCACTGCTACTGCCATTCTATACTGCTGCTCATGACTCTGCCACTGCCACTGCAACCACTGTACTGTAGCTCCCTCTCAATATGCTGCATCTGTGCTGCTCATAGCACTGCCACTGCTGATTTGCTGCACTGCAACTTCAGTTGTTGAGAGAAACAACTGAATCTCCTGCCCAATCTTTGACAAACATGTCAGATGGGCTGCATCCTCATCACTGAAGCTCCATAGGCTACAGATCTGTGTTGGCATCTAAAGAACGATGCACAACTACAGCTCTGCCTGCGTAATCAGACTCCATCTGCACTACTGAAGTCACATCAGCTCCTTATGCTGAAATCTATCACGCTATTACTGCACTGCGTTGTCCCTCTGAAGCCTTCTGCGCTGCTGCAGCTTTGCACTGCATAAGCAACACTGCACTGCGTTGCTGAAGTCACATCAGCCTCTGCGCTGCTGTTGCTTCTACGCTGCTGTTGCTTTGCTCTGCGCTGCTCCTTCCAACCTTCAGATTTGCCTCTGCCTCTACCTCATCTGTGATATATGCCCCCACTGCTCTACTTGTCCCGCTACTGTCTTAAGGCTGTCGTAGCTCGCATGTGATCCAAGAGATGAGCTGCTCAAGGATCCCACCTCTCTCTATGTAGCTCCTTTACATGTCCATGTCACCCTACCTTCGTCGTTCATGAGCACTCATGGCTGCATCATCTCCTGACCCATCATTTGCCACAACTGCTTTGAAAGAAGATGCTTCCTTGTCCCTTTTCTTCTCTGGACAATGGCTGGCAAAATGTCTCATTTCACCACACTGAAGGCACTTGATCTTTGAAAGATCCTTCTTCTTCTTTGGCTGCTTCTTTGATGCCAAGGCTGCATCTTCCTCATCTTCCTTCTTTACTTTGCTCAATGCAGGGCTGTGCTGCCTCTTGGTGAATCTGCGTAGTTCTTCTTGCCGTAGGATTGAACACAAGCTGTCCCAATCTGGGAAGTCGGCTCTGCCCAAGATACTTTGGACAAAGGTTTCCCACTCATCCATGACTGCATTGAGGGCAGTCCCGGACTATCACTGCATCGTCTATGATTGCACCTGTTGCAGTCAGTTGATCCCTGATTGCCTGCAGTCTGAAGAGGAAGTGTTCCATGTCTTCTCCCTTGGTCATCATGAATGACCTCATTTGGGTCTTCAACAATATTTTCCTTTGGACTGATTTTCCCTCATATAGGGAAGTCAAGGCCTTCCACATTTCGTTAGCTGTCTTCTTCTTAGCTATGTGTGGTACAATATGGTCCTTGATACTGTCCATTATCAGCCACTTGGCATGCCCAGCAGCTTCCCTATGCTTCCGTAGGAGATCTACATCTGTCGGTGTGGCCAGAGTCTGTTCTGCATGGTCTCTTAGATTGTACGCCTCAAGGACAATCAGGATCCTTGCTTTCCACAACGAAAAGTTTGAGAGGCCCTCTAGCCTATCCTGATCACGCAGTCCATGAGGAGCCATCTGCTCAGAATGTGTTGAAACTCCCTTTTCTCTTTGTTAGAGTAATGGATCTAAGGCCCTTGGTGAAACAGGTGCCTTCTGCTCCCTCTGACACTTGATTTCCCTCCTTGGAAATCTACCAAATCAACTATGATTCAGCTTCTTCTTTGATCCTCTGATCAAACTCTAAGTTTCCTTTGGAAAGAAACTTTCTGAGAAGCTGATCACCTTCCAATCTTTGTCGCTTGTGCTGAGGCTAAAATCTAAAATCTTCAGAGTTTTAACCCCACCAGCTCTTCTGAATTTCTGAAACTTTTCTGCAGACTTTTCTGGATCTGACAAATTCAGATCTGAATCACACTGGCTGGCTTCAGACCCAACCAACGCTGTTTCTGAGCTGCCTCTGCGCAGTAATTGCGTGGGCTTGCTAGGACACAACGCTGGACAACGTCACCTTTCCTTCTGTGTGAATCTGCTCCTGAAAACTGCGCTGTCCCTTCAGATCTGCTTCTCTGCTACTTTTCAAGCTGCTTTCTGCAGCTAGATCCTTCAGATTCTCCTGCTGGTGACCCTTATAGATTTGCAATTGCTCTGATACCATGTAGAAATTTCTGAATCCTATATCTTATGCAGAAATTATTACTGTTAATCCGGTTATGCTCCTCCTACTTATGCAAGTTATTAACTGAATAAATTCAAGTTAAAATCGAAGAAAAACACATAATAGATCTCTACCAATTCAGATCTAGAATAAGCACATGCACACATTAACAAAGTGACAGTTATTTTTGGACAAATAGTCCCCGGAAAAACCCAATGTGGGAAAACCGGTCTCTGGCTGCAGGAGGGTTCTATTATTAAGAATATTTCTGAATACACAAATCTGGGTTCCAGGTCTGGAAAACCCGACAGAGATAACACTAGATCTACAGCTCTCTGGTTGATCTAGGGCCAAAACAATCACTGATCCACACCCTCAAACGGGATTTACAAGACTCAGCCAAATCTAGGCCTAGAAACCCTAGCGCTGCTCCTGAAAGGCTCTGCATCAGCCTCTGAAGCCCCTGAAAGCCTCTGCGTCAGCCTTGGATGGCCTCCAAATCCTCAGCGCTGCTCCGGAAGGGATTGTGTTACCCCAGAATGGGTGACACAGTCACTACGCTGCCCCTAAGGGTCTCTGCGTAACCCGTGAAGGGTCTCCTGAAAATTACGTTGTCCCTGCTGCTGCTGCTCCTACTGCCTTCCTCTGCGCTGCCCTTGAGATGTTCTCTTCTCTGCCTCTTGTGTATTCTAGACCCTGGGATCAGATCATCCCCTTGGTCTAAATTCCCCTCTCTGCAGCTGAAACACTTCTGAGTATTCTTAGCAAACCCTGCCCTAGAATCTCAGCTTAGCTTCAGTGCTTTGCCTCTATGTGTCTTTACAAATGACCCCAAGCCTTTCCTTTATACTTTTCTCGTTGACAAATCAACGGCCATGATCAAATCTTAAATCAATGGCTAAGATTAAAAGAAAGCTTGATCCGTGTGACTTAAGACAATTTCATCACATGTTTAATTAAATTCACTTTGGTATTTAGGATTCTAAGTTTTTAGCAGAATACATAAAATAATTGGTAATTTGTATCTCTAGCTGGAGATGAAATTTCACAAATCATTATGGTCTTGTGAATCGGTACTCTGACCCTTCCTCAAAATTTGGGTTTGGGCATGATCTTCACACATACACAAAATCTCAACAGAGGATACGCTGGTCCAGCCACAATGACCTGCGAAAGAGGCTCTAGTGCCTCTCCAAGGCACAAGGATCCTAAGGATAGCTTTTCCGAGGAAGTGCAAGAAGGAGAGCAGGTAACTCCACCCACCACCAGTGGAAGGACGAGCAGAGAACTACAACAAATTTTGAGGGATGCAAAGGAGTTTGTTGGAGCTCTTAGAAATGAGAAGAGGCATCACAGACAATCAGACAGGTACCAGGCATTGGTAGCACAGCTTGGAGAACCCTCTAATTTTCAGGAGGCAACTCAACATCAAGTGTGGGTAGATGCGATGGTGGAGGAGTACAACTCCATCATGACAAATGATGTCTGGGAAATAGTTCTTAGACATCAGGATAGATCGGTTGTAGGTTCAAGATGGATCTACAAGATTAAATATGCCGCAAATGGCAGTATAGAGAAATTTAAAGCTAGGTTTGTAGCTAAGGGGTACGCTCAAAAGGAGGGGATAGACTATGAAGAAACCTTCGCTCTAGTAGCTGGTATACTTCAATCAGATCCGTCATATCCCTTGTAGCGCAGATGGAATGGGAGATTCACCAGATGGATGTCAAGACTGCGTTCTTGAATGGGGTGATAGAAGAGGAAGTGTACATAGAACAACCAAAGGGCTTTAAGACGCATGAGCAGAAAACTCATGTGTGCAGGCTTAAGAAAGCCTTGTACGGACTGAAGCAAGCCCCTAGAGCTTGGTATGGTCGAATTGACAGCTACCTGCAGAAGATGGGATTTGTCAAGAGTGACGCAGATCCCAATCTCTACTATCTGAGAGTAGGGGATGAGCCTCTAATATTGGTGCTATATGTAGATGATTTGTTTCTGACTGGATCATCTAGGCTCATCAAAGACTGCAAGGAAAATCTAGCAATAGAATTCGAGATGAAGGATCTAGGGCAGATCCACTATTTTATGGGTTTGGAAGTTTGGCAGTAGAAGGGAGAAATCTTCCTTGGGCAACGAAGATATACTGTAGAGATTCTGAAGAGATTTCAAATGGAGGACTGTAGACCCATGGCCACACCAATGATCACAAATTGGAAGAAAATCGATACGTCCGAGGATGATGAGGCTGATCCTACCTTGTATAGGCAGCTCATAGGATCGTTGATGTACCTGGTCAATACTAGACCAAACATCTGTTATGCCGTGAATACCCTCGGTCAGTTCATGGTAGAACCAAGGAGGGCTCACTGGGCAGCAGCCAAACATGTTCTCAGGTACATGAGGGGGACGGTCGAGCTTGGATTGAGGTACACCAGTGACCAAGGGCAATGACATCCAGTTGAGTGGATTCACTAACGCAGACTAGGTTGGAAGTCCAGCAGATTGGAAGAGTACCAGTGGGTACTGTTTCAGTGTCGGATCAGGAATGACTTCCTAGTGCAGTAGGAAACAGAAATCCGTGGCGCTGAGTAAGTCGAGGCTGAATATATGGTAGCTAACACAACTTCGTGTGAGGCCATATGGCTTTGTAAGTTGCTCATGAACTTACTCAAGAAAAGGATGGAAGTGACCAACATTTTGTGTGATAATCAGAGTTGCATCAAGCTCTCTGAAAATCATGTGTTTCATGATCGGTCGAAGCACATTGACATCAGGTGTCACTTCATCAGAGACTATGTCTATCGGGGAGCTGTACAATTGAAGTACATTCCTACAGGAGAGCAGGTTGCAGATGCCAGATATCCTCATAAAAGCTCTGGGTAAGACTAAGTTTGCTTACTTCAGAGAAAAGATGGGGATGGTCAAGAATCCATTCCAGTAGGAGGAATGGATAGGCTAGAAATTCAGAGGGAGCTGCAGTACAATGATGGTGTCATGGGTAGTAGTATAGAGGGCAGCAACGCAACAGATGAGGGGCAATAATCGAGACATCAACAATGCAATAGATACTTCAGGTCAGAGCAGATGCAGTTGGCATCTTGCTAGAACACTTTCCTCGCTAAGAGGGAGTGCTGATTTTTGTAGCATTGGAAAGTGTTCCAAGTCTCAATTTTTTGTGAGGAGGCTTGGACATCAGTGTGCCAAAGGACCCAGAAACAGTTTGTGGAAATTCCACTCGGTTCATGTTTTATTAAAACAATTAATTATTTTAATGGGGACCCTAAGTCTAAACTCAGGGAAATTAAATAATGAAAGGGTATTAATAAAACAAAGTGAGAATCTTCTAGAGAAAAAAGATCAAGTCATGTCTTAATCTCAGCCATTGATTAGAGATCTAATCTGGACCGTTGATTCATCAACGAGAGGATTATAAGAGAAGGCTTGAGGGTCATTTGGAAATCAAGCTGGGCACACACTCAGTACCCGAAGGAAATCGATTATGAAGGAATATAATTGAATTTCAGAGGGAGAGTTGCAGGGCAAAGTTGTAGAGGCAGAAGAAGGAAGGGGAAGTCAACAGTGACAGAGAAAGGCAAGAGGAGGATGTAGAGGGCCACAGAGGACAACGTTGAGCAGAAGCACTGAGTGCCCACGCAGAGTGACACAGTCCAGCGTAGGGACTGCGTAGAGGATCACGCAGAGTGACGCAGAGGGAGCTAGGGTGTCTTCCGGGTGTCAGAAATTCTCCAAGAGGATTTAGAGAATTTATCTCAGGTGTATTCTTAAGAGATCTGCTCGTCTATTTCTTGTAAAAGATTTTCATTGCTGAACAATAATACAAGCCCTCATCTGCTGCACCGGTTTTCCCGCATTGGGTTTTTCTGGGGACAATTGTCCAAAAATAACTGTGTACATGTGATTGTTTCTATTGCATTATATGTGTTCTGTTCTATTCTCTTCTTTTGGTTAAGTGATTACTGCAGTTGTATTTATTTCAGAATTTACTGAAAGAAATTTGTAAATAACTTATCACAATAATAAGTAAGCGAAATAAATCTATCACTGTAGTAGTATTTCAGATTTGAAATTTTCATAAGAGACGCAAAGGAGTTTGTTGGGGCTCCTAGAACCGAGAAAAGGCAGTGTAGACAGCCTGACATATACAAAGCACTGGTACAATAGGTTGTTGAGCCCTCTAGCTTTCAGGAAGCCATTCAACATCAAGTTTGGGTAGATGCTGTGGTAGAGGAGTACAACTCTATCATGACCAATGATGTCTAGAACTTCGTACCGAGACCACACGACAGATTAGTTGTAGGTTCCAGGTGGACCTACAAGATTAAGTATGTTGCAGATGACAGCGTAGAGAAGTACAAGGTTAGGTTCGTGGCTAAGGGATATGCTCAGAAAGAAGGGATAGACTGTGAAGAAACCTTCGCCCTTGTAGCCAGATATACCTCTATCAGATCCATTATATCCCTTGCAACGCAGATGGGATGGGAGATTCACCAGATGGACGTCAAGACGTTCTTGAACGGGGTGATAGAAGAAGAGGTTTACATCGAATAACCAGAAGGATTTGGAACGCATGAGAAGAAAACTCATGTATGTAGGCTGAAGAAAGCCCTGTATGGACTCAAACAGGCACCTAGAGCATGGTATGGTCGAATTGATGGTTACTTGCAGCAGATGGGATTTGTCAAGAGTGACGTTGATCCCAATCTCTACTATGTCATAGTAGAGAATGAACCTCTGATTTTGGTACTATATGTAGATGATTTATTTCTGACAGGATCATCTAGGCTCATCAAAGACTGCAAGAAGAATCTGGCAAAAGAATTTGACATAAAGGATTTGGGGCTGATGCACTATTTTTTGGGATTGGAAGTTTGGCTGCAGAAGGGAGAAATCTTCCTTGGGCAAGGAAGATACACTACAAAAATTCTAAAGAGATTTCGAATGCAGGACTGTAGACCCATGGCTACTCCAATGATTACCAATTAGAAGAAAATTGATGCATTTGAAGATAAAGAAGTTGACCTCGCCTTGTACAAGTAGCTCATAGGGTCTCTCATGTATCTGGTCAACACTTGATCAGACATTTGCTACACTGTTAATTCCCTCAGTCGGTTCATCGTAGAACCAAAGAGGGCACACTGGGTAGCTGCCAAGCACGTTCTTCAATATGTGCAAGGAATAGTCGGATATGGATTAAAATACACCCAAGGCAATCACATCATTTTGCGTGGATTCACAGATGCAGATTAGGCAGGAAGTTCGGTAGATCGGAAAAGTACCACAGGGTACTGCTTCAACTTTGGATCAGGTATGACCTCCTGGTGCAATAATAAGCAGAAGTCCGTAGCACTGAGCACAACTGAAGCAGAATATATGGCAGCTAACACAACTTTGTGTGAGGCCATATGGCTTAGAAAACTTCTCGTGAATTTATTCAGAAGGAAGATGGAAGCGACCAATATTCTATGTGATCATCAGAGTTACATCAAGCTCTTTGAGAATCCTGTTTTTCATGATCGGTCGAAGCACATCGACATCAGGTGTCATTTTATCAGAGACTATGTTCAGTGGGGAGTAGTGCAGTTGCTGTACATTCTCATGGGAGATCAGGTAGCAGACATTCTCACCAAAGCCTTAGGGAGAACAAAGTTTGTTCGCTTCAGGGAAAAGATGGGGATGATTGATAATCCGTTTCAGTAATGGACGAAGCAACACTTGAGAGGGAGTTGTAGTACGGATGCAGCAGTGGCAATGGCAGTGTCATGGGTAGCAGTACAGTAGCAACAACAACGCAGTGGTTGATGGACAGGTTGTCAGATATCAGCAGCGCAGAGGATGCTTCAGGGTCAGAACAGTATGCTGTAGGCATATTGTTAGAGCACCTTCCTCGCTAAGAGGGAGTGTTGGTTTTTGTTAGCATCGGAAGTGCTCTAAGTTTCAAACTTTGTGGAGAGGCTTAGGCACATGTATTCTAATGAATTGAGAAATCGTTCGTGGAAATTCCACTCGGAATATGTTTTGTTAAAGTAATTAATTATTTTAATGGAAGTCTAAACTTAGGGAAATTAAATAATTAAAGGGTATTAATAAAACAAAGTGTGAATCTTCTAGAGAACATGGATCAAGTCAAGTTATGATCTTAGCCGTTGATTAGATATCTAATCTCGACCGTTGATATCTCAACGAGAAAACTATAAAGGAAGGCTTGAGGGTCATTTGGAAGACACACCAGTGCAGATACTCAGTTGCCCAAGTAAAATCGATTTTCTCAGTGGATGAAGTTCGGTAAGAGAAAATCGATCCAGAGGGGGAGTTGCGGGTGGAGGAGAGACAAAGAGGGTTCAACATCAATCCGGGGTACAAGAGAAGGTAACACAGTGGCTCGAAGGGACAACGCAGAGGTAGGAAGGGAACAACGTAGAGGTGACGCAGATCTGCACAGTCCCCACGCAGAGCCAACGCATGGGTGACGCAGGAGAGTCCTTCCAGGGTCATTTCTCATCAAAAAATTTGTGAGAAATTTTTCCAGTGTTATCATAGAGAATTTCTCTTTGTTACTGCTGATTGTAAATTGTATAAGAAGATTTTGCTGAAGAATAATAGAAACCCTCATTAGCTGCACCGGTTTTCCCGCATTGGGTTTTTTCGGGGACAATTGTCCAAAATATCTGTGTCATTCTTGTGCCAGTATTTCCTTATTGTTTTGCTCAGTAATTGTATGGTGAAGTCTGCATTTGAATTTATTTCGATATTTAATGTAGAGATTTCTGCAAATAACTTATTTCTGAATAATAAGTAGAAGAAATAATATCAGTTAATGTAGTAGGATTTCCAGTTGAAATTTTCACACACCAGTGGTAGAGCCAGTAGGGAAGTGCGTCAGACTTTGAGGGATGCAGAGTGTGAAAATTCCAAGATTGGAATCCCTACTGCAACAATCTAATGTTATTTCTTCTACTTGTTAATTATGAATCAAATTATTTACGGTCTTACACAGTAAACATCGAAATAAATACTACTGCAACCTTCACAACATAAAAAAATACGGCGGAAACAAGTACTGAGAAGGAAAGAAATAAACACACACATTTACATCGTTGTTTTTGGACAATGTCCTTGGAAAAACCCAATGCGGGAAAACCTGTGCGACAACTGAGGGTTTTAATTATTATGCAGCAGTTTCTGAATACAAGTCTTTGGATGCCCAAACTGGCAATTCAATACAAAGAATAAAATGGAAAAAATATAATGATAAATTATCTCACACTGTCATTGGTGATCCGGCACTGATCCAACCTTTGAATGGCTAGCCCCATGTTGCCTCTGCGTAGTCATTGCGCCGACTCTGCGTCACAACTCCTAAGGACTATGTCGCCCTCTAGCTGATTGATCTGTTGGAAGGATGCTTAGATCTTTGGTCCTCCGGTCTCACACCCCGACACCCAGCACTAGATCTGGACTACTCCTCGGCAAAACTGCGGATCTCCTCCTCTGCTCTGCACTGCCCAACGTCGCACTACGCAGCCTCTTCTGGATCTCTCTATGCCTCCTCTGTGATGTACTCTCGGGATCTGGAAAATATTCCACTGACAAATTATCCCTACCCCTCAATGCAAGAAATCAACTCGATCTCTCTCCGGCAACTGCTGCGCTGCCTCTTGAGAATTCGATCTCTAGATCTCTCACTCGATGTGATTTCCAAATGCCCATCAAGCTCCTTCTTATAATCTCTCATTGACATATCAACGGCCAAGATTAAAACATAATTAAAGGCTAAGATTAACTGAGAGTTGATCCGTGTCTTTATCTAGAAGATTCACACCTGATCTAATTAATACACTTTAATTAATCACATTTCCTAAGTTTAGACTTAGGAATACATTAAAAATGATTAATTATTTTAATTAAATACTCTTCGAGTGGAATTTCCAAAAAACACTTTATGGGTATTGTGGAATGCATGTGTCCTAGCCCCTCTACAAAATCTCAAGGCTAGAGCACATCTGATGCTACTAAAATTAACACTCCCTCTTCGCGAGGAATGTGCTCAAGTGCTGCAACCTCCTGAAACATAACTCTGACTTCTGCACCATCCCAGCTGCGCCCGATGTCTGGATGTTGTTGCCCACCAACTACTTCGTAGCTCTCTTTGCGCTACATATGTGCTGCTGTTGACTCTGCATGCTACTGTCAACTACTACATTTGCACGGCAACTCTGTTGCTGTTGCCACAACAACATCTGCAACTCCCTTTCATCTGCTGTTGTTAATTTTTGTAGCATCGGAAAGTGTTCTAAGTCTCAAACTTTGTAAGGAGGCTTGGACATCAGCATTCCAAAGAACCCAAAAACCGTTTGTGGAAATTCCACTCTGTTTATGTCTTATTAAAATAATTAATTATTTTAATGGAGACCCTAAGTCTAAACTTAGGGAAATTAAATAATTAAAGGGTATTAATAAGACAGAGTGTGAATCTTCTAGAGAACGAAGATCAAGTCAAGTTTTAATCTTAGCCATTGATTAAACATCTAATCTGGGCCGTTGATTCATCAACGAGAAGATTATAAAAGAAGGCTTGAGGGTTATTTGGAAAGCAAGTTGGGCATACATTTAGTACTCGAAGGAGATCAATTTTGAAGGAATAGAATTCAATTTTAGAGGGAGAGTTGCAGAGGCAGAAGGAGAAGAGGGAGTCAACAGTGACAGAACACGAGGACAGAGGGACGTAGAGGGCCACAGAAGGCAGCGCAGAGCTGTAGCGCAGTGAACCCACGCAGAGTGACGCAGTCCAACGCAAGAAATGCACAAGGAAACATGCAGACAGACGCAGAGGAGTGAGAGGCTCTTCTGGGTGTCAGAAAATCTTCGGAGGGTCCGAGAATTTTTGTCTTAGGTGTTTTCTGAATATATCTGCCAGTGTATTCCTTGTAAAGATTCATTTGCTGAAGAATAATAATAAAACTCTCATTTGTTGCACCGATTTTTCCACTTTGGGTTTTTTTCGAGGACAATTGTCCAAAAATAAGTGTGTACATGTGATTGGTTCTTATGCATATGTTCCTTACTGTTATTTTCTCTGCATATGTATTTGTGAATGTTGCAGTAGTATTTATTTCGAAATTTACTGATAGATTTATGTAAATAACTTATCAGAGTAATAAGTAGGAGAAATAAATCCATCACTGCAACTGTATATTTCTAGATTGAAAATTTCACATGGTATTAGAGCCAGAGATGAGTAACAGGAACAAAGAACTAGCAAGTGAACGAAAACCTGACTTTGTTGCGGCAGCTTGGAAGGTTCTCGCAGTTCTCCAGAGAGGAAGAGAAACATGGAAGAACAGATGGATCACGAGATTTTTGTTCTGGCATCCAGATTGGAAGAAGAGTTTGCTTATGTGTCAAGCACTGCTTCTCCTGAAGTCTGGTACATTGACAGTGGGGCTTCTGCTCATATGACGGGAGTGCGGGAATGTTTCTCGAACTACCGAGAAGAGCAGATGAACTTTAAAATTACCATGGATAATAAAGTAAAATGTACCCCTATTGGAAGAGGTATCGTAGTATTTCAAACCGAGGCTGGGAATAAGCTTCGGGCCACTAATGTGCTGCATGTGCCTGGGTTGGGGATGAACTTACTCTCAGTGTCTCAACTTCAAAACAAAGGTTACGACGTTTACTTCATTGTCAACATAGTTTACGTCAAACACCTGAGTTGGAAGAAGAAAGCATAGATCGGAGTAAGGAGCAACAAACTTTATAAGTTATAGCTCGAATCTCCAATGGCACTAATATAGTAATAGGCAACACGAATGAAAAGGACTTAAATGAACTATGGCACAAAAGAATGGGACATTTGCATCATGGGGCGTTAAAGATTCTCAAGAAAATTGTCACAGGAGTTCCAGAACTGAGCACCAAGAGAGAAGATGTTTGTAGGGGGTGCGCGTTGGGAAAGTATGCCAAGGCACCCTATCATAGGAGCAACAATAGGGCTAAGAGTGTATTGGGCTTGATACACTTGGATATCTGCGGGCCGATGTCCACTAGAGCTCTTAGTGGTGTCGAATATTTCATCACCTTTATTGATGACCATTCCAGGAAGACCTGGATCTACTTTTTGAAGACTAAGGACGAAGTCTTCAGTCGTTTTAAAGAGTTCAAAGCTCTGGTAGAAAATATGACAGGAAAGCGGATTAAGGTGTTGCGTTCAGACAATGGTGGAGAGTACACTGATAAGGAATTCACAAGGTTCTGCGCAAGAGAAGGTATTAGAAGAGAGTGGATCGCTTCATATAATCCGAAGCAGAATGGTGTGGCAGAAAGGAAAAATAGGACTATTGTCGAGGCTGCAAGGGCAATGTTGTATGATCAAGACATGCCCAAATTTTTGTGGGTTGAAGCTTGTAATACAATTGTCTATGTTCAAAACAGGATTTCTCACAACGCATTGGGGAAGATCACGCCAGAAAGTGTCTTCATTGGCAGCAAGCTTGAAGTGAGTCACTTTAAGATCTTCGGCAGTACGACATATTGTCATGTGCCCAGTGAAAAGAGGAAGAAGTTGGACATGACTGCGGAAAAGGGATATCTGGTAGGATACAACGAGAATGCGAAGACTTACCGCATTTACATACTGGAGAGAAGGAAAGTTGTAGTGCAGAGGGATGTGAAATTCATGGAGGAGAGGGCCTTCAGAAGATCCCGAGAGTTGCCTTGTGCTACGCAGTCTGAGGAGGATCCGCTGGTTCAACCACAACGACCTGCAGTAGATAATTCAGCTGACTCTCCAAGGCATGGGGATCCAAAGGACACTTCTCCCGAGGACTTGCAGGAGGGAGAGCAAGTAGATCCACCCACTACCAGTGGGAGAACGAGCACGAAACTATGACTAATTCTGAGGGACACAAAAGACTTTGTTGGAGCCCCCCGAGATGTGAAGAGACAACACAGGCAGCCTGAGAGGTACCAAGCCTTGGTTGCACAGGTTGGGGAACCTTCTAGTTTTCGGGAAGTAGCTCAGCACCAGGTATGGATAGATGTAATGGTGGAAGAGTACAGTTCCATCATGACGAATGATGTCTGGGAAGTGGTCCCCAGGTCCCCAGACCTCAAGATAGATCAGTTGTAGGTTCAAGGTGGATCTACAAGATCAAGTATGCTGCAGATGGCAGCATCGAGAAATTTAAAGCCAGGTTTGTGGCTAAGGGGTATGCTCAGAAGGAAGGGATAGATTCTGAAGAAACCTTTGCCCAGTAGCCAGATATACTTCGATTAGATCTGTGATATCCTTTGCTGCGCAGATGGGATGAGAGATTCACTAGATGGACGTCAAGACTGCGTTCCTAAATGGGGTGATAGAAGAGGAGGTGTACATTGAACAATGAGAGGGCTTCGAGACGCATGAACAAAAGACTCATGTGTGTAGGCTTAAGAAAGCCTTGTATGGACTAAAGCAAGCCCCTAGAGCTTGGTATGGTTGAATTGATAGCTACTTGCAGAAGATTAGATTCGTCAAGAGGGACACATATCCCAATCTCTACTATCTAAGGGTAGGAAGTGAGCCCTCGATACTGGTTCTATATGTAGATGATCTATTTCTGGCAGGGTCATCGAGGCTCATCAAGGACTGCAAGGAGAATTTGGCTACAGAATTCGACATGAAGGATTTAGGGTTGATGCACTATTTTCTAGGGTTGGAAGTTTGGCAGCAGAAGGGGGGAGATCTTTCTTGGTCAAGGAAGATATACTACAAAATTTTTGAAGAGATTTCAGATGGAGGACTGTAGACCCATGACGACTCCAATGATCACCAACTGGAAGAAAATCAACACGTCTGAAGATGATGAGGTTGGTCCTACTCTGTATAGGTAGCTCATAGGATCTTTGATGTATCTGGTAAACACTGGGCTAGACGTCTGTTATGCTGTAAATACCCTCAGCCAGTTTGTGGTGGAACCTAAGAGGGCTCATTGGGCAGCAGCCAAGCATGTTCTCAGGTATCTTCAAGGAACAGTCGAGCTTGGATTGAAGTACACCCGTGGAAATGACATCAAGTTAAGTGGTTTCATCGATGCAGATTGGGTAGGGAGTCCAGTAGATTGGAAGAGTACTAGTGGGTACTGTTTCAGTCTTGGATCAGGGATGACTTCTTGGTGTAGCAAGAAACATAAATCCGTGGTGCTGAGCTCAACGGAGGCAGAATATATGGCATCTAGCACAACTTTGTGTGAGGCCATATGGCTTTGGAAACTGATTGTGAACCTATTGAAGGAGAAAATGGAAGCGACCAATATTCTATGTGATAGTCAGAGTTGCATCAAGCTCTCTGAAAATCGTGTGTTTCATGATCGGTCGAAGCACATTAACATCCGGTTCACTTCATCAGAGACTGTGTCCAACGAGGAGTTGTATTGTTGCAGTACACTCCAATAGGAGAACAAGTGGCAGACATTCTCACGAAGGCTCTGGGGAAGACCAAGTTTGCCTACTTCAAAGAGAAGATGGGGATGATCAAGAATCCATTTCAGTAGCAGGAATGGATAGGATCATGATTCAGAGGGAGGTGTAGTACAAATGAAGCAGTGACAGTGGCAGTGTCATGGGCAGCAGTGCAGCAGATGAGGGGCAGCAGCCAGAGAACAACAGCGCAGAGGATGCTTCAAAAGCAGAGCAACATGCAACAAACATATTGCTAGAACACCTTCCTTGCTAAGAGGGAGTGCTAATTTTTGTAGCATTGGAAAGTGTTCTAAGTCTCAAACTTTGTAAGGAGGATTGGACATCAGTATTCCAAAGAACCCAGAAACCGTTTGTGGAAATTCCACTCGGTTCATGTCTTATTAAAATAATTAATTATTTTAATGGAGACAATTAAATAATTAAAGGGTATTAATAAGACAGAGTGTGAATCTTCTAGAGAACGAAGATCAAGTCAAATTTTAATCTTAGCCATTGATTAGACTTCTAATCTGGGTTGTTGATTCACCAACGAGAAGATTATAAAAGAAGGCTTGAGGGTCATTTGGAAAGCAAGTCGGGCATACACTCAGTACCCGAAGGAGATCGATTTTGAAGGAATAGAATTTGATTTCAGAGGGAGAGTTGCAGAGGCAGAAGGAGAAGAGGGATTTAACAGTGACAGAACATGAGGACAGAGGAACACAGAGGGCCACAGAAGGCAGCGCAAAGCTGCAGCGCAGTGAACCCACACAGAGTGACATAGTCCAGCGCAGGGACTGTGCAGAGAAACACGCAGACAGACGCAGAGGGAGTCAGAGGCTCTTCCGGGTGTCAGAAAATCTTCAGAGGGTTTGGGAATTTGTCTCAGGTGTTTTTTGAATATATCTGCCAGTATATTCCTTCTAAAGATTCATTTGCTAAAGAATAATAATAAAACCCTCATCTGCTGCACCAATTTTCCCACATTGGGTTTTTCCGGGGACGATTGTCTAAAAATAAGTGTGTACATGTGATTGGTTCTTATGCTTATGTTCCTTACTGTTCTTTTCTCTGCATATGTATTTGTGAATGTTGCAGTAGTATTTATTTCGAAATTTATTGATAGATTTCTGTAAATAACTTATCGGAGTAATAAGTAGGAGAAATAAATCTATCACTGCTACTGTATATTTCTATATTGAAAATTTCACAGTTGTTGCAATTGAGAGATGTCCATCAACTGAACCAACTGTGTTCAGATTGATGCATCTGTCCACCGAGTTTTGACTGCTGCTAGCCTCTGCGCTGCTGTTGACTCTGCACTGTGCCAACTGCACTGTTGCCAACTCTGCGTTGCTCAGTTCCTAATGCTGGTAACCACTGTATCTGTCACTTTGGCACTTGACTGTACCATCTGTCACTGGTCCGTCCCGCTATTGCTGCTATGGGCTCTCATAGCAAGGAATTGATCCAAGAGGTGGACTCCTCAAGGATCCTGCTCATCCTGTAGCTCTCTGAGGCTACAAAACCATATCACCCCACCTCTCCTCTGGAGGTATTTGGGAAATCATGGAAAACACCTCCTCTAATCTGGAGGACAATCTATCCATCTCTGCGATAGCAGCTTGCTGGTCCTGCTCCTTCTCCTTGTCCTTCTTCTAAAGAGGACACTGAGAATTGAAGTGGCCCATCTCACCACATCGAAACACTTGATCTTCGAAATATCCTTCTTTGGCCTACGCTACTTCTCCTGCTAACCCTTCAATGTGAGGGTTGCATTCTCCTCTTCCTTCTTGATCTTCACTCGACTGTTGCTGCAACCACTTATGGTGCTCTTCACCAAATCACACCTCATCTCCTCTCGTTCTAGATCAGCCCAAACTCTCTCCCAATCGGGAAACTTCTCTCCACCCAGGATTCTCTGGACAAAGACTTGCCACTCCTTGGAAACACTGTTAAGGGCCAGTCGTACAAACTCAGTACCTTGAGGCGATGCTCCCACAACAACCAACTGATCTCGAGTATCCTAAGGTCTCGTTAGGAAGGGGTCTATGTGCTCCCCCTTCTGCATCCTCGTGCATCTCATCTTCTCCTCCAAGTACATCTTCCACTACTAGGAAGATTCCTGATATAACGTGGCCAATGCATTCCACATCTCTTTGGCTGTGTCTTTGCATGCTATATGAGATACAATGTGATATCTCACTCCGTTGAGGATTAGCCTCTTGGCCTTCGCCATCTCCTTCTTGTAGGCCTTAAGTTGATCTGCATTTGTGGGCTCCGCTACCACACTAACGATATAAGTTTTAAGATCATGCTCGTCTAGAAGAAGGATTTCCTTGCCTTCCAGATCACATAGTTGGAGGCACCCTCCAACCGATCTTGATCTCGCAACCTAGTTGATGCCATCTCGCCAAACAAATGTCGAACTGCCTCCTCTCTCCTCTGCGCAGCTGCCGACTAGCTCTACGCACTCGTTGCTGGAGTAAGTAGATCTGCTCCCAGCGACTGCTGCTCTGCACTGAGAAATCAAATTCCTTGGCTAGGAATTCTCTGAGGAAGAAATTCCCTCAGTATGTGCTCTTCTTTCCTCTTCTGGCGCTTTTTTGTCCCAACAAACTGCTGTAGAAAACTGTGTCCCAACTGAAAATCTGCTCTACGCTGAAGCTGCTGCGTTGCTCCCTCTGCCTCTGACAAGATCTTGATCCGGAAAATTTACTCTCTGTCGACTTACTCAGAGACGTAATTTTCCACGAAAATCAACCCTCCCAGCTAATGGATTACGTAACCCCTCTGGGGTTCGATTTGCTGCTTACATAGTCATTCGAACTCCCTCTTTAGCTCAATGCTGGGCTCTTCTTGCTTCACCCGCGCTTTGATACCATGTGAAAATTCTAAGATTGGAATCCCTACTGCAACAGTCTGATGTTATTTCTTCCACTTGTTAATTCTGAATCAAGTTATTTATGGTGTTACACAGTAAACATCGAAATAAATACTACTGCAGCCTCCAAGCCATAAAAAAATACTGCGGAAACAAGTATTGAGTAGGAAAAAATACACACACATATGCACCATTGCTTTTGGACAATGTCCCCGGAAAAACCCAATGCGGGAAAATCGGTGCAACAGCTGAGGGTTTTAATTATTATACAGTAGTTTTTGATTACAAGTCTTTCGATGCCTAAACTGGCAATCCGATACAGAGAATAAACTGGCAAAAAGATAGTGAGAAATTAGCTCACATTGTCACTGGCGATCTGACATTGATCCAACCTCTGAATGGCTAGCCCCACGCCGGCTTTGCGTCACAGCTCCTAGGGACTGCATCACCCTTCTAGCTGATCGATCTGCTAGCTGGACGCTGAGATCTCTGGCTCTCTAGTCTCACACCCCGACTCCCGACACTAGATTTAGACTACTCCTCAACAAAACTGCGGATCTCCTCACAGGCTTTGTGCTTCCCAATGTGGCACTATGTAGCCTCTTTTGGATCTCTCTCTGCCTTCTTCGCAATGTACTTTCCGGATCTGGAAAATCTTCCACCGACAAGCTATCCCTGCCCCTCGCTGCAAGAAATCAACTCGATCTCTCTCCGACAACTGCTGCGTTGCTCTCTTGAGAATTCGATCTCTAGATCTCTCACTCGATGTGATTTCCAAATGCCCATCGAGCTCCTTATAATCTCTCGTTGACAGATCAACGACCAAGATTAAAACATAATCAAAGGCTAAGATTAACTGGGAGTTGATCCGTGTCTTTATCTAGAAGATTCACACCCGATCTAATTAATACACTTTAATTAATTACATTTCCTAAGTTTAGACTTAGAAATACATTAAAAATGATTAATTATTTTAATAAAATCCTCTTCGGGTGGAATTTCCCAAAATGCTTTCTGGGTATTGTGGAATGCATGTGTCTTAGCCCCTCTGCAAAATCTCAAGGCTAGAACACATCCGATGCTACAAAAATCAACATAGAGGAGTTTGTCGGAGCTCCTAGAACCGACAAGAGGCAGCGCAAGTAGCTTGACAGATACCAAGCTTTGGTAGCTCAAGTTGCAGAACCCTCTAGCTTTCAGGAAGCCGCACAACATCAGGTGTGGGTGGATGCCATGGTAGAAGAATACAAGTCTATCATGACAAATGATGTTTGGGAGGTAGTGCGTAGACCAGAAGACATATCAATTGTTGGTTCTAGATGGGTCTACAAGATCAAGTACGTTGCAGATGGTAGTGTAGAGAAATACAAGGCTAGATTCGTGGCAAAGGGGTATGCGCAGAAGGAAAGGATAGACTATGAGGAGACCTTCGCCCAAGTTGCTAGATATACCTCTATCAGATGAGTTATATCCCTAGCAGTGCAGATGGGATGGGAGATTCACCAGATGGACGTCAAGACAACATTCTTGAGTGGGGTGATAGAAGAAGAGGTGTATATAGAGTAGCCTGAAGGCTTCGAAACTCATGAGAAGCACACTCATGTATGTAGGTTGAAGAAATCCCTATACGGGCTCAAGCAGGCACCCAGGGCATGGTATGGTCGGATTAGCAGCTATTTGCAACAATTGGGATTCGTTAAGAGTGATGTAGATCCCAATCTATACTATTTGATGGTGGAGAATGAGCCTCTCATTCTGGTTTTGTACATTGATGACCCGTTTTTAACAGGTTCATCAGGGCTCTTAAAGGATTGCAAAAGGAACCTTGAAGTAGAATTCGACATGAAGGATATGGGGTTGATGCACTATTTTCTAGGATTGGAAGTATGACAGAAGAATGGGGAGATCTTCCTTGGGCAAGGGAGATATGCTAAAGATATTTTGAAGAGATTCAGAATGCAGGATTGTCAACCCATGGCAATGCCCATGATCACCAATTGGAAGAAGATAGATGCATCAGGGGACAAGGATGTCGACCCCGCCTTGTACAGACAACTCATTGGGTCGCTCATGTATTTGGTCAACACTAGGCCAAACATTTGTTTTGCTGTCAATACCCTTAGTCAGTTCTTGATGGAACCGAAAGGGGTACACTGGGCAGCAGCTAGGCACATTCTTAGATATGTGCGTGGAATAGTCGGATATGGGTTGGAATATACTCGAGGAGATGACTTCAGATTGAGTGGATTCATAGATGCAGATTGGGCAGGTAGTTCAGTGGACAAGAAAAGTACCTCCGGGGACTACTTCAGTGTTGGATCAGGGATGGTCTCTTGATGCAGCAGGAAGCAGAAGTCAGTAGCACTGAGCTCAGCGGAAGTTGAATATATGGCAGCCAACACAACTACGTGCGAAGCTGTATGGCTTAGGAAGCTGCTAGTGAGTTTGTTCAGGAAGAAGATGGGAGCGACCAATATTTACTCTGATAATTAGAGTTGTACAAAACTTTATGAGAATCCAGTATTTCATGATAGGTCGAAACACATTGATATCAAATGTCACTTCATCAGAGACTGTGTTCAGCGTGGGGCAGTCCAGTTGCAGTATGTTCCCACTGGAGATTAGGCAACAGACATACTCACTAAAGCTCTCGGGAGAGCTAAGTTCATCCAGTTCAGGGAACTGATGGGTATGATGGAGAACTAGTTTCAGTAGCAGAAACAGATGGATTCTCAGTTGCAACAACAACATATGAGAGGGAGTTGTAGTGCAGATGCAGTGTTGGCAACAGTTTAGCAAGTTCAACAACAACACAGATGCAGCTCATATCAAAGTTGCACAGTGATTGGTGGGCAGTATGGCCAGACATCAGTAGCGTGACAGGAGATGGTGCAGAGACAGTGAGTTGTGGTAGCACTAGAACACTTTCCTTGCAAAGAATGAGTGTTAGTTTTTGTAGCATCGGATGTGTTCTAGCCACAAGATTTGGTGGAGAGGCTAGAATACATGTATTCTCCAATACCCAGAAATCGTTTCTGGAAATTCCACCTAGAGACGACTTAATTAGATCTATTAATCAATTTTTAATATTTCCTAAGTCTAAACTTAGGAAATATGATTAATAAATCATAATTAATTAAGTCATGGTGTGAATGTTCTAGAAACTCACACGGATCGAGAGGGAAATAATCTGGGCCATCGATTATGTTTTAATCTTGGCTGTTGGTGCTCCAACAGAATATTATAAGCAGAAGTCGATGGGTAGATGGAGAGCACACCAGTGCAGTTACTTAGTTGCCTAGGAAGATCGATTTTCTCAGTGGCTGAAGTTCAGTAGAGGAGATAGAGCTAGCAGGTGAGTTGCAGGTGAGAGAGAGAGACGGTATCAACAGTAGTCCGGGAGTGTAAGACGAATTCAAGAAGGGCCAGCGTGAGGAAGGACGCAGTACACCAGATCACTGCACAGAGGGTGACGTAGTCAGACCAACGTAAGGGCAGAGGGCCTATTTCAGGGTCAGAGGATCGCTGTGGAGAGTGAGAAATTTATTACTAAATTTCTCTCGGTATTTTTCCTTTATCTTTTTGTCCGAATTTTTGTACATGAATTACTGTTGAAGGTTAATAAGGAAATCGTCATCTACTGCACCGGTTTTCCCGCATTGGGTTTTTCTGAGGAAAATTGTCCAAAAATAACTGTGTCAGGTGTGCTAGAATTTCTTTAATTTTCCAGCATTTATTTTTCTTCCACAGTATTTATTTTGTGAATGCTGCAGTGTATATGTTTCGATATTTGTCCTAGGAAACTGCAAATAATTTGTTTAATTAATTTAACAATAGAAGAAACATTATCAGTATTGCAGCAGGATTCCAGATTTCGGAATTTTCACAGTTTGGTGCTACAAAAAACTAACATATTTTTCTGTGGAACCTTCATTACCTGCTCTGATATTTTTTAACTCCTTATAATGTGAATAACAACTTCTATGACCTACTTCCTAAAAAGGATACAGTTCTGAGGTTCTTGCATAATGATACCAAAGTTTTGACAAAGGCCTAAGACAGATGAACAAACTAGCTTTACTGTCGTGTCTTCAAGGATAAACATTTAAGTAGACCATCCCGTTTGATCGAGTCAAATTCAAACATTGGCACTTCCTGAGATTCAGAAATGTAATATTGCACAGATTGTATGATAAGTTATAACTAGTTAATATTTACCACCGATATTTTGAACATTACCCAATATAATGTAAGATTCAAGGACAAGGTCTGGAGCAACTATAGCTTATAGTGTGTTATGAACGTCTCAAACATGTATGCATGCTGAGTATACTAACCTGACATGGAATTCAGATTTTTTTTCCATTTTTCTGATGTGATTTGTGCCAGATAATTGAATTTTGTTAGTACTAGAAGTAAAACCAGTTGGAGTCCCTAAAAGTCTTATTGATGGTTCTGTTTAAACTGGACCTCCCCAACTTTAATTTCCAGTTTCAGTCAGGCTCCAGAAGAGTTACCTGGAGTCCTAAAATGATTAATCTAATAACTATAATTTTTTATATTAAAGTGGTTATTAATGTTTCTACTTGTCTGTGAGGATTTAGACCCTTACCTACTGTTTCTTTGAAGGCCATGACAAGCACAATTTCCAAAGCATTAAATTTCCCAATTGTCAATCAAGAAACTTTTTTTATTTTTTATTTTTAAAGTACATAAGTGTTGATTTGTGGTAGCATCGGATGTGCTCTAAGTCTCAAACTTTGTGGAGAGGCTTAGACACATGTATTCCACATAACCCATAAATTGTTTTGGGAAATTCCACCCAAAAACAATTTTATTTGATAAATTAATTATTTTTAATGAGGACCCTAATTCTAACTTAGGAAATTAAAATAATTAATGGGTATTAAGTTAAACTGTGGGTGAAACTTCTAGAGAAAGCAGATGAAGTCTAAATGTAATCTTAGTCGTTGATTGGAGATCTAATCTCGAGTGTTGAAGTCTCAACGAGAAGACTATAAAGGAAGGCTTGAGGGTCATTTGGAAGACACCGAAAGGATCAAGTGATCGAATTTTCTGAAGTGAGCAGTGCTCAAGAGGAAAACCAGATCTAGAGATTCTTCACGCAGTTGAGGGGCAAAGACAATTTTGGCAGGAGGATCTTCACTGGGGCCAAGGATCATTATCAGAGAGGCAGAGAAAGACGCAGAGGAAGCAGCGCAGAGCCCAGAGAGGGTGACAGAACACCCAGAAGGGGTGATGTAGGGCCACGCAGGCTACACGCAGAGGCAACACAACATTTTCGAGTTACAGTCCGAGATTTTGCTGGGAGATAGGGATTCTGAGCCGGGAGAGCTGGAATCAAATTTTCTAAGAGCAAATCGATCCAGCAGAGGAGGTGACGCAGTTCCAGAGTAGTCCCCATGCATGCCTATGCAACTACTATGCAGAGGCAACCCAAAGGGTGTTGGGGTTTCATTAGTTCAACTACTGGATCAACCGAGACTTGCAGAGTGAGTTATTCTCACTATTTTTTCTCTGTCAGTATTCTCTATAATTGAATCGTCCGGTGAGACATTCAGAGATGTATTCAGAATAACTACAGCTTAATAATCAAACCCTCAGATGTGCTGCATCGATTTTCCTGCATTGTGTTTTTTCGGGGACATTTGTCCAAAAATAATGGTGTTCTGTGTGTGTTATTTCTTTTGCTCAATTTCCTGTTTCTGCATCTAAATTAATTAAGTGAAGGATGCTTCAGTAATTGCTTCAATGTTTTCAAAAGTAATCTGCAGAATAACTTGTTAACGTAATTTACAAGTAGGAGAAGTAATTCAGTTTGCTACAGTAGGATTCCAGATACAGGACTTGGAATTTTCACATGGTATCAGAGCTTGTGGAGCATTGTAGGTGAAATAGGAAGAGTAGATCCAACGCTGAGAAGGAGGCCAAATAGCTGCAGAAAGCAGCAGTTCAAATCCCCGGAGGGATTGCGCGGTGCAGGCCTGGAGGGCTGAAATTTTTGGGAAAGTCTCTCTCTGAGTGAGTTGATAGAGAGGAAGGGCTTCCAGATTGGAATTTTGCCGAGCCATAGGGAGTAGCGCAGAGCCTCAATGCAGAGCTCGTGGGATGCAATTTTTTGCAAGAAAAATTTGTTTTGCTGGGCAGAAATTTGTCAGAAGAGGAAGCGATGACACAGTGAGGGAATTTTCTTCCTCAAGGAGTTCCTAGTTGAGGAATTTCATTTTTCCAAGATTTGAGCAGTAGATCAGGGTGGCAGATATACAAACTCCTGAGGGAGTGCGTAAGCCAGCCAGTGCTGCACAGAGGGGGAAGAAGAGGAGCTGATTCGACATTTTTCTTGACCCATGGCAGCTCACGGGCTTAGAGATCAGGACTGGTTGGAGGGAGCTCCCAACTACGTAATTTGGAAGGCAAGAATCACATGCCTTCTAGATGAGTACGATCTCAAGCTTTTCGTGACAAGTACGGTAGCTATCCTTGCAGATCCAGATCTGCTGAAGAAGTACACGACTGATGTGGTAAAGGCCAAAAGGCTGCTCCTTGATGGAGTCAAAGATCATATCGTGTCCCATATAGCTGGCAAGGACACAACCAGGCAGTGTGAAAATTCGTCTACTCGGAATTCTACTACAATTGATGAGAAATCTCCTATCTTGTTATTTCCTTTTAACAGATTATTACGGTTTTCTACTATAAACAGCGAAATCTCATACACTATAGCCTTCACAAATAAACTACCAACAAAAATACAATTGCGGAAACAAAATCTGAACAAGGGTAAAACATAAACACAAGTGACACTGTTGTTTTTGGACCAATGTCCCCGAAAAACCCAATGCAGGAAAACCGGTGCAGCAGCTGAGGGTTTATGTATTATGTAGTAATTTTGTGGATACAAATTGGATGCCTTGCTGGTTATCTTCACAGAGAATCTGACTGACAGAAAGTTAGTGAGAACAACCTCACACCGACACTGGAAGCCTAAACTGGCCGAAACCCCGGACTGGCAAGTCCTCCACTGCCTCTACGCAATCTCTGCATGGGGACTGCATGGCTTCTACGTGCTGGCTGGATCTGACCCTTTGGCCCCTTCTGGTCTCACACCCTGAATTTCTGGCACTGGATTTGACTGATCCTCAGCTGAATCACAGACTTCCTCTGGGTTACTACGTTGCCTTTGCTGGCTCTGTGTAGCTGCTACGCTGCCTCTGCTCGTACTGCTTTCTATCTTCTTTGCTGCGTATTCTCCGGCTCAAGAAACTCTCCAACCAGACATTATCTCTGTCCCTCTCTGCGAGAATCCTCTTGATCGATCTTCTCCTTGAGCACTGCTAGCTAAAGAATTTCAATCTCTGGATTCTTTCTCCGTCTCGGTGTGTTTTCTAAATGACCTTCAAGCCATTCTTATAGTCTTCTCGTTGAAACTTCAACGACCCATATGAGATCTCTAATCAATGGCTAAGATTAATTTTTGACTTTATCTGCCTTTTCTAGAACATTCACACCCATATTCTATTAGTTCACTTTAATTATTTTATTTTCCTAAGTTTAGACTTAGGGTCCCTTTAAAAATAATTAATTATTTAAAAAAAATACAATCCAGGTGGAATTTCCCCAAATGATTTCTGGGTTATCTGGAATACATGTGTCTAAGCCTCTCTGCAAATTTCGAGACTTAGAGCACATTCGATGCTACCCCAAATAAACACTCCCTCTTAGCGAGGAATTTGCTCTAGCAATACATCCTCTGAGTACTGCTCTGACTCTGTAACATCTCTCCCTCTATGCTGCTGATGTCTAACATTGCTGCCCATCAACTCTGTGCAAACGCTGCATCTGTACTGTTGCTGACACTTCCATTGTCAACACTGCATCTGTACTGCAACTCCCTCTCAATTTTGCATCCGTGTTGCTGCTGACTCTGCCACTGCCAACTGCTACTGCACTACATCATAATTGCTTACTACAACTGGAAAACATCCAAAATTGGACAAGTATGATGCATCTTGGTGATGAAGATATGAATACTATTAGCCTCTGCGTTGTCCCTCTGAAGCTGCTGTGTTGCTACTGGCTTCTGCACTGTGCATTCCTGCACTGCTTCCAACTCTGCTCTGCACTGCTCAAACTTTGGCGCTGCCAACTACTGCACTGTCACTTCCGCACTCCTCTGCACCAACTGGCACTTGTCCATCTTGCTACTTCTGATTTGGGCTCCTGTAGCAAGGTGATGATCCGAGAGGTGGACTCCTCAAGGATCCTGCCCAACTGCAACTCTGCTGAGCTACAACTCTAGATCACCCCAATGCTCCCATGGCGATATGTGAGCGATCATGGCGAATTATGACCTACTCATATTACTACTGCTACTGCTCTACTCTGCTGATGCTTCTGCGTAGTTGCTGCAACTACTACAATAATGAGTCTGGTCTCCTCAGATCCTGAAGTACTAGCTTCCATAGGTCTACTCCCTATGAAACTAGAATCCCTCTGAGTTTCAATCTCCCTATCAGAAATCTCTCTGCTCCCTCCTGGAAACTCACACTGTCCTCCTGTGTTGGAACCTGGACTGCAACTAGTTATGCAGTTGTCATCTAAATGATTGACTGCTCCTGCTAACACTGTGATCCTCCTACTACTGATTCTGTTGGGCACCTGTAGCAAGGACACTGATCCAAGTGAGACATCTGCAGTAGCTAGATCTAATCTGCTACTCTTCCATGGATCTTGCCCATTTGAGGCCATCTCTACAAAAAAATCGAATTGCTCCCTCTCTCTCCTTTGCGGAGTTGCTGGCCTGGCCTACACACTCCCTACTGGAGATAGTAGATCTGCCACACAATACTGTTGCTCAACTATCTAGAACTAGAATTCCCCAGCTAGGAATTCTCTAAGGAAGGAAATCCCCCACACGTTGTCAATCTGCTGCCTATAACCCTCTGCGCAGTTGGCTCTATGCACTCCCTGCTGGAGCAAGCCAAATAATTCACGAACTTTGTTGCTTCTGCACCGGAAATAAGAGTTTCTTGGGCATGAAACTCTCTGAGGTCAGAAATCCCCAAAATGTCTTCAGCTACTCTTCTTGACGCTTCTGCACCAGCAATCACTGCTGCACAGAAACTGCGTCCCTCCATCTGTTGATCTGTGCTAAAACTGCTGCGCTGCTCCCTCTACCATGGAAAAGCAACGATCTGGAAAATTCTACGTCTAGCCCTCCTGGCTTGGACCGTGCAATCACATGGGAGATCGAGCTGCTGCGCATGCAACTCTTTGATCCTCGGGTTCTCCTTCAACGTTGGATCTGTTGGATCTGCTCATTTGCTCCTCCTGCACTCAGATTAAACAAGCTTTGATACGATGTGAAAATTCGTACTACCCGGAATGCTACTGCAGTACTGATGAGAAATCTCCTATCTTGTTAATTCCTTTTAACAGGTTATTTACGGTTTTCTACTGTAAACAGCGAAATCTCATACACTACACCCTTCACAAATAAACTGTGGAAAAAAATATAAGCGGGTAAACAAAATCTGAACAAGAGTAAAACATATACACAAGTGACACCGTTGTTTTTGGACCAATGTCCCAGGAAAAACCCAATGTAGGAAAACCGGTGCAGCAACTGAGGGTTTATATATTATGCAGTAATTTTCTGAATACAAATTGGATGCCTTGCTGGCTATCCTCACAGAGAATCTGACTGACAAAAAGTTAGTGAGAAAATCTCACACTGACACTGGAAGCCCAAACTGGCGGAAACCTCGGACTAGCAAGCCCACCTCGGACTAGCAAGCCCTCCATTGCCTCTACGCAGTCTTTGCGTCACTCTGCGTAGGGACTGCATGGCTTCTGTGTGTTGGCTCCTCTACTGGCTGGATCTGACCCTTCGGACCCTTCCAGGCTCACACCTCCGCTCTCCGACACTGGATCTGACTTATCCTCAGTTGAATCACAAATTTCCTCTGGGCTACTGCGCTGCCTCTACTGGCTCTGCATAGCTGCTATACTGCCTCTGTTGGTACTGCTCTCTGTCTTCTCTACTGCATATTCTCCGGCTCAGGAAAATCTCCAACCGGACATTATCTTTGCCCTTCTCTATGAGAATCCTCTCGATCGATCTTCTCCCTGAGCACTGCTCACTAAAGAATTTCGATCTTTGGATTTTTTCTCCGTCTCGGTGTGTTTTCCAAATGACCCTTCAAGCCATTCTTATAGTCTTCTCGTTGAAACTTCAACGGCCCATATTAGATCTCTAATTAATGGCTAAGATTAACTTTTGACTTGATCAACCTTTTCTAGAACATTCACACCCATATTCTATTAATTCACTTTAATTATTTTATTTTCCTAAGTTTAGACTTAGGGTCCCTTTAAAAATAATTAATTGTTTTAATAAAATACAATCTAGGTGGAATTTCCCCAAACGATTTATGGGTTATCTGGAATACATGTGCCTAAGCCTCTGAAAATTTTGAGACTTAGATCACATCTGATGCTACCCCAAATCAAAAGAAATATGTGGGAAGCCTTGGTAGCGCTGTATGAAGGCTCTTTCAAACATCGGAAGATGCACTTAGAGCAGAAATTGAGGATGATGCAAATGCAGAAAGGGGAGCGTATGGTTTTGTTCCTGTCGAAATTTCAGGAAATCTATGATCAACTAGCAGCAGTGGGGGCCACCCGTTCTCCTACAACAATGGCGAGACTGGCTCTTAACGCAGTCTTTGAAGAATGGCAGGTGTTAGAGCATCCTGGGTAGAGCAACCTTGGAAGGAAGAAATGTGGGTTGCTCTTCAGCAAGAAGAGCTAAGGAGGGACTTGGTCAAGTGTAAACTTGACAACAACAATGGCAGTGGATAGAAGATGAAGCAGGAGAAGGAGGAAAACACAATCCTTGCATCCAAGGGACAACAGGAGCAGTGGAGACGTAAGAAAGACATTTTGAAGATAAAGTGCTTCAGGTGTGGTGAATTTGGTCACTACGCTACCTAGTGTCCTTTGAAGAAAAAGGACAAGGACAAGAAGCACAATTCAAAGCTTGTGCCCGCAAAGATTGAGGAGGATGAGTATGTCATGAGTGCTCACGCATTTCCAGGAGGGAGATGGGGCGACATTGAGTTGTAAGTTTGCAAGAACTTCAGTTGGGCAGGATCCTTGAGGAGTCCACCTTTTGGATCGTGACCTTGCTATGGGTGCCCAAGAACAACAGTAGAAGGATGGAGGAGTTTTCAGTGGTGCAGAGGAGTGCAGAAGCGACAGATGGAGTGATTAGAAGCGCCAGAATCTGAGCAGGGCAGAGTAGAGTTGTAGTAATGCAGAGCAGCGACAACGCAGTGCTTCAAAGTGACAACGTGGGTCTAGCAGTAGTCGGACTTTCAACATCGAGATGCATCTTGAACACTTGTTCAGAATTTTGGATGTTTTTCAGTTGCTTCTCTCAGCAGCTGAGTTGCGGTGCAGAGTTAGCAGTGGTAGTGCTAGCATTAGATGCAACGTTTGAGAGGGAGTTGCAATACAGATGCAGCGCTGATCGTGGCAGGGTCAGCAACAGTGCAGTTGCAGCAGCAACGCAATGGTTGGTGGACAACATGTTAGAGATCAGTAGCGCAGAGGGAGATGCTTCAGAGTCAGAGCAGTGTGTAGCAGGGCATATTTGCTAGAGCACATTCCTTGCTAAGAGGGAGTGTTAATTTGTGGTACCATCGGATATGCTCTTAGTCTCAAACTTTGTGGAGAGGCTTAAACACATGTATTCCACATAACCCAAAAATTGTTTTGGGAAATTCCACCCAGAAATAATTTTATCTGATAAATTAATTATTTTTAATGAGGACCCTAAGTCTAACTTAGGAAATTAAAATAATTAATGGGTATTAATTTAAACTGTGGGTGAAACTTCTAGAGAAAGCAGATCAAGTCTAAATGTAATCTTAGCTGTTGATTGGAGATCTAATCTCGACCGTTGAAGTCTCAACGAGAAGACTATAAAGGAAGGCTTGAGGGTCATTTGGAAGACACACCAAAAGGATCAAGTGATTGAATTTTCTGAAGTGAGCAGTGCTCAAGAGGAAAACCAGATCTACAGATTCACGCAGTTGAGGGTCAGAGACAGTTTTGGCAGGAGGATCTTCTCCGAGGCCAAGGATCATCAACAGAGAGGCAGAGAAAGACACAGAGGAAACAACGCAGAGCCCAAAGAGTGTGACGCGACACCCAGAAGGGGTGACGTGGGGCCACATAGGCCACACACAGAGGCAGTGCATCGTTTCCAAGTTACAGTCCGAGATTTTGTTGGGAGATCGGGTTCTGAGCCGGGAGGGCTGGAATCGGATTTTCTGAGTGTAGATCGATCTAACAGAGGAGCTGACATAGTTGCAGAGCAGTCCCCACACAGACCTACGCAATTACTGCGCAGAGGGTGCTGGGGTTTCGTTAGTTCAGCTATCGGATCAGCCGGGACTTGCAGAGTGAGGTATTCTCACCATTTTTTCTCTGTCAGTATTCTCTGTAACTGAATTGTCCAATGAGACATTCAGAGATGTATTCATAATAACTGCTGCTTAATAATAAAACCCTCAGATCTGCTGCATCGGTTTTCCCGCATTGGGTTTTTCCGGGGACATTTGTCCAAAAATAACGGTGTCCTGTGTATGTTATTTATTTTGCTCAATTTCCTGTTTCCGCATCTAAATTAATTAAGTGAAGGCTGCTTCAGTAATTGCTTCAATGTTTTCAGAAATAATCTGCAAAATAACTTGTTAACATAATTTACAAGTAGGAGAAGTAAATCAGTTTGCTACAGTAGGATTTCAGATCTAGGACTTGAAATTTTCACAATAAGTACAATAATGTAGCTTCTGCAATTGATATGTTTTGTGTGTTGCTATTCAAACTTCAATCTGTATTAATCTAGCGATTGCCATTTATTATTCAGTTTAGGTTTTGGACTTTATGATCATAAATGCAACCATTGGTCTTATGATCATTGAAGCATGTTTATAATATCTTCACATATACTCAAAAAGACATTGGGAGATCAAACCCCTATGAAAACCTAGGAACAAATAAATGCCAGGAGCAGTGTAGTACTACACCTACCTCAGGCTCAGTTGATCCTAGGTCCAATGCATTGTTTTTGGGTGAACATCCAGGAAATTGCAAACACTGTTTGAGCACAAAGAAGTCTGTAGTGTAGAGCAGCAGTCAAAGCTATTTTATGCTAAATTGCTCCCTGCATTAAGTTGGAAATGAGAAGATGGATATCTCTATGGTGTACTGGTTGCGTTAAAAAATTCCAATAACAAATAAAAATAAGGAGGAAACACAGAATTGCAAACACAGTTGTGGGGTTAAACAACAGATTAATTGGATGGAATTCTCAAAACTAACTGGCAAGTTCTGCTATCCAAGAGGATATTCAATGTATGTCAACTACCTTTCGAGAATCTCAAAATCATCAAAGGGAAGCTAAACTGTGTGACAATGTGGAGGTTACTGATGTGAGCGTAACAGAAGAGAAAATCATTGAGAACAATGGCATGAAAATGTTGAGATAAACATTATTATTTTTACTAATAATACCCTTTGAAGTTGTTTGAACCTATTTTGTGTTGACCTTTGTCTGCTCCTCTGACCCTTGGGACCTAGCAGGACCACAGATTGCAGGGTAATTTTCTATTTCAGGCTTTTATTTAGAATTTGTCATACAAAAGTGTCAATACAATCACAATTATCATTCCCGCCATTTTTTATTTCTATAGAAAGCAATGCTCATTTAGAATTCATTGTCATAGTAACGCCTACGCAAATCTGTTTCACAAATGCAATCAGCAATCTTTTTTTGGAAATTAAAGGCTTGCATAGAGTTTAATACAAGTATTTTACATTTCAAACTAAAAACTTTTGAATAAAAACATCGGACTAAAATTGAGATTTTCCACTTTTATCCACATGTTTTCTAGAGGAATATAATTAACTTTGTTTAGAGTTGGGACTTTTCTAGCTATCAGTATGATTAGTTTAGAATGAAGTTGAATTGGAATGATCGTGTAATATGTTCTGTAGGATGAATCATATTGACACACATCTTTATCCTGTTACTCTGTTTTTCTGGTGCAGGTATCTTACTACTTTCGTAAACCAAATGTGAATGATGTTGTGATCTTCAAGACTCCTCCTGTTTTGCAGGTAATGATATTTCTTTATTTGGAGCGTGCTGGCGGTACAAATTGGTAGGCAACTATTTTGGGAAAATCTTCCTGTTTGCCATTTAACTATATTTATTCTGAAAATAAAATTATTCTGTATAGGAAATGGGGTACACTGCAGCAGATGTATTTATCAAAAGAGTTGTAGCAAAGGCTGGTGACACTGTGGAAGTAAGTTGGCGAACAACATATAGTTAGATTGCTTGCAGTTTGTGCATAAATATTATGCTATGATTGAACTACTCATACTGCGCAGGGAGCTGAATGTCTTTTCACACTTCGAAGCAAATATTGAAGGCTATAAAATTTAAATTGCAGTGATCTGAGTCATTTGTTCCTTTTAATTTTCACTTGATATGAATTTTCTAGTAGTATACATTATAATGTGCAAAATATAGGAGGCCATAGTTTCCATTTGGATAATAGCTTGATAAAGAATATGGTTATTAATGATAACCTTTCTTTCCTTCTAGACCAGACTTTTCAACAAAACAGTTTCAAATTCAGCTTTACATAGAAACTTTTACTCTAGGCCATGTGGCCAATCATCTCTTCAATTTGAACGAATCAAAGAAATCAGAAATGCCTAAAATGGTAGCAGATAAAAGAACATACACAGAGAAATAAAGGTGAGTGAGCTATGGTCACCCTAGCACCTATCACCTCTTTCTGTGCTTCATTTACTTTCACCTCACTCCTAGTGTATTGTCTTTGCCAATCATTGTTGGATTTTCCCAAGTTACAGTGATGTTGCGAGCTCTAAAATATAATATATTAATGTTTCCCTCCGTACGTCTGATGGTATAAAATTGTCAGCGCACACAAAAGAAGAGATAACTGTGTCCAATGTTATCTTCATGAAAAGTGATTCATGTACCGTATCCATGAAAGACAAAGACAAGCCACCAGTAAACATCCTTCATTATTTTAGACATTATTTATGTACTTTTTATTATGTGCTATCATTGAGTATTTATTAATATCCCATGTTATGAACATTCAATGCTAATACTAATTATAACATTAACCACTACAATTACAATATACCAATTATGATTAAATATTATATTCTAATACCCTCCCTAAATGGTCATATTGGATACAGCACCAAGTTTGTCTATAAATTTTACTAATACATCTAGACCAAAAGATTTGGTGAAGATATCAGTAGTCTGCTCTGATGTTGCACAATATTGCAGCTCGATCTCTCCACTTTCAACCAGCTGTTGAATGCAGTGATGGTGAACCTTCACGTGCTTTCCCCATCTGTGAAACACTTAATTCTTTGCCAGCATTAACACACTTTGATTATTACAATAATGTACTGCTTGTTGAAACTGCTTCACTCAAAATGACAAATATCCTTTGTAACCACACTACTTCATATGCTGTACCTAATGCTGCTTTATATTCTGCTTGAAAGAACGAAAGTGATACAGTAGGTTGTTTCTTGCTGAGCCAAGATATTGCACCTGCACCAAGATTGAAAATGCATCTAATTGCTGAATTTTTATCATCGATAGATCCTGCCCAATTAGAGTCTATGACACCTGTCAACTGGAAAGTTAGTTTTGTTGCACATAATCACAAGATCCAGTGTTCCCTATATGTACTGTTGTCGCTCAAATTGTACACAGGAATGCGACAATGCTCAGGGCAGGGGCTGTCATTCTAATCCTTGCCCTCTCCGTTTAAGTTGTCTCCTAATTGCAGACTAAGGGGGGTAGTCCCTATGGAGGAAGAGATGAACTACTTGTTAGAAACCGACAAGTAAAGGAGATACAACTGAATGGCCTAGCAACTTGGTTGAAATTATTAGGCAAGTATGATTACTAAGCACCACTTGATTAGATCTGTTAAGATTTTGAGTTAGAGACCAGAACTTATTAAAATTGATTACTTTCACAATATAAAATAGCTTGTCAAGTAACCGGATAAAAAATTGCTGCAATATGCAAATTCTATCCTATATGAAGTGCAGGACCTACTTCTATGTGAGATGCAAACTCTTGGGTTTTTTTAATTATATGCCTAATCTAGATTTATCCTTCTTCTCAATTATTTTGGACCTAGTCACAAAGGCAAGTAGTAGAGAGAATCCCACAAGAAGGAGGCTATGGCCTCATCAATGATACCTCCCGTGAGGTTCTAACCGCCTAGGTGTCTCGATTCCTAGAAGGGATTGCCTGCAAGAAAACTGCAAGGTCACCTATGTTCACCGCGAATGAGGGCCTAGAGTCCTCAAATTGCTTAAAGAAGGTGGTCCTATCTTCTTACAACCAAGCTTATGCTTGGAGGTAGATTTTATAAATGCACTTATAGTCCTAGAATAAAATGCAAGATGTGAGTGAATGCTCTAATGAAATTATTAATAACCGAAATAAATTCTTCAAACAAGATGTATTTGATTCCAAACACTTATTTGATGCACAAATAGCAAGATCTCTCCAAACTTGATATGTCAATTAGGGACAAAAAATAGACAATAATTACATTCACCACAATAATTATCCAAGCTTCTTATTCATGCCACTTATGATTTACCTTTTGCAAAGATGAAACCAATGCTTATTATGAGAGCCAATTAGAGCAAAATTATCTTGAAATGAGATTGCTAACAATGATCTTCAGGAATAGAGGGCACTAATGAAATGCAATAGAAATTATTTCCAATGGTTCCTCTTTAAAAAATAAACAAGTTTCATAAAGGAAATCACTTCAACACTATACCATTAGCTTAGAAAGAGAGAGATAATGTTCCCAAGACTTAGAAATGAGTTCTTATGAGTGTTAAGCTTTTGCAATATGTTTTCTTACCACTGTGACTTTATATATCAGACTTTTATATTCTCATATCAGACCTTAGAAAATTTATATCAGACCTCAAGAAACACTTAGAATGTCATCAATAGAGAAGCATAAATGTTGCTTGGCTTATGAAATATCTTAGATGTAAGTATTAGGGCTATTATGGATGATTATATTGAGATATTTTAATTTATACCACTGTTAAGAGCCACTTCATGATCTGATTATCAAAACAGAGAGGAAAAGAGGGGATAAGAGGCAAACCTCTAGGCCTAGAGGCCTTGCTGAATATATAGATGGACTTCCAATGTGCACTTGAAACCCTCCAGAGTCCAAACACCTGCAACACCAATTTTAGTTTTATAGAAACCACAAAATGATAGATCAGCCCTTCTTGTGATAGTGGCTAGGGCTTCTAGGGCTATTTGATGGGCTAGTGAGACTTCAAGCCCCTTGAATCCTTCTTCAAACCAATGATAGGTCTGCAAAACCAAGTGTTAGCTTGAAACACAATAGATCAATGGCAAAATGATATGAAATTCAACTTCAAACCCTTGCCAAACTTACCACAAGCCTGCAAACACAAGAGATTATTGCCCAAAATCAATTGTAAAGCCAAAAATTAGCCCAAAGGGGTCTGCGCTAAGGAGAACGAGGCCTAATGAGGCCCGTGTTAGGCTCTCAAAGGGAGAAAAGGCCCACAACTAAGAGGAACAACCCTCAAAAGGGATGTAGCTAGGGGAAACAAGCTCTATTAGGGATGCGACCACAAGGAAAAGCCCTCAAAAGGGCTATGTCTAGGAGAGAAAGGCCTCAAAAGGCCTGCGACCAACCTCCAAAAGCTACGGCACCCCTGCAAAAACAATATTAGCCCAAAAATTTGATGAAAAGTCACCTCCAGAGAGTGTCCAAGTGTTGCGGCCCTCCTTTTTTGGCTGATCGTTGAGCAAATGAGGCTTGGGAAGGCTAGATCTAGCCATCAAGACCTTGGATCAGACCTTCTCACTTAAATGACTTGTTCATTTGGGCTAGATGGTGTGAAAATTTCTGAAAGTTACTTTATGCAGAAATCTACTGTTAGATCTGGTTATACTTCTCCTACTTAAACAAGTTATTAATGCTGAAATATTTAGATTAACATCGAAGTAAACACATAACAGACTTTCACCGATTCAGATCTAAAAAACAGAAAAGTACATGCACACAGACAAAGTGACACACAAGATTTTTTGGACAACTGTCCTCGGAAAAACCCAATGCGGGAAAACCGGTCTTCTGGCTGCTGGAGGGTTTATATTATTAAGTATTTTTTTGAATACAACAAATCTGGGAACCTTACTGGTTAACCCGACAGAGAAAAGATAGATCGGCAGCTAACTTGTTGTTTTGAGACCAAAAGACTGATTGATCCACACCCTCAAACGAGATTTACAAGACTCAGCCAATTTTTGGCCCTAGACATCTCAGCCCTGCCTTTGAAGCCCTTGCGTCAGCCTCTGCAGGCTTTTGCGCTAGCTTGGAGAGGGCTGTGTAACCCCATAATGGGTGACACAGAACCTACGCTGCCCTAGAAGGGTCTTTGCGTAACCCTGGAGGGTCCCTTGCTGCCCAACGCTGCCCAGAAGGGACTGCGTAGCTGAAGCTGCTCTCTACACTGCGCAACCACTGCGTAATGGCTGCTGCTGCCTCTGCTTCTCTGTGCTGCCTCTGGAAGTTGCTCTCTGCCTCTGGCTGATTCTTGGCACTGGGATCAGACCATCCCCTTTGCCAAAACTACCCCTCTCCGTAGCTGAAACACTTATGAAAATTCTTAGCAAATCCGCCCTAGAATTTTAGATAAGTCTCAGTGCTCTGCCTCCGTGTGTGTGTTCTCCTACTAACCCCAAGCCTTTCCTTTATACTTTTCTCGTTGGGAAACCAATGACCATGATCAGATCTTGAATCGATGGCTAAGATTAAAAGAAAGCTTGATTCGTGTGACTTAAGACAATTCCATTACATGTTTAAATTAATTACCTTTAATAATTTAATTTTCCTAAGTTAGGCTTAGGGTCCTTAATTAAAATTATTAATTAATTAATTATCTCCCAAACTGGATGGAATTTCCCAAATCCCTTTCTGGGTCTTGGAGATCTCATCTTCTCTAGTCCCTCCACAAATGTTGGGAGCTAGAGCACATCCGATGCTACCCCAACACTTAGGAAAACTCAACACACCCTCTTAGCGAGGAATGTGCTCTAGTACAACTCTGCTTCACCCCGAAGCTCTACACTGATCTTTGGTGTGGGTCTTTGCATTGATGCTGGACCTACTGCCCTTCATCACTGTGCTGCTGCTGCCATTCTGTACTGCTGCCCATGACTCTGCCACCGCCACTGCTACATCTGTATTGCAACTCCCTCTCAATCTGCTGCATTGTGCTGCCAACTGTTGCACTGCATCTTCAGTTGCTGAGAAGCAATTGATCCTCCTACCCAATCTTTGACAGACAAGTCAGTTGGGCTGCATCCTCCTCACTGAAGCTCCATAGGTTTGCTGATCTGTGTTGACATCTGGAGGACGATGCACAACTACAACTTTGCACTGCGTAAGAAGACTCCCTCTGCACTGCTGAAGTCACATCATCCCCTTGTGCTGAAATTTATCACGTTGTTGTCCTCCTGAAACCTTCTATGCCGCTATAGCTCTGCTCTACGTAAGAAACTTTGCTCTGCGCTGCTGAAGTCACATCAGCCCCTACGCTGTTGCTGCTGCATCTGCACTGCGCTGCTCCCATCAACCTTCAGCTCCACCTCTGCTTCATCCGTGATTCTCTGCACCAACTACTCCACTTGTCCTGCTACTGTCTTAAGGCTCCCGTAGCTCGGATGTGATCCAAGAGATGAGCTGCTCAAGGATCCCGCCCCACTCTATAGCTGCTCTACAGATCCATGTCATCCCACTTTCGTGGTTCATGAGCGCTCATGGCTACGTCATCTTCTGACCCATCGTTTGCCACAATAGCCTTGGAAGTAGAAGCTTCCTTGTCCTTCTTCTTCTGTGGACAATTGTTGGTGAAATGTCCTAGTTTTCCGCACTGGAAACACTTGATCTTGGATAGATCATGCTTCTTCTTCCCTTGCTGCCTCTTTGATGCCAAGGCTGCATCATCTTCATCTTCCTTCTTCACCTTACTTGACCCTGTGCTGTACTGCTTCTTGGTGAATCTGCGGAGTTCTTTTTGACGAAGGATTGCCCCAGTCGGGAAGATCCGCTCTGCCCGAGGCACTTTGGACAAAGGTTTCCCACTCTTCTGTGACCGCATTGAGTGCGGTCCTTACCATCACATCATCCTCCACATTTGCTCCCATGGCAGACAACTGATCTTTGATCGTCTATAATCTGAAGAGGAAGGGTTCTATTTCTTCTCCCTTGGTCATCATGAATGATCGCAACTGATTCTCCAGAAGCAGTTTCCTTTGGACGGAATTCCCCTTATATAGGGCTGTTAAGGCGTTCCACATCTCATTAGCTGTTTTCTTTTCAGCTATATGTGGAACTATTTGGTCCTTAACCCCATCCATTATGAAACGTTTGGTATGTGCCGCAACTTCCTCATTCTTCTTCAGAAGATCTGCATCGGTCGGAGTGGCCAAGACCTTTTCTGCATGGTCTCTTAGATTGTATGCCTCCATGACTACCAGGATTATGGCCTTCTAGACTGCAAAGTTGGATAGGCTGTCCAACCTATCCTGATCACATAGTCCGTGAGGTGTCATTTGCTCAGATCTACTCTGTCGGAACAGATCTTCCTCTCCCCGCTTATCTACTGAAGCTCGGATCTAGGGTCCTTGGCGAAAAGGCACCCTTTGCTCCCTCTGACAAATGATTTCCTCTCTTGGAAATCCGCCAAATCAACAACGAAACAACTCTCTTCGATCTAGTGATCGATTTGCAGATTTCTTTGGCTAGAAACCCTCTGAGAAGTTGATCTCCTCCTGCTCTTTGTCACCTAGTGCTTAGGCCAAATTCTGAAAACTTCAGAAGTTTAACCCCACCAACAACTTCTGAAGTTTTGTAGCTCTGCTTCCGACACTTTTGAATCAGACAACTTCAAATCTGCGTCACCCTAGCTGGCCTCTGCGTGAGTAGACAGTCCCAACGCTGCCTCTGTGCAGTGAGTACGTGGGCCTGCATGGAGACTGCGTAGGACTGCGTCACCCTGACCTTTGTGTGGCTCTGCTTCCTCTGAAATTGCGCTGTCCCTTCAGATCTGGCTTTCTGCTGCTGCTGCTTTCTGCAGCAAGATTCTTTAGTCTTCTGTTGGTGACCCTGCTAGATTTGCAATCCCTCTGATACCATGTGAAAATATCTGAATGTTACTTTATGCAGAAATCCACTGTTAGATCTGGTTATACTTCTCCTACTTAAACAAGTTATTAACGCTGAAATCTTAATATTAACATCGAAGTAAACACATAACAAACTTTCACCGATTTAGATCTAAAACAGAAAAGTACATGCACAGACAAAGTGACACATAAGATTTTCTGGACAACTGTCCCCAAAATAACCCAATGCGGGAAAACCGATCTTTTGGCTGCTGGAGGGTTTATACTATTAAATATTTTTCTGAATACAAAAAATCTGGGCACCTTACTGGTTAACCAGACAGAGAAAACATAGATCTGCAACCAACCTGTTGTTCTGAGACCAAAATACTGACTGATCCACACCCTCAAACGGGATTTACAAGACTCAGCCAATTTCTGGCCCTAGACACCTCAGTGCTGCCCCTAAAGCCCCTGCGTTAGCCCTTTCAGCCTCTGCGCTGGCCTGGAGACCCTACGATTCCCTAGAAGGGTCTTTGCGTAACCCTGGAGGGTCCCATGCTGCCTAGCGTTGCCCCAGAAGGGATTGCGTAGCACCTGCGTAGCTGAAGTTGCTCTCTGCGCTATGCAACTACGACGTAACTGCTGATGCTGCCTTTGCTTCTCTACGCTACCTCTGGACGTTGCTCTCTGCCTCTTGCTGATTCTTGGCACTGGGATCAGACCATCCCCTTTACCAAAACTACCTCTCTCCGCAGCTGAAACACTTTTGAAAATTCTTAGCAAACCCGCCCTAGAATTTCAGCTTAGTCTCAGTGCTCTGCCTCCGTGTGTGTGTTCTCCAACTGACCCCAAGCTTTTCCTTTATACTTTTCTCGTTAGGAATCCAACGACCATGATCAGATCTTGAATTGATGGCTAAGATTAAAAGAAAGATTGATCCGTGTGACTTAAGACAATTCCATCACATGTTTAAATTAATTACCTTTAATAATTTAATTTTCCTAAGCTAGACTTAGGTTCCTTAATTAAAATTATTAATTAATTAATTATCTCCCACACTGGATGGAATTTCCCAAATCCCTTTCTGGGTCTTGGAGATCTCATGTACTCTAGTCCCGCCACAAATTTTGGGAGCTAGAGAACATCTGATGCTACTACCCCAACACTCAGGAAAACTCAACAAATGGCTCCTCTAGAGGCCTGATAACCATTGAAACCCTAGTCGTTTAGGCTAGGTGAGGCTAGGGTTCTCTAAAAAATCAATTTCTCTTCAATTGCTTGAGCTAGCACCTGCACAAATGAAAAATAGAAAGCCCAAATACCCAATATATTAAAAAAAAAAAATTCAAATAATCCCCAAAACCACAATGCTATACAAAATAGAAACAATGGGTTAGTATTAAAATATAAGGGTTACAGAAAAAATTATAAATATCTACAAATATTTACAATATTTACAAAAATGAAATTGCTCTTATTAACATATTAAATCCTTGTAGCACAAGTAAATAGATGAGAGAATTTTAATTAATTCTAAAATTGGGCAAAACCCTCCTGCATCAAATATTCATTAGATCAAGACTTGAAGTCAAACGAAGTGTTATCCCCTCATAGTATGTGAACTTGGGGTTTCCATGGGCTGGAGCAACTTGTAGCTCAATGCACTTCGAAAAAATAGATTATTAGATCAAAAGGGGTTCAATTGACACAAGATATCTAGAAATATGGAGATACCTGCTAGATCCTCTAGACCCAGAGTGCTTACTCTAGCCCAACACCTAAAGCAAGATACTTGTGCTAATAGATGTTCCTACTACTAGCAATTGAAACAATAATCATTCAATATAATTGCTCAAAGCATATAAAAATAAATCATCCAGCACATACCAGAGATTAGTAAGTGAGAGACGTGATGAATTGAACCCCAAAGTTTATGCTTTTATTACAAAATCCAGTAGAGCCTTGCTCAGGTTAAATAAAATTTCGATATAGTTAGATCATGATTACAAGAGGAGCTTGATACCCTCCTTATATAGAAAAAATGAGAGGGAATAACCCCTCCAAGTGGAAATAATGGCTAATTCCTTGATCTGTAGCTTGATCCTTGTCAAAATAATTTGATTCGTTGATCTTCTTGAAATAATTTGATCTCCTTAGTGGACGATGAAAAATTCTTTGATCGCAGTCAAAATTTGAAATTTATTTCTTGACTTTGAGAAAAAATTCGAATTCCACATTAAACCCCTTTTTTTCTCAGTCGAAAAATTAACATCTTGGACTTTTACCCTAAAAGAATCTTCTTTGAAACCACCATGGTCCAAAGGGTCATTTTCTTTAAAAAATTGAGTTTTCCTATGCTGGAGGACATATGAATTTTTTATTATTTTCCACTTGGAGGGTAATTTATTTTCCCTTCATTTTTTTTTTGGGATAATTTCTGGTTAATATTAATTTTTGCCAAAAATTAAAATTAAAATGACTCAAGAGGGGATTAGTGATTTTTTCCACCCTCTAACAATATTTTTGGCAATGGTATCCAACTATGAGTAAGCATTCACCAAAAATATTATTACATCAAGATATTACATAATTCAACTCTTAGAAGGGGAATACACATAGACATAGACTTCATGAGACTCAACCAAATTTTGCGACAAGACACATGATCTAGCATGAAAAATACATAGACTCGATAAACACTGGGACTCACCTAAGACCTCGTCAAATGAGTTTCACCCTAGATTTGAGGTATATCTGGAAAAAAGTTGTCAATTATCCGGGTTTAGAAACACATAATTTGGTGAGCTTAAAAAACTCCCTAGGATGAAACCCCTTGAGAAGAATTACAGGCTTACCTAGGTGTTGTTACATGGCTTTAATTTTATCATTTTTTGGTAGGAAAAAAAAAAAAAAAAAAAAAACTTTTGTACTTTCTTGCTTCTTGGGTGACATGTGTGGTCAACATGTACCTAAGTCTCTTGGTTACACTCAACGGTTGGGCGTGTAGGTGTTGTCATTAAAAGAGAAACATAGTTGACTGCATACAAATATATGGCGTGGTTGATGTGAGAAAAAATGGACTACACCCAGTTGTCTGTGTATTGACTCATTTGCCAGTTTTGAATCAATATTGCTGATAATTTCAGCCCAAATTTCATAGGTGTAGAAGTTGATTTGACAATCTACCATGCATAATTGTACCATGAAGCTTTTGGCATACTTCGATTGATAGACAACAACACAATATTACTTTCCCAAAATTCTACACTTAAGAAGTAATGTAAGAAGGCCCAAGTCAGTGATATCAAACAAAATGCAAAAATTAGATTTTACCTTCTCAATAGCATTGGCCTTGTTACTTGTGATGATAAGATCATTTGAGTACACCTCTAATATCACAATTCCCAATATCATTACTGTTTGTTGAATTTTCAGATTGTTCTATGTTGTATCAATTACTTTAGCCCAATTCAATACTTCAATTAACTTCTTTCCTATTACAATTAGTCTTTCCATTCATCAATAGTAATTGAAGATAGAACAATAAATGCAATGACAAAGGAAACCAGTCTTGTCACTTGATGTATTTCATTTTCATAGTGCATCATTGTTCTTTACTTTGATAGTTACATTTCTTCATTGACATGTTGTATTCACCCCAAATACTTTTGCCATTGTACAAAACTATATCATTAACAATCGGAAAATGAAACTATGCGGAAATAACAATACCATCATCATCATCATCATCATCATCATCATCTAAGCAACAGAAAGTAAAATATCAAAGGAAGAGAAGCATGAACACATAGAGACACCAGGATTGGTCCGAGACCAAGGCAATGAGGAAAACCCTTGGAAATTCTTTTTCTTAGATCTTCATTGAATGATTCAGCAACAAGAGTACAATGATCCATGTGTACATATATTTACAATGCAGAAAACTAATAGCATAGAAGCACTAAAACCATACCCATACTTCTGCATGAAGGAAACTGAATCTGAGAACGAAAATGCACTGACACTGGCTGTAGCAAACTAATGAACACAACTGATATTGAATGAAGACTGAAGATAATTCTGCAGCTAAAACAAACAGATCTGATCTGCAAACCAATAGATCTATAATACCAAAACTCGGATCTGATAGATCACCAAGTGCTCTCATCTCAAATGTCCTAGATCTGAATCCAGGAGATTGTTAGTCACTGCTCTGACGCAATTGTGATTGAAGGATTGATCTCTGAAAGCGCTGTGCAATCAAGTGAAGGTGATCCAAATCCGATCTACCTAGTAACTCTCTGAGCTGCGGTCTTAACACGCTCAACCCGCATCTGAAAGACTCTGAGCCGCTATCACAGCGTTCTGTGCTCGTGACTGAGCTTCAAATCATCCCGATCTGACCTCAAGACTTTGGCCATGCCCTTGGCAAGCTGTGTCAGCGGCTTTGGCACCTTGGCCACGGGCACAACAAACCCTGCCCACGGCTCTGCTGACCTAGGCTGCTACCTAGGCCTTTCCTTCCCGCGGCTTTGGCCCAATAGATCCAAATCTGAAATCTGTCTCAAACCCTGATCCCGATCCACTGTGCAAGCTCCTTTCCACGTACTTGTGCGAGCCAAAAACATAAACATAGACGAAATAAATTGATGGATTGTTAATTTTGGGCAACTAGGTCTAAATTCCGGGTTGTGTTGCTCAAGTGATGATCCCGACATTTTTATTGGATTCCTCTTTCGAAGAGGTGTAAGATTGATCTAAAGATCATCTCGATCAGATGAGCAGAACATGTATTTTGAATTTATTCCACTTATGTGCTAGGTCGGCCTGGAATATAATATAGACTTAAATGTCTTAAAGGACATGTCACACACCCCCACAGATGATTATAAATAGGAGAGTTTTGGAGATCATTTCACACATTGTGTGGAGGAAATTATCTTCTCTCTTCTTGGTGCATCTGTGTTAGGGCTTTCTCATGGAGGTGAATTAGGGCTTCTTGATGTAGCGTTTTAGGGCTGTGTGACATGCTTCGCTGAATGACCTATTGGAGACTTTGCTGGTTGAAACATCCCGCTGATCTTTGTAACGCCATCATTCTTCTTCTTTTTTCTATTGTTGGCTTGTCTTCCATCGATCGATTTATTTGTTCTATCTGCTTCAGTATTTTGTGCCCTAATATGAAATGGCATAGAACATGTTCAGAAATTTACATGGTATCAGAGCTTAGGAGAAGACAATGCCCAACTTGTGAGAGAAAAGAGAGGCTACTATAGCGTGGGAGGAGAAGAAGCTGCGTGGAACCTTTTTAGGAGTTTTTTGAACGCTGTTTTGGGCATCACCACAAGTCCGCATTAATTACTGGAAGGCCGCATTACTTGAGGGCTTGTTTGGGTGGCGTAGAGGCCTAACCCTTGTGGCATATTCCTCCCTCAAGTGAGCCGTAGCTAGGAGGAGTTGTTTCAGCCCATACGTTGGCCTAAATAACACTGTCCTGGAGGCCGAGTTATAGTGTAAAGCTTCAGGCAGTTTATGCAAGATCAAGTCGCTGTTAGGCAGCGTTTGGAGGCTTAAAAGGTGGTCCAAACCACTGTGCAGGAGAAGATACAAGTCTGGGTGAAGGCCACACTATTTGAAGGTCTAGAAGTGAAAATAAAAGTGTTATAACAGGCTGTCATGAAGCCCTAACTAGTGACCTGAGTGCTGAAACCAAGAAGTTTCATTTCAGGACTGGTTAAGGGTTGTTTATGAGTGAAAGAATCTTGGGAGAGGCATCTGCAACCTCTAGGAGCTGTTTTGAGTAGGACGCAGCCCTACAAATTAATTTGAGGGGCAGCGTAGGGGTATCCATGCCCTGAATTGCAGCAGAGAAGGAGGGGACCTCTCCTAGGGCAATTTGCAGCTCTAAGGAGCTATTCTGGGCCAAAAATAAAGGGCTGTTAGGGACAGTGGTTTGTGCCCTAACCAGACCCTGATTTGTAGCAGTCAAGAGACCCAAACAGTAAGCTTGAGGTATGTTTTTTTGATACATATGTGTAGATGTTAGATCCTAATTTATGGATCTGTTTGTGGATTATATCCGAGCAGATTTGGGTACCCTATTTAATGAAGTCTGCTGTGTTGAAAATCGAAATTCTTTTGTGACTTAATTCTGGAATTTCTCCTTGAAAAGAAGCAAATGGTTGACAAGGATTGGATGCATGTCTGTAGCATTGGACGAATTATTCTTTGTTGATACAAAGTATAAAATATCTGATCTCTGTCTCGGTGATGAAATATCTTTATGATACAAAGGCTATTATCCTTGTGATGCAAAGACTTTGTAATTCTAAAAAGGGACTGAAGGAACAAGGCTTATGATCACTGTAGCAATCAAATTCATGAAATATTAATGACTAATGAACATATTATCAAAATCTTGAATTTGCAGTGATTTGTGACTTGAATTGTAAGGTAGTACTGTGGTATGCATCTTGCATAGGCAACATTTGACATTGTTTAAATGATAGTTTGCATTCTCAGTATAGACAACATTATATGGCTCTACAAGATATCTACATATCAAAAGGACACCTACAAGCTGAAGGCTGAATTTTGTAGACAAAGTCATCATTGTTTGTATTGATGGTACTCCTGAACACTCATCATTAAGTTACAAGTGTGGAGTCTGTTAGCAACAGTTTGTAGCGAGAACATCTTATCAATTTCTTGCAATAAAGGCTTCCAAAACAGAGTAATAAGAGTTGTGGCAGTCACTATATCATCCCATGGGTATTATTCAACAAGTAGGGATTTTTCATAAACTCCATAGAGGTTTCTTTATCACTTTCTGCTATAAGAGTGTTTTTTCATCAGTTGGATCAACATCTTATTGTACAGTATAATGTGAGCCTTTGCATAACAGTGACATTTATGTGCTGCTACGTATGACAATATCTCCTTGAGTGTTTCTGGTACATGACAGTTTTATACATATATATAACCTTGATTTTCATAGAACACTGATAGCAGTATATCTACATGGAAGTAGGTGTGTCATATGGCAGAGTATATATGGCCTCATTGTTTTGATATCTTCAGCACCATGACAGTGATAAGTATGATAACATTAAGATATAAATAGATGATGTATGGAATGACAGAGATATATGGTATTAATACCCGTGCTTGTGTCAGTGATACTTGTGTCTGACAGTGGCACATGTGACAGAAATATAAAGATACCTACAGCGTCATGATGGCAACCTTATCTAAAATCACCTTGACAGTGATATGATGTATATATTGGGCATTAGTATTTGTGATGTTTATGTTTGGCCTATAGGAAAACTCAAGGGAGCCGTTGCAGAGATGCGGGACTAAGAGGGAGACCTCCATCATCTAAACTCCTGAGCAAATGATGTTGCTGAAAAGATGGATCAAGCCACTGTCGAGGTTGCCTGTGCCATGCTATGTGACCCAGGTTTGCCAAAATTTATATGGGGAGAAGCTACGAACACCGCTGTGTACATTCAAAATAAATGCCCGCATTCCACATTGGACTCCAAAACTCCTGAAGAAGTCTTCTCTGGTAAGAAACCTGATGTTTCTCATTTTAGAGTTTTTGGTTGTCCTGTTTTCTTTCATGTGCCGAAAGAAAAGAGAAGCAAGTTGGATGCTTCTGGGAAGAAAGGAATGTTTGTGGGCTATAGCGAAACTTCGAAGTCATATAGGATCTAAGTGTCTGGTCAAAGAGAAGTGGAGATAAGCCACGATGTCACCTTCGATGAAGACGCTACCCTCTGAAAAGTGATGAACCTTCCTAACTCCAAGGAAGACAATGATGCGGGGATAGAGAAGCAGGAAGTGCTGAAGGATGAATCATTGCCCGATGTTGAAGGTCCAATGTACCCTATTGAACCTCCTCCTTTTGGTAGGAAGAGACCCTCATGGCTCAGGGATACTCTCGAGGATGTTGAGAGACATATGGCCCCAAAGGGGGACATTTCGTGAAAGCAAGAAGCTGAATCGATACCAAGGGTATCTAGTAGCCATGAGTACTATTGTACAATCTGAGCCTGGAACGTTTGAAGAAGCCGTAAAGCATCAAGTTTGGAAGGATGCGATGCACGAAGAATATGAGTCCATTATGAAGAATGATGTCTGGAATTTTGTTCCAAGACCGTAGGACAAAGCTGTTGTCACCTCGAAATGGCTCTACAAAATCAAGCATAGATCTGATGGAAGTGCTGAAAAATACTAGGCAAGATTTGTCGCCCAGGGCTTCTCTCAAACAGAAAGCATTAACTATGATAATATAGCTGCACCTGTGGCTCACTATACGACCATTCGATCTATTATTGCCCCTGCGGCTATGCAAGGATGGAGTCTCCATTAGATGCATGTGAAGACCACTTTTCTGCATGGGTCGATAAAGGAAGTAGTGTATGTGGAGCAACCTCTGTGGTTCAAAGTCCAGGATAGAGACTGTCATGTATGCAGGTTGAAGAAAGCTCTCTATGGGTTGCAGCAAGCACCCAGGGCTTGGTCTGAGAGGATTGATAGCTACTTGATGAAGCTGGGCTTCTCTTGAAGTAATGCTGATTAGAACCTTTACTTCAAGGTCGATCGTGAGAAACCTCTCATATTGGTTCTCTATGTGGACGATCTCTTCTTGACAAGTGTTGACCCTCTCATTCATCGGTGTAAGAGTGAGCTAGCTTCCGAGTTCGAGATTGAAGACCTAGGATTGATGCATTACTTCCTAGGCTTGGAGGTCTGGTAGAGACCTGGCAAGATTTTCCTATCTCAAGGAAAATATATTAGGAAGCTACTAGAGAGATTTGGTATGGTGGACTATAAGTCCGTGTCAACATCGATGGGGCTCAACTTCGAGAAGTTGTGTGGAAATGCTGTTGGGCTAGCATTGGGAAATCCCATCGAGTATCGCCAACTTGTAGGTGCGCTAGTGTTCTTAGTGAACTCTCGTTCGGACGTATGATTTACAGTGAACGTTTTTCACTGGGTTGGTGCTGAGAATCTCTTAAGATATCTTCGAGGCACGATAAACCATGGGCTGAGATACACTGCCGGGAGCGGGATACTCCATGGATATTCTGATGCCGATTGGGCTAGCAGTGTGGTGGATCGCAAGAGCACATGTGGATGCTGCTTTACACTTGGTTTTGCTTCGATGAGCAGGAAGCAGAAGTCGGTAGCTTTGAGCACCGCTGAGGCCGCATACATTGCTATGAGCATGGCCAGTTGTGAAGCGATTTGGTTATGAAAGCTCTTCAGTGAGTTGTTCGGCCATGTGCTAGATACCACAGTTATCTTTTGTGATAACCAGAGTGGGATTCGGTTGTCCGAGAATCTCGTGTTTCACGACTGATCCAAGCAGGTACCACTTTGTCCGGGACATGGTACGTGGTGCCGTAAGGCTCATATAGGAACTATGAGTAGGTCGCGGATATTCTCACTAAGCCCTTGGGGAAGGTCAAGTTCCTTACCTTCTTTGAGAATCTTGGAGTCGTGAAACAGTCCTGTTGAACGATGAGCTGTGAAAGCTCCGGGTCCGGTTGGACGATGAGCTGTGAGAGCTCTAGGACGATGAGCTGTGAAAGCTCCAAGTCTTGTTGGATGATGAGCTCCGAGAGCTCCAGGGGGCGTGGGAATAGCTTCTTGAAGCTATAAGCAACCACAGGACTAGGCTTGCCAAACCTTGTTGGTGTGCTTCCGACCCCACCGTAATGACATTGAGTTGGTTCGCCTCTCTTTGGTCTGTGCCCCGCATGCATCCTACCCATGGAGTCCAAGCCTCATGGGAAGTACCCCTCATCTTGGCCAATGAGGTGGGAAAAGTTAGAGACCATAGCAAGATTGATGGATGCATCGGGGATTGCCGTACTCTCTATGATAGGATGACATGTGTCCAACGACTTGATTCGAGATCAAGTGAAGTGGGGTCTGGGACCTCCAATTGACTTCGGGTCAGTTAAACTAACTTCGGGTTAGTATGAGACTCTTTTGAGTCTTGGAGAGATTTTAACCTCTGAGCTGACTTCGGGTCAGCCGGGTGTGATTTCTTTGTGACTCACCGTTTGAAATAAAGATGCCAGTAAAGCACGTTACGACGAGATGATGCACGATGTTTGGATTGCACAAGTGGACGAAGTTCTCCCTAGTTGAGAGGGAGTGTTAATTGTGGGCAACTAGGTCCAAACTCTGGGTTGTGTTGCTCAGATGATGATCCCGATATTTTTATTGGATTCCTCCTTCGGAGAGGTGTAAGATTGATCTAAAGATCATCTCGATCAGATGAGTAGAACATGTATTTTGAATTTATTCCACTTATGTGCTAGGTCGGCCTGGAATATAATATAGACTTAAATGTCTTAAAGCACGTGTCACACACCCCCACAGATGATTATAAATAGGAAAGTTTTGGAGATCATTTCACACACATTGTGTGGAGGAAATTATCTTCTCTCTTTTTGGTGCATTTGTATTAGGGCTTTCTCATTTAGCTGAATTAGGGCTTCTTGATGTAGCGTTTTAGGGCTGTGTGACACGCTTGGATGAATGACCTATTGGAGACTTTGCTGGTTGAAGCATCCTGCTGATCGCCGTAACACCATCATTCTTCTTCTTTTTTCTATTGTTGGCTTGTCTTCCATCGATCAATTTATTTGTTCTATCTACTTCAGTGTTTTGTGTCCTAATCTGAAATGGCATAGAACATGTTTAGAAATTTACATGGATGCAAATCATAGATCACTTGAGCAAGTGTGCAAATGAGCTTGAGGTCGCCTCTATTTATAACTTTGTGATTGACCGCTTGGGGCTTTTTGACCGGATCAACATGCAGTTAGGCCAACCCATAAAATATTAAATTAATTCATAACTTAACTTCTGCTTAACCGATTGGGGCGATCTATAAGTCGATTTTGATCCTCTCAAAAAGAGGAATCTAATTAAATTATTATATTAATCATCTGGGCTATCTAATATGGAATTTGATCCGAGCTGCAGAAATTAACACTCCCTCTCAACTAGGAAGAATTCCACTTTGCTATCTCTGCTTTGTAGTTCTCTGCATCATGGTGTCATCACTACTCAACACAATCTGCTGATATTTGTTCATTGATCAATATGCCATTCTGATATTCATGCATCATCACGTGTCGTCATTGAACACCTTTGTCATGTAGTCGTCATACTGTGAACCTTTCTCATTGTAGATCATCACTGTACTCTTCATGCTTATTTATGCTTTTCTCTTGATTGTTACTGCGTGTATGCTGAACATTCTCGGATCTAGAAGAAGAATTTCTCACCGGAGGGGGGCTTGGGCTACCACCCTCTATTCATCAATTACGTTGTCATCATGCAATCTCTGCCATCGGGCTATTACCCGAAACTTTTACCAGCGGGCTGCTACCCTGAAATTTGTCATCAGGTTATTACCTGAAAATGTCATCATTGGAAAGCATATCAACAGGGAGTACATATCGACTTGTATCCGCGTTCGGGAGCGCATCTCGACTCGGAATCTCATGGGGGAGCTAAACCTCTACAATGTGAAAATTCTTGAAACTACTTAACATAAATTTCTACTGCAAAAATCTGGTTTACCTCTCCTACTTGTGTTTTTACATTTACAAGTTATTTTTAGAAATATTTAGAAAGCAACGAAGTAAACACACTGCTGATCTACACATACATACAGATCAGGTACTGAAGAAATAAGCACACATGACAAAGGACACAAGATATTTCGGACATTTGTCCCCGAAAAAACCCAATGCGGGAAAACCAGTGCAACAACTCTTAGAGGGTTTTATTATTATGCAGAATTTTGAATACAATCAAGGGCACCAGACATGGTTTCCCCAAATAAAGAAAATCTCGGCAGAAGTAACTCTATCTCTTGGAGACAGAAAATATGGTTGATTTAGCTGAGGATGAAGAACCCCACAGGTGCCTACGTAGTCACTGCATCACCCTTCAGTGTGGCTGCTTCACACCTTTTGGATTTGCTGAAAACGAGCCCTTTTTGGCCCACTAGAACCCCAACATGCCTTTTCCAGCTTTGTGTCAGCCCTCCAGCCCTGCGTGAGCCTTTGCACTGCTCTGGCTAGGCTTGCGTCACCTCTGCTGGGCCTACGCTGCCTTTGCGTCACCCACTCTGGACTGCGTGAGGCTCTGCGCTGCCTCTACGTGAGCCTGGCTGGGTTGTGTCACCCTTGCTGGGTCTCTGCGCTGCTCTGGCTGCCTCTCTACCAATGTATTCTCGGCCTCAGATTTGAAATCCCACTGCCGATTTGCCCCTTACTGCATTGCAAGCTCACTCGAAAATTCTCAGCAAACCGCACCCCAGAATTTCGACTTAGCTCAAGTGTTGCCACTCTATGTGTCTTCTCCAACTGACCCCAAGGCTTCCTTTAATACTTTTCTCGTTGAACATTCAACGATCGTGATTTAATCTCTAATCAAGGGCTAAGATTAGAAAATACTTGATCCTCGTCACTAAGAACATTCTCACCCACATGTTTAAATTTATTCCCTTTTATTATTTAATTTCCCTAAGTTAGACTTAGGGTCTCCATTAAAATAATTAATTATTTGAATAACTTAGGCTCCTGGTGGAATTTCTTCAAACGATATCTAGTTCTTGGAGATCTCATGTGTTCTAGCCCTTCCACAAGGTTTTGGAGCTAGAGCACATCTGATGCTACCTAAAAATCAACATACAACCCCATATCTAGCAAATAGGATACCCATCCACGCAGGGGAGATCATCTCGACCTTGGTGTCACATTGGGGAGCTCACTCTCAACCTGGAATCTTATAGGTTTATTTCGCATCGGGGAGCTCACTCTCAACCCTGAATCTTATAGGGTTATTTCACATCGGCTAGCTCACTCTCAATCTAGAATCACATAGGGTCATCCCAACCCATCCTATTGCCTACTGATCTTCCCATCGATGACCCTGAATAGTCATGTGGTAGAACACCTACATCATTATCCACTTGGGTTGTACACCCCAAGTACAGTCTCAACGCATTGGCCAAATGAGGAGCGGTTACCGACAAGTCGGCCCAGCTTGTGGGTATGATGCCAACTGGGGTATACTCTACAACGACCCAACATTGGAGGAGATACTCGACTTGTCAAAATGAACAAGGATCACACACATACCCAAGAGTGACAGATAGGGAATACGCCCTATTGTCCAAAGTTATCTCAACCCCAAGAGTCCTTCACCTCAATTCCTCACCCCGAGAGCTCAAGCGGGGTAGGAAGAGCGCTCAGTGTTTGTAATATTCCCAAATGGGGAAAGCAGTAATACAAGACATAAAAGTGGAAAGTAGCAGTGAAGATCAATGCCTAAACGTGGAAGACCAATATGGAGCCATTTTATTAGTCATATCAACAGCAAAATAGTGTAATACAATGAGGCACAAAACATTCAACATGAACCAACAAGCCTCCAATAGATAAACCCTCTCAAAAGTGAGGTGCCGCTACTAGACAAAATGTCGGAGAGCTGCTACAACGCAGTCATAAAGAGCACAACTACCGCATATGAACATACAATGATACAAAATGGCTGATATATGCCTCAAGAGATAATATACATGAAGATCAAGGCTCTATTTCAACCTCCCAATAGAACCCAAGAGGGTTTCCGAATAATACACCAAAATACAAGAGGTGAACCAAAACTCTAGGGCTGAAGATTCACTGCAAATAAATAGCTAGAAAGATGTGGTTGATCTGATGTAGCATAGAATGAAGCCTCCTCCCAATAGACTCTCCAGGTGAAAGGCTGATCCCTTCACTGGAAAACCATCTCTCCAAATGGTGTACTGAAACCACCCCTGCTACTCCTCCCTAAAATAACGTAGTCCAAGACTGAAACTGTGCTGTAGGGGCTAATAATAATGTGGCCTGGTGCCAAATGCTGCAATAAGGCTCAAGGGCCTTCTTTACTAGCCTCCCAATGGAAGGAAACCTTCCTCCACTGAAATCTAGCTCAGAAATCACCCAAATCAACTCTCCACTGCTGCACCCTGCAACACAACACAACTCTCTACAGAAAATGCGCCGTAGATGAAAGATGGAGCTTGGCCTGATGCCGAAATGTGGAAATATAGTGCAAATACTTCTCCTGAGTGGGCACTCGAAGTCCCCTGAGGATGAAGGTGGGATGCTCGCTCGGGAACACCCTTGTGCTAAACAACACTGCAGTCTTAGCTAAACAGATGAAGAGAGCAACTAGTCATACAGACCATATCAAAATAATAATCAACAACCTCCTCACAATGGTTGCCATCCCCTTCCTTATATGCTTGGTGAGCTTCCTCACCTTGGACCCCACTCATTAAAGCCACTGCTTCCATGCATGGAGTCTTCCTCCAAAACTGCGCTGTCCCTCAATGAATGCCACTCCTTCCATACTAGCGCTATTGATTTGGTCAAGGTTGACCCAGTCTACATGCTCCAACCACTTTTCACACACCAGGGTGCTTTATAAAGCCACTAAAATGATCTCCATTCACATTAGCAGTGATTTTATTCCTACTAAGGAGATTTATGGGTCTCCATACCCTCTTATTCATCAAACTAAGAAGCAAAAGAAAAATTTAATATTCCAACTAGCTTATAGCTAATTGGGAATATTATAGTCCTCCCCTCCCAAATGTTGCTTGTCCTCAAGCAACTGTAAAGGTGAGTGCCACAACTCTTCTCCTCCTTCCTTGGTGACACCTCCATGTGATAAGCTCCCCTCATGAACCAAGTGTCTCCCAATCAATCTTTCCATAAAATGCTCCTCCCAAGTACTCATGAGATGCCAATGACTCACCTCATAAGGAAGCAAAGGATCCAATGTAGCAATCATGGTTTGCCCAATGTTCTCCCTGAAACATGAAGCATAAGAAACATGAAGAATCTCACTCCCAATGGGCATCTTCAATCCTTGCATCCTTTCCTCCAATCATTCCCACAATAAGAATAAGGACATCACCAATGTATGGGATCGAAACCAAGGATACATAAGCTGTCATATGTAATACTGAAGGAGGATCATAGTCCCGCATGTGGAACCAGCGCAGTATGTCTCCTGAATGCCTCAAATAATGATATAATAAGTGGTTTCCCCACCACTTACTTAGTGCCATATTCTTCTCACAAGCTTTGAGAAGGTAAGTAATGTTTGGTGCCAATGGAGTACACCCTGAATGATATATCATCTCCCTATATCCTCCTAGGGAGTGGCCATGCTCAACGATGTTTATGGCCCCAAGTTGACCATGAAGTTTATAAGAAAGAATGCTCCCATTTGGAGCAATGGCCTGCACATGTATGGTAAAGGAATGGAAATATTCATCGAGTAAATCATTATGCATAAAAACATGATCCTTACCATAAACTTTGTTCACACTAAGGGAGTGGCTCGTAAATAGGTCCCCTCTCATTCCCAAAGAGGAAAGAGGTGGCTGTGATAACTCCATCAAAGAGTTATGTCTCTCCTCCATCTCCACATGATCCATGCATCTCCTAAAATGCTGATATATCTCCTCTTCAAAGCCTTCCCAAGTAAATCCCTCCATGATGGTATGGTATGCTCTCATGGAATAAGTGTGGCTGAAGAGAAAATCTTCATGTGTTGCTTGTAGTAACTTCTCCTTGAGATTGGATGCTCTAGATAAGAAGATCCTACTTTGATAGTAGATGACCCCATCTCTTACTGAATATCCCTCCTCTAGTAGCTGGTCATCAAGTATCATGCATGTAAAAATACCCTTGGAATAATCCACCAACAACTGGGATTTCCAATAAGGATCTATCCTCCATAGTGACAACGCTGATGATCTATCATATAAATCATCTGTCATGTGGCTGCCCCCTTCTTTGACATTTCCCATGCAAAAGTCACATACCGGGATGCTGCTATCCTCCCTCTGCTGCTCCTCCTGTAGCTGCTCATGCTCAAGTAAAGGTTGAAGCTTTTGGAGGTTATTCGTCCATGGGAAGCTATCACCTATCCAAAACTTCCTGAGTTTGGCCAAAGTATGCATGAGTGGCCACCATCCTCTACCATGTGTGGAAGATTTCTCCCCAAGTGAGAATATCTTCTGAGCCTCCAAAGTCAAGGAGTAGTCTCCTTGCACCATGATAATGCCATCCTCCATCCCTGTAGCATCCTCTCTCAGCGCAAGATGTGAGGTGAGAGTGGGTAATGATGATGTTGCGAGAATGCCCCCCTCCTCCTTGAGTCTACCCAAGACTCTCTGCACTGTACCATGACATCCCAATGTCCCCATTCCTCTGAATCTATGAGTGGTGCAACATGTTGTGAGACATTTCTTACCAAATCCTGATTAGGTGGCCTCCCAGGTGGTTTGCCACTAAACAGTAATGTCTCATGGGCCAAAGTCATCTGCATACATGATGGGACTGTTAGGTCCTTGCTTCCACTAAGCAAATCCAACTCTGTTTTCTGTGTGGAAGTTGTTTGTGAGGGATATGTGTGCATGCCCCTAATCATCTGATTTTTGCCACTCTTTCTGTCCACCCACTCCATCTGCAAAGTCTCCCAATCTGTGGTGACCTTCCCCAAAGTAATCAACTGCTGCACACCCAATATGACATTGGTGTTAGGTATGTCAACCACAAAGAAGTGATCAGTCAATGTATATGTCCCCATGGTGACAAAGAAAGATGGAACATAATGCATGCATTGCATAGTTCTAGCTCTTGGCACCAAAACTGAAATTCCCTCAAAATCATCAGTGGGTATTGCCCTCCTCTGCGCTAGTTGGGCATCAATAAAGTTGTGGGTAGCCCCATTGTTAATCAAAACTAAAACCCTCTGATCTTGAATGGAACCTCGAACCCTCAAGGTCAAGTACTTGGGTACTCCTCTCAATGATGCAAGGGCCCCTCCAATTGGAGCAAATGCTCCATTCCCACCTCCTGGTGGTGGTGGATCCTCTCCTGCTATCCCAGCGCCGTGAGCTCCTTCTGGTTCTTCTTCTTCTTCCTCCTCATCATCTGAAAAGACCTCTATATAGTGTGCCTTCCCTGCTGCACATCTATGTCCGGGTGCCCATGATTCTTGGCATGTGAAACAAAGCTTCCTTCTCCTCAAGTCTCTTCGGACATCATCACTAAGAGGTACTTTGTTTTGGATCTCATTTGAAAGAGGAGCTTTCTCATCTTTTCCCTTTGATGGAAAAGTGGGCTTTTGCTGAAATGTTGCCTTTTCTTTTGGCAAGGCATCTTGTAGATCTCTAGCCCTTTCAATGACATCTTGAAGGGTAGTGGGTTTGGTAGAATTAACCAACCCATGTAGAGGTTTTGCTAGCCCATCAATAAACATATAGACCATCCTTGCTGTAGATAAATCAGGAACTATAACAGAAAGTTTTATAAATTCAGAAATATAAGTTTCTGGATTACCTGATTGTTTGAGCTTAGCTAGCCCCATGAAAGGTGCCTCCGGGTCTCTTCGATGAAACCTCTCCACCAACCTCCTTGTGAACTCTGAATATGCAATCACATTGGCATGACCCAATGTAGAAATTCCACGAAACCACCAATCATGTGTTCACCCTCAAGGTTTAGCGCTGCTATTTTGATGGCCTCCATCTCCGATACTTGGTTCAGTTGGATGTAGATGTCTAGCTTCTCTACCCATGATCTGGCCGTGCATTTTGATGACCCATCAAAATTGGGTAAGAAAAATCTGCTGATAGTCCGGTGTAGATCATGATTCTGTATGAATCCTCCACCTCTATTGTGATGCCGGGGTCTCCTATTGTCCTTGATTTTACAGAACTCTTGAAAGCTCAAATGGTTCTTGAATCTTTGAGATTGAGACTCATACTCAAGAAAATAGTCTTCAAGAGTTTCTTGTTCTTGAAACCCTCCATTTTCCATTGCTAAAAATGTAGGCATTGTAGAGCTTTGGGAAATCTGCTGCTTCACCGGTTGATCATTCCAGTGATGAGAAATGTCGGAGCCTTCTCCATGTAGAAACCCTTTAGGGGATTCTTTGTGTCTATCCATCCTCATCTCCTTTATTTCTCTTGCAATTTCTTGCATAGTTCGAAGAAGAAGCTTAGGAGTTTTGCCCTTGCCTTCTTTATTATCTGTATATTCATACCTTTAGTTTCTTCTGAGATACCTCTTCTCTCTATTTGTGAGAGGATCTCCTTCTTCTGATGACATATTGGCTTAAGATGCATAGGCTGAGCTAAGATTATGCTCTGATACCACTGTAATATTCCCAAATGGGGAAAGCAGTAATACAAGACATAAAAGTGGAAAGTAGTAGTGAAGATCAATGCCTAAACATGGAAGACCAATATGGAGCCATTTTATTAGTCATATTCGCAGCAAAATAGTGCAATACAACGAGGCACAAAACATTCAACATGAACCAACAATCCTCCAATAGATAAACCCTCTCAAAAGTGAGGTGCTGCTATTAGACAAAATGCCGGAGCGCTGCTACAACACAGTCATAAAGAGCACAACTACAGCATATGAACATACAATGATACAAAATGGCTGATATATGCCTCAAGAGATAATATACATGAAGATCAAGGCTCTATGTCAACCTCCCAATAGAACCCAAGAGGGTTTTCGGAAAATACACCAAAATACAAGAGGTGAACCAAAGCCCTAGGGCTGAAGATTCACTGCAAATAAACAGCTCGAAAGATGTAGCTAATCTGATGTAGCATAGAATGAAGCCTCCTCCTAATAGACTCTCCAGGTGAAAGGCTAATCCCTTCACTGGAAAACCATCTCTCCAAATGGTGTATTGAAACCACCCATGCAACTTCTCCCTAAAATAACATAGTCCAAGACTGAAACTGCATTGTAGGGGCTAGTAATAATGGGGCCTGGTGCCAAATGTTGCAATAAGGCACAAGGGCCTTCTTTACTAGCCTCCCAGTGGAAGGAAACCTTCCTCCATTGAAATCTAGCTCATAAATCACCCAAATCAACTCTCCATTGCTGCACCGTGCAACACAACACAACCCTCTGCAGAAACTGCGCTGTAGAAGAAAGATGGAGCTTGGCCTGATGCCAAAATGTGGAAATATAGTGCAAGTACTTCTCCTGAGTGGGTACTCGAAGTCCCCCAAGGATGAAGGTGGGATTCCCGCTTGGGAACACCCTTGTGCTAAACAACACTGCAATTTTAGCTAAACAGCTGAAGAGAGCTACTAGTCATACAAACCATATCAAAATAATAATCAACAACCTCCTCACAATGGCTGGCATCCCCTTTCTTATATGCTTGGTGAGCTTCCTCACCTTGGGCCCCAGTCATTAAAGCCACTACTTCCATGCATGGAGTCTCCCTCCAAAACTACGCTGTCCCTCAATGAATGCCACTCCTTCCATACCAACGCTGTTGATTTGGTCAAGGTTGACCCAGTGTATATGCTCCAACCCCTTTTCACACACCAGGGTGCTTTATCAAGCCACTAAAATGATCTCCATCCACATTAGTAGTGATTTTATTCCTACTAAAGAGATTTATGGGTCTCCATACCCTCTTATTCATCAAACTAAGAAGCAAAAACAAAATTTAATATTCTAACTAGCTTATAGCTAATTGGGAATATTACAGTTCTCCCCTCCCAAATGTTGCTTGTCCTCAAGCAACTGTAAAGGTGAGTGTTGCAACTCTTCTCCTCCTTCCTTGGTGACACCTCCATGTGATAAGCTCCCCTCATGAACCAAGTGTCTCCCAATCAATCTCTCCATGAAATGCTCCTCCCAAGTACTCATGAGATGCCAATGACTCACCTCATAAGGAAGCAAAGGATCCAATGTAGCAATCATGGTTTGCCCAATGTTCTCCCTGAAACATGAAGCATAAGAAACATGGAGAATCTCACTCCCAATGGGCATATTCAATCCTTGCATCCTTCCTCCAATCATTCCCACAATAAGAATAAGGACATCATCAATGTATGGGATCAAAACCAAGGATACAGAAGCTGTCATATGTAATACTGAAGGAGGGTCATAGTCCCGCATGTGGAACCAGCGCAGTATGTCTCCTGACTGCTTCATCTAATGATATAATAAGTTGTTTCCCCACCGCTTACTTGCTGCCATATTCTTCTCACAAGCTTTGAGAAGGTAAGTAATGTTTGGTGCCAATGGAGTACACCCTGAATGATATATCATCTCCTTATATCCTCCTAGGGAGTGGCCATGCTTAACAATGTTTATGGCCCCAAGTTGACCATGAAGTTTATAAGGAAGAATGCTCCCATTTGGAGCAATGGCCTGCACATGTATGGTAAAGGAATGGAAATATTCATCAAGTAAATCATTATGCACAAAAACATGATCCTTACCATAAACTTTGTTCACACTAAGGGAGTGGCTTATAGATAGGTCCCCTCGCATTCCCAAAGAAGAAAGAGGTGGTTGTGACAACTCCATCAAGGAGTTATGTCTCTCCTCCATCTCCACATGATCCATGCATCTCCTAAAATGCTGATATATCTCCTCTTCAAAGCCTTCCCAAGTAAATTCCTCCATGATGGTATGGTATGCTCTCATGGAATAAGTGTGGCTAAAGAGAAAATCTTCATGTGTTGCTTGTAGTAACTTCTCCTTGAGCTTGGATGCTCTAGATAAGAAGATCCTACTATGATAGTAGATGACCCCATCTCTTACTGAATATCCCTCCTCTAGTAGCTAGTCATCAAGTATCATGCATGTAAAAAGATCCTTGGAATAATCCAACAACAACTTGGATTTCCAATAAGGATCTGTCCTCCATGGTGACAATGCTGATGATCTATCATATAAAGCATCTGTCATGTGGCTGCCCCCTTCTTTGACATCTCCCATGCCAAAGTCACATATTGCGATGCTACTATCCTCTCTCTGCTGCTCCTCCTGTAGCTGCTCATGCTTAAGTAAAGGTTGAAGCTTTTGGAGGTTATTCTTCCACGGGAAGCTATCACCTATCCAAAACTTTTTGAGTTTGGCCAAAGTATGCATGAGTGGCCACCATCCTCTACCATGTGTGGAAGATTTCTCCCCAGGTGAGAATATCTTCTGAGCCTCCAAAGTCAAGGAGTAGTCTCCTTGCACCATGATAGTGCCATCCTCCATCCCTGTAGCATCCTCACTCAGCGCAAGCTATGAGGTGAGAGTGGGTAATGAAGATGTTGGGAGAATGTCCCCCTCCTCCTTGAGTCTACCCAAGACTCTCTGCGTTGTACCATGACCTCCCAATGTCCCCATTCCTCTTGGATCTATGAGTGGTGCAACATGTTGTGAGACATTTCTCACCAACTCCTGATCAGGTGGCCTCCCAGGTGGTTTTCTACTAAACAGTAATTTCTCATGGGCCAAAGTCATCTGCATACATGATGGGACTGTTAGGTCCTTGCTTCCACTGCGCAAATCCAACTCTGTTTTATGTGTGGAAGTTGTTTGTGAGGGATATGTTTGCATGCCCCTAATCATCTGATTTTTGCCACTCTTTCTGTCCACCCACTCCATCTGCAAAGTCTCCCAATCTGTGGTGACCTTCCCCAAAGTAATCCACCACTGCACACCCAATATCACATTGGTGTTAGGTGTGTCAACCACAAAGAAGTGATCTGTCAATGTATATGTCCCCATGGTGACAGATAAAGATGGAACATAATGCATGCATTGCACAGTTTAGCTCCCGGGACCAAAACTGAAAATCCCTCAAAATCATCGGTGGATGTTGCTCTTCTTTGCACTAGTTGGTCATCAATAAAGTTGTGGGTAGCCCCATTGTCAATCAAGACTGAAACCCTTTGATCTTGAATGGAACCTCGAACCCTCAAGGTCGAGTACTTGGGTACTCCTCTCAATGATGCAAGGGCCCCTCCAATTGGAGCAAATGCTCCATTCCCACCTCCCAGTGGTGGTGAATCCTCTCATGCTATCCCAGCGCTGTGACTTCCTTCTGGTTCTTCTTCTTCTTCTTCCTCCTCATCATCTGAAAATACCTCTATATAGTGTGCCTTTCCTACTGCACATCTATGTCCAGGTGCCCTTGATCCTTGGCATGTGAAGCAAAGCTTCCTTCTCCTCAAGTCTCTTCGGACATCATCACTAAGAGGTACTTTGTTTTGGCTCTCCTTTGAAAGAGGAGCATTCTCATCTTTTCCCTTTGATGGAAAAGTGGGCTTTTGCTGAAATGTTGCCTTTGCTTTTGGCAAGGCATCTTGTAGATCTCTAGCCCTTTCAATGGCATCTTGAAGGGTAGTGGGTTTGGTAGATTTAACCAACCCATGTAGAGGTTCTCCTAGCCTATCAATAAACATATAGACCCTCCTTGCTGCAAATAAATCAGGAACCATAACAGAAAGATTTAGAAATTCAGAAATATAAGTTTCTGGATTACCTGATTGTTTGAGCTTAGCTAGCCCGATGAAAGATGCCTCTGGGTCTCTTCGATCAAACCTCTCCACCAACCTCCTTGTGAACTTTGAATATGCAGTCACATTGGCATGACCCAATGTAGAGACTCCTCGAAACCACCAATCATGTGCTTCACCCTTAAGGTGCAGCGCTGCTATTTTGATGGCCTCCATCTACGGTCCTCGGTTTAGCTGGAAGTAGATGTTTAGCTTCTCTACCCATGATTTGGTAGTGAATTTTGATGATCCATCAAAATTGGGTAAGAAAAATCTGCCCATAGTCCGGTGTAAATCATGATTCTGTATGAATCCTCCATCTCTATTGTGATGCTGGGGTCTCCTATTGTCCTTGATTTGACAGAACTCTTGAAAGCTCAAATGGTCCTTGAATCTCTGAGATTGATACTCATACTCAAGAAAATAGTCTTCAAGAGTTTCTTGTATTTGAAACCCTCCATTTCTCACTGCTAAAAATGTAGGCATTTTAGAGCGTTGGGAAATCTGCTGCTTCACTGGTTGATCATTCCAGTGATGAGAAATGCCAGAGCCTTCCCCATGTAGAAATCATTTAGGGGATTCTTTGTGTCTATCCATCCTCATCTCCTTTATTTCTCTTGCAATGTCTTGCATAGTTCGAAGAAGAAGCTTAGGAAACTCCTCCTCATCTTCTCCTGATAAGGGAGTTTTGCCCTTGTCTTCTTTATCATATGTATAATCATACCTCTGGTTTCTTCTAAGATACCTCTTCTTTCTATCTGTGAGAGGATCTCCTTCTGATGACATATTGGCTTAAGATGCACAGGTTGAGCCAAGATTATGCTCTGATACCACTGTAATATTCCCAAATGGAGAAAGCAGTGATACAAGACATAAAAGTTCAAAGTAGCAATGAAGATCAATGCTTAAACATGGAAGACCAATATGGAGCCATTTTATTAGTCATATCAGCAGCAAAATAGTGCAATACAATGAGGCACAAAACATTCAACATGAACCAACAAGCCTCCAATAGATAAACCCTCTCAAAAGTGAGGTGCTGCTACTAGACAAAATGCCGGAGAGTTGCTACAACACAGTCATAAAGAGCACAACTACAACATATGAACATACAATGATACAAAATGGTTGATATATGCCTCAAGAGATAATATACATGAAGATCAAGGCTCTATGTCAACCTCCCAATAGAACCCAAGAGGGTTTTCGGAAAATACACCAAAATACAAGAGGTGAACCAAAGCCCTAGGGTTGAAGATTCACTGCAAATAAACAACTGGAAAGATGTGGCTGATCTGATGTAGCATAGAATGAAGCCTCCTCCCAATAGACTCTCCAGGTGAAAGGCTGATCCCTTCACTGGAAAACCATCTCTCCAAATGGTGTACTGAAACCACCCCTGCAACTCCTCCCTAAAATAACGCAGTCCAAGACTGAAACTGCTTTGTAGGGGCTAATAATAATGTGGCTTAGTGCCAAATGCTGCAATAAGGCTCAAGGGCCTTCTTTACTAGCCTCCCAATGGAAGGAAACCTTCCTCCACTGAAATCTAGCTCGGAAATCACCCAAATCAACTCTCCACTGTTGCACCCTGCAACACAGCACAACCCTCTGCAAAAACTGCATTGTGGAAGAAAGATGGAGCTTGGCCTGATGCCGGAATGTGGAAATATAGTGCAAATATTTCTCCCGAGTGGGCACTCGAAGTCCCCCGAGGATGAAGGTGGGATTCCCGCTCGGGAACATCCTTGTGCTAAACAACACTGCAGTCTTAGCTAAACAGTTGAAGAGAGCAACTAGTCATACAGACCATATCAAAATAATAATCATCAACTTCCTCACAATGGTTGGCATCCCCTTCCTTATATGCATGGTGAGCTTCCTCACATTGGGCCCCACTCATTAAAGCCACTACTTCCATGCATGGAGTCTCCCTCCAAAACTGCGTTGTCCCTCAATGAATGCCAATCCTTCCATACCAATGCTGTTGATTTGGTCAAGGTTGACCCAGTCTACATGCTCTAGCCCCTTTTCACACACCAGGGTGCTTTATCAAGCCACTAAAATGATCTCCATTCACATTAGCAGTGATTTTATTCCTACTAAGGAGATTTATGGGTCTCCATACCCTCTTATTCATCAAACTAAGAAGCAAAAACAAAATTTAATATTCCAACTAGCTTATAGCTAATTTGGAATATTATAGTGTTCTCGATCAACGCTACTCTCATCTGGTATCTACCGATTCATGTTCCTACAGGACATCAAAGCAAACATTATGTTTGAACATACATAATCGTATAAATCACAACAAGATACCAATCATAGCAAGATACCATATCCATCCTCCCTTTCATGGAGGTGTCAAACATGCATGGATACTATAATCAACCTCCCTCTCACGGAGGTATCAATCACAAGCCTCAACTGGGCTCGAACAATTGCACTGTCTCAATAAATGGAGAGATCATGATCCCAACTATACACATTTGGGATTCTCTGTCATCATAGTGTATCCATGTCTAATCAGGATCATACTTGATCAACTCTCTAAAGGAGCTTCTACATCATGCCTCACGAGTCACAGCTAGCCATGCTAGCGGCATTGTATCCAACCTTGGTCGTGAAATGGACTTCTCGTCCAAGATATCATGGTATATATCATACCAGGGCAGTATCCAAATGTGCTCATCAATACTACTCAAAAACATCATGAGTTCATCCATGCAGCTACAAATCGTGGGAGAAATATCTCAACCAAATAAAAGATGTTTGGTGGCAATCTTGAATGAAGCAACTCAATCATGAATTCAATCATGTCCTATACACATCATATACAGATGGATGTTCAAAATGGAACATTAATGCTTCAATCAACTAACAGATGCCATATCACATTCAATCAACATTTGAACTTTAAATCAGAGTGTCCAAGGATTTGTATTACACAAAGACATTTCACTAGTCTTGTACTGTGAAATTTCTTTCCCAAATTCCAAAATCAATTCAGCATGTCATGGCACATCATCATGATATTAAAAAACATGTCCCTCTTACTTAGATTTTCAGAGGCTTATCACTTATCAAGGATGCATAATCAAAGCCATAATCAACATCAAGTTCATACCTTGGAACTCATTATCCCGACTTCACCAGATATCAGTCAAATATAGACAAATCAAAATCAAGGAGTTTGCATCGCGCAACACTCTCTATAAACATAAAGCCTTACCAAGCCAACATAACCAACCATACACAAATCAATGTTTTGTTAACACAATCAACTCATCCAACCTTAGAAGTTAGTCAAACTATTATCAAAGTCACAATTCTTTCAACCAGAGTCAGGTAGCACTCATATCAAATCTTGACTACATATACCGTCAAGTCAATAGGTCAATCATACCATTACATGTTTGTCATTTAACATGTTCTTACAGGCCATTTCCGTCACTAGATGTAAGTGCATACACATCACGGTTAAATCATGCATGTTCATACTATGTCACAACAGCCATTGTGCTAGGAACAAAGAGGCCAATACATAACCATACGTTTGTATACTCACATACGACACTGAAGGTCACTAGATCAAATCATGTCAAATCCAAATGTGCAATCACGGTAAGATCTAGATATGTCTCAATCATGTCAAAAGTACCAAACATAGTTTATTAATATCGATCAGCCAAAACATGATGCACAATCCTTAAACACAACGAAATATCCATATGAATATCTCGATTACCAACTCACACAAGTTCAGTTCAAACGTATGAACTTTTCCAACTAACAGATCTTATTGGCATTTGCAATACATCTACAGAATTGACATTTTCCAAGTGACCATTTGATTTCATGCTCAATTCCAGCAATACCAGAAATCAGTTCACAACGACAAGACAAATCAAAGGTCCATGGATTCGGAGTATAGACCGAATTCATTATATAGAAATTCAATTATGTTTCTACTAGGCATGGTCACATCTATGAGCCTTCCTTGGTGTGAATGAGGCTCAACCCTCTGTTGTGGATTAATAATGTCAGATACTTAAATCATATTTCAAATATCAATCATGAGTAAGAATCAATTCTCCCTCTGAATGAGAATCCACTCAATTCGAGTCATCAACCTGTCTCTACAGGGGTCATGCATCAATAGATTTGTTAGATCATAAACACATATCTATCATGATCATCAATAACATGTCATTAATCTTTCATCAAAGGCTTGGACTTGAAAGATCAGGACAACAGGCTGATGTGACAACACAATCTTATGATCCTAATAACAATACATCAAGTTAAATCTTTTTAATTTCACCTCATGCTATAAACACGGATAGTCATCAATCTGTAACATCAATCTCATAAATATGCCTTTATAATCACGGTTGCCAATACCATGCATATCATAATCAATAGGATCAAGTTTGCTTTGATTTACTTGTGAAATTTTATTATAGCTGCAGGGAAATGTTTTTAGGCCTATTTCATCTAGGCTGCACATTCAAAGGGCTTGTTTTCTCTTACATAATTTATAATCTAACCCTTATCGTTTTGCAGAGGTTCCTCATCAATCTAAAGAGGTTTTTCCATATATTTTGGCACACAGTTCGTTGATCTAACCCTTTCTATTGACACGACCGAGGAAAACGTCATTGGGAGGCCTAATCCTTTCTAGCCATGAACATTAAGCCTATCTCATTTACCTGGTCCGAAAAGCGTCTAGGTCCTAAAGTATTCGGTCAATTGCATAAATTGCTACAGCTTCAAAGCCTTGAAACCATAACTAAAAATTCCCTTAACATTTTAACTAAAATCAACTCAAATATAATCGATTTTTGGGAAGCTGTCTGTGAGGTTTTAGCTTGTTTCTCTCTTGACCATAACCAAATTTGGTCACTGATATAAAGGTATTTTTTCAAAGACTAATCTTGTGGTCTTGTGGGAGAAAATTTCATAAAGATTCAAGCTTTTCTTATTGCAAAGAGTCATCGCTTTTTTTGAACTCTTGGATTGAAGAATTTGGATATCTCTTTTTCCCTAGGCCGAGAGTAAGGAGTGCTCTCTTTACTTCTTCAAGAGGTTCTTGTTGATCATTGATGGTCATAATGATTTGAAAAGGATCCTTTTGTTTGTGAAGAGGACTATCCTTTGTAATAACTTTTCAAAGGTTTCAATAGCCCTTTCTCGTTGTTAAAAGGTCTTTCTTGTAACTTTCATTAATAAAAACAATCTTTCTTTTTGAGGGAGCTTAGAATCTCATTCCAAGGCATCCTTTTCTCCTTATTTAAAAGGGAGAAATCACCAACTTAGTAACTCTTGCTAACTTAGATCTAGACATTAACCCTTGCATTGCATCTATAGCTTGGATTTCCTAAATTGTTGCTTGATCGAATTGCAATGAAATATTTATTGTCTTGTTTCTTTTTGTATGTATGATCTAAGTAGTTTCTCTAATCACTATTAGCAATCTCATCTGCCATCCTAAAATTTTGTTTACATCATATGATTTTCGCTTAATTCATTGTCTAATTTAAGTGGGGGTCTCTCTAAATAAACATATCTAAAGGCATTTTGAGCTATTGTTAACTCATCTATTCCTAATTGTCATTCTTCTTATTGTTTCATTCAGTAACTATTCTTGCTTCACTAATCACTATCATAAGTTAATGATCTTGTGTTCAAAACATATATCTATATCTTGGTTATAAGCATATTAGCATCTATCTATTTTGGAAGCGTATTGAAATATCTCTTTGAAACATTGCATCTTGCATTTTAGAAATCAGATTTGCATCCTTAAAACCTGCCTCCAAGCATAAGCTTGGTTGTATAGAAAGATAGGTACACCTCCAATATTCAATTTGAGAAGTTTGACCCTTACTCAATGGTTAAAACAGGCGACCTTGTAGTTCTCTTGTGGGAAATCCCTTGTAGGAACAGAGGCACTTGGGTCATTAGAAGCAAAAGGAGGTATCATTAATAAGGCCTTAGCCTTCTTCCTTGGACCTTCTTTCTACAACTTTGTTTAAGACTTGCTTCAAAACAATTGAGGATAAGGCCTTCATCTAGACTAGGCATTTTTAATTAAAATTAACCAAGACTCTTGCATCACACCTAGTTTAATATTGCATTTCATTCATCACTCATTTGGTTATTGTACCTAGAATTGTGGGCTAATTATTTTACTTGCAAGATTTACTTATACATTCTTGAACTTATCAATCTCATGCTTGTTGTATTTTGAATTTCCATATCATTGTTGAGCATCTCTTTTACTTGAAGTTAAAGCTTATATTTTCTTGCAAGTTATATTTGAAAATTTATTGCTTATATTCCGGTTGTTTTTAATCTCCTGATTTCTCATACTAACACTTGTCTTGCAGCACCATCTTCCTTGTAACTTGGAATATCATCTTGTGCAAGTATTTACATTTGAGCATTGTTATTAAGGCACTGGTCTATATCTGCTAGTCTTATCATTGCTATATTGATCTAATTAAGAAGCTATCTTATTGACATATACATTGCTCATTAACAATTTCACTTGCTAAATCAATCTAAAATCCAAGTTTCCTAGAGAGGTAGTGGCCTTGCCCTTAGTCTCCTAGAACTTCTTGTTCCAATAAGTTTCCTTTTCATAATCATCTTTAGGGACTAACCCCTTTAGCTTACCTAGGAGAGAGCTTTAACAGAGTGAGTAGGGAATAGGTGACAACCCCTGCTCTGAGTGTTGCGCCTCTAAGATTACACCTGGTGGGATTGGGATTTTTCCCACATTGAGGTGTACATTTTAGGCAACAACAGGTATGAAGGTGGACATGTTGGTCCTTCTCTCCTATGGTGGAGAGGGAGCCTATATGTTAATTACCTAGCCAATCTGTGACTTTTTAGTGTAATCCTATTGTTCTCTAGCATATTATAAGATTTGTGCTTTTCAAAAGCAAAAAAGTATGTTTTCAAATTTCTTTTACTGGTCTCTGGGTTTCCCTTTGATGATTTCTTTCAATTTGTAACTTAACTTTTTAAACACTTTACATGCACTTTTATCTATGGTTTCTTTTAGCTAGCTTGTTCCTCATAACGTAGAAGCTTTGTATGTTGCTTGTGAACTATTTTACAATGTCATTGAATAGTATTTGAACATTTTTTAGGCCGGTTGCCAGCTTGGTAGAGTTTGTCTGATTGGTGCACATTCATCTTTGCTTGCCATTGGCATAATTTTCATATTAGACTTAGATGGTAGGATCCCTTGACATTTTTTTTAATGTTAATTGCTGATATTTATTTGTACGTTTTTGTAGGTTCATAATGGCAAGCTAATAGTCAATGGAGTTGTGCAGAATGAAGATTTTATCCTGGGACCACCTTCGTATGATATGAGCCCCGTGGTATCTCCTCATCACGGTTCACTTCCACTTTGTTACATTAGAGAAAAAGAAACTAAAGGTTAAAAATAATCAGGACAATTCTGGCAACTACCTTTTTAAATCCCAAAAAGAAAAGAAAATATTAGTTATGAGAGGATAATGGTGAGTTTCTCAAATGCTGCATTTGTAATGAATGGCTCATGGCATACCTCTACTCCACCATCATGTAAGAACTGTTATAATTCAAATTGATACCAAGCCACTGGCAATATTGTTTATTACCTTATATTCAAAAGCACCTGGTCATTAGAATTGCAATTGCCTATCTGAAATAAAAAGTTGGAACTGATTCCTTTGCATGAATGGACGATCTATAGTTACAATCTTGAAAACGTTTACTGCCAATACTAAATTGTATGTAATGAGTTTGGCCAAAGCTGGTTTCGTTACCAGGAATCAATATATTTTCAATATTGATTAGAATTGAAATATCGTAAGGGTTTTCATCCTCATTTTTTCCTTTCAAACTTGGATATCATTTTAGATGCATGTCGATTGCTTCAGGATCGATTAGTAATGCCATATTATAGGGGTTCTTTCCCTCATTTTTTCCTTTCAAACTTGGATTTCATTTTAGATGTGTTTTAAATGCAATTCGTGGAAGCATTTCATTCCATTCCCCTCTATATGACAGAATTTCTTCATCGTGATGCTTTCTGATTTTCCAGTATAGTATAACATTCTGTTATGTTCTATCTTTACAGTGGCTCTTTACCGATTAAAGAAATTTGCAAACAGATCTGAGCATGCGAGATAACTCAAAGATTCATTGTTTAAAAAAGTTACCAAGCAAAAGAATACCTGGAATACTTCCAAACTCTCCTTTGGAGAGTGTCAGAAAAACTGTTTTTAGTTTATTAGTGTTGTGTGACCACAACTATTTATAGCTAACCATGGTTACATAGCTAACTAGGGTCAACATACTTACTAAAGTAAATACATATTTGATAATAATAATAGTAATAATAATATAATTTTTAAGGTTGCAGCTAAGCCAGACCCCAAATTGGTGTATGAGACCACTTTGTTTGTGGGACAATGGACCCACCATTGCGCAACAATTTAACTGCTAGAGTCTATGGAGGGTTACATACTCCACCCACTTCTGGATTTGAACCTGTCCGTTAGAAGAAACACATGTTCTTAACAATTAGGCCCTGTTACCTATCCGATTAGCAGGGTTGCTAAGGTCCGTGCAACCTGCTGGGATTGGAACACACAGGGTAGGGGCCCACTGTCCCCTCGACCCAAACCCCCACTCTTTAGGCCCAACTTCCTCCTAAACTGCCAAGGGAGGATTCCCAATTGATACCTCAACAAACTTCAAGTAAATATAGTGTCTTAAATGGGGTCAAAAAGAGGTGATGGAGTTAATTCTTGGGACTACTGGCTGTTTTTGTGTATGAATATGCAGCAGAAAACTAAAACAACAATAAAAATACACCAAATGATGTTAAATATATCATGCAAGTACTCGAATTTGACGTAGAGAAAAAATCCTAACCAATTGTGAAGTTATTTTTTAGTTTAGATTGTTGGTTAGGGGTTTATGGATCAAATTAGCTTGCTATCCTATTAAATTAGACTACAAAAACTACAATATGCAACAAGGACAACAACCTATTTAGCCAAATTTGACCATCCAATGAGTGCCAAAGCACTCCTAGCTCATAAATCTAGATCTAGGGGTGGAAAGGTTGGTGGATGATAGATGAGTATTATGAGACCACTTTCCAACTTATAACAACAGAAAATAGCAATTTCTAGGAAACTGGAAATTGTATTTTCTATAGAAATGGGATCAAATCCCTCTAGGCTAAGTGCCAAGAAAATTTTAGATTAAACTAAACTTAAAATAATAATGGAATAATATTTATTTTGGACTCTAAAACAGTAAAGCAAAAAATTATAGTCTATAAACAAGATTTTAAATAGATCAGTTACTTGTAGGGAGCTGAAAATCTTGATATTTGATGCAGATTTTGTGTACTTCAGCCAGCAAATAACTCAGATCTATACTCAAATGAACTAGATACAAAGTGTAAAATATGTCCGATAATAGCAAATATCAATGTATCTAACCTTGGCTTAGATCTAATGTTATTTTTTAATTTTCCAAAGGTAAAAATTTGTTGTTTATGATATAACAGTGTAAAAATCGGATGGGGGAGTTGAGGTAGCGGGGTTGGGGCGGCTAAACCCTAGCTGCTTCGACCTTGGTTCACGCCTCCCCTTATATTTCTGCCATGGTTCTCTTTCCTTGCAGCCGCTGCTATTGGTTCCTGGTGCCATTTATGCGATGTGCCAGGTGAGTTTCATGTTGTCGTGGTCTGCTATGGTGTTAGTTTGCCCGAAGTTCTCTCTGTTGTGCCATTGCTTGGCCCACTGTGGGAAGAGTTGAGGGGGCAGAGGGTTGGGCGGCCACTTTGTTGCTCGACTCTCTTCTTTGTGCCTTTTCTTGCTGGGGTTTTTGTCGTGATCATTTGGATCGAGCTTTTTTGTGGCGAGTTATTGTTGATTTTTGGTAGCATCGGATGTGCTCTAAGTCTCAAAATTTGTAGGGAGGCTTAGGCATATATAGATGCTTAGGCATATATTCTAGAGAACCCATAAAAGAGTTTTCAGAAAATTCCTCTCAAATTATGTTTTATGGAAATAATTAATTATTTTTAATGGGACCCTAAGTCTAAACTTAGGAAATTAAAATAATTAATGGATATTAATTAAAACTGAGTGAATCTTCAAGAAAAGTCAAAGATCAAGTCATGTTAATCTTAGCCGTTGAGTAACGATTTAATCTCAACCGTTGAAGTCTCAACGAGAAGATTATAAGGACTTGATGGATTATTTGGAAGAGACATCGGGAGAGAAAATCTAGAGATCGAAATTCTTTAGTTAGCAGTACTTAGGGAGAAAATCGATCGAGAAGATTTTTGCAGAGAGGGGTAGAGATAATTGTCGGTTGGAGATCTTCCTGATCCGGAAATACACTGCAGAGAAGACAGAGAGCAGTACATAGAGAGGCAGCGTAGCAGACACGCAGAGTCTGTGCAAAACCAACAGAGGCAGCGCAGTAGCGTTGAGGAAGTCCGTGATTCAGTTGAGGATCAGTCAGATCCAGTGCCGGAGAGCTGAGGTGTGAAACCGGGAGAGGCCAGAGGGTTAGATCCAGCCAGCAACAGTGACACAGTCCCCATGTAGAGTGACACAGTGACTGAGCAAAGGCAGTGGAGGGCTTGTCAGTTCGGGGTTTAGTCAATTTGGGCTTCCAGTGTCAGTATGAGGTAATCCCACTAACTCTTTGTCAGTTAGATTCTCTGTGAGGATTGCGAGCAAGGCATCCCAAATTGTATTCAAAATTATTGCATATTAAATAAACCCTCAGTTGCTGCACTGGTTTTCCCGCATTGGGTTTTTTTGGGGACATTAGTCCAAAAACAACAGTGTCATGTGTCTATGATTTATGCTTGCTCAGATCTTGTTTCCGCACATTTATTTTCCGCAGTTAAATTTTGTGAACGCTGTAGCATATGGGTTTCAGTGTTTACCGTAGAAAACAATAAATAACTTGTTCAAGTAATTAACAAGTAGAAGATTTCTCATCAGTCGCTACAGTAGGATTCTAGATCTAGGAATTTTCACAGTTATGGTTTTATGGACGATTTTCTTCATATTTGCAATGGCTTTATGCTTTCGCCGACGTTGTTGTCGTCGTCCCCGGTCCAAGTTTTGCATTTGTGTTTTGGATCCGCTACTCCTTAGACTTTTCTTGTCGCATTCCAAGCTTTTTCCAGTGGTTTACTTCACAGTTCGATACAAGGTTTCTATCGTGGGTTCTTGCTGGGCATAGCAACCCAGTTTTTATTTTCCCGAGGATTGGTTTTGGGTCTCTTTTTTGAGTTTGTAGGGCGGCTTGTGCCCTGATTTTTTTTGTTTTTCTTTTTCCAGTTGTTGGGTTTTTTTGCCCCAATGTTTGCCATTTTTTTGTGGTGAGGGTTTCTTGCCTTGTCTTTAAACATTTTCGAATCTATCATGCATCGATCAACTTTTTTGTGTCGTTACTACTCCCTATTGGGAATTTTGCAGGCCTGCATGCCTCGGTGTTTTATTTCGTCTGGCCTGCATGCCTCGATGTTTTATTTGGTCAGGCCTGTGTGGCCAGCTCTCTGCTCTGTGATTTGGGGCGTATTGACCCTAGAGTTTCATACCTGAACCTTCTTAGACAAATGAATGCTTCTTGTATCAATCATGTTTTCGCTTAGGACTGCATACACACATGGTGTGTCTACAGAATGTAATTTTTATTCCCTGTTATCATAATCAAAATTACGGTTATTTTTCTCCGACAAAATACAGTTTGTAAATTGGCATTGATATAATTCCTAATCTAAAGTGTGAAAATTGTAAGTTTTGGAAATTTTGAAGTAAAATGGTTGTTGCAAATTAAACCTTGTACCAAAGTAAAAGTACCTCGCTTGTTGGGATGTGAAACATGCACCTCATTAAGTTGATCTTGCACTTTTTCAAGGAAAGTGGGCTTGGTCTACAAGAGAAATTGCCCCCACTTTGTGACTTAAAGAATTCTCTATCTTTTAGACCCAACTAGAAGCAACCCCTTGATGTGGCGTTCCCTAGCCCTGCAACTCTCCCTCTAAAATCGAATTCTATTCCTTCATAATCGAACTCCTTTGGGTATTGAGTGTATGCCTGACTTGCTTTCCAAATGACCCTCAAACCTTCTTTTATAATCTTCTTGTTGATGAATCAACAACCCAGATTAGAAGTCTAATCAATGGCTAAGATTAAAACTTGACTTGATCTTCGTTCTCTAGAAGATTCACACTCTATCTTATTAATACCCATTATTATTTAATTTCCCAAAGTTTAGGCTTAGGGTCTCCATTAAAATAATTAATTATTTTAATAAAACATGAACCAAGTGGAATTTCCACAAACGGTTTTTGGGTTCTTTGGAATACAGATGTCCAAGCCTCCTTACAAATTTTGAGACTTGAAACACTTTCTGATGCTACAAAAATCAACACTCCCTCTTAGCAAGGAAAGTATTCTAGCAATATGCCTGTTGCATGTTGCTCTGCTTTGAAGCATCCTCTGCGTTGTTGATCCCTGGCTGCTGCCCCTCATTTGCTGCACTTCTACCCTCTATACTACTGCCCATGACACTGTCAGTGTCATTGCCTCATCTGTACTGCAGCTCCCTTTGAATCTAGAGCCTATCCATTCCTGCTACTGAAATGGATTCGTGATCATCCCCATCTTTTCTTTGGAATAGACAAAATTTGTCTTCCCCAGAGCTTTCGTGAGGATATTCGCCACTTGTTCTCCTGTTGGAGTGTACGACACTTGTACAACTCCTTGTTGGACACAGTCTCCGATGAAGTGACACTTGATGTCAATGTGCTTCGACCGATCGTGAAACACAGGATTTTCAGAGAGCTTGATGCAACTTTGATTATCACATAGAATGTTGGTCGCCTCCATCTTTTCCTTGAGTAAGTTCACAAGCAGTTTCCGAAGCCATATGGCCTCGCATGAAGTTGTGCTTGTTGCCATATATTCTGCCTCTGCTGAGCTCATAGCCACGGATTTTTGTTTCCCGCTGCACCAGGAGGTCATTCCTAATCCAACACTGAAACAATACCCACTGGTACTTTTCTGATCTACTGGGCTCCCAACCCAATCTGCGTCAGTGAACCCACTCAACATGATGTCATTGCCTTGGGTGTATTTCAGTCCAAGCTCGAATGTTCTTTGTAGATATCTAAGAACATGTTTGGCTGCTGCCCAATGAGCCCTCCTCGGTTCTACCATGAATTGACTGAGGGTGTTGACAGCATAACAAATGTCTGGCCTCGTGTTGACCAGATACATCAGAGATCCTATGAGTTGCCTATACAAGGTAGGATCAGCCTCATCATCTTTGGACGTGTCAATTTTCTTCCAATTAGTAATCATTAGAGTAGCCATGGGTCTACAGTCCTCCATCTGAAACCTTGTCAGAATTTATGTAGTATACCTTCCTTGACCAAGGAAGATTTCACCCTTTTGTTGCCAATCTTCCAACCCCAGAAAATAATGCATCAGCCCTAGATACTTCATGTCGAATTCTGTAGCTAAATTCTCCTTGCAGTCCTTGATGAGCCTAGATGATCCTGTTAGAAATAGATCATCTACATATAACACCAGTATCAGAGGTTCACTCCCTACTCTAAGATAGTAGAGATTGGGATCTGCGTCACTCTCAACAAACCCCATCTTCTGCAAGTAGCTGTCAATTCGACCATACCAAGCTCTAGGGGCTTGCTTTAGTCCATACAAGGCTTTCTTAAGCCTGCACATATGAGTCTTCTGCTTATGTGTCTCGAAGCCCTCTCGTTCTTCAATTTATACTTCCTCTTCTATCACCCCATTCAGGAACGCAACCTTGACATCCATTTGGTGAATCTCCCATCCCATCTGCGCAAGAAGGGATATCATGGATCTAATGGAAGTATATCGGGCTATTGGGCTGAAGGTCTCTTCATAATCTATCCCTTCCTTCTGAGCGTATCCCTTAGCCACAAACTTCGGTTTAAATTTCTTGATGCTGCCATCTGCAACATATTTGATCTTGTAGATCCATCTCGAACCTTACAACTGATCTGTCCTGAGGTTTGGGAACCACTTCCTAGACATCATTCGTCATGATGGAACTGTATCCTTCCACCATCGCATCTACCCATACTTGGTGCTGAGCTGCCTCCTGAAAACTAGAGGGTTCCCCAACCTGTGCTACTAAGGCTTGGTACCTTTTAGGTTGCCTGTGCTACCTCTTCTCATTTCTGGGGGCTCCGACAAACTCTTCTGCGTCCCTCAGAATTTGTCGTAATTCCCTGCTCGTCCTACAACTGGTAGTGGGTGGATCTACCTGCTCTCCTTCCTGCAAGTCCTCGGGAGATGTATCCCTTGGATCCCCGTGCCTTGGAGAGGCACTCGTATTACCCTCCGCAGGTCATTGTGTTTGGACCAACAGATCCTCCTCAGGCTGCGTAGCAGAAGGCATCTCCCGGGATTTACTAAAGGCCCTTTCCTCCATGAACTTCACATCCCACCGCACTACAACTTTCCTACTCTTAGGAATGTAGATGCGGTAAGCCTTTGCATTCTCACTATATCCTACCAGATATCCCTTTTTCGCAGTCTTATCTAGTTTATTCCTCTTCTCTTCGGGCACATGACAATATGTCGCACTACCAAAGATCCTAAAGTGGCTCACTTCAGGCTTGTTGCCAGTGAAGACACTTTCTGGAGTGATCTTACCCAATGCATTGTGAGGAATCCTGTTCTGAATGTAGACAATTGTATTACAAGCTTCAACCCACAGGAATTTGGGCATGTCTTGATCATACAACATTACCCTTGCAGCCTCGACAATAGTTCTATTCTTTCTCTCTGCTACACCATTCTGCTTCGGATTATACGGAGGGGTCCACTCTCTTCTGATGCCTTCCCTTGCGCAGAACTCTGTGAAGTCTTTATCAATGTACTCACCACCATTGTTTGATCGCATGACCTTGATCCGCTTTCCTGTCAAATTTTCCACCAAAGCTTTAAACTCTTTGAATTGTCCAAAGACTTCATCCTTGGTCTTCAGAAAGTAGATCCAGGTCTTCCTAGAATGGTCATCAATAAAGGTGACGAAATATTCAACACCACTAAGAGCTCTAATGGACATTGGTCAGCAGATATCCGAGTGTATTAAGCCCAACACACCGTTAGCCCTATTACTACTTCTATGATACGCTGCCTTGGCATACTTTCCCAATACGCACCCCCTACAGACATCGTCTCGCTTGGTGCTCAGTTCTGGAACTCCCGTGACAGTCTTCTTGAGAATCCTTAACGCCCCATGGTGCAAGTGCTCCATTCTCTTGTGCCATAGCTCATTCAAATCTTTCTCATCAGTGTTGCCTATTAGTGCCATTGGGGATTCGAGCTGTAACTTGTAGAGTTTATTGCTCCTGACTCCGATTTGTGCCTTCTTCTTCCAACTCGGGTGTTTGACATATACTCTATTGCCAATGAAGTAAACGTCATAGCCTTTGTTTTGAAGTTGTGACACAAATGTTAATCAAGGTTGTCATTGATGTCAATAGTTGAGATGGCAAATATTCTTTTGATGTCAATGAACCTCATGCGATCCCTAAGTGCTAAGGATGCCATCAATGAAAAGGTCAACCCATGAAGATGTCAAACCACTAATGAAGAAGTCCTAAGAAGTCCTTGAACTAGCTATAATGTTGCATATGCCTTGATGATCTAGACCTTAACCTTTGATGACATATGGAGTCATACACTAAATGAATGACCACAATTGATGATGGCACTTGATGAAGGTTGAAAGAATAGATGATAACGTGGAAGATATCATTTGAAGGTTGGAAGACTATTTTGAAGTTCTCCTAATGATGCTGCACTATAACATATTGTTAGGGTCCCGTGATTTGGCCGATTGGCTAGCCAAATGACGATGTAACATCAAACCAAGCTTTGGAGCCCAAGGACCTAGCCTTCCTGGACTCAGAGAGGGCTCTCTCTATATAGGTAAAAGATGTCGGTGTGTTTACTTGCGATGTTCTGATATTAGGCTAGTTATGAAGTATGTTTTTAGTTTTTTGGTTTTTTAAGTTTGTGAGGGATGAAACTGATCAAATACATAAACTGGATAACAAGATGTAGATAAATGGGCTATGGGGTCAAACACGTCAAGGAAGCTAATGAGGCGATGATGTAAAGCTGCTGTAGGGCCGATTTGATTCACAATAGAAGGGATCTCCGAGAAAAATGGATTAAATGAACAATAAGTTGGTGAAAGACAAGGGATTTCAAGTGCAAACTAGTTAATAGCAGACATAAACATGTAATAGCAAGCCATTGATCATGCTAGGAATAACTATAAGCTAATCAATACATAGAAATCAAACATTCCAACCATACATAGAGGTATAAGACCCTCTAACTTCGGGAAAAGGCTATCAGACTTTGGGGAAAACACATGAGACAAACTAACAACTCATAAACTATGCCGGAACGCCTAAACATAGTCTCTAAGTCATTGGGCACTTGAACAAATAAGTTTTCATAGTTTTAGGCAAAGGGCTAGATCGGGACTAGGCCTCCTTGGTTCAACAAAATGATCAACAAATCAGTCAAAGAGAAAGTTTTATGGAAAGAACTATGGGCAGCTGATAGGTAGGTAGGGAAAACCATACATCCTACTCAACATACATGGAACTGATGAATAAAACTTAGCAACAACACCTTAGGTTACTAAAGAGCAGCTAAGAATTCTTTAGCATAACTAAGGGAGAAGAAAACATCAAGCTATGAAGATTCAGGGGTTTTGAGGTGCCTCCATGGGCATATCTCAAAATCAATCTTTACTGATCTATAGCAGCAAGAAATATGAATTATGAGTGAAAACTAGAAGACAAAACACATTAAGAAGCACTATACCATTCTACCATGTCAAGGAATCCATCAACAAGCCTTCAACATTCCTCAAAGCATCCAAGAGGCAGTCCAAAAATCATAACTCAAGTGTATTCTTCAAAGCTCATATGACCAATGCATTAATTCTTCTCTCAAGTTCAGCCTCTGATTTACAATGAGAACCATGGGATAAATAGGCTAGAAGGAGGAAAACCTCATGGAGCAACTAGCTATCCCATTGGCCAAGTCAAAATATATAAACTTGTCCTTGAGGCTTTGCAAAGCCCAAGGCACAAAATATCCCATAAAATATCTAAAAAACTGCTAAAAACGGAAATTATATTGACTTTACATGATTTTCCCATGATAAAAATAGCTTAACGCACATTTGGGAAAAGCAGATTTTTTGAGTTCAAAAATTACAAAAATACTTCATATTTATGCCTGAAAAAGGTCCCCTGACTTGCTGGATGCAAATGGCAGCCTTCCCGATGTCGAAATGAGGCTCATGATGGCTCGTTGGAAATCTCTCTGTGTCTGCTTTCCGACGCAAGTGAAATCACCTCAATCTGATCTCTAGAAGTCCCTCAAAACTATACCTGTGTGAAAAAACCCAGAAAATAGCAGACTGCTGATATGGCGGGCAGAATGTGAAAAATGAGGCTGTTTTTCGCCAATTTGAAGGGGCGAATGATCTTCAAATGCCCTGAAAATCGCTGGAGACCTGCTCATGGAATTATGGCATCCATCGGTATCATCCTCCTTCCTTGACAAATCCTCGAACTGAAACGGCGCAATTATGAGTTTTTGACTAAAAACCCAAAAAATGCCGAAAAACAAAAAGTTGCCGAAATAGGCCCAAAATTGGCATGCATGACCCTCAAGGGTCCATAGCAACATGCTCCGAATCTGATACCAAAATATCAAGGGCTGATATGTCTTTCTTCTCTTTCCGTGTCGGGCGCTCCTTAAAACTGTTGTTCTTGATCATCATCCTTATGCTGTTGCGCAAACTGCTGAGCTGCTGCTGTTCAGCACTATCCTCCTCTGGTTCCTGCTTCTGCTGATCTTCACCACTGTCATGTTGCTCTTGTTGTCTTGCCTAAAGGGGCATCTTGATCTAGATGTGCTCTTGAAAAACCAAAATGCTTCCAAGTCTTGGGAATGGCCTTCTTTAAACCAAACTCTGTCCTAGCTTGTAACTTTGCTATTTAAGCAACAAGCGATTTCAAAGATAGTGTGAAAATGCTCTTTTTGGTGTAAGACCTTTGTTCCTTAAGAATGATGCCTTTCTAGCCTTTGTATATCAACCAGTCAACATTCATAATGAATACACAGTCAAAGGAGAAAACATATAGTCAAGGTGACTGTTTATAGAACAAAGGTGGCGGGGCTTTGAAATGCTTTTGAGGTTTTAACAAAAGGCCTGTAGGAGTTTTGTCCTTTAAACAGTCGAGGCTCTCTTTCAACATAAAACCCTGCTTCTTTAGAATACTGCCTTTCCAACCTCTGAATATCAACCTTTAACAAAGAGACTTTGAAGAACAAAAAGACAATCAATCAATACACACAGCCAACAATGATCTCCTTTGTGTGTGTGGTGACGGTACCCTGCTCTTTGATGCTTTGAAGATATAAGATACCCTGTCTTTTGAAAAGGCAAGGTGAAAACACAGTTTTGAGTCCAAGACCCCTTTCTTTGTAGGCACTTCATCAGCATATCCAGCACTATACCACAGTTTTTTTAAACAAAAGATATCCTCACAGTAAAAGGACTGGTTTATGGATATGGTGACAGAGTTTGAAAAGTTTTTTATGCTGTGATACCAAAACTTGTAGCAGTCTAATGCCAATAAACTCCTCTTCAAATCAAAGCACTGCCCTCCTCATATGTAGCTCACCAAATATATTTAATAACATAAACACAGTCGATCAATAAGTATCTTCACAGTCACAGTTTTCTGTGTTATGGGATTAGGTGACAGAGCTCCGTAGTGTTTGATGTGTCAATACAGGTCTTGTAGTCAGTCAAATATCAATAAAACTCATTTTGAAACAACACACTGTCCTCCTTTTATTGTCCTTTGCACTAGCTTGATAAAACACTCCTAAATGCAATGAGCTTTACTTACTGATTCTGCCTTATGGAGCTCAGAGTTAAAACACTGTTTTTTCTCCCTTTAATAGAAGGAAACTCCTTTAAAAGATAAAAAATGTTCATATGATGGATGTGTCAAAAACTTACCTACTGTCTTCACCCTTAAAACACTCTATCTCTTCTTTCTTCATCACGGTTCGAGGGTAGTTTCATTGGTTATTCATACTAATGCAAATTCCACCTTTTTATGTTTTACTTCTAGTCAATCACAACCATTCCAAACCTGGAACTTTAAACAAGAAGAATAACTCTTTTTGATGTTGTATTCAATCATGCACATAGCTGACAGAGTTGCAACTTTTCTCATCACAGTAGGGTTAGCTCCAATGGATATTCATACAAATGCAGATTCAACCCTCTGTAAAGTTTCACCACTAGCCAACATAAAACACCACAAGTCTTGATTTTTTCTTTAGACCAAATTATCCATCCTCTCTTGGTGATCTTAACAAAGCAAAAAGGCACATTGAATACCTTGAAACCAATGATGATGTTTCTTGCGGAGCTTGAGCAGCGTTTCTGGGCTTCTTCTTCAAATACTGTGTTTTTGCCTTCAAATAGTGCCTTTCATCCTTTAACATTGTTTGGGGGACAGTTGGCTTGGTCCTTTGTCATTCATCAAATACACTACCCTACTATCATTGATTGGGAGGCATCTTGACTAGGATGCGCTTCTGAAAAAACCAAAACTGCCTCAAGAGTTCCTGAAATGTGTTCTTTAATCAAAACTATATCTCAGCTGTCAATCACTGTTTGACAGGGCAGAAATGGTTTGAAATGTTATGTGAGGAGCTCTCTTTGGTGTTAGGTCTCTGCTCCTTCAAAAACCTTGTCTTTTCCTCCCTTTGTAAGCCAAACAACCAATAATTATAATGAACACACAGTCAAACAAAGTGTATACACAGTGAAAGGTCACTGTGTAATAGGATAAGGTGGCAGCTCTTGCAATGTTTTAATGTGGTCACAAAATTCTGTAGCCTTCAAATACCAATAAACTCCTTTTCAATCAAAACATTGTGGTCTTTACACCCAACTGCTCTTTATATCAGTTTGACAATACCTTGAGATGTGAATGGTAACTTGAATTACTGCCTATGCTTTATGGAATGGAAAGTTAAAACACTGTTTTATCCCTTTAACAGAATAGAAGAAGATCCCTTGAAAAAATGTTCATATGATGACTGTGTTGAAAATGACCTACTGTTTTCATTTCTCAAACCCTGTGTTTTTGTTTTTGAAACAGTGCCTTCCTCCTCTCAAGACTGTTTGAGGGATGTCTATAAAGTCTTTTGACATCAACAAAAGTGGACCACCATTTAGTTGTGCTCACTGCTAGACAAATGTAGCTTATTGCAAACCATGACTTTCAACTCCTTTCCACCACTTAACAACTTTGAAAATATCAAGGAAGGCGTATAGATTACCTTTGAAACACGATGGCAGGCTTTTCCCGAGAGTTTGAGCAGCTTTCCAAATAGTTTTTTAAGGTTTTTAAGTGAATTTTTGACCAGTGCTACAGGAATGCCGCAGGCTGCTACAGGCACGTCGCGCCTTAGTTATGACCCTTTGTATTTTTCGCTCCAGGCACGTCGCGCCCTTTTCCAGGCAAGTCGCGCAAGTTTACAGTTCATTTTGAAGGCCTTCCCGGTGTCGGAATTGGGCGCGAGATGGCTCGTTGGAAAGCTGTGGAAGTCTACTTTCCAGAACAACTTGAATTTTGTCATTTGGTGTCCATTTGATCCTTCAAAAATTGATTTTCCCAACACTGGTCAAAACTGGTAAATCCTGGTGCAGAAATGCATCGAGCTGTTTGTAGACCATTTTTGAATGCCTTCCCGGTGTCGGAATTGGACGCGAGATGGCTCGTTGGAAAGATGTGGAAGTCTTCTTTCCAGAAAAACTTGAATTTTTTCATTTGGTGTCCATTTGAGCCTTCAAAAACTGACTTTCCCATCACTGGTCAAAAATGGTGTATGCTGGTGCAGAAAAACATAGCGTTGATTGCAGGCTACTTTTGGATGCCTTCCTTTTGTCGGAATTTGGCCCGAGATGGCTCATCGGAAAGCTATGGAAGTCTATTTTCCATAGAAACTTGAATTTTTTCATTTGGAGTCCAATTGAGCCTTCAAAAACTGACTGTCCCATCACTGGTCAAAATGATGAATCCTAGTGCAGAAATTCTCCCGTGACATCTGTATTTTTCACATTTCTCATAAACAATGATACCTGTGTAGAAACTGAAGAAGGTTTTTCTTCTTGAACCTATGAGGGACAAAAACCTCTCTCACTTTTGTAAATTTCATCTCCATTTTGTCAGAAACGCATTCTGAACCGAACTGCCCGGGCGCTCCTTAACCCTAATTTCATTGTGGCAGAGGTATTATGATTCAACAACCATGGCAATTTTACTATCCCTTTGTATTTGCTGAGATGAGATATTTGAGCCTCTTTTTGACTATGGGTACAGTCTGACAGACATCTCATTTGAATATGAAAACCAATACCTTTGTATCAAAAACACTATTATTTACCTGTGCAATGACTTCTATTCAATTTCTTTGTATCCTTCCACTGCCCTTTTAGATCAATCAGTTTCCAACAACCTGCAATGGCTTGGCCATCTGCTCATACATGGAGGAGGCTCTTCATCAGGTAAGGTATCTGAAGGTTTTTGACAAATCTGTCTGACACAGCCTTTCTCTGAATGTGATGGCAAGCAAACTACTTAAAAAAACCATCAATACTATCATCTCTTTTTGCAAGCATCACTGTGTTTCAGCAAAAACCCTAACCAAAGTAACACTGTCTCCCTGCACTGTCCTAAGGGTGACTGAAATATCATTATTTTCTTTGGTCATCTCATGACAGATTACTTTGACAAATATTTTCTGTGACTATGGAGGTCAGTGCCTTTTGAAAAACCAAGAACTTTCTTTCTGCCTATGTAATGGTATTCTTGTCAGCATCCATTCCATTTGATCTTGTGGAAAGCAGGCTGCTGAAGATTGGAATGTTTGTTGATGACATGCTTTTCTAAAGTTCAACAATTCACATGATTTGAAAGCTTCAAATGACTTCCTTTATCAGACCAGACTCATTTTACCTTTGAGCTAGCATATTTCAAACTCTTTTCCTGTTATGACCATCGCTCAAATTCATAAAACCTGGAGATATTGTTTCACTGTTCAATACAAAGCAAACCTGGAATTTTGCAATCTTCCAAGTCAATATTGGCCAGCGCCCTCTGCTTGTGGATGAAGGAGGTGCCCTAACCCTCTACTTGTAAACGAAGGAGGTTCTGGGCCTTGACAATTTACCAGTTTGCTGAGACAGTGGTGTCCCTTTCTTACTGTGATTTTCATGCTGGAAAGAGCTGTAAAGTCTGGATGAATAGCTTTCTGTTTTGCAGACATATCTCAGGCTCAAGTTACATTTAGAAGCAGCTGTTCCTCTAACTGTAAATTTAAGCATTTACTCCATGAGATGAAATTATATTTCTTGCCTTTGTAGAAACCATAGAACACTGTGAAAAACCTAATAGTCAGCTTGAGATTGGATTTTATGCAGTGCTGAGATCTAGGGGATGTGAGTGGCGCGACTTAAGGTTGCTTGTCAATTTCATTTGCAAAGTAAGGGATCAGTCATGGCAGGTCTTTTGCAGATGGAGGCTTTTTGGCTTTTTGAGGATTGCCAAAGGTGAAATGTCCTAAAACGCCACTTCCTAACATAGGGGAGACTTTTGAAACAGATGTGGATTTGCCTTTTAAAGCTGATGGGCAGGTCAATAAGGCTGAAACTAGATAGGATTGTGATATGAGGTTTTGATTTCGACATGGGCGAACTGAAAAGGTAGAAAGGTGAAAAAAGTTTTAGGAGGGTTTTCTGGATGACATATTGACATAAGGAAATCAGTTTCTAGAAAACTCAGTTGTAGATATAGTCATCACTAACATGTAAAAAATACTGATGGCTAACACATATCACTGCACAATTATGTGATGACATGGATGATACACATTGCTGGACACTATCATGATGACCAGGATGTCTTACATGTTCCTATGATGATGAAGAAGCCAAATAATGGAGAAGACAAACAATGGAGAAGCCAAACAAAGAAGCCATACTGTCCTGATCATTTCCTACACTAAATAATTTAAGGACAGTCACAAAGAAAAATATTTTTTGCAACCTTAGAGGCAATCTTTCAACATGGGACCTACACCATCTTGAAGAGCATAATTTTGCCTTTCCAACGAGCTATTACTCAGCCCGAAACTCCAAGCGGTTTGAAAGATATTGATATTTTTAAGTCAAGGAAATTATATTTAGCAGTGAGCCGACCTACGCTTTCTCTCTCAAGTTGGCCTCGCTCCAAAAAGTCACGTTCCCTCATTCCAATCAAAAATCTGTATATATAGGGTCGTACTCCCTCCTTGAGGTCAAGAATTTCAGTGAAAAAGAACACAGAAAATCAGGGAAACGCAGAAGTGTGAAGGGGGCTGAGGAGGATAAAAGGCATAGACTGTTTTGGGCAATTGTTGTATTCAAACCTGTTGCTACTACACTGTCAAACTCAGAAACTTGGATCTGTGGTATAGAAAAGGGGGTTAAGGATTGCTGTAGCAGACCGCAGAAATCTAGAGGAGTTCCGGGCAGTTTGGAAAAGGCTGACAGGCCTAATCTAAGCCTAAATTCATCCTAGAAGGTAGCCCTAAACACAAGAAGCAAGGGAAAGCAAGACCGCAGCCTTGGAGGAGGTTTGGAAGGTAGGAGAAGGGGTTGCATCAGTTAGTTACAAGCCCTAACCAGGACCAGACTTATATTGCAGCAAGAACAGTCGTAAAACAAAGTAAAGATTTTGGACTAGTCACATAAGAGACACAACCCTGTGACTGCGTGGAGAAGCTTGGACAGTCACCATTATAGTTCGAATTTGTGGAGCAGTCTAAGGAAAGTGTGAAGTTTCTGGTGTGGCTTGTTCCAGCATTAATACCTGTCATTGGTCAAGGCTTGAATGGTGGTTTTGGGCATCATATCTGGAGCAGTCCCGAGGCAGATTTGTGACAAATTTTGGAGTCACCTTTAGAAGACTTATGGAGACCTATTGAAGACATCTTGAAGCAGCTATTGAAGGAGCATTGATTCTTGGAGAATCTCTAGTATTGTTTGAGGTCTCTTGAAGTCCAGTGTGCAGATTTGACTTGTTGATAAGTGCAAACTTGGGCAACATATTGAAGACATTTTGGGAAGACAACCTTAAGGAGCAGGCCATTTGGAGCATAGTGTGAAGACACTCTTGGAGCACCTTGTGAAGACTCCCTTGGAGAGTTCTTGAAGAAGCCCTTGAAGAGGCTTAAAGCAGGTGCAGAACTTGGGCTGCCTATTGAAGACACCTTGAAGGTGTTGGAGATATTATTGATGCATTGATGTCATCATGAGGTAACTTGGAGAAATTGTTTGGGTACGATGAAGAGCAGTGGTGACACCTTCTAAGAAGAAAAGGTTGTCATTGATGACGTAATGTGGAGACTACAATGAAGACTAAGTGAATATTGACAGGGTTCGTTGAAGAAGACATTGGGAGCCGTGAAGTATAACCAAATATATCTTGACGAATTGAAGTAGGAGGTTGGAGCCTCATAGAGACAAGGTTGGTGCCTTGGAAGATAGGGCTGGAGCCCTAGACAATAGGAGTCCTCAAGAGACCAGGTTGGAGCCTGTACCAGATATAGGGTTAGAGCCCTTGAGGTTGGTGCCTTGGAAGATAGGGTTGAAGCCCTAGAGGATAGGAGGAGCCCTAGAGTATAGGATTCCTCAAGAGACTATTTTTGAGCCTATCTTGGATACGGGGGTTGGAGCCCTTGAGGTTGGTGCCTCTGATTAACAAGGTTGGAGCCTTGGAAGTCCAAGTCGATGCTTGGAAAATAAAAGTTGGAGCTTGGAATTGAAGATTGGTGTCTTAGTCTAGGGTTGGAGCCCTACATATATTTTTATTGATTTATTGTAAATAATAAAACAATAAAAGCATTTATTCTTATTGTTCATTTTGCGTTCTAAATATAAGTGATCTAATTGGTAAAAATAACAATTGAAAAGAAATACTGATTCACCCCCCTCTCAGTATTTCCAACAATTGGTATCGGAGCCAGTACCTTCACTCAAAGCCTAATAGCTTGAAGGTTGATCATTAGAACACAAATTTCAAAGCAAGGGAAGAAAGTCTCCAATCCTCCTAAATATGTGTCTTCCTCAACCTTTGAAATTGAAGTAAATCAATTTGCGCAGGCTCCATTGTTCAATGGAAATTTTGATATATGGGTGGTAAGAATGAGGAATTTCTTGAAGACTTAAGGAATTGAAGTTTGGAAATTAGTGATTACTAATGACAAGATGGACGAAGAATCCAAGGAGTACAATATAAGAGCAATGAAGGCAATTTTGAATGGGTTACCAAATTTTGTGAAGGCCAATTTCGAAAAATGTTAATCAACAAAAGTCATATGGGACAAAATTCATGATCTTCACTCAAAATGAGCGTTGAAAATGATCTCTAGTCAAGAAGATGATGGAAAACAAGAAAGAAGTCCAGAATCTGTCATGGAAGCTGAAGATAAGAGAGATGACAACAAGGCTAAAGAAGACCTAGAAGATGAAGAGAACAAAGAAGACTTTGAAGAAGATCTCTTGAATAAACTTATGGCTTCCATGGAAGAGATTAACAGTTTGAAAAATGAAAATGAGGAACTTAAGAAGAAAGCGCAAGATGGTAACCAAGGCAAGACAAGGAAGGAATTTGACTTTGTCAAGCCTCAAGTACAAGAAAGAGATGAGGAGCTCGCCAAACTTACAGAGGAACTTCATCAAAATAAAAGAAAGCATCATGAAGAAGACATATCTATGACAAATCAATTGGATAAGGCAAAGAAAAGGGAAGAAACTTTGTCAAGCCACCTTGAACAAAGACTTAAGAGCTTGAACAATCTTGAAGCAGAGATTGGTCAATACAAGGAAGAGGTATCCTCTCTTAGATCTCAACTAGAAGAAGCAAGGAAACAAGTGCAAGGAGCTGAGAAGGTGATGGAAACCTTGGCATTCATAGAAGGAAAATTTAATGAAGCATAAAAGGAGAGAAACACCATGATAGGCCAACTAGACGAAAAGGATGAAAAAATATTGAAACTAAAATCAAACATCAATCTTCTCAAGGCCGAAACATGTGAAGCTAAAAGAACAAAAGAAGAAATGGAGAGCAGTCTAGCAAAGGAGAATGAAGAAATATTCAAAATGAAATCAAATATCATCTCCCTTAAAATCGAAGCACATGAAGCAACAAGGATGATGGAAGAAATGAAGAAGCAACTACTTATGAAAGATGAAGATTGTGAAAAGTTGAAAGGAGAAATTGTCTTTCTTGAAAAGGAAGTTGAATTGTTGAATAAAAACTTGAAAAGCTCTCAAACCCTAGATGACATCCTAAGTCAACAAAGGTCTCCCCTTGATAAATCAGGTCTTGGCTATGCAGGTGAATCCTCAAGCAAGAATGATAATGCTTCAAACAACAAAGATGTGAGGAACCTAGAAAGAAATGTTGATGCTCCCAGTTCCAACAAAGGCAAGGAGAAGAATCAAGACAACAATGGAAGAAATTCTACGCTAAGGAGACTTGCATATGGCGTCAAGAATACAAAAGGCAATGAATATCATCAAAGAATCCCAAGGCAAAAAGACTTCAAGAGTACTTCAAGGAACTCTTCATCACCCAGGTACCAAAGTATATTTCTTGTATATTGCTATTCTTGTATGGCATATCACAAAGACAAATATAATGGTCCTCGTCAATCTCCTCGAAGCAATTTTGCAAGAAGAAGTCATGATTTTTTATTCATGAACAAGATAGAATGTTTCAATTGCCATAACATTGGACATATGGCACGTGATTGTAACTTGACTTGGGCCCCTGCACAAGCTAGAACCATGCCAGAGAAGAAAGTTATACAAGTATGGAGAAGGAAACAAGTTGAATCCGGAAGTCCCTTGAACACTCCAGCGAACAACACATGTTGTTGACTTGATAAAGTCATCATTGATATTCTAGAAGTTATCCGTGAATGGGCCCTATGAAATCTTTGATGAGTCACCCATGGACATTCATCCTTTGATAGATCATCTCTTAGGAGCAACTCCATTGAAGAACATGATTCCAATATTGACTTCTTCCACCCGATCACAAGGTAAAAATCTTTCTTGAAGCTGGAGGAGGTTATGCACGCACGGGGAGTTGGTTCATCACAAAAAAAAGAGACCATGCATACAACTTAGGGTGAGCAACATATCTTACATGGAGAACTATCATTGATGAAGGAAACATGAAGAAGCAACATGCCAAGAAGCAGCTTGATGGGGGGAGTACTTGGGCACCCCATTTGCCATTGATGTCAAAGGGGGAGAGAGTGTTGGAAGGGCGAGAATATTGCCATCAATGACAAAGGGGGAGATTGTTAATCAAGGTTGTCATTGATGTCAATAGCTGAGATGGCAAATATTCTTGTGATGTCAATGAATCTCATGCAATCCCTAAGTGCTAAGGATGCCATCAATGAAAAGGTCAACCCATGAAGATGTCAAACCACTAATGAAGAAGTCCTAAGAAGTCCTTGAACTAGCTATAATGTTGCATATGCCTTGATGATCTAGACCTTAACCTTTGATGACATATGGAGTCATACACTAAATGAATGACCACAATTGATGATGGCACTTGATGAAGGTTGAAAGAATAGATGATAACGTGGAAGATATCATTTGAAGGTTGGAAGACTATTTTGAAGTTCTCCTAATGATGCTGCACTATAACATATCAGTGTACAATTATGTGATGACATGGATGATACACATTGCTGGACACTATCATGATGACAAGGATGTCTTACATGTTCCTATGATGATGAAGAAGCCAAACAAAGAAGCCATACTGTCCTGATCATTTTCTACACTAAATAATTTAAGGGCAGTCACAAAGAAAAATATTTTTTCCAACCTTAGAGGCAATCTTTCAACATGGGACCTACACCATCTTGAAGAGCATAATTTTGCCTTTCCAACGAGCTATTACTCAGCCCGAAACTCCAAGCGGTTTGAAAGATATTGATTTTTTTAAGTTAAGGAAATTATATTTAGCAGTGAGCTGACCTAAACTTTCTCTCTCAAGTCGGTCTCCCTCCAAAAAGTCACGTCCCCTCATTCCAATAAAAAATCTATATATATAGGGTTATACTCCCTCCTTGGGGTGAAGAATTTCGGTGAAAAAAAAAAACACAAAAAATCAGGAAAACGCAGAAGTGTGAAGGGGGTTGAGGAAGATAAAGGACATAGACTGTTTTGGGCAATTGTTGTATTCAGACCTGTTGCTATTACACTGTCAAACTCAGAAACTTGGATCTGTGGTATAGAAAAAGGGTGTTAAGGATTGCTGTAGCAGACCGCAGAAATCTAGAGGAGTTATGGGCAGTTTGGAAAAGGCTGACAGGCCTAATCTAAGCCTAAATTCATCCTAGAAGGTAGCCCTAAACACAAGAAGCAAGGGACAGCAAGACCGCAGCCTTGGAGGAGGTCTGGAAGGTAGGAGAAGGGGTTGCATCAGTTAGTTACAAGCCCTAACCAGGACCAGACTTATATTGCAGCAAGAACAGTCGTAAAACAAAGTAAAGATTTTGGACTAGTCAGATAAGAGACACAAACCTGTGACTGCATGGAGAAGCTTGGACAGTCACCATTATAGCTCGAATTTGTGGAGCAGTCGAAGGAAAGTGTGAAGTTTTTGGTGTGGCTTGTTCCAACATTAATACTAGTCATTGGTCAAGGCTTGAATTGTGGTTTTGGGCATCATATCTGGAGCAGTCTCGAGGCAAAATTGTGACAAATTTTGCAGTCACCTTTAGAAGACTTATGGAGACCTATTGAAGACATCTTGAAGTAGCTATCGAAGGAACATTGATTCTTGGAGAATCTCTAGTATTGTTTGAGGTCTCTTGAAGTCCAGTGTGTAGATTTGACTTGTTGATAAGTGCAAACTTGGGCAACATATTGAATACATTTTGTGAAGACAACCTTAAGGAGCAGGCCATTTGGAGCACCGTGTGAAGACACTCTTGGAGCACCTTGTGAAGACTCCCTTGGAGAGTTCTTGAAGAAGCCCTTGAAGACGCTTAAAGCAGGTGCAAAACTTGGTTGCCTATTGAAGACAACTTGAAGGTGTTGGAGATATTACTGATGCAATTATGTCATCATGAGGTAACTTGGAGAAATTGTTTGGGTACGATGAAGAGCAGTGGTGACACCTTCTAAGAAGAAAAGGTTGTCATTGATGACGTAATGTGGAGACTACAATGAAGACTAAGTGAATATTGACAGGGTTCGTTGAAGAAGACATTGGGAGCCGTGAAGTATAACCAAATATATCTTGATGAATTGAAGTAGGAGGTTGGAGCCTCATAGAGACAAGGTTGGTGCCTTGGAAGATAGGGCTGGAGCCCTAGAGGATAGGAGTCCTCAAGAGACTAGGTTGAAGCCCTTGAGGTTGGTGGCTCAGAATTGACAAGGTTGGTGCCTTGGAAGATAGGGTTGGAGCCCTAGAGGATAGGAGTCCTCAAGAGACCAGGTTGGAGCCTGTACTAGATATAGGTTGGAGCCCTTGAGGTTGGTGCCTCAGACTTGACAAGGTTGGAGCCTTGGAAGTCTAAGTCGGTGCTTAGCCATCTAGGGTTGGAGTGCTATGAGCAGCACGATGCAACAATTTGAGAGGGAGCTACAGTATGGATGTAACAGTGGCGGTGGCAGCGTCATGGGCAACAGTATAGAAGAGTAGCAGCAATGCAGTGATGAAGGGCAGTAGGCCAAGCATCAGTGCAGAGACCAACACCAGAGATCAGAGCAGCCTTCAGGATGAAGTTTTTTGCTAGAGCATATTCCTCGCTAAGAGGGAGTGTTGAGATTTTGGGGTGTTGGGGTAGCATCAGATGTGCTCTAGCTCCTAAAATTTGTGGAGGGACTAGAGTACATAAGATCTCCAAGACCCAGAAAGCGTTTTGGGAAAATCTATCTTGTTTAAGAGATATTTAATTAATTAATCTTTTAATTAAGGACCCTAAGTCTAACTAAGGAAAATTAAAAGATTAAAGGTAATTAAATTAAACATATGATGAGAATGACTTAAGTGACGCGGATCAAGCATTTTCTAATCTTAGCCGTCGATTCAAGATTAGATCACGACTGTTGATGTTTCAACGAGAAAAGTATAAGAAGAGGGCTTGGGGTTAGTTGGAGAACACACACACTGGCAGAGCACTGAAGCTAAGCTGGAATTCTAGGGCGTGGTTTGCTAATAATTTTAGAAGTTTTTCAGCTACAGTGAGGGGAAGGATTGGCAAGGGGGATGGTCTAGTCCCAGGCCAAGAGTACAATGAGGGCAGAGAAGTAGCAAACCAAGGCAGCACAAAGGCAGTCTTAGTCACCGGGTTTGGCGAACATCAAGCTTAAAATTCGAAATTTGGCGAATTTCAAACAAAATCGAACATAATCGATTTTGTTCGGCGAACACAAAGGCGAATATAATGCTGAACAAAATCACGAACCTGAACCCGAACATTAAGCCGAACATCATCGAATTTTTTATGAAATTCGGGTTAAATTCAAATTTGTTCGTTTAGGTTTTGGGATTTTGGTAAAATTGCGTTAACATTGACTTATTGATAATAATTCGATTTTTTTAACAGCCCTCGACCCTCCTGCGATCGCCGACACCCTCCTGCTGCCTCACAGCTCTCAGCTCACAGCCTCTCAACTCACGAGTCACAGGCTCACGAGTCACATCTGTCTCGGCTCACAGTTCTCTCGGCACAGGCTCACAACCACGCCGCGCCATGCTCGTCGCTGAGACGTCCCTTCGCTCATCGATAAGCGGCCATGGGCCATGACCCACAGCTTGTAAGCCTACAACCAGTGAGCTACAGGCTACAGCTCGAGAGTCAAGTAGCCTCGGCCCTCACCTTTGGCTCTCCGCCTCTCCGCCGGCGCTCAACCTCTTCGCGGATCGCAGGCTCACACGATAGTCAAGCAGCCTCGGTCCTCACCTCTGGCTCTTCGCCTCTCCGCCGGCGCTCAACCTCTTCGTGGATCGCAGGCTCACACCGCAGGCTCACACGATAGTAGGTTACACCTCTCCACCGGTTGCAAACTTGCACAGTGCACTTGCAAAGTTGCAAAGTTGCAAGCTACAGCTCACCTCTCCGCCAGCTCACCGAGTCACCACTGCAGCTCATTCGTGTAGGCTGTGACTATTTAAAAATCTGCCTATTACAAACTTACAACGTCTAGTGTCCAGGTAAGAAAACAATTTTTTTACTGCATTTTTATTTAAATAATTAACATATACAAGTTTTAAATATATTGTGTTTGGATTGTCAGCCTAGACAGTCCAAACACAGTATACTATAAGTCTATTTATTAAAAAAAATTTAAATTACAGTCTAGAAAAAATTTCATTATGCAAAAAAATGTAGAACTAATTCAAATGTAATTAAAAAAAAAAATTGCAGACATTTCACCCTTCACAGTTCATTTCAGCAATCAGGATTCAGAACTTTTAAACTTCAATGGCACCCCCAAAATCAACTGCTGTAGCATGGAATTTTGTCACAAAAGAAGGGAAAACTCTTTTGTTTGAGATTTGTGGACAACAATTCACTGGCTCTTTAACTAGAGCAGTGGATCACCTTCTCAGTATTAGCAATGGAAATGGAGGTGGTGTTGAAGGCTGTACTAATATCTCAGATGAACAAAAAGCTGCAGTGGAGAAAAGCTATTTCGCTTCAAAGACGGAAAAGGAAAAAAGGGAGCAGAAGAGGCAGCATATTGAGAGGGAGATTGCCATGTCTTCCTCAAACACCATTAATTCAATCTCAGCCATTGGTGGATCAAGTTCTACTGCAGTAAAAATAGGTGGAACCAAAACATTAAATCAATTCTGGAAACCTGTGGAGAGACAAGAAGTTGATGATGTTGTCGCAGAATTTTTTTATGCATGTGCAATTCCCTTTAATGTGGCCAGGAGTCCATATTTTAAAAATGCAATTAAAAAGGCCATTGATTTTGGAAAGGTGTAAATTTTTGTAGATGTTCTATGCTTGATGCAACTTTACTTTTATAACAGCAATCACATAAACAGTTAAGTAAAAATGCTGATAGAACATACCAGTGGATCTATAGAAGACAAACCAGAAACAGGAGAATGTGTTGGTGCGTTACGGCGGTCAGCAGGATGCTTCAACCAGCAAAGTCTTCTTGGTCGGCCAACCTAGAATGTGTCACAACAGTACTCAAATCAGTCACCCAATCAACTCAAAGTCAACCCCAGAAAAAGTCAATGCAGTCCAGAAAAAGTCAACGCAGGCAGCAACAATAAAGTCAACGCAGCTCCAACTTTAGTCAACCTTTTGACCTCGATTTTTGTGCCAATGCGTACGGCCTTCAAAAATCGAACTCTCCACCAAATTTCAGCCAATTCGGACCATGCGTTGACTTTGGTCAACGCTGGTCAAACTTGCCCAGAAACCCTAATCGCTGAAAATTTGCTGCAATAAATTTCGTCCTTTTTGCTACAGTAGATTTCGTCCTCCTTCTCATGTGGGAGATGAAACTGCTTCTCAGATGCTCGTATATAATCAGAGGAGAAGATGTGTGATGTTGAGTGAGTGAAATGCTCTCCAACGTTGACTGTATTTATATCCATCATTGAGGTGTGTGACACATCTGTTGGGGGTGTAAAACCTTAAGGTCGACCTGCACTTAAATTTATTATAAATAATAAATTCAAAATAAATGTTCTGCTCATCAGATTAAAATCAATTTTATATCGATTTTACACCTCTCCGAAAGAGGAATCCAATACAAATATTGGAATTTTCATCTGAGCATCACAAGATGGAGTTTGGACCTAGTTGTCCAAATTTAACACTCCCTCTCAACTAGGGAGAACTCCATCCACCAGTGCAATCAAACATCGTGCGTCATCCCACCGTAACTTGCTTTGTTGGCCTCTTTATTTCAGAATAGAAGTGGGTCAGTCACAAAGACATCATCCCCCGGCTAACAAATTCAGCCCAAAGGTCCGAAACCTCTATCGGACTCACAAAGAGTCTCCAACCAACTCGAAGTTGGTTCATCTGACTCGAAGTCAGGCGGAGGTCCGAGACCTCACTAGACTTGATCCCAGATCAAGTGGTTGAATCGTGCCATCCTAGATAGAGAGTACGACAATCTCTGAAGCGTCCATCAGTCTTTGCTACTAGTTTCTAGCTTTTCCCACCTTATTGGCCAAATGAGAGGTACTTCCCATGAGCCTTGAACTCAATGGGTAGGATGCATATGGGGCACAGATAATGAGAGGTGAACCAACTCAATATTCACAACGGTGGGGTCCAAGCACACCAACAAGGTTTGGCAAGCCTAGCCTTGTGGTTGCTCATAGCTCCGAGAAGCTGTCCCCAAAGCCCCCCAGAGCTCCTCGAGCTCATCGGGGCTCACTGTGACCTGCCATCATAGTCAGCTCCTATGATACCAAGTTCTATTTAAGGTTAGGAACTGACTCTTCTCCCTGGGCTAAAGGAGAATGTCCACACCGCTCTTAGTTCCTATATGATCGAGCTCTTACGACGCTCACCGTACCATATCCTTGATGAAATGATACCTCAAATCAATATGCTTGACCTGTCAGAACGATGTGACTACTGTTAAATCCCACTCGTTATCACAGAGTATTCACTACGAGCACATGTCCAAATGTACTACTAAAGAGATTTTTGCAACCAATCGCTTTCACAACAGCTACACTGCCGCAATGTATTCGGCTCGCGTTCAAAGCGACTGCATTTCTGCTTGCTCATCCATGAAATCAAGCAACGTATTTGAAGATCCTCGAAGGTGCTCATTTATCCACCACAATCGCCACCCCACCCAGTATCAAAGATATCCAAGGAGTGTCACGTCTTCACAAAGGTGAATCTCAGCAGATGGTTTATCGTGCCCCTAAGATATATCAGAAGATTCTTGGCACCAACCCAGTGAAAGTGATGAGGCTCAACCATCTGTTGACTCAAAGTGTTCACTGCAAAACATATATCTGGACGGGTGTTCACTAAGAACATCGAGGCCCCTACGAGTTGACGATACTCAGTAGGATTTGACAATACGGGCCCAGCAGTGCTGCCACTCAACTTCTTGAAGTTGAGTTCCATTGGTGGTTACTACGTACTTGCGCTCCACCATACCAAATCTTTCAGAAAGCTCATTAATGTATTTTCTCTTGGAGAAAGGAAATATCTCCAGACCGCTGCTTCCTGCTCAGGAAGTAATGCATCAGTCCTAGGTCCTTCATCTCGAACTCGTTAGCCGAGCCCTCTTGTATTAGCTAACGAGACAGGGTCAAGACCGTCGAAAGAGGTCGGCTCCACATACAACACTGCATCGTAGAGGCTTGGACAACCTTGAAGTAAAGGTTTGGATCAACATTACTTCGAGTGAAGCCCAGCTTCATCAAGTAGCTATCTATCCTCTCGTACCAAGCTCTGGGTGCTTGCTTCAACCCATAGAGGGCTTTCTTCAACCTACAAACATGAGTGTCCTGATCCTGGACTTCAAACCCCAAAGGTTGTTCTACATACACCTCTTCCTTTATTGCACCATGCAGAAAAGCGGTCTTGACATCCATCTGATGAAGACTCCCTCCTTGCGTAGCAGTACGCAAGGGCTATGATTGATTGAATGGTGGTATATCGTGCCACGGGTGCAAATATGTCATCATAGTCTATTCCTTCCTTTTGAGAGAAGCCACGGGAAACAAATCTTGCCTTGAACTTTTCAGCACTTCCATCAGATCCATGCTTGATCTTGTAGAGCCATTTCGCAGTGACAACTGATTTGTCCTTCGGTCTTGGAACCACATCCCAGACATCATTCTTCATTATGGACTCATATTATTCGTGCATAACATCCTTCCAGACTTGATGCTTTACAACTTCCTCAAAAGATCCAGGTTCAGATTGTACAATAGTACTCATGGCAGCCAGATACCCTTGGTATCTACACGGCTTCTTGCTTTCTCGTAATGTCTCCCTCGGGGCAACATGTCCCTTAGCATCTTTGAGAGTGTCCCTGAGCCATGATGGTCTCTTTCCCAGTGAAGGAGATGGATCGATCATTGGTCCTTCAACATCAGGCATTGTCTCATCCTGTGGTTCTTCTTGATTTCCAGGCCTTGCTTCATGATTTTCCTCAGAGCTCAGAAGATCTACTACTTTCTTCAGGGAAGCATCTTCGTCAAAAGTGACATCATGGCATATCTCTACTTCCCTTTGACCAGGTACATAAACTCTATAGGCCTTAGAAGTTTCGCTGTAGCCCACAAACATTCCTTTCTTTCCAGAAGCATCCAGCTTACTTCTCTTTTCTTTTGGCACATGAAAATAAACAGGACATCCAAAAATTCTAAAATGTGAGACGTCAGGTTTCTTACCAGAGAAAACCTCTTCGGGAGTTTTGGAGTCCAGGGCGGAATGAGGGCATCGGTTTTGAATGTATACAGCAGTATTCGCAGCTTCTCCCCACAGAAACTTCGGTAGACCCTGGTCACATAGCATGGCACGGGCAGCTTCCACAATGGTCCTGTTCTTTCGTTCAACAACGCCATTCTGCTCAGGAGTATAGGCAGTAGTAGTCTCCCTCTTAATGCCAGCTTCTCTGCAAAAGTCCTTGAACTCATTTGACTCATATTCAGTGCCATTGTCGGTCCTCAAAATCTTGATCTTCTTCCCTGTCATATTTTCCACGAAGGCTTTGAAGGTACGGAACCACATGAAAGCCTCATCCTTCTTCTTCAAGAAGTATATCTAGGTTTTGCGGGAGAAGTCATCAGTGAATGTCATATAGTAAGAACATCCTCCCAGGGATGTCACGGGTAGCATACCAGATAGATCAGAATGGACCAGTTGCAAAATATCATATGTCTTTGTGACACTTGAGGGGAAAGGTCCCCTTGTATGCTTTCCTTCAGCACAACCCTTACATACACCTTCATGATTATTTCCAAAATCAGGCATCCCTGTCACCACCTTCCTTGCTTCGAGAAGGGCCTTGTAATGAATGTGTCCAAACCTCCGATGCCATAGTTCAGTTTGTCGGATAGTATCACATGTCATAGCTCCCAGTGGACTTCCTTCAACCTGGTAGAGTGTTCCAACTCTAAAACCAATCACGATAGCTTCCTTGAGATTCTTCTTCCACATGCGCACCTTTCCATCAGTGAATGCCACATTGAAACCTTTGTCTTCCATGGCAGATATAGACACAAGGTTCTTCTTCAATTTTGGTACATAGAGTACATCCTGCAAATGTAGGACTTGTCCTTGAGACAAGTGGAGGGTCACAGTCCCTGTCCCTTTCACGGGATATGTGGGATTATCTCCAAGGATAATTTCTAGATTAGTATCCTTCTCAACCATGTCAGAGAGTACTTCCTTGAACCTAGTGATGTGTCTTGAGGCACCACTATTTATCAGCCAGACATCCATAGTGTCGGGCGGGGATGCAGCGGAGAGGGCAGATACAAGAATGTATTCATTTCTTTTATCAACAACATTTGACTCCCTATACCTGGAGTTTCTAGACCTTTTGAAAGGTTGATCGTTTCCACCAGAGGGAGCCTTCCTCTTTCCTTTGGACCTGTTGTTTCTTTGATTTCCATTCCTCCGGTTGTTGTTGTTGTCATCACTATCGGGAGAATCCTTCTTGAAAGGACATTCTCTAGCATGATGACCTGGCCTATGACAAGCGAAACACTTGCCCTTCTTTCCTTGGGCCCCTGCTCTTCCTTTGTTCTTTGGACCACCAGAGTTCTTCTTTCTAGAATGAGTAGCGTAGGCAACATTTCTGTCATTTTCGTATTCCTTCATTCTTGTCTCTTCTTGCATGCATCTTGACAGTAGCTCATCAAAGTTAGGAATTGTGTTATTATTGAGGATGGTAGTGTTGAATACTTGCCATTCATATGGGAGCCCTCCAAGTGCGGTGAGTACTATCTCACGATCAACTATTGTCTCCCCAATAGCCAGCAAATTGTTCCTGATCTCGGTCAGTTTCAGAAAGTATGTTTGGACAGATTCATCCTTGCCTTTCTTCAGATTCTTCAATTGATTATTGAAGAATAGCACTTGGTTTGCATTGTTTACTTTGAACATTTGTATCAGCTTATCATACATCTCTTTGGATGTGCCTAGCTCAGATATGTAGGCAACCAGACTTTTATGTATGGATTCCCTGATCATTAGCTTTGCTTTGATCTCCCCCTTCTTATACTTGGTTTTAGCAGCAACAGTAGCAGTGGATGGAGGTTCTTATATCTTACCTAGTACATAGTCCATGAGATCACGGTCTTCCAATTTGAGATCTAATATCATCTTCCAAGCATGGAAGTCATCCCTTTCAGTTAGCTTGTCATCCTCTTTGAAGCCATAACTTGTGGAACTCATTTTTCTCTTTTGGTGATTGCTATAAGTTAGGGCTTGTCTTCACTTCAGCTCTGATACCATGTAAATTTTTGTAGATGTTCTATGCTTGATGCAACTTTACTTTTATAACAGCAATCACATAAACAGTTAAGTAAAAATGTTGATAGAACATACCAGTGGATCTATAGAAGACAAACCAGAAACAGGAGAATGTGTTGGTGCGTTACGGCGGTCAGCAGGATGCTTCAACCAACAAAGTCTTCTTGGTCGGCCAACCCAAAATGTGTCACAACAGTCCTCAAATCAATCATCCAGTCAACTCAAAGTCAACCCCAGAAAAGTCAACACAATCCAGAAAAAGTCAACGCAGGGCAGCAACAATAAAGTCAACGCAGCTCCAACTTTGGTCAACCTTTTGACCTCGATTTTTGTGCCAATGAGTACGGCCTTCAAAAATCGAACTCTCCACAAAATTTCAGCCAATTCGGACCATGCGTTGACCAAAGTCAACGTTGGTCAAACTTGCCCAGAAACCCTAACTGCAGAAAATTTGCTGCAGTAAATTTCGTCCTTTTTGCTGCAGTAGATTTCGTCCTTCTTCTCACGTGGGAGATGAAACTGCTTCTCAGATGCTCGTATATAATCAGAGGAGAAGATGTGTGATGTTGAGTGAGTGAAATGCTCTCCAACGTTGACTGTATTTATATCCATCATTGAGGTGTGTGACACATCTGCTGGGGGTGTAAAACCTTAAGGCCGACTTGCACTTAAATTTATTATAAATAATAAATTCAAAATAAATGTTCTGCTCATCAGATTAAAATCAATTTTATATCGATTTTACACCTCTCTGAAAGAGGAATCCAATACAAATATTGGAATCTTCATCTGAGCATCACAAGACGGAGTTTGGACCTAGTTGTCCAAATTTAACAAAAGGGCTATGTTCCTCCCGGATCTGAAGCTTTAAGGACCACTTTGCTAAAGAAAACAAGAGACAGAGTCACAGAAAAATTGTCTCAGATTAAAGAGTCTTGGAAGCATACAGGATGCACAATTTTGAGTGATGGTTGGTCAGATTTGTGTCATCGCCCATTGATTAATGTGCTTGTTTACAGTCCTCAAGGGGTACTTTTCTTGAAGGCAATTAATGCAATGGATCAGGTGAAGACTTCAGAATTTATTTTTGAAATTTTGGATGAAGCAATTCAAGAGGTTGGGGAGAAAAATGTAGTCCATGTTATTACAGATAATGCATCAAATTGTGTTGGTGCAGGGAAGATGATTATGGAAAAGTATAATCATATTTATTGGACCCCTTGTGCAACTCACTGTTTGGATTTGATGTTTCCTTGGGCCAATGAAACAATACGAAGAGCCAAAACAATTGCAAACTCCATCATCAACCATCGTCTCACTTTGAGCATATACAGGAAGAATGCATCTAAAGAGTTGTTGAGGCCTTGTGATACAAGGTTTGCTACTTTTTATATTACTTTGAAAAGAGTTGTTGAGGAAAAATGAAGCCTAAGAGCTGTTTTCTGCAATACTGAGTGGGAGAGATCTCCCCTTTCAAAAAAAACTAAGGGGAAACATGTTGAACAAATAGTGTTCAATAATGGCTTTTGGGAAAATTCAGACAAGGTTCTAAAAATATGTGGCCCAATTGTTAATGTGCTCCGCATGGTTGATGGTGACAAACCTTGTATGGGGTTTGTTTATGAAAGTATTGATCATTGCAAAGAGGCCATTGCAAGTGCTTTTAATAATGTGGAAGCTAATTTACCAAGAGATTTGGGAAGTAATTGATCAAAGATGGATGATGATGCATAGTCCATTACATGCATCAACGTGTTATTTGGACCCAAGATTGTTTGGGTTATCAAGACCATAGTTTTGAAAATCGCGATAAATTGAAAAAATCGCGATTTTTTGAACAAAACGATATTATCGGCGATTTTTTGGGCGATTTTTTGGATTTGAAAAAATCGCCAAAAAATTGCGATTTTTATGGTAAAAATTGTGGGCCCATCAAACAGCAACCCTATAAGTTCAAATATCGATTTTTCTTTTTGTCATTTTTGCAGCGCTCTCATTTTCCTGACACACCCTGTTGGCAGTTAATGGTAATGTTAAATTCTTAAAGTAAAAGGATCATCCTTTTACTTAAATTTTTAACATTACCATGAAATGACTCAAGATGTTTAAGAGTGGTTTCGACCTCATTGGATTTCATATGTAGAAACTAGAATTTTAGATTTCACTCAAAATTCAGCAGACTTAATGGTTTTCAGGGTTTCATGGTTTGGGGATTTGCATTGTTTCCATTTGATTCTATTATGTGTAAGGGTATGAGATGGGCATTTGATCAAGAGCATGAAGTCCTTTAAGAACCTTGATGTTGGTGGCATTGATTGTTGAACTTTGTTGATGTTGGTGGTATTGATTGTTGAACTCCCCTACCGTGGCCTTAACAAGAATGTACCCTTCACTCAAAGGAAAACCACTGGTTAGGCATGTTAATCTTTTTCTACCGCATTTTAAGGTTGAGGAGATGAACCCTTCATTCAAACCAAAATCATTGGTTAGGCATGTTAAACTTTTTCAATTTCTATCATGTTATAAGGTTGAGCAATCCAAGTCTGAAGACTTTGAGCTAGATGATGTTTATGTATCTCTTGTTGATGATCCCATTTCTAGTAGCGATGAATCACAATGATGAGTTTCATGAGGAGGAGGAGGAGGAGGTGACACCACCTACCCCTGCTACCAGTAGAGGATGTGGTCTGCCTCCTTGAGCTCTTGGTGCTTCAGGATTTGGAGCACAACAGAGTCCATTGCCAGCCCCGCCAGCTTCTTCGTCTAGAGGGAAAGCTGTTACATTTTCTCGCAAGAGGGGCAGGAAATCAGTAGTATAGGTTATTTGGTGCATTCCTTTGTATATAACATTATGACTCATGATATGAGATACATTATTATATTTTTTGTTGATATTTTGAAGTTGAGTTGAAACTCAGGACTTAGTATTCAGGACATGATTCACTATTATGTGTGATGTAGCACTAGACATGATATTACACATCTTATATATTAGTTTTTTTTTCATATTTATGTGTCAATGCATTTATTTTATGTTGTGGATGCTTTAGATATTAAAAAAATTGAAAAAAAATGAATATTTTTGTATGTGCCGATTTTTTCCCGATTTTTACGATTTTTTCCGATTTTTTCCCCTCGCCGATTAAATCCCGATTGCGATTTTCAAAACATTGATCAAGACAGAGGGATGAAGAAGTCATGAATGGACTTATTTAGGCTATTGAGAAGCTAAATCCAGATCCAACAATTGTAGGTTTGGTTAGATCTCAGTTGAGGGCATACAGGTTAGAAGAAGGGCTATTTGGTACGCAATCAGCAAAGTATGATAGGAGCAGAAGTGATCCAGCAGTATGGTGGGAGTTTTATGGTCCAGGGGCGCCAGAATTGCAAACTTTTGCAATTCGTATCTTAAGTCAGGGATCAAGTGCATCAGCGTGTGAAAGGAATTGGAGTTCCTTTGACCACATTCATTTCAAGAAAAGAAATAGATTGTTATCTGGAAGATTAGAAGATCTTGTTTATGTTCGTAGTAACTTGCAGTTGGCTTTGAAAAATGTGTCAAAAGAGTCATCCAATTCCTCTACTCCGTGGATCGATCCTGTTCTTAATGCATCAAGGGATGAAGCTGATTTTTACAATGATAGTGACATTGACAGGGAACTGAGTGATGAATCTGATGCTGAGGCATCTAGCGGATTCACAACCCATATTGCTCTTGATGATATAGAACTTTTTGATATCACAAGTGGGCCACGAGAACATCAAGAATAAAACTTGTGTTCTCGTTTTGGACTTCTAGTTTTACTTTTTGCTAGACTTCTAGTTTACTTTTTGCATGAACAATATTCTAAAACTGCCAAACTACTTTAAATTTTATATATTTTGAATACTTTTTTATCATATTGTTTTCAATATATGAAATCTGATATGGCCCATGGTTTTGTTGAATTTGATATTCTTATAGTGCTACTAGCCTACTGCTAATGTCTATGGTGAATTTCTCACCTTGTTTACTATGTATGGAAGACTGAAGTTGGTTATTTATTGGAAATTTGGCACTCACTTTCATGGTTTATATGTGGAAATGATGTAAATGTTTGAGCAATAATCCTATCATCTATGTGTTTGCAATGTGCATTATGCACTTTGAAAATTGACATGCTTATTTATTTATGTGCATCATATTTATCTTTCAACATGCTTAAAATTGTTATATATATATATATATATATATATATATATATATATATATATATATAACAATTTTAAGCATATATATATTTTTTTTTCAAATTTCTATATGTCGAATTTTATGCCGAACTTTATCGGCAAAATTTTCGGAGCCAAACTTTATTCGAATTTCAACGTTGCCGAACTCGAACACAAACATGAACCTGGTGACTTAGGAGGCAGTAGGAGGCCAGGAGGGTTGATGCAGACCCAGCTAGGGCAGCGCAGGGGTAGTGTAACCCAATCTGGGGTGACACAGGCCCTTCCTGAGCAGCGCAAAGGCTGACGCAGGCCAGCAGGGATGACGTAGAGAGCTTCAGAGCAGCGCTGGGGTTTCTAGAGGCCGAAAAAGGCCGAGTTCTGTAAATCTTGTTTGAGGGTGTGAATCAGTCATTTTTTCTGCCTCTAGAATAGAGGTATTGCTGCAAATTTATTTCTCTGTTGGGTTAACCAGTTTGGTGCCCAAATCTGTTGTACTGAGAATCCTTTTAATAATAAAAACCCTCTAGAAGGTAGCAGCACCGGTTTTCCCGCATTGGGTTTTTCCGGGGACAATTGTCCAGAAAATCCTTGTGTGTCACTTTGTCATTGAGCATGTTATTCAGTTTAGATCTACATGTGTAGGCTGTTAATGTGTTTACTTCGATGTTAATGCTGAAGATTTCAGATTAATAACTTATGTAAGTAGCAGTGTTTTAAAAATCAGACTCGGGTTTCGATTCAGCCGAGGGTTGGCTTCGACTCCGACTCTGACTCAGTATCGACTCGACCGGTTTAGTTTCAATGACTCGATCTTTGGAAAAAATACATTAAATATTATTTTTTTTAATAAAAAAACATAATTTTAAAGATTTTCATTCATGTTTCCAAACACAAAGCATTACAATATAGACAAAAGACAACATATGATCAAAGTAGGCTCATGAATATATCCATTATATCAAAATTGCATCCAATGCACTGTCCAATACATGATGATGATGTAGAGAATCGAGATCAAAACAAAAAACATAACCAAGGAGGCTCTAAATGGTCTCTACAACAAAATATGAATAGTCACTACTGCTAGAGATCTGACAAGCCAATGTCCTCTGCCTCAAACTTTGAACCAGAGGAGGAAACTCGCTCCTCCTCTGAATCAACATCCTCAACTAGAACTGTATCACACTGAGCCTAAGATAGACGAGTTATGCGCCTCCGTCATGGCTGACTAGAGGAAATGCCTGCGGCTGCAACTAGAGGGTTTGGGACTGGGCCTGCTACTAGTGGATCTACATTGAGCATAGCCTTTACCTATGTATCGAAGTCCATCCCCTCACCAATTTTCTCATCAGAGTCAAACTTTGGTGGACAAGTCTCCACTACCCAATCTGATGTTAGATCAATATCCTCCAAAGCAATGGGATCTGAATCAGGTTTTTTGTTCAGCAATTGGTTGCGTCTTAGTCGGGGGTTGTACTAGACATACTGTTATGAAACTAGCTCAAAAAATAGAAGAAAAGAGAGATCAACGCCTTAGAAATCAGCCACTTCGAGGGGGTAACCTCCAATACATTACATAAATGAACAATTCTTAGATGATACAAATGACAAAACCTACTTTCTATATATAGGAGTCCATGGGGCCACAATATAATCCTAGACGACCTAACAATAATAATGTAAGGGCACAATAATAACAATATAGGGGTTACAGGGGTACAACAATAACAATAAGGGGGGCTACTCTAACATAATAAGGGACTAGGCTAGTAGTATAGGGACCTAACATGCCCCACTCCTTCAAACAAGCGTTGTCCTCAACGCTTGACTATTTCTTGATGCTTCTGTATAAAATTCTCATTCTCCCATGTCGAATCTTCAATGGGGAAATTCTTCCGCTTGTTGAGATACTTTGAAATTGATTGATTTTTTACTTGTCGATTTCTTGTTTCTGTGACTGCTTCAAAACTTCTTTCGCTATGATGTTGATCTTCCTGTTGTTTTATTCGATTCTACACCAAAGTTAGGTTATCCTTTGAAAGTTGGACAACTTGTTGTTGATGCTCGATTTGATCTTCCACTACTTCATTATCCATACTATCTTTCATTTGATCCTTCAAACCGTTCTACTTAGCCTTCATTTTTTCTTCTAAAACATCTATTTCATCTTTGATTGATTTTTGTAAGATCGAAATTTGTTGCACTTGGTACCGTTATTTTGATATCTCATACTGCAATTCTTCCTCTTCATGCATCATAGTATAACTTTCTTTTTCTTGCTTTTGCAGAGCTTGATATTGTATAGCTTGATTTCTACTCATCCATGAAATCATTGTAGCTCCCAAACTGAAATATACATCGGTAGTGCTTCTTCCATCAGTTTTCTTACCGCTCAAACTAGTAAGGGTCCTAGGAGAGGGGTCCTATAGGGACACTACTAGGTCAAGGGAAACAATGGAGCGATAGCCCACTATCACCTCAGCTAAGGCTCCCGGCTCTTTACGGACTTTTACCGATGGGAGGAGACTTGGTATAATAAGCATCACGAAGATGAATGGATCAATGATAGGATGAAAGGTGATCCTAAAAGCCTATTCACAAGAGAGACTCAAATATATGGCTTGCTTGCTTGGAAGGCAAGATGAAAGGCTCTCTAGGAAGGGGTTAGGATAATTCCAAGGGATAGGGTTTAAGTATGTGACTTGTCAATGAGATTCCTAGACCCTAAAATCCTTGTGGAAACTTGGATTCCAAGTGGTCTTTGTGGAATTATTGTCAAAAGGTGTTGGAAATATTGTCATTGATGGCAAAGGAGCACAAAGGAGCAGCACCAAGACAAGGGAGCAGATCAGATTCAGATGGAATTGTTGTAGAGATGTCACATAGGGTTTAATGTATCAGTGGGTTGCGACTGCCCATTTGGGGTTTTTAATGTAATGGAAAACGATGGATAAGAACCACAGAAATTGAATATAGAGGTTAAACCATAGAAGAATTGATTGTGAGGATTTTGGCCTCTGTTTTAATAAATTGTAGAATTTTGTTTATCAGTATATACTTGGCAAATTTCCTGAAGGGTTCATCTCTTCGAATTAGCTTCTGTGTAAAGATGGAGAAGGAAGGTTCCAGAGAAATCGAAGTTAAAACTGAAATCTGGCGAAAATCCGGCTTCAAACGCAATTTAAACAGAGTTTGCAGGTTAAGTGGTTTTGAAGGAAATCGAACACTGTTGTTGCACAGCCTTTGAGTTGTGAGCGGTTTTTCCCATTTCGAACGCGTTCGAATGATATTGCGACACGTCACGAGCACAATATCACCCATTTCGCGTTGCTTTTGGGTGATAAAGTTATGGGATCGATTGAAAGCGATTGCCGTCCGATTAGATCTGTGGAAGATCCGACGGAGTTCGCGTTAAAAGCTACGTGGGAGTTAAAACAAGGTATGGACCCGACGTTGTATGCAATGAAGTTTCATTATGGGTTTGAAGTCCGGAATTATTTCCGAAGGTCTAAAGATTCTGAAGGTTTTTTAATATTTCCGAAGGTTTAATGATATTTCAATGGAGTTTTATTAAAGTGGTTGAAGTTCGGAAATACACTGCCAAGGGGATTTTAACCTTTGTTTAAAAGTAAATTAAACATTTCCAAAGGTTATGATATTCATTCTAAAAGAGTTTAAAACATTGGGTTAAAATGAGTTATATTGTTCCAAAGGTTAAAAAGGGGATTTTGCTTCCGAATATTATAAAAGTGGATTATAATGTTTTGAAAGGGAAAAGGGACTTTTAGCTTCCGTGGTGCATTTTTATTAAATAAATCAAGATGACGTGGCAGTGACGTGGTGATGACATGGCAAGGTGACATGGCAAGGTGACGTGGCACGATGACATGGAGATGACGTGGACCTGGCCCGCATATCGCAAATCGCAAGATCGGAGGGGTGAAGATTGTAAGAGCAAAGTTGCGATGCGAAGGATAGAAGCGATGCGATGAGCCGATGTGAAGGGACACATGGCTGCACAACGCAATATTGCACATCAGCGATGCTTATGTGATAAGAATTCGTAAGTTATAGAACTTGCCATGCGATCGATGAATGCGATGTGATGGAGGCGATGCGAAGTTCATCGCATATCGCAGATCGCAAAGCTCAGGAGAGATCGCAGAATCTTAGAAGTCATGTGAGTTGCGATGCGAAGTAGCGATAAAGTCAAGTGGGACCTAATCGCACATCGCTTATCGCAAGCGTAGGACAAAGTGCGATAAAGGAGCCAGATGCGATGCAGCTCAGAACCATTATTTAAGAGATTTCAAGTCCGGGTGTATATGATTTCCCTTTGTAAATTGCATCGGAAAGAAAAGGAGACATATAGCAAAGAACGTTTGAAATGCCGAAATGCGATAAAGCGATAACCGTTGGATCACGGAGTAGAGATCTACGATGCAGATTAGAAGTGCTAATTTGGGCATCGATAAATGTGCAAGATTGGCGGAAATGAAAAATTTACGAAAGTATAATGTTTCCCTTTGAGAAATCGCATCGGGAGAATGAAAGAGTAACATAGAAATGAAGAAAAAGAGAAATAGCCGAAACGCTGAGATACAGCCTGGTGGGACCCATCGCACATCGCATATCGAGAGATCAGATAGACGAAGGCACATGGGATATCTGAATCGCCGAAGTGCGATATAGAGAGCGGACGCGATAAAGATCAAAGTCGAAGCCTAAAGCATTTCAAGTCCGGGAGTATGTGGATTTTCCTTTGTAAATCGTTTCGAAGAGCAAAAGGAGGATTATAACGTAAAACAAAAAAAAGAAAGTATGAACGCGGGTAGAAAGGCTTGGGTAAGCACCCGACACAGAGAAAAGGGCAGAATAAAATGTTTAGAAGAGCGGTGAAGGTTGAACGCTGTGGGCACGAGAAAAAAAGGCATGGTCGGGCAAAAGGAGATATGATGACACTGTTAGAAACGCAATAGAATGGGTCAAGTCGGACAAAATGAGCAGTTATGCAGCAGAGCTAGACTATAACAGCAGAAACTGAAAAGACAGTGACAGCAGCAGAAAAGACAAATGTATGGCGAACCAAGAGCTGAAAGGGCTGAGTGAAATGTATTATTGTATCTGTAAATGTAAATGATTTTAATTATTTTTATTGTATGTGATGCAAAGGCAAGTCTCCGGAGGCAAAGCAAAACTCCACTGTAATACACAAATATATACATTCTGTTATATCATTCTGAATGTGCTGGACAAGAAAATGAGAAGGGGGAAGGCAAAGAGTCATACCTGTTCATTTCGAATTCCCTGTGGAATGCAAACAGTTATGAGGTGATCTCTATAAATAATGTTACCAGCATATGCATAAAGTGAGAGAGAATGGAGAAAGAGGTTAGAGAGTAAAAAAAAAAAAAAAAAGGAGCAGAGAGAGGAGTTGTGAAGATCTAGAGATGATATAAAGCAAATTTGAAGGCTGGAAGGACAATAGAAAAGGAGGAGGAAAACAGAGCTGATATCCAGGTAAATCAGCATATGATTTTATTGTACAGTGAGGAAGTTGGTGCTTCCATATCAAGTTGTAGCTTGATAGATGTCCAGTTGTAGTTGGCTGAGGTAGGAGCCTCCTGTAGGTTGTAGCCTGCAGAAAATAGATGGGAGTTGGAGCTTCCTTGCAAGTTGTACCTTGTAGAATTGAGGTAGTAGCCTCCTGTAGGTTGGAGCCTACAGAAAATCAGTGGTGAAAGGGAGTTGGAGCTTGCCTTTGCATCACAACAATAATAAGATGTGGTTTTCTCCCTTATGGGTTTCCACTTATATCTGTTGTCTATGTGCATGATGATTATATGTTGATATTCTGTATTTAATTTGCTTAATACCTGCTGCTCACTTATTAAGATTGTTGTTCCATTGTATATTAAGTTGATCACGAAATGAAGATGTAAATAAGTGTAAAAGAAAGTTTTACAAGACCATGACTGCTTTAAACTGATTCACCCCCCCCTCTCAGTTTAACCAAGGGTTCAACAATTGGTATCAGAGCAGGTTCCTTCTGTATCAGTTTAACAACTGGAAGGAGATCCTAGGTCCCTAAGATGGCTAGTCTAGAAGGATGCTCAACAAATAAAGCCCCTTTGTTCACAGGTACAAATTATGCCTTCTGGAAAATTAGAATGAGGACGTACATAATGTCTATAGGAATAGAAGTTTGGGTTGCTATGGAATTGGGATATGCCCCAAAGGAGTCTGACTCAGAGAAAGATGCCAAACTAGATTTTGTAGCTAATGCAAAAGCCATGAATGCTCTCTTAAGTGGTTTGTGTGAGGGAGAATTTATCAAATTAATGCACAACAAGACTGCCAAAGAAATATGGGATACATTAGAAAGTATCCATGAGGGAGATAAAAAGGTGAAGGCTGCCAAGATGCAAGTCTATAGAGCTCAATTTGAAAATATAAAAATGAATGAAGAAGAAGATGTTGCCAGCTTATTCTTAAGGGTTGCAGAAATTGTAAATAACATGAAAGCTCTAGGAGAAACCATTAGAGAATGTGTAATTGTACAAAAGATATTGAGATCTTTACCATCTAGGTTTAACCCCAAGGTTTCTGCCATAGAAGAAACAGCTGATTGGGAAACATTGACCATGAACCAATTACTTGGAAACTTAACAGCCTATGAGATGAGACTTCCGCAGAGGAAGTCAAATGTGAGGGAGGCAGCCTTTAAGACAAAGAAGAGCAAAGAAGAAAAAGAAGATACATGCTCCTGCTCTGACGAAGAAGAGGCCAAATTTGTCAAAAGATTGGATAGAGGCTCAGGCAAGTATAAAGGTAAACTTCCATTTAAATGCTTTAACTGTGGAAGAGTTGGGCACTATGCATCTAAGTGTCCTCTTAAGAAAACAAAGAATTAGAATCAAGAGACAGAGAAAACCAAAACAAATAACTGGCAGAAAGGGAAGAGATTCAATAGAAGATCATTTTATGCTCAGCAAGATAGCAGTGCATCTGAAAACTCAGATGAATCCTCAAATGAAGAAGGAACCTCTGAATTTGTGTTGATGGCCAAGGAAGAGTCTGAAGGATTCCTTCTAGAAGATGAGGAAGAAGGTGAGGTAGATCTTGAGGGGGAGCTAAGATGTGCCCTGGAGGAAATAGACAGATTTAAACTCAAGTGCAGAAAACAGAAAGACATTCTCCTCAAATGTGTAAAAGAAGTACCAAATTCAGAAGACCTCATTCAATTGAAAGTAGAACTTGAAGAAGCTATGAAGGTGGAAGACATTCTTCTAAAGCAAATTAAAGATAAACATCAAGAGCAAGAGAAATTGGAAGAAGAAGTGGTATGGATGAGAAAGAAACTAGAAAACACCCAAAGGGAATTGTCAATGAACACTCTCGAATGACAAGCACTGAACAGTTGGACATGATTCTAAACGCTCAAAGGTCTCCTCTCATAAACGCTGGGATAGGATATGAAGGAGAAACCAGTAAGTCCAAGGTAGAAGATAACAAGAATATCATTTTTGTAAAAGCTGTAAAGGATAATGAAACAGCTCAAAAAGGAACCACAGAAGCAGAATCCAGCAAGAACTTGATGTGTGATGAAACAAACAGAAACAAGCAGCAACATCAAGAGACAAAGAATGAGAGGAAGAAGCAAGCAGTTGCAAAAAGCTCAATTGTTCCTGAAGATCAATTGAACAAGTTTGGAAGATCTCAAAGGAAATTCTTTCCTCCTATGAGAAATGTCACTTGTTTTTCCTGTCACAAACTGGGACATATTGCTGCATACTGTCAGACAAAGATAATCGACTTCAACCAGCAAAAGATGTAGAAATTGAAAAGACTACCTCAAGCAAACAAATGGAGAGGACAACCCTACACCAGGTACACTAATCATTTCCATGGGTATTGTTTTGATTGTAAGGGGTTCGGCCATAAAGCCATGGAATGCAGAACGTATGGACAAAGACTGATGCTTAAAACCCCAAGGAGATTTATGAACAATGGAGAGTTCACTCGTACACATAATGCATTTAAAAATATAATCAAATGCTTTGTATGCCATCAAATCGGACACATGTCTTCCAAATGTCCTCTCAAAGAATGTGGTCCATCTTCTCATAAAAGGTGCCAAACCAATAGCTGCCTGCAGTGGAAAAAGAAGTTGAATAAGTGTGACCTGGCTCTAATAGCCCAAGATCAGAAAAGCCAATGGTATTTGGACAGTGGATGCTCAAAGCATATGACTGGAGATAGAAGCAAGTTTGTAACCTTTGATGAAAAGAAATTTGGAAATGTAACATTCAGCAATGATAAAGCAGGGAAAATCAAGGGAAAGGGCTCAGTCAGTTTGAATAATGGAAGAGGAAAGGCTCAAGATGTACTATTTGTGGATGGGCTGAAAGCCAATCTGCTAAGCGTCAGTCAAATGTGTGATAAAGGCTGTGAGGTCCTTTTTAGAGCCCAAGATTGTGAGGTAAGATCAAGCACCACAGGAAAGAACTTGATCAAAGGTGTTAGAACAGAAAGTAATGTCTATATAGTGGAAGAAGAGAATAAAGCATGCCACATAAGCAAACTTGATGAATCATGGTTATGGCATAGAAGACTGGGACACCTAAACTTTGACCACATCATCAGTCTGAGCAAGAAGAATGCAGTCAGAGATATGCCAACAATAAAGAAGCCTTCAAATACCATATGTAAATCCTGCCAACTGGGCAAGCAGACCCGCATATCTTTCAAGACCAAAGAGATACTTTCTACAAGTCGGCCTCTTCAGCTTGTACACATGGACCTGTGTGGACCTTCAAGAACTAAAGCACCAAGCGGAGAATCTTATTTCATGCTAATAATAGATGATTTTTCCAGAATGACGTGGGTAGCATTTCTCAAATATAAATCTGAAGCACTTGAGAAATTCAAGATATTCAAGGCATTGGCAGAAAATCAAATAGGATGCAAGCTAAAGTGCATCAGATCAAACAGAGGAGGTGAATTCACAGACTATGATTTTGCAGACCTATGCAATGAGCATGGGATAAAACAACAGTTTACAATTGTAGGTACACCTCAACAGAATGGAGTGGCAGAGAGGAAAAACAGGTCAGTACAACAAATTGCCAGAGCTATGATGCAAGAAAGTAACATTCCCCAAACCTACTGGGTAGAAGCAGTACACACAGCTGTTCACATTCTCAACAAAGCTCATCTAAGACTAAATTGTGATAAGACTCCTTACGAATTATGGCATGGTAAACCAACATCAATCAAGCACTTTAGAATCTTTGGAAGCAAGTGTTTCATAAAAAATAATGATGAAAAACTGGGGAAGTTTGATGCAAGAGCTGATGAAGGAATATTTTTAGGATATGCATCCAAGAGTAAGGGTTACAGGTGCTACAACAAAAGACTGCACAAAATTGTGGAAAGCATTGATGTAAGATTTGATGAAGATTTACCAAACAGAACAAGAAGCACAAGCTGCGCCAATCCTCCAGACGATCATGAAGCTGAGAACCAAGACAATGATGAACATAGAAAGACAACGGAAGATATTGAATTAAACTCAAAAGGTCCCTCAAGACACACTCAAAAGAACCATCCAGAAGATCAAATCATTGGGGACAAGAGTGTGGGAGTCCAGACAAGAAGACAGCTTGCTGAACAGACATAAGAAGTATACCTAGCCATGCTATCTTAAATAGAGCCTAAGAAGTTCGAAGAAGCCAGCAAAGACAAAAATTGGGTAAATGCTATGAATGAAGAACTAGACCAAATTGAGAAGTACAATACCTGGGAATTAATTCCAAGACCCACTGGGAAAAATGTCATTGGCACAAAATGGATATTCAAGAATAAGATGAATGAACAAGGGCAGGTGATCAGAAATAAAGCCAGACTTGTATGCAAAGGATATTCACAAATTGAAGGTCTTGATTATGATGAAACCTTTGCCCCTGTAGCCAGAATGGAAGCAATCAGAATGTTTTTGGCCTTTGCATGCCATCATGATTTCAAGGTATATCAAATGGATGTGAAGTCTGCCTTCCTGAATGGAGATCTAGAGGAAGAAGTCTACATGGAACAACTTGAAGGATTCTCATTAACAGATAAACATGACTATGTGTGCAGATTAAAGAAAGCCTTATATGGTCTGAAACAAGCTCCTCGTGCATGGTATTCAAGGCTAGACAAATACTTACAAAAACAAGGATTCAAGAAAGGAGGAGTAGACAACAATTTGTACATAAAGGCTAATGAAAATGAACTCTTAATTGTAGTAGTGTATGTAGATGACATCATGTTTGGAAGCAACAAAGATGAGTTAGCAAAAGGATTTGCTGAAGAAATGAAATCAGAGTTTGAGATGTCAATGATTGGAGAGCTCACCTTCTATTTAGGACTTCAAATTCAACAAAAGAACACAGGAATATTCATTTCGCAAGAAAAATACTTAAGAGAAATGTTGAAAAGGTTTCAAATGGAAGACTGCAAACCTGTGTCCATAGTTTTAAAAACCGGAACCGGTGACCGGACCGGTGGACCTAATGAACCGGGTTTCTAACCGGAACCGGTCTAACCGGGAGCAGTCAGATCTCAATGAACCGGTTTAAAAAAAAATACATTAAAAAATTATTTTTTAATAAAAAAAACTATTTTTAAGATTTGCAACCATGATTCCAAGCCAATAGAGACAAAATTTGCAAAGTTTGCTCATTTATATACCATGCAAAGGTGAATATATCAAAATGGCACCGAGTGCAATACATATTATCGAAAAATACATAAGCAATGAGGCTCCAAATGGCCCATAAAGTCCAAAAACAATGCTACAAGCTATGAAGCCATTGGCCTAATACAAGACTACATATTAGTGATCAACAACATGATCACTCCTCATCATGATCAAAATCATCACCACTACTAGACAAGGGATCATCAACATGAGCTACATATATAATATGGCTAAGAGTTTGAGGACTCCTAAAACTTCTCTACAACTTTAGTAGTAGTAGTAGTAGTAGCAAAAATAGACATCAAAACTACAAATCACTGAGCAATATGGTCTCTCATGAAACTCATCATTGATTCATCACTACTAGAAATGGGATCATCAACAAGAGATACATAAACATCATCTAGCTCAAAGTCTTCAGACTTGGATTGCTCAACCTTATAACATGATAGAAATTGAAAAAGTTTAACATGCTTAACCAATGATTTTGGTTTGAGTGAAGGGTTCATCTCCTCAACCTTAAAATGCGGTGGAAAAAGATTAGCATGCCTAACCAGTTGTTTTCCTTTGAGTGAAGAGTACATTCTTGTTAAGGCCACGGTAGGGGAGTTCGACAATCAATACCACCAACATCAACAAAGTTCAACAATCAATGCCACCAACATCAAGGTTCTTAAATGACTTCATTCTCTTGATCAAATGCCAATCTCGTACCCTTACACATGATAGAAACAAATGGAAACATTGCAAACCCCCAAACCATGAAACCCTAAAAACCATTAAGTCTGCTGAATTTTGAGTGAAATCTAAAATTCTAGTTTCTCCATATGAAATCCAATGAGGACGAAACCACTCTTAAACATCTTGAGTCATTTCATGGTAATGTTAAAAATTTAAGTAAAAGGATGAAAATGAAAAATAAAGGAAATGTCGCTTTTACTTTAAGAATTTAACATTACCATTAATTGCCAAGACGATGTCTCAGGGAAATGAGAGGGTAGGAAAAGTCAAGTGAAGCCCCCCTTGCCCTCCTGAAATGGTAGCACAAACTTGAGCATGGGACACCTAACCGGCCGGTTTATGCATTAACCGGCCAGTTCCATACCTAACTGGCCGGTTAGGTCCGGTTAACCGGCCATTTTAGGTGACAGGCCTCCCTTAACCCGGTTGCTTGAGCGGTTTATACCGGTGCCTTAGTTGACCGGCCGGTTTGACTGGTTACCGGTTCAAACCGGCCGGTTTTTAAAACTATGCCTGTGTCAACTCCCATGATCACTGGATGCAAACTATGTGTTAATGATGGATCAACAGATGTAGATAAAAAACTTTACAGATCCATGATAGGAAATCTGCTATACCTAACAACTTCTAGACTAGACATTATGTTGGCAGTAGGACTTGTGGCAAGATATCAAGCAACACCAAAGCAAAATCATTTACTTGCAATCAAGAGAATATTTAGATATCTACAAGGTACTTCACATTATGGCCTATGGTATCCAAAAGGAAAAAGCTTCACATTGACAGCATACACAGATGCAGATTGGGCCAATTGTGTGGATGACAGGAAAAGCACAAGTGGAGGTGCATTTTATTTGGGGAAAAGTCTGGTGGCATGGCTAAGCAAGAAGCAAACTTCTATCTCTCTATCTACAACAGAAGTAGAATACATAGCAGCAGCAGCATGTTTCACACAAGTAATGTGGATGAAACAAACCCTCCAAGACATGAAGGTAAACATTGATGAACCTATTTCTATCAAATGTGACAACACAAGTGCAATAAGTGTATCAAAAAATCCTGTACTTCATTAAAAAACAAAGCACATCCCAATAAAGTACCACTTCCTCAAAGAACAAGTAGCACAAAAATTAGTAAAGTTGGAATATGTACCAACTAAGGAACAAACAACAGACATATTCACAAAACCTCTTGCTAAAGAACCATTCAAATATCTAAGAGACAAGCTAGGGGTAGTGTCTGCAGATGTTACTCTCTGATATGATGGGAAAAAAAAAACCAAAAAAATAAAAAATAAAATAATAATAAGGGCTGCATACATGAAATGGGATCATAACAGAAGTCCAGTGATAGTCTGTATCAGTCAAGAAAGCATCATTCCAAGGGGAGAGCAGTCAATAAATTGTCACAAAAGAGCTAGAGAAATGGAGCAGTGCATGAAACAGGTCCTCAAGATGGCACGTCATTGTAACTTGACTTGGGCCCCTACAAAAGCTAGAACCATGACAGAGAAGAAAGTTACACAAGTATGGAGAAGGAAACAAGTTGAATCTAGAAGTCTCTTGAACACTCTAGCGAACAACACATGTTGTTGACTAGATGAAGTCATCCTTGATATTCCAAGTATTTGATGGTGAAACCTTGCCAAAAAGAGACCATGCATACAGCTAGGGGGGAGTTTGTGATTCTTGAGTATTCTTGCAGAAAGTGATCCGTGAGTGGGCCCTATGAAATCTTTGATGAGTTACACATGGACAATCTTGATAAATCATCTCTCGGAAGTAACTCCATTGAAGAAAAACATGATATTATGATGATGCCTTCTACTTGATCACACAAGGTGAGAAATACTTCATGAGCTAAAGGAATTTGTGCAGATAGGGGGAGATGGTACATCACATGAAGAAATACAAACACAACTATCATGGAACATATTGCCAGAAGAAAGAGCACCATGGCAGGGGGAGTAACATACCTATGAAAAACTACAATTCATGAAGAAAAGAAGTAGCTTGACAGGGGAAGTATTTGGGCACCCCGCTTGCCATTGATGTCAAAGGGGGAGAGAAATTAGAAGGGCAAGAATATTGCCATCAATGACAAAGGGGGAGATTGTTAATCAAGGTTGTCATTGATGTCAATGTGGCATTGACCGAGATGTCAATATTCTTGAGATGCCTGGTTCCAAATGATGATGCCATGACTCTTGGTTGACTAGGATACTATCAACGAAGATGTCAAGTCACGAAGAAGTCAAACCACTAATGAAGGAAGCCCTAAGTACTTGATCTAATGTTGCATGCACTTGATGATCTAGATCTTAACCAATGATGTCATACACTTGGATGATACTTGATGATGACATATGATGATGTCATACGCTTGGATGATACTTGATGAAGTCATACACTTGATGAAGGTTGGAAGACTAGATGATGATGTGGAAGATCTCATTTGATGGCTGGAAGACTACCTCGAAACTTTCCTAATGATGCTGCACTATGACATATTATTGCACTATTATTGAATACATGATGCTAAACCTATCATGATGACATGGTTTTCCTACATGATGACACTATGATTCTATGATTGATAAGCCAAACAATGGAGAAGACAAACAAAGGAGAAGCCAAGCAATGAAGAAGCCATGCTGTCCTATTCACTTTCTGAACACAAAAAATTAAGGACAGTCAAAGAAAAATTGTTTTTTACCATCTTAGAGGCATCCTTCAAACTTGACTCCTGTACCATCTTATAGATTATATTTTTATCTTTCTAATGAGCTATCACTTGCTTGAAAATTCCCAATAGTTGAAGAGAAAATGAATATTCAAGTTTTAATATTATATTTTTATTTCTAGCCGACCTAAACTCAATTCCTCATGTCGGCTCCTTCACCCAACTGTCACATCCTTTCGTAGAGGTCGAAACTATTATAAATATAAGTGTAAATCCTCATTCTTGGCAGAAAAATTTCGGTGAAAAGACAGAATTTTAGACAGAACCTACAGGAGGCCGAGGAGTTAAAAAAAAGGGGTCATAATTATAGCGGATGGGAAATTTTTTCAAGGAGGCCGAGAAGGATTATTTGTTTGGGAAACTCAATATTTGTGTGACAGCTCAGGATACTTTTGTGGAGGGACTACATTTCAGTTAGCTCCAGGATAGTTTTGTGTGGAAGTCTCTAAACAGTCGTAGAATTAGACCCTCCATACCACAGACTTGTTGTCTGCTCGTTTTACCTCAGAACTGTGTCATCCTGTAGAAGCTCAGAAAGCTGAACAGTGTCCTATTGCAGATCTTACACCACGGAATTTCAGTCTCTTGGAGCTCAGATTTTTGGCACCTTTTTGAGAAGCAGTTACTGGAATACAAGACGGAATTAAAGACAAAGTTTTCCCAAGTATAACTGAGGTAATTACAGTGAATGGAAGGTAAGTTAACACAACATTAAGGAATCTGTTTTGTGACTGTGATAACAGCAGCAGGTCCAAACTACAGTAGGCCAAGAATCTCAGTCCAAGTCATACTAAAAACTGTGGTTAACCTTTTGTGGTGGGGCTAAGGATATCTCAAAGACACACCTACAGTACAATGCTTGAAAAACAATCTCAAAGACACACCTACAGTCAATGTATGAACAAGTCCTGTAGCATACCTTGCTGTGGACTGTCACCTCCTTAACTCGGACTTTACCACAGTTACCTCAGATCAGTAAGTGAAGGCTCATACACTCAACAGTAAGGCCCAGATCTGTGATATTTCATCTTGTACAATGGACAGTCATTACTTGTGAACTCGGAATGCACAGATAAGATCGGATTTGTGGAGTTGACTGTCATCTTTGGAGCAGAATTGTAGAGGCCCCTTTGCAGCAGACATTGAAGAGTTGACACCTTGTTGAGGCAGTCCCTAGTGCATGGTTGAAGCAAACTTGGAGGCCATCTTGACATTGTGGAGCTTCTTGTAGAAGGTGTTTACAGCAGTCTTGAAGGTGCATTGTTTATAAAGTTTTACCTTAGCCCTAGAGCAGTTTGTGCACACCTTTTTGGAGCAAGTTGAAATCTTTGTCAAAGTACTTTTTAGGAAGTTGTTCTTGAAGAGCAACATCTAGTAAGCTTGTAGAAGCAATCTTGAAGACATACATTATTGGAGCAGCCATAGAAGTCTTGCTGAAGAAGACTTGAACTTTTGGAAAGGCAGATTGGAGAGAATTTTGTAGACCTGCCTTGAAGACCATGATGCATTGAAGCCATCATGAGGTAACCTTGAAGAAAGTGTTTGGGTGTCATGAAGAGCAGTGGAGACACCTTTGTACGAAGAAAAGGTTGTCATTGATGACGTGATGTGTAGGCTACAGTGAAGAGTAAGCTGAAGATTGTCAGGGCTCATTGAAGAAGACGTTGGGAGCCATGAAGTATAACCAAATATATCTTGACGAAATGAAGCAGGAGGTTGGAGCCTCATAGAGACAAGGTCGGTGCCTTGGAAGATAGGGTTGGAGCCCTAGAGGATTGGAGTCCTCAAGAAACCAGGTAGGAGCCTGTACCAGAGATAGGGTTGGAGCCCTAGAGGTTGGTGCATCAAATTGACAAGGTTGGAGCCTTGGAAAGACCAAGTCGGTGCTTGGCACAAAACAGGTTGGAGCATGGAAGATTGGAGTCTTCATCTAGGGTTGGAGCCCTATATCATTATCGTACTTTACTTATTGTAAAGAAGAAATTAATAAAAGTATCTATTCCATCATTGTTCATTTTGTGTTCTAAATATAAGTGATCTAACTGGTAAAATTAACAATTGAAAAGAAATATTGATTCATCCCCCTCTCAGTATTTCCAATAAGTGAGTCGACAGAGAGATAAGACTTCCTGATCGAAATTTCTGTTGAGGTAGAGGGAGCAGTGCAGAGCTGGTGGGACGCAGTTTCTGCTGGTAGATATTGATTTTGCCGGGCATAAAGTGTCAGAAGAGGAAGAAGTAGCACAATGAGGGAATTTTCTCTCTCAAGAGATTCCTAGCCGGGGAATTTCAGTTCTTCCCGGATCTGAGTAGCAGATCCGGGCAACAGATCTATGAGCTCCACAAGGAGTGCGTAAGCCTATCCAGTGTTGCGCAGAGGGGGAAGAAGAGGAGCATATTCGACATTCTTAACGGGCATTGCAGCTCATTGGATTCGAGATCAATGAGGGTGAGTACACCATGAGTGCTCACACATCTCCAGGAGGGAGATGGGGTGACATTGAGCTGTAGTTCAACAAAACTTTAGTTGGGCAGGGTCCTGGAGGAGTCCACCTCTCGGATCACAACCTTGCTACGGGTGCCCATATTCAGCAGTAGCAGGCTGGAGGAGTTTTTCAGTCGATGTAGAGGAGTGTAGAAACGACAGATGCAATAGTTAGCAGCGCTAACATCTGAGCAATGCAGAGCATAGTTGCAGCAGTGCAGTGCAGCAGCAACACAGTGCATCAGAGGGACATCGCAGTAGTTATCAGTAGCCCATGTTTTCAACACCGAGATGCACCCTGAACACTTGTTCAGATTTTTGGACGTTTTTCAGTTGCTTCTCTCAATCGTTGAGTTGCAGTCTAAGTCACATGACTGGAGGAAACGAGACACGCAGATTCGAGTGTTGGACATGGATACGGTGACCCCCCAGAAAAGGACACATCCAAACACGTTATATATATATGTGTGTGTATATATATATATATATATATATATATATATATATATATGTTAAAAATTAGAAATTTTGTACACAAATTCATACAAATTCATTGATTCAAACATAGATCTTCATCTAGATGTAAGTTTTACAAAGATACTTCATACAATCATACAAAGTAACATTAATAATTTAATACGTTATGCATACATATTGATATTACAAATAAAATTGTGACATATTCATCAATGATCCAATAGGAGAAAGACAAGATACTATAGTTTTCTCATTAAGTCATCAAAATCAAAATGTATTACAAAGGTAGTATAATGCAAATGGAAAATGGCAAATAGAAATAGCAAATACAAAACAACTACAAGTCTACAAGCCTACGTAGCTCATAAGTCATGAGTCATCAATCCTCTTCATCATGGTTACCACTTCTCTCCTCTGTTGCATCCTCCTCCTCTGTATCCAATGTCATCTTTGCATATTTTGGTGTGGAGGATGACCCCTCTACAGTATCACCATCATCAAATGTGACGGGCTCTAGCATTGGCTCATTGAGATCCAAGTTGGCCAATTCCAATTCAACACTGTTGTCCAGACCCATATTATCAGGAAAGACATCCCACATCTTTGTCTTTCCCTTCAACCACTCACACTTCTACCTGTAAATAAGACGAAGGTTGGTGTGCACACACACCATTTTCTTTGCCCTGGACTGCTCAAGCCTTCTCTTTTTCACACTATACAAATTCCCATATGTGCTCCAATTCCTCTTTCTACAAGAGGATGAAATCACTTGAGAGAGGAGCCTCATGGCTAACTGTTGTAGAGGAGGGCTTGTTGCCCCATGAGTTTCCCACCAAGAATAGGGCTTCTTAGCCCCCCTGTTTCTAATCACATCATAGCCTGCAAATCACCCAGTGCCAGTGGAAAACTTTGCAAAGGAATCGTCCACCTCATCAAGGAATGTCTTCTCGTGAAAAATCCTCCTGAATGCATCTTTCCTCCCCTGTGAAATTTCACCATCCATGTGTGGAGGGAATCTGCGAGAAGTTCCACCATTTAGCCACTCATGGCTGTAGTATTTTGGGTTCAAGGAGTGAGCCAAACAATGTAAAGGTGTGCAATTCTTGTCCCATTTGTTGACAAGAATATCCTGTATGGTGGTGAAGAAGGCCTCTGGTGATGTCTCATACTCGGGGCACTCACTCTGTAAAATAATGTTCCTCACAAACTCAATCATGGAATCCCATCCCTCATAAACCTCTCCAAGGATGGGTTGGTCTGTATTTGCAAATCGAAGCAAGGAAATGATAGGGTCCATGATCTGAATAAGTAGATCTATCCTCTCCCACTAGGCATCATCTAACACTATGCCTTCACTGTTTTTGAGGCTGCTTGATCTGTATTTCTCCAAAAAGACCAATACTCTAAAATAACCATGGCCCCAAGAGCGGTCTTGACCTGCCTCAACTTCCTCAACATGATGAATGAAGAGGCAAACCGTCTATCTGCACTCTTCAACAATGATAGATTGGTGTACTTATTGTAGATAGTGAGGGAATTTGTATGGTTTTGTACAAAGTTGTGGATATGTTGTGCAACCTCAATAATGCTTCCAATCCAAAGCATAACAGAGGCAATAGATTTCAATGCTAAGTTCAATGAATGGACAATGCAAGGTGTCCAAAATACTTGTGGATATTTAGCTTCCACAATCATGCCAGCAGCATTGCAAACAGGTGCATTATTTGTAATGATTTGCACACAAGAATCAACACCTACATCTTCGATAACTTTAATAAACAACTCACCCCAATATTGTGCATCCTTGTATTGTCCAAGTGCATCCACTGATTTCAAGAAAACTGGACCATTCAAGGAAGATACCATGAAGTTGATGAGTGGGTGTCGTGCTGGATCTGTCCATCCATCAGAAACAATGCTAACCCCAGATGTTGGCCATGCTGATTTAATAGGCTCAAGCATTTTGTCCACCTCTTTCTTTGCCTTTGTCAACAATGTGGTTCTAAGCTTCTCTGACGCAGGAGGCACATACCCTGATGGACTTGTTTGAGTTAGAGCTCCGCACATATCAATAATTAGAGGTGAGCGTACAACATTGAAAGATATGAAGTTCTGATAGAAAAAAAAGCAATGGTGAGATCAAGCTCTTCTCGCTTCTCTTTCTGGAAAATCTTGTCCAATGGACCAAATGCAGTTGCCTTTCTTTTTGCTGCTTGCCCCCCACTACAACTCTTAAATGGGAAATTGTTGTTGCTTTTCCTCAAGAATGGAAGGGGGTCATCATTCTTGCTTTGTTTTGTTTTTGCAACCACATTTGCCTCACCAACAAATGCCTCTCTTTCCACTTCCTCCCTCTTTGCTAAAGACACCTGTGTACAAGTTGAAATTCCACAACTTGGTAAAGCCAACAAATGAGATTTCATGCGGTAATATGTGCTCATGAAATGGTTATGGCAAAACTGCATTTCTAAGCAACATTTCCTCTTCCCTTCATCGTGTTGCTTGGCCCTGCCTCTCTTGTGACATATTTCCACAATGGGTATTTGTGGTCTTGAGGTTGTTGTCTTCCCTTAACATTTGAAATTGTTGTTGCAACCCCATTTCCAATAGATGGAACACTTGCAGACCCTGATGAAGTAGGAACAGGAGGGGTATCTCCAATGGGGACATTCTTTCCCTTCCTTGTTGCCCTTGTTTGATCTATGAATGCTATAAAAAATAAAATAAAAATGCCCAAATCTGTAAAACATATGCACATGCAAACCGAATGCAAAAAAATAGAGAGACAATGCCCTTACCTGTTGCTTGAATCTCCTTGAAAATGCTCCCTTGCTCCTTGCTACTCCTTTCCTTGCTCCTTGCTCCTCTCTTCACTCAAAGCAAACACAAAGTGAGTAAAATGAAGCAAAATTGCACTTTTTAAACTCGTCCGATGTTTTTTTTCCGTCGGTCGTGTCCGGTAGATCGGGACACGATCAGACACTATTCATTGGACACGAATCATGTCTGATTCGGTGGATTCGAGACACGTGGGGGGGGAGGACGAATCCAATTTCATAGGTTGCAGTGCAGTGTTAGTAGTGGCAGTGCTAGCAGCAGATGCAACATTTGAGAGGGAGTTGCAGTACGGATGCAGTGTTGATCGTGGCAGGGCCAGCAGCGGTACAATATAGCAACAACGCAGTGATTGATGGGCAGCATGTCAGACATCATCAACGCAGAGGGAGATGCTTTAGAGCTAGAGCAGTGTGCAACAAGGCATATCTGTTAGAGCACATTCCTCGCTAAGAGGGAGTGTTGATTTTTGGTAGCATCGAATGTGCTCTAAGCCCCAAATTTTGTGGAGAGGCTTAGAGACATGCATTACAAATAACCCAGAAATCGTTTTATGAAATTCCTTCTAGAAACATTTTTCTAAGAAAAAATAATTATTTTTAATAAGGACCCTAATGTAAACTGTAGATGAAACTTCCAGAAAAAAGCAGATCAAGTCTAATTTAATCTTAGTCGTTGACTAGAGATCTAATCTTGGTCGTTGATTTGTCAACGAGAAGACTATAAAGGAATACTTAAGGGTCATTTGTAAAATACACTAAGAGGATCTAGAGATCGAATTTTTCTGACGGAGCAATGCTCAGACGAAAATTAGATCTAAGTGATTTTTGATTGCAGTGAGGGGCAGTAATTTCGGTTGGAGATTTTCCTGAGCCGGAGAATACACAACAGAGAAGGCAAAGAGCAGAGAAGGCAGAGGCAGCGTGGTAGCTATGCAGAGCTAGCACAGTCCCACGCAAAGGCAGCGCTACAGCCTCAAGGGAATTCGAGATTCAGCTGAGGGTTAGCCAGATCCAGTGCCAGAGAGCCGGGGTGTGAGACTGGAAGAGGCCAGAAGGGCAGATCCAGCCAACAGAAGACCAATGACGCAGAAGCCACGCAGTCCCCATGCAGAGTGACACAGAGACTGCATAGCGTAGTGGACGGCTTGCAGATCCGAGGTTGTTGGTCAGTCGAGCTTCCATATTAGTTTGAGATTTCTCTCACGAACATTTTGTTAGTCATATTTTCTGCAGTGATTTCTAGAAAGACATCCCAGATTTGTATTCAGAAATTTACTACATAATATATAAACCCTCTGATCGGTTGCACCAGTTTTCCCACATTGGGTTTTTCCGAGGACGTTTGTCCAAAAATAACGGTGTTCTATGTTTGCATTATTCTTTCTTGCTCAGTTTCCTTTTCACAAATGTATTTTAATGAGTGAAGGTTGCTTCAGTATTTCCAGAAGTAATCTGTTAATAACTTGTTAAATCTGAATTTACAAGTAGGAGTAGTAGTTCAGTTGTATCAGTAGGTATTCTTAGATCTGTGGGATCTTGGAATTTTCACATGGTATTAGAGCTTGCATTGTGAAAATAGGAAGAGCAACTTTAACGCGTGACGGAGGTCGAAAAGCTGCAGAAAGCAGCATTTCGAATCCCTAGAGGGATTGCACAGTCTAGCCCAGGGGGGCTGAAATTTCCTAGAAGGTCTTTCTCTAAGTGAGTCGACAGAGAGGTAAGACTTCTAGGTCGGAATTTTTGTCGAGGCAGAGGGAGCAGGGCGGAGTTGGTGGGACGCAGTTTCTGCATGCAGATCTTGATTTTGTCGGGCATAAAGTGTCAGAAGAGGAAGAAGTAGCACAGTGAGGGAATTTTCTCTCTCAGGAGATTCCTAGCCGGGGAATTTTAGTTCTTCCAAGATTTGAGCAGCAGATCTGGGCAGCAGATCTACGAGCTTCTCATGGAGTGTGTAAGCATGTCCAGTGCTGCACAGAGGGGGAAGAAGAGGATCAGATTCGACATTCGTGATGGCCATGGCAGCTCATTGGATTCGAGATCTGGTCCAGTTGGAGGGAGCCTCCAACTAAGAGATCAATGAGGATGAGTACGCCATGAGTGCTCACGCATCTCCAGGAGGGAGATTGGGCGACATTGAGTTGTAGTTCAGCAGAACTTCAGTTGGGCAGGATCCTGGAGGAGTCCACCTCGGATCACAACCTTGCTACGGGTGTCCATATTCAATTTTTCAATTGGTGCAGAGGAGTGCAGAAACGACAGATGTAGTGGTTAGCAGTGCTAACATCTAAGCAACACAGAGCAGAGTTGTAGCAGCGTAGCGCAATGCAGTGCAGTAGCAATGCAGTGCATCAGAAGGACAACATAGTAGCTATCAGCAGTCAGTTTTTTCGGCACCGAGATGCATCCTAAACACTTGTTCAGATTTTTGGATGTTTTTTAGTTGCTTCTCTCAGCAGCTGAGTTGCAGTGCAGTGTTAGCAGTGGCAGTGCTAGCAGTAGATGCAACATTTGAGAGGGAGTTGCAATACGGATGCAACATTGATCGTGGCAGGGTCAGTAGCGGTACAGTGCAGCAGTAGTACAGTGATTGATGGGCAGCATGTTAAACATCATCACCGTAGAGGGAGATGCTTAAGAGTCAGAGCAGTGTGTAATAGGGCATATCTGTTAGAGCACATTCCTCGCTAAGAGGGAGTGTTGATTTTCAGTAGCATCAGATGTGCTTTGAGCTCCAAATTTTGTGGAGAGGCTAGACACATGCATTACAAATAACCCAGAAATTGTTTTGGGAAATTCCTTCCAGAAACAGTTTTATAAGAAAAATTAATTATTATAAGGACCCTAAGTCTAACTTAGGAAACTAAAATAATTAATCAGTATTAATGTAAGTTGTGGATGAAATTTCCAGAAAAAGCAGATCAAGTCTAATTTAATCTTAGTCGTTGATTAGAGATCTAATCTCGATCGTTGATCTGTCAACGAGAAGACTATAAAGGAAGACTTGAGGGTCATTTGTAAAATACACCGAGAGGATCTAAAGATCGAATTTTTATGACGGAGCAGTGCTCGGACAAAAATAAGATCTAAGTGATTCTTGATTGCAGTGAGGGGCAATAATTCTGGTTGGAGATTTTCTCAAGGTAGAGAATACACATCAGAGAAGGCAGAGAGCAGATCAGCAGAGGCAACGTAGCAGCGATTTAGAGGCAGCGCTGCAACCTCAAGGGAATTCAAGATTCAGCTGAGGGTCAGCCAGATCGAGTGCCGGAGAGCCGGGGTGTGAGACTAAAAGAGGCCAAAAGGGCAGATGCAGCTAGCAAAAAACCAGTGACGCAGAAGCCACACAATCCCCACGCAGAGTGATGCAAAGACTGCGCAACGCAGTGGAGGGCTTGCAGATCTGCGATTGTTGGTTAGTCGGGCTTCCAGATCAGCGTGAGATTTCTCTCTCGAACTTTTTGTCAGACATATTCTCTACAAAGATTGCTAGAAAGGCATCCTAGATTTGTATTCAGAAATTTACTGTATAATATATAAACCCTCAGATCTTCTAATAACTGCTTCAGTATTTCCAGAAGTAATTTGTTAATAACTTGTTAAATCTGAATTTACAACTAGGAGTAGTTCAGTTGTAGCAGTAGGGATTCTTAAATCTGTGGGATCTTGGAATTTTCACATGTTCTACTCATATTGTTGTTGCCACTGCTCTGTTGATGCTTTTGCACTGCTGCTACAACTACTGCAATAATGAGTTTGGTCTCCTCAAATCCTGAAGTACTAGCTTCCATAGGGATACTCCCTCTGAAACTAGACTGCCTCTGAGTCTCGATCTCTGTATGGGAAATCTCTCTGCTCCCTCCTGGAAAGTTGCATTGTCCTCCTGTATTGGAAACTGGATTACGTAGCTCTGCACTAGGAATCTTCTGGCTGGAACTGCACCTGCATTCTGCAACTAGGAAATTCGCACTGACTGTGTCACTGCAACTAGTTCTGCAACCGTCTCCGGGGTACTGACTGCAACCAGCTATGCAGCTGTCATCAAAATGAATGACTGCATCTGCTAACACTATGATCCTCCTGCTACTAATTCTATTAGCCTCCTGTAGCAGGGATACTGATCCATGTGAGAAATCTGCAGCAACTGGATCTAATTTGCTGCTCTTCCATGGATCCTGCCCATTTGTGGCCATCTCTACATATAAAAGTCGAATTCTGCCTCTATCCCTCTGCGCAGCTGCTGACTGGCTCTACACACTTCCTGCTGGAGTGAGCAAAACTCCTCTTGACTACTGCTGCTCTGCAATGAAAAATCGAATTCCTTTGCTAGGAATTCTCTGAGGAGGAAATTCCCTCAGTGTGTGCTCTTCTTCCCTTCTGACGCTTTTTTGCTCTAGCAAACTGCAGCAGAAAAACTGCGTCCCAGCTGAAGATCTGCTCTGCGTGGAAACTTCTATGTTGCTCCCTCTACCACTGACAAATCTCAGTTCGGAAAATCTTATTCTCTGTCGACTCACTCAGAGAAATCATTTTCCACGAAAATTTTCCCTCCTGGCTATGGACTGCGCAGCTCCTCTGGGGTTTCGAACTAATGCCTATGCAGTGCTTTCGAAATCCCTCTTCCAACTGCAATTGAGCTCTTCCTGCTTCACCTACGCTCTGATACCATGTGAAATTCCCAAATCGGAATCCCTACTGCAGCAACTGATTAAATTTCTCCTACTTGTTAATTACTGAACAAGTTATTTGTGGTGTTACACAACAAATATCGAAATAAAATCTACTGTAGCCTTCACAACATAAAATACTATAGAAACAAAATACCGTGCAGGAAGGAATGAACACACACACATGTACACCGTTATTTTTGGACAAATGTCACCAAAGAAACCCAATGCAGGAAAACCGATGCATCAATCGAGGGTTTTATTATTATGCAGTAGTTTTCTGAGTACAAATCTATGACTGCCCAAATTGACAAATCATACAGAGGAAAAACTGATAACTAAGTCTCGTGAGAAAATCTCACTCTACCACTGGGATCTGCCACTGACCTCAGCTCTCAATGAATTTATTTGCGCTGCCTCTGCGCCTTGACCGCATCACAACACGATGCAACCTCTGCAGCCTCTCCTCTTGCCGTTGGATCTTTTGCTGACTGGAAATGAGGCTCTCCTGGCCTTTGGAAACTACCTTCAGCTTCTGGCACTGACCCTCGACTGTTTCCTCAGCAAAATTTTGGACTCCCTCTAAAGCACTACGCTGCCTCTTTGTCGCTCTTACGACCTCCTCTCCCTTGCACTCACCGGAACTGGAAAATCTTCCTTTGGTCAACTATCCCTGCCCCTCACTGCAAAGAAATCACTCGATCTCTCTCCGGCAACTGTTGCATTGCTCACTTGAGAATTTGATCTCTAGATCTCTCCCACTCGATGTGTTCTCTAAATACCTATTGAGCTCCTTCTTATAATCTCTCGTTGACATATCAACGACCAAGATTAAAACATAACAAAAGGCTAAGATTAACTGGGAGTCGATCCTCATCTTTATCTAGAAGATTCACATCCGACTTAATTAATACACTTTAATTAATCACATTTCCAAAGTTTAGACTTAGGAATACATTAAAAATGATTAATTATTATAATTAAGCCATCTCTAGATGAAATTTCCAAAAATGATTTCTAGGTTTTGGAGAATTCATGTGTCCTAGCCTTTGTGCAAAATCTCGAGGCTAGAGCACAGACGATGCTACCAAAATCAACACTCCCTCTTAGCGAGGAATGTGTTCTAGTGTTGCAACATCCTGAAGCATCACTCTGACTTCTGCACCATCCCAGTTGCGTTGCTGATGTCTGGTTGTTGCTGCCCACCAACTACTCTGCTGCATCTGTGTCGCTGTTGACCCTGCTGAACTGCTTTCAACTATTGCAACTCTGTTGTTGCTGCCACTGCAACATCCGCAACTGTCTCTCATCTATTGCTGCTGCAACTGAGAGATGTCCATAATACTTAACCAATTGTGTTCAGTCTGATGCATCTTTCACCCAAGCTCTGACTGTTGTTAGTCTATGCATTGTCACTAAAGCCTTTACTAGATCTGCACTGTGGCCACTGCACACCTACCAACTTTGCTATGCGCTGCTCAGTTCCTAATGCTGCGAACCACTGTATCTGTCACTCCGACACCTGACTGCACCATCCTGCTACTGCTGCTATGGGCTCTTGTAGCAAGGAATTGATCCAGCAAGTGGACTCCTCAAGGATCCTGCCCAACTTGTAGCGATCTGGGGCTACAAAACCAAATCACCCCACCTCACCCCTGAAGGTATCTCGGTGATCATGGCAAATTCTGATCTACTCATATTGTTGTTGCCACTGCTATGTTGATGCTTTTGCAACTACTGCAATAATGAGTCTAGTCTCCTCAGATCTTGAACTACTAGCTTCCATAGGGATACTCCCTCTAAAACTAGACTCCATCTAAGTCTCGATCTTCGTATGGTAAATCTCTCTGCTCCCTCCTGGAAACTCGCATTGTCCTCCTGTACTGGAAATTGGACTGTGTAGCTTCGCACTAGGAATCTTCTAGCTGGAACTGCACTTGCATTCTACAATTGGGAAATTTGCATTGCCTGTGTCACTGCAACTAGTTCTGCAATTGTCTCCAGGGTACTGATTGCAACTAGCTATGCAGCTGTCATCAGAATGAGTGACTGCATCTGCGGACACTATGATCCTCCTGCTACTAATTCTGTTGGCCTCCTGTAGCAAGGATATTGATCCATATGAGAAATCTGCAGCAACTGGATCTAATTTGCTGCTCTTCCATGGATCCTGCCCATTTGTGGCCATCTCTACAGATAAAAAGTCGAATTCTGTGTCTATCCCTTTGTGCAGCTGCTGACTGGCTCTACACACTTCCTGTTGGAGTGAGAAAACTCCTCTCGGCTATTGCTGCTCTGCAATGAGAAATCGAATTCCTTGGCTAGGAATTCTCTGAGGAGGGAATTTCCTCAGTGTGTGTTCTTCTTCCCTTCTGACACTTTTTTGTTGTAGCAAATTGTAGCAGAAAAACTGCGTCCCAGCTAAATATCTACTCTGCGTGGAAACTTCTACATGCTCTCTCTGCCACTGACAAATATCGATCCGGAAAATCTTATTCTCTGTCGACTCACTCGGAGAAATAATTTTTCATGAAAATTTTCCCTCCTGGCTATGGACTGCGCAGCTCCTCTGGGGTTTCCTACGCAGTGCTTTCGAAATCCCTCTTTCGACTGCAGCTAAGCTCTTCCTGCATCACCTACGCTTTGATACTGTTGACCACTGGAGTGGCACTTGATGACAATGAGAAGACTCCATGCCCAAGGATGAACCAGAAGACATTTGTACCATCAGATATCATCAGATATCATCATGTTCAACAGAGTTTTTAAACTCTACTTCTTCTTCTCATCATTTTCTTCTTCAGTCTTTAGATTCCGCAGCCCTGCGGGGATATTGTATAAATGTCACTAGCATGATGAATAAAGCCATGTAACAGGCCTAGGATGTCGGGACTCGATCAGCAAGCGAGTACACCTTGGAGTGTTTTTTTTACTTGGTTAATTATTCCTTCTTTTTAGTGGCGAATAATTTTCTAGGTTTTTTCACTCATTGCATTACCCCAAAGCCGGGGTGACGGCTTGAAGGTTGAGCCCCTAACGCATCTTAGTGTCTAGAGTCGATGTATATTACCATGCTAGGTCATCTCTGAAATTTCACGGAATTTGACTAAGTCTAAGTAGGATTTTTTAATAATTAAAAATTCCCCGCAAAATGGGATTTTTTAATTAATTTCTATGTAATGATGTAAATAAGTGGCCTTAGGAAATGTCTGGGGCATGTGACCAGTCGAAATTCATCCTCAGAGACCCAACATTATCCCAGGACCCACTTTGAGGGTCAAAAAATGACTTATGGTCCCTCAAAAGCCGATTTTCCTAATGTCAGTGGCAAAAAATGAAAAAAAATGAAAAAAAATGAAAAATTGGAAAAATTTTAAAAAAATTTCTAAAGTCAAATAAGTCAAAATTTGACATGGGAATTAAGAGGGGAAGCCAAGGGTGATGTAGCAGCAATATGGGGCCCACCACATAAGTGAAATTCAAAGATCCAAGTGCCAAGTTAAGCTGGTCCCACGTTGGTTGCATGAAACTTACGTATGGCCAAAAGTCAAGTATGATTTAATTCAAATGAGAATGGCATATTATAAAGTTTAGGCTCTAATAAAACAAATGGGGAATGGACCCACCTTACATGGTGTACGCATAGTTATGAAGATTTATGCACATGCCACTAAAGAAGGTTCCACGCAGCAACATAATATTACACAACAAATTTTATGGGGAAATAAATACGCTCTCATTTCAGCTCCACGTAGTCAGCACTTCAGCAGCGAATAAGACTCCACGCAGGCAGCAATCAATGGTCAACATAGTTATCACATGTACGCAGCCAGCACAGGGAAACTCCACGTAGTTGGCTGCCAAATCACACTTGCCCACTCAGCATATTACATCAGCGTACAGGAGGTTTGATATGTTTGGTATTTGATTGGAGGAAATCGTGGAGTGTCTCCACCAATCCTTACACAGCTGTACACAGAATCAACAGCTACACGCAGCAAAGGAAGAGCAGTCCGTTGGCACTTGTGATAGGTGTCAATACACATAATTTTGTTGGAGATTTCCGTGGGATATTTTCTCCCTCATCACCAGCGTTCATACACTTGGCACCAGCTCTCATACTTCAGTTCCTACGCAGCATTATTGGCAGTCCACAGAAAGTATGAACAGCAGTTCATTAGCTTGTTTATCAGAGGTGGCAGAGTGTGCTTCTTTAGTGGAGAATTCGATGGGAATTTGCTCCCCTTTCACTTGCTACCATCTACACTTGGCAACCACCAAAGATATGCACATAAAAAAAAAGCTTGTACGCTGTCCAGAACAGAAATTATACACCAAAAAGGGAGCAGTTTACAACAGTCACCTACAGCAGTTGGTTCCACTTGGACAGTTCTTGTGCTACTTGTGCAAATTCGTTTTGCATTGGGATTATCTCCCTTCTCCACTCGTCATTCATTTTTTCATTGGGATTTGCTCCCGTAGTTCTATTTAAATGAGCCTTGGGCTCTCATTGTAACGGTGGTTTTTTGAAGCTTGTGCTTATTGTTACTATGCCGAAATTGTTATTGAGCTTAATAAAGAAACGTCTTTGGGGTTACTAGCTTCTCTTGTGGTGCATTCTTTGGTTGATGAAGTATACTTGTTTCATTTGATATTGTTATTTATTGCAATCTAGTTGTTTTTCTTTGCATTTGCCTGAAGGCACTATTGTCTAGGGAGGGGAGATTTGTAGCTATCTCAGATCTCCTTTGGACTTGGTATGTTTTGTGCTCTTGTTGTAGCTTGTTATTTTCGATGAAATGACAAGCTCAACGTGGCCTCTATATGCCAAGTTTCTTTTGCACTAACAATTGGTTTGCAGAAATTTGCGTGTTCAAAGGATAGGTTGCCAAGTCCATTGGAGTGTGAAGACTTCTTCGGTTGGAATAAGTCAGCTCCAAGGATATCAGAGGTCTCACAAGTTGTTCAAGCCAACAATCTCATAAGACATCAAGAGATTTATTTAAAAGGGGGTTTCATGAGCCTTTTGCTTCTATTCCATCTCTAAAAAAAAATTTCATATATTTCTTCTCTCATTTGTGCACATATCTATTTTATCTAGCATTTGAGGCTAAGTTGTTGGGTTTAAATCCTAATTCTCACTCACTAAATCAACTCTTTCAAGTTGTTCTTAGTGAGGGAATTTGTAACATAAAGTGTATTTTATACTTGCATTGAGTTTCTAACTATTTCTTTAGCATTCTAACTCTTTTGCTTGTTTGCCTATAGGTGTGCTTGGAAGCAATCTAAGTTTTGAAGAAAGGGAGCTAAAGCTTAGGCTAAGGAACACTCTTCTGTTTGGAACCTCAAATCCAAGTTCCGCCTTATCACTTCACCTCTACTTCTAAAGCCTCATTCTTTTGAGGAATTGTAACCGCCATTCACCTCAAGGCTTTAAGCCTTTACTTTGTAAACATCTCACAAGTAGATTTTTTTTTAAACCTTACGCTTGTAACTTTGGGAAGGAGCAAATTTTAAAATGCATATTGTAAGCTCTTCCCAATCCCCTCATTTCTATAAGAGGGCCTCATTTTCATTAATAAAGAGCTAACTGTTCTTGAGGGAGCTTGGGAAGTTTTTCCCATGGTATCTCACCTACTCATTTAGAGGGAGGAAATCTTCTTGAGTGGGTAACTGTCTTTTGCTTAGTTTTTCTTTTAATTTTCTCAAACTAAATCACTTGCATTCATCATTTCGTTTGCTAATCTAGTCTAGTTGCATGTGAATAACTCATGTTCATTTCGTTAATTGCTTAGATCACATAGTCATTTAAATTTCCTAATTTGCAATCTCATTTGCCATCACTTACTTATGTTTTTGTGATCTACTCCTCATTTGGATAAGTTTCACAACATACTACAAGTAAAGAAGCATAGCATTTCAATTTATGGCAACTTGAGTTATTGTTCTAACTATGAAGCATATTTAATTGAATCATCTCCATCTTTTACACAACAATTGCAAACTCATTTCCATATCATTTAGGCATTTCACTTTGCATGCTAGACTTGCGTCTCTAAAAATTAACCTCCAACTTAAGTTGGTTGTATAGACATTAGGGACCCTCCACCCCTATGGACTCCTCATTGTGAGATCCGAATTTCGGGCGAGGGTGAAGTCTGGGGACAGGAGTTCAATTGTAACATTGCTTTAGAACTAATTAATAAAATAAACCAAGAGCACTATCTCATCACATTTACATTGCAAAGTTCCCAAATTTTCTTTTGCTATCTTGACGATCTAAAGATTCACGTGCAAATATTATCTCAAGAAGCACTTTGATGCAAGCATTTTTAAATTCCTTAAATTTTGCAACAAGTTTAATTCTATGGTACTTGGAAATTTGCTTATACATACAATTTCAGTGCATGTTGTCATTTTAATGATCATTATGCTTATGGATAATTGATATATCTCGTTTCATTGGCAAATACCCTTATTTGGTGCTGCAACTTTAATTGCATATTGTGATCTTGGTCTAACACTTCCTTTGTGGGATTATTGTCATTATATCTTGAATTTCATTTTTGAGCAAGCATTTGTTATCTACTTTAAAGCACTGGGCTATATTTTGAACACGTCATGGAATATTGCTCATATACTTATATGCTTGTTTACATATTGGAAATCGAGTCATCTTTGATAAGTAATTCCTTCTAATCAATTCTCATAGAAATCTCACATCTTTAACTTAGTTTTCCTTTAGGGACCACACCCCTTAGCTAACCTAGGAGATAGCTTAAACGGAGAGAGTTGGGAATAGGTGACAGCCCCTTCTCTGAGTTCCTTGCCACCAACCACACTTGTGGGGTTGAAGGCTTTTCCCACTAACTGTAGGTAGGTGTAGGCGGCAAGCGATAATAGATACCATGTGAAAATTCCCAAATCGGAATCCCTACTACAGCAACTGATTAAATTTATCCTACTTGTTAATTACTGAACAAGTAATTTACAATGTTACACGACAAATATCGAAATAAAATCTACTGCAGCCTTCACAACATAAAATATGCGAAAACAAAATACTACGTGGGAAAGAAATGAACACACACACATGTACACCATTATTTTTGGACAAATGTCCCTAGAAAAACCCAATGCCGAAAAATCGGTGCAGCAGCCGAGGGTTTTATTATTATGCAATATTTTTCTTAGTACAAATCTATGACTGCCCAAATTGACAAATCATACAGAGGAAAAACTAACAAGTAAGTCTCGTGAGAAAATCTCACTCTACCACTGGGATTCGGCACTAACCTTAGCTCTAAATGAGTTGCTCTGTGCTGCCTCTGCACAGTGATTGCGTCACCCTATGTAGCTACTGCATCACAACACAATGCTACCTCTCCCCTTGCCATTGGATCTTCTGCTGACTGGAAACGAAGCTCTCCTAGCCTCTGGAAACTCCCTCTGGCTTCTGGCACTGACCCTCGACTGTTTCCTCAGCAAAATTTCGGACTCCCTCTGAAACATTGCGCTATCTCCCCTCCCCATCACTCACAGGAATTGGAAAATCTTCCTCCAGTCAACTATCCTTGCCCCTCACTACAAAGAATTCACTCGATCTCTTTCTGGCAACTGTTGCACTGCTCTCTCGAGAATTCGATCTCTAGATCTCCCCCACTTGGTGTGTTCTTTAAATGCCCATTGAGCTCCTTCTTATAATATCTCGGTTACGTATCAACGGCTAATATTAAAACATAATCAAAGGCTAAGATTAACTGGGATTCGATCCTCGTCTTAATCTAGAAGATTCACATCCGAATTAATTAATACACTTCAATTAATCACATTTCCTAAGTTTAGACTTAGGAATACATTAAAAATAATTAATTATTTTAATTAAGCCATCTCTGGATGGAATTTCCCAAAACGATTTCTGGGTTTTGGAGAATGCATGTGTCCTAGTCTCTCTGCAAAATCTTGAGGCTATAGCACATCTGATGCTTCAAAAATCAACACGAACTTGTAGATAGAAACCCTAGGTCTGGTGCAGAAACCCTAGTCTTCCTTAGCACATGTGAGAGAAAATAGCCCAAACAAAGATCCTCTTCATTCTCTTCCTCCTTCGTTGTCTTCTTCTTCCTCTTTCTTCGCTAGAATGAGTGGTGAGTGAATGTGCTTCAAGTACGACGAGTTCTCCTCTATTTATAGGCTCTTCAAGGGTGGACATGGCTCTGCCTTTTAGGTCGACTTGCCAGTTGCCAGGTTGACTTGGCCTTGGAGGGTATTCTGACACTTTTAAAGACAAAAATAATTTTCTTTACAAGTTACAATGTGCCCGATGGGGTCTTCAACTTATGACAATGACCCTTTAAACTTCTTGACCTAGGACAAACCCTAGAAGCATTCAATGGGTGCTTGACCTATAAAATAAAAGACCTTGAGTATGAAACCCATGCTCCAAAAATAATAATGATAATTTTCTTTCATTTTACAATTTACAAGAATCAAAAGTACATTTCATGCTTATGAAGACTTAACCTAGTTACACATTTTTCAACATGATGTTATAAAAAAAGAAAGAACATGGACCAATTATCAAAATGAAAAAGAATGAAAAGAGATGTAAAGCAAGAAAAGGTCAAATTATAGCTTGAGCTCTACCCCTTCTTATATAGCTGCTTGTCCCTGAGAGTATCCATGCATATCACGCCTACCAAAGTAAAAGGAATTAGTCCCCGATGGAGCTTTGAGTTGTGTATAAGTACACAACTCAAGCCCTCATTTATATCATTTCATCATCTTCATTTAAGTGATTGATTCTTTAGCCGATGGGCACCATATCTTATGTTTCTCTTGTTCACGAGTTCTTCTTCTCCTCTTTATGATGTGCTTATGGTTCATGTTGATTTAGATTTTATTGGTGGTTCCATTCAATCCTTCTCTCTCTCTCCTGTGATCTCAATAGGCATATGGAAAAAAAAAAACATGCACAAACTAATCTATCAGCAGAATATATATTTGGATCAATATCCAATAAATTGCCAACGAGTTCTTCCCAAGTCATTCCTATTGTGGAGTTTATAAATATTGTCTTTCCTTCAATTCCTCGACTCCCAATCGAATGGTTGGTGCTTAGCTGTCACTCTTATGATTGAAATCCAACGTAATCTAAATGACATAGATAACCATTATTAGAGCACATGGTAAGTAAATGCACTAATGCAACCCTGTTGAACATTCCCGTGACTAAAATCCAACAAAATGACTAATTTACAGTCACATAGATAACCATTATTAGTGTCAAATGATAAGAAAATGCACTAATGCAACCATGTTGAACTTCTAGTTGATTCTTGTATGCTTCAAAGGGGTAGATATGTTCTTGTCACAATGCTTAACTTCTAGCTCAACTTTAACAGTGCAGACTTCCCAAGTCACAGTGACAACATGGGTACCTAATAAGCATAGAGTTACTTGATCCCTAAGCTTCTCCAACTCAAAATCAAAATCTTTAATAATTTTTTTGTTAATAATATATATAAAGTTGGCACAAGGTCATGGCCCAGTCAAAGGCTATGCAATCTTTATCCTTCCCAGATTACCTTAGGTTCTTGTTAGAAAATCAGAAAGGCTGAAAGATTCTCTTATATTGATAATTACTTGTGATATTCTTGTAGTTTTATTATCTTTTCTTTATGTTTTTTTTTATCTTTGTTTCATCAAGGAATCATCAAATCAAAACATGATGTAAATTTATGTAGATGTTCTATGTTTGATGCAACTTTACTTTTCACTACAGCAATCACATAAACAATCAAGTAAAATGTTGATAGAACATACCAGTGGATCTACAGAAGACAAACCAAAAACAGAAAAATGTGGTGGTGCGTTACGGCAGTCAACAAGATGCTTCAACCAGCAAAGTCTCCTTGGTTAGCCAACCCTGCCAACCCAGCATGTGTCACAACAGCCCTCAAAACAACCACATGGTCAACTCAAAGTCAACCCCAGAAAAGTCAACGCAGGACAACAGCAAGAAAGTCAACACAGCTCGGTCTTTGGTCAACCTTTTCACCTCGGTTCTTGTGCCAATATGTACGGCCTTCCAAAATCGAATTCTCCACGAATTTTCAGCGTATTTGGACCATGTGTTGACCAAAGTCAACGCTGGTCAAACTTGCGTGGAAACCTAGCTGCAGTAAATTCATCCAAACCCTTGCTGCAGTAAATTCGTCCTTCTTCCCACATGTGAACCGAAATTGCTTCCAAGGAGCTCGTACTAAATTAGAGGAGGAGATGATGTGTGAAGATGAGATGAGTGAAAAAGTCCTCCAATGTTGACTCTATTTATATCAATCACTGAGGTGTGTGACAAATCTGCTAGGGGTGTAAAACCTTAAGGTTGACCTGCACATATTTGAAATTATTAAAAATAAATTCAAAATAAATGTTCTACTCATCAGATTAAGATCAATTTTAGATCGATCTTACACCTCTCTGAAAGAGGAACCCAATACAAATATTGGTATCTTCATCTGAGTATCACAACATGGAGTTCGGACCTAGTTGTCCAATTTTAACACTCCCTCTCAACTAGGGAGAACTCCATCCACCTGTGCAATCAAACATCGTGCGTCATCTTGCCATAACTTGCTTTGCTGGCCTCTTTATTTCAGAATAGAAGTGGGTCAGTCACAAAGACATCATTCCCCGGCTGACAGATTCAGCCCAGAGGTCCGAAACCTCTATCGGACTCACAAAGAGTCTCATACCAACCCGAAGTTGGCTTACCTGACCCGAAGTCAGTAGGAGGTCCGAAACCTCACTTGGACTCAAGAGAGTCATATATACTAACCCAAAGTTAGTCTCACTGACCTAAAGTCAGTTGGAGGTTCGAAACCTCACATGGACTCAAAGAGTCACATATATACTAACCCGAAGTTAGTTTATTTGACCCGAAGTCAGTAGGAGGTCCGAAATCTCACTAGACTTGATCCCAGATCAAGTGGTTGGACACGAGTCATCCTAGATAGAGAGTACGGCAATCTCTGATGCGTCCATCAGTGTTTGCTACTAGTCTCTAGCTTTTCCCACCTCATTGGCCAAATGAGAGGTACTTGCCATGAGTCCAGAACTCAAATGGGTATGATGCATACAGGGCACAAATCATGAGAGGCGAACCAACTCAATCATCATGGTGGGGCCCAAGCATAGCAACAAGGTTCGGCAAGCCTAGCCCTGTGGTTGCTTATAGCTCTGAGAAGCTATCCCCAAAGCCCCCCAGAGCTCCCAGAGCTCATCATCCAACAGGACCCTCAGAATAGGGTCATTCCATGATTCCAAGATTCTCACGAAAGGTTAGGAACATTACCTTCCCCAAGGGCATAGTGAGAATATCCGCGACCTGCTCATCAGTTCCTATGATCGAGCCTTACAACGCCTTGCTGTACCATATCTCGGATAAAGTGGTACTAGCCATCAATATGATTGGATCGATCGTGGAACACAGGATTCTATGACAAACAAATCCCCCTCTAGTTATCACAAAGGATAACGGTGGCATCTAGCACATGCTCGAACAACTCACAGAAGAGCTTTCGCAACCAAGTGACTTCATAACAGGCCATACATGTTACAATGCATTCGGCCTCAGCGGTGTTCAAGGCTACCGACTTTAGTTTCCTGCTCGAAGCAGATCTACGTGTGAAGTAGCATCTAGATGTGCTCTTGCGATCCACCACACTACCAGCCCAATCGGCATCAGTGTAACCAAGAAGTGTCATGCTCCTGGCAGTGTATCTCAGTCCATGGTCTATCGTGCCCCAGAGATACCTCAAGAGTTTCTTGGCACCAACCCAGTGAATGTTATGATCAACCATGTGTTGACTCAAAGTGTTCACTACAAAACATACGTCCGGACGGGTGTTCACTAAGAACATCAGGGCCCCTACGAGTTGATGATACTGAGTAGGATTTGTCAATACGGGCCCAGCAACGGTGCCACTCAACTTCTTGAATTTGAGCTCCATCGGTGTCGACATGAACTTGCAGTGCACCATACTAAATCTTTCTAGAAGCTTCACAATGTATTTTCCTTGAGAAAGGAAAATCTCGCCAGGTCTCTGCCAGACCTCCAGGCCTAGGAAATAGTGCATCAGTCCTAGATCCTTCATTTCGAACTCAGCAGCGAGCTCCCTCTTGTACTGATGAATGAGAGGGTCAGCACCTGTCAGGAAGAGGTCATCCACATACAACACCAGAATGAGAGGCTTCCCCTTGACAACCTTGAAGTAAAGGTTTGGATCAGCATTACTTCGAGTGAAGCCCAGCTTCATCAAGTAGCTATCTATCCTCTCGTAGCAAGCTCTAGGAGCTTGCTTCAGCCCATAAAGGGCTTTCTTCAACCTGTAGACGTGGGTGTCCCGATCCTGGACTTCGAACCCCAGAGGTTGCTCCACATATACCTCTTCCTTTATTGCACCATGCATAAATGCGGCCTTCACATCCATATGATGAAGACTCCATCCTTTCATAGCAGCGAGGGCTATAATAGATCGAATGGTGGTATATCGGGCCACAGGTGCAAGTATGTCATCATAATCTATGCCTTTCTTTTGAGAGAAGCTATGGGCAACGAATCTTGCCTTGAACTTTTCAGCACTTCCATTAGATCTGTTGTAACACAATTTGACTCAGCTAAAAGTCAAGAGAAGTTCTGAGCAATTCAAGTTTGCTAAGGAACAATTATTAAAAATTTAAGAAGAGCTGCAACATGTTCAAGAAGATAACCGCAAGCTCAACATATGTTGCTCAATAATTCTCCTCGTTTCATGTCTTGGGTGTGTTTCATGGCTCAATGAGCGAGAAAATTAAAATATACAAGCTTGAAGGTTTGAGTCTTCATGGAGGTGGAAAAGCACGGGAAATCTGATACTACGTTGAAGACATTTTAGTTGCCTAAAACATCATATCAATAAAAGGACGCCTAGAAAGACAGAGTAATTGCTTGAAATAAATGATATTGGAAAGGTTCCTTGAAAGAATGAAAAGAGGCTTATCCAATTCTACATATGAAGTCATAGTTGAGATAAAAAAATATTTTAAAGACATTTGAAGAATTGTGCCAAGATGTAGAATTGGAAACAGATGACTGCACATCTCAGAAAACGTAGACATTCCCGGCACATGATTTTCGATTTCAAATTGCAAGCAAATGGAGAACAATTTCAAGAATCCGCGACATGGGTTTTTTACAGAGTGACCCCAATTGACTTTATTGTGGGAATTATTCAAAAATTCAAAGCGGTTTAAGAGATTTCGTCAGTTCTTTAAAGGCCAGTTTTTCCAGAAACGTCCTGCAAAACTTGGTTTGACTCATTCTACTGGAATTCGATTTATGTTTGGTAATTTCGTCCACAGAATAGGTTGAGGATCGTGCATCTCATTGAATTTGTACAACAGGCTTAAGTCTTGGAGCATTTGTTGTGTCTATTGCTAACGGGGTATGTCCACAATTAATATCACCACACGCTAAAGTCAACAAGTGAGGAATAAATAAAACTTCTCGTTGCTACTCAACAAATCAACGGTTCTTAATGTAGTTCCTTCACATCAACGAAATTACGGTATAACAAACTACACAAGGTTTATGAAAATGAGTGCTCCCGCAGAGCGGTTTCTCATAATTGCCATCAAACAGATCGACGGACCAGATTTACTACGGCATCACCCCTCACTACTTCAAGAAACTACCAGAGTGCCTCCGGGGAATGGTATCTGGTTTGAAAGATTACAAGTGGTTTTATAAACCATTTCAAGATTTAGTCAAAGGCCACTTTGTTATCAATTTTCCAGCTTACCTCCATATAGCATGCGTGAGGGAAACTCGACCTGCATTTCCTTTAATTTCCAAAAGTTTATTTACATATATATTTCCATTTTGGGGGTCTGAAAAAACAAACCATGTAATGTAAAATCACATATGTATTGGTGGAATTACTTTGGTAAAAGTAGAAAATAAGTATTATATATATAATATTCAAATTTAATTAAAAATTCTGGAAAAGAATAAAATGTATTAAACTGTTGGAAGCAGTTTATTAACGGTTTTAGAAATCAGTTTCCAAAACTTATTTGACAGTGAAGAGGATAAAAATATGAGAAATGAAGAAGAAGGGGTTCTGAGTTTTGGCCTCTAGAGGACTATAAATTGTATTGAATTTTCTGAAAGTTGAGGAAAGAAGATCAAGTTTCTTGCACCTGTTGATGTTGATTCGTTTTTTCCAGTTTCATCATATGTTTTTTCTTCTATGAATGAGGTGTAGTAATGTAGCTGCCGATCTCTTTTTACAATATGTAAGAGTGAGTTAAATGTCCTTAATGTGCGCTCCTTCACCCCAACTTTTTTCTCTATATAAGATTCTTTCAGAGATTAAAAATGATAGATTCTGTTAACCAGCATATCATTCTTAGTTTCCATTTCATTTTCTTCCTTCCACTTCAAGTTACATCAGCAGATAATGGCATTGTGAAATCTTTCATTATATCAGATCATTGAGGGTTGTAAATAATTAATTTACAAAGGTGCTTAACGAAGACCATCTAATATCTTAATATTGTGACATACATTTATAAATGTCTCAAGCACTGATTCCTTACCACAGCCAAGGGATTGTTTTTTGAGGTACAACATTTTTTGGCGCCGTTGCCGGGGACGAAGAAGTGAAGTTCATTTCCTTGGGTTTTCTTTCTATTTCCTCTAGTTGTTCAGTGAGGAGGAAATATTCGGCTGTGTTTATTCTTTTTCAGAATTTTGGCTTTCAAAAGGTTTCACATGAGGTCAAATACCTCGCAGCAGAAGGTCTCATAATCCCTTATTCTTGATGGTGAACAAGATTTCTATTTAAACTTTGGTTGTTTATTATTCACCTGGCGACTCCACTGATGAAGGTTTCATTAGATGAAGAATTTTGCTGACAAGAAAATGAAAAAGCATCGTGGAAAAAACATGTATCATAGTTTCAATTTTTTAAAGGAGATTCTATTTTTTACTATCAGTTTAGTGGTCTATTTTCCCTTATATATCAAGAAGATTGTTTCTTACTTTATATTCTCAGAAGATTGTAAAGTCCGAAAAGTACATTCTTTATTAGAGAAAGATGATTTTTCTTCTACTTGTATTATTGATCATGACACAAATTTATCTCCTGAATATGAAAGGAGATATCACTGTTGCATTACTATTCCTGAAGGTAATTTGTCTCAGTGTAGGCATAAAGGTGAGGATTCATCATCTTTGGATGATAATATTTTGCCTCACAAGAAATTGACTATTTTTCAACTCAAAAACAAAGAAATATTTAAACCCCTGAAGTTGCCCACAATTCTTCATCAGTATCCTTCAAAAGGATTCAAATTTTTGCCAAGTTTCTCTGGGGAGGATGAGGATATCTCAGTTGAACAACATATCTTGGAATTTGAGTACTTTTTGGACAAATTTCAAATTATTTATGAAGACGTGGCTTTAAGGATGTTTTGTCATTCATTAAAGCAAGGTGCTCAGCATGGTTCCAGTGTTTGAAAGCAAGTTCAATTAGTTCATGGCAAGGTTTTCAAGATATATTTCTTAGAGATTGGGGCGAATGTAAGTCATATGAAAAACACCTTTTGGAATTATATTCTATCCAGAGGCAGAGCAATGAATCGATCGCTAAGTTTAATAGGAGGTTTCAAAAATTTTATTTCAGCATGCCAAAAGAAATTCAACCTCCTGAAGCAGCAGCTATGGTTTACTATTTGAGGGCTCTTTCTATTGTCTTGGCTTTTTATCTCAAGGAGAGAAAGCCTTGCACTCTGAAGTTGATGTTTCTTTATGCACAGGAGATTGAAGATAATGTGTGGGCTTGTAGAAATTTTTCATGTCATGTTGACAAAACAAGTTTTGCTGAAGGCAAGAGGGCCTGTCAAGAAAACATTGGAATTTCTTTACAAGCGAATGCAAATCCAGAGATGAACAAGGAATTTCAAAAAGTGTCAGAGGATTTCTGTATTGCTGAAGCACAAGAATCTAAGCGGTTTGAAGATTCTGGTCAAAACTTCGTTGCAACAACTAAACTACATGATAAATTCTTGGAAGATCATTACAATTTTCATAATTTTAATGATTTTGTGAATAGAGGGGAAACTAGTGGAGCTTCTCAGATATGTTTGCAGGAGGAGGAAGATTTTTGTCAAGAATTGACATTATACAAAGAACATCAACATTATGGGGAACAAACCTTGGATTTCTCTTTTCAGCCTAAATTCCTGCCTACAGAAAATGGCAATCAATTTTCTCGCACACAATTCCAAATTAAGGAGTCAAAAAATGAAGGAAGCTGCCCTGTTCAAAGAAATCTACATCAGCAAAATGTTTAAGAAAAAGAGGCAGCTGAAATTTTGTCTCATCAGTTCTATGATTCAGTGGCTGAGTATATGACAAATTTCTTTGATCGACAACAAGCTTTATTGCAAGGGTATGTACAAAGATTTGTATATGGAAAATTTTCATGGTACATTCTTGTTTTGAGTTTTAAATTTCAGCAGTATCAAGGTATTAATTCTAACATACAAATGTTGGGTTGGTGCCATTGGAAGGTTGACTTCACCTGATTAAGTTCAACGCTACATATATATATAGGAGTTGTACATAAATAAGCTCAGGAGTTGAGCATTCCCAGTTGCAGTATTTCTAGTTTAGCATTTTTCAGTTCAAGAATAAAGATCCTGGAAGAGAGAGGTTTCAAAGAAGTTTTAAATTTTCAGAGATTTTGGATTAGGAGAAGATTCAGTTCTCTTTGACTCCATGCCTACTGATCTACAAGTTCTCTTTGACTCCATGCCCAATGAAAGCTACTGATCTACAAGTTCTCATCACTTTGCTACCAAAGTGTTGTCCCCAATTGAAGCCAGATGTTGTAGCACAATTTGACTCAGCTAAAAGTCAAGAGAAGTTCTGAGCAATTCAAGTTTGCTAAGGAACAATTATTAAAAATTTAAGAAGAGCTGCAACATGTTCAAGAAGATAACCGCAAGCTCAACATATGTTGCTCAATAATTCTCCTCGTTTGATGTCTTGGGTGTGTTTCATGGCTCAATGAGCGAGAAAATTAAAAGATACAAGCTTGAAGGTTTGAGTCTTCATGGAGGTGGAAAAGCACGAGAAATCTGATACTACGTTGAAGACATTTTAGTTGCCTAAAACATCATATCAATAAAAGGACGCCTAGAAAGACAGAGTAATTGCTTGAAATAAATGATATTGGAAAGGTTCCTTTAAAGAATGAAAAGAGGTTTATCCAATTCTACATATGAAGTCATAGTTGAGATAAAAAAAGTTTTAAAGACATTTGAAGAACTGTGCCAAGATGAAGAATTGGAAACAGATGACTACACATCTCAGAAAACGCAGACATTCCCGGCACATGATTTTCGATTTCAAATTGCAAGCAAATGGAGAACAATTTCAAGAATCCGCGACATGGGTTTTTTACAGAGTGACCCCAATTGACTTTATTGGGGGAATTATTCAAAAATTCAAAGCGGTTTAAGAGATTTTGTCAGTTCTTTAAAGGCCAGTTTTTCCAGAAATGTCCTGCAAAACTTGGTTTGACTCATTCTACTGGAATTCGATTTATGTTTGGTAATTTCATCCACAGAAGAGGTTGAGGATCGTACATCTCATTGAATTTGTACAACAGGCTTAAGTCTTGGAGCATTTGTTGTTTCTGCTGCTAACGGGGTACGTCCACAATTAATATCGCCACATGCAAAAGTCAACAAGTGAGGAATAAATAAAACTTCTTGTTGCTACTCAACAAATCAATGGTTCATAATGTAGTTCCTTCACATCAACGAAATTACGGTATCACAAACTACACAAGGTTTATGAAAATGAGTGCTCCCGCAGAGCGGTTTCTCATAATTGCCATCAAATAGATCGACAGACCAGATTTATTACGGCATCACCCCTCACTACTTCAAGAGACTACCATAGTGCCTTTGGGGAATGGTATCTGGTTTGAAAGATTACAAGCGGTTTTATAAACCATTTCAAGATTTAGTCAAAGGCCACTTTGTTATCAATTTTCCAGCTTGCCTCCATATAGCATGCGTGAGGGAAACTCGGCCTGCATTTCCTTTAATTTCCAAAAGTTTATTTACATATATATTTGCATTTTGGGAGCCCGAAAAAACAAATCATGATATGTAAAATCACATATGTATTGGTGGAATTACTTTGGTAAAAGTAGAAAATAAGTATTATATATATAATACTTTTATATATAATATTCAAATTTATTAAAAATTCTGGAAAAGAATAAAATGTATTAAACTGTTGGAAGCAGTTTATTAACGGTTTTAGAAATCAATTTCCAAAACTGATTCGACAGTGAAGAGGATAAAAATATGAAAAATGAAGAAAAAGGGGTTCTGAGTTTTGGCCTGTAGAGGACTATAAATTGTACTGAATTTTCTGAAAGTTGAGGAAAGAAGATCAAGTTTCTTGCACCTGTTAATGTTGATTCGTTTTTTCCAGTTTCATCATATGCTTTTTCTTCTGTGAATGAGGTGTAGTAATGTAGCTGCCGGTCTCTTTTTACAATATGTAAGTAAGAGTTAAATGTCCTTAATGTGCACTCCTTCACCCCAACTTTTTTCTCTATATAAGATTCTTTCAGAGATTATAAATGATAGATTCTGTTATCCAGCATATCATTCTTAGTTTCCATTTCATTTTCTTCCTTCCACTTCAAGTCACATCAGCAGATAGTGGCATTGTGAAATCTTTCATTATATCAGTTCATTGAGGGTTGTAAATAATTAATTTCCAAAGGTGCTTAACGAAGACCATCTAATATCTTAATATTGTGACATACATTTATAAATGTCTCAAGCACTGATTCCTTACCACAGCCAAGGGCTTGTTTCTTGAGGTACAAAAAGATCCATGCTTTATCTTGTAGAGCCATTTCGAGGTGACAACTGCTTTGTCCTTCGGTCTTGGAACCACATCCCAGACATCGTTCTTCATTATGGACTCATACTCTTCGTGCATAGCATCTTTCCAGACTTGATGCTTTACGGCTTCCTCAAAAGATCCAGGCTCGGATTGTACAATAGTAGTCATGGCTGCTAGATACCCTTGGTATCTATTCAGCTTCTTGCTTTCACGGAAGGTCCCGCTTGGGGCCATATGTCCCTCAGCATCCTTGAGAGTGTCCCTGAGCCATGATGGTCTCTTTCCCAGTGAAGGAGGTGGATCAATCGGGCCCATCGGTCCATCAACATTAGGCATCATCTCATCCTTCGGTTCCTCTTGATTTCTAGGCCTTGCTTCATGATCTTCCTCAGATCTCAGAAGATTGACTACTTTCCTCAGGAAGTATCTTCATCAAAGGTGACATGTGGCATATCTCCACTTCCCTTTGACCAGGCACATAGAATCTATAGGCCTTCGAAGTTTCGTTGTAGCCCACAAACATTGTGGTCTCCCTCTTGATGCTAGCTTCTCTGTAAAAGTTCTTGAACTCGTTCGTCTCATATTCAGTGCCATTATCGGTCTGTCGGATAGCATCTCATTTCATTGCTCCTAGTGGACTTCCTCCAACCCTGTATAGTGTATCAATTCTAGACCCAAACGTGATAGCTTCCTTGAAACTCTTCTTCCACACGCGCACCTTTCCATCAGTGAATGCCACATTGAAACCTTTGTCTTCCATGGCCGATATAGACACAAGGTTCTTCTTCAAATTCGGTACATAGAGTACATCCTGCAAGTGGAGAACTTGACCTTGAGACAAGTGGAGGGTCACAGTCCCTGTCCCTTTCACGGGATATGTGGCATCATCTCCAAGGATAATTTCCAGATTAGTATTCTTCTCAACCATATCAGAGAGTGCTTCCTTGAACCCAGTGATGTGCCTTGAGGCACCACTATCTATCAACCAGATATCCCTAGTGTCGGGTGGAGATGCAACAGAGAGAGCAGATACAAGAATGTATTCATTTCTTTTATCAACAACATTTGATTCCTCATCACTGGAATTTCTTGACCTTTTGAAAGGTTGATCATTTCCGCCAGAGGGAGCCTTCCTCTTTCCCTAGAACCTGTTATTCCTTTGATTGTCATCCTTCCAGTTGTTGTTGTTGTCATCACCATCGGGAGAATCCTTCTTGAAAGGACATTCTCTAGCATAGTGACCTGGCCTATGACAAGTGAAACACTTGCCCTTCTTTCCTTGGGTCCCTGCTTTTCCTTTGTACTTTGGACCACCAAATTTTTTCTTTCTAGAATGAGCAGCGTATGCAACATTTCCTTCATTTCCATACTCCTTCATTCGTGATTCTTCTTGAACGCATCTTGACAATACTTCGTCAAAGTTAGGTATCACATTATTATTCAGAATGGTGGTGTTGAACACATGCCATTCAGATGAGAGCCCTCCAAGTGCGGTGAGTACCATCTCTCAATCAGCTATTGTCTCCCCAATAAGCAACAGATTGTTCCTAATTTCAATCAGCTTCAGAAAGCATGATTGGACAGACTCATCCCTGCCTTTCTTCAGATTCTTCAATTGATTCTTGAAGAATAGTACTTTGTTTTGGCAGCAACAGTAGCATTGGATGGAGGTTCTTGGATTTTACCCTGCACATAGTCATGACATCTTGGTCTTCCAATTTGAGATCCAATATCATCTTCCAAGCATGGAAGTCATCCTTCCCAGTCAATTTGTTATCCTCCTTGAAGCCATAGTTTGTGGAACCCATTTTTTTCTTTGGTGATTGCTACAAATAGGGCTTGTCTTCACCTCAGCTCTGATACCATGTAAATTTATGTAGATGTTTTATGCTTGATGCAACTTTACTTTTCACTACAACAATCACATATACAATCAAGTAAAATGTTGATAGAACATACTAGTGGATCTATAGAAGACAAACCAAAAACAGAAAAATGTGGTGGTGCGTTACGATGGTCAACAAGATGATTCAACCAGCAAAGTCTCCTTGGTCAGCCAACCCAGCATGTGTCACAACAGCCCTCAAAATAGCGACATGGTCAACTCAAAGTCAACCCCAGAAAAGTCAACGTTGTCCAGAAAAGTCAATGCAGGATAGCAGGAAGAAAGTCAACGTAGCTCGGTCTTTGGTCAACCTTTTGACCTCGGTTCTTGTGCCAATATGTACGGCCTTCCAAAATCGAAGTCTCCACCAATTTTCAGCCTATTTGGACCATGCGTTGACCAAAGTCAATGCTGGTCAAACTTGCGTGGAAACTCTAGCTGCAGTAAATTCGTCCAAACCCTTGCTGCAGTAAATTCGTCCAAACCCTTGCTGCAGTAAATTCGTCCTTCTTCCCACGTGTGAACTGAAACTACTTCCAAGGAGCTCTTACTAAATCAGAGGAGGAGATGATGTGTGAGGATGAGATGAGTGAAAAAGTCCTCCAATGTTGACTCTATTTATATCAATCACTGAGGTGTGTGACACATCTGCTAGGGGTGTAAAACCTTAAGGTTGACCTGCAAATATTTGAAATTATTAAAAATAAATTCAAAATAAATGTTCTGCTCATCAGATTAAGATCAATTTTAATTGATCTTACACCTCTCCAAAAGAGGAACCCAATACAAATATTGGTATCTTCATCTGAGCATCACAACATGGAGTTTGGACCTAGTTGTCCAATTTTAACACATGAAGATCAACGACACTATATGTAGGCACTCAGCTAGGGCTAAAACCCCTCTCTACGGGAAAACCCAATCAAACTCTTCCACTAATCAAATTGAGATAGACCAAGACCTTAAACCTGACCAAAATACCTTCCTCCTCCGAGTCAGCCTTGCAATATGATTCAGCGAACTTCAGTAGTCCCTTCTAGTCCAGTAGCTACAACCCAACAATAATCTAAAATTTTGGCTTAGCTACTCCAGAATTTCAGCCCAACTACTCTAGAATTTCCACCCAGCTACAGTACTACAATTTCGGCCCTTCCAACAACCCAGCAACTTCGCACATGTTAGACAAGGAGAGAGAAAATTCGACTTCTTTTGCTTGATAAAGACTTCATTCTCCTTTGTCCTTCCTCTTCCTTGAATTTCACACCCTTTTTTTGCCTCTAGCAACTGCATATCGAACTTGTTGTGGATGCACTCCAAATGAGTCGAGTTGCTGCCCTTTTATAGTGGTTTTCACCTCTCTAATTAGGTCGAGTTGTCCAGGTTGAGGCCGACTTGGTGGAGGAGGTCTAAATGACCTATTTTACATAAAAATAACTTTCTTCTTTGATACATGAAGCCCAAGAAGGGTCTTTTACCTATTGATAAAGACAAGGACTCTTGACATAAATCCTAGAAGCCTACAAAGGAGGCTTTGACCTAAAAACATTGACCCAAACATGAAACCCATGCTTGACTAAGTCAATTTCTTTTATAATAAAATTTATTTTTCTTTCTTTTGATAAATACATTACATCAGGACTCAAATACAATTATGAAGACCAACACTAGTTACATTCTTCAACACTCCCTCTTAACTAGCGAGGTATTCATAATGACATATATACACGTGTGTGAAAATTCCAAGATTGGAATCCCTACTGCAACAATTTGATGTTATTTCTTCTACTTGTTAAGTTATTTACGGTGTTACACAATAAACATCGAAATAAATACAACTGCAACCTTTACAACATAAAATATATTGTGGAAACAAGTATTGAGCAGGAAAGAGATAAACACACACATAAACATTGTTGTTTTTGGACAATGTCCCTGGAAAAACCCAATGCGAGAAAATTGGTGCAACAACTGAGGGTTTTAATTATTATGCAGTAGTTTCTGAATACAAGTCTTTGGATGCCCAAACTAGCAATCCAATACAAAGATAAAACTAGACAAAAAGATAGTGAAAAGATCTCAAACTATCACTGAAAAATCCGATACTGATTTGACTGGGGATGAGCTCCCTGCCCCCTCTCCACGTCTACCCACGCAGTCACTGTTAAGTTTTTTAAGTGTTGGGGTAGCATCGAATGTGCTCTAGCTCCCAAAATTTGTGGAGGGACTAGAGTACATGAGATCTCCAAGACCCAGAAAGGGATTTGGGAAATTCCATCCAGTTTGGGAGATAATTAATTAATTAATATTTTTAATAAGGACCCTAAGTCTAACTTAAGAAAATTAAAATATTAAAGGTAATTAATTAAAACATGTGATGGAAATGACTCAAGTCACACAGATCAAGCTTTCTTTTAATCTTGGCCATCGATTCAAGATTAGATCATGGTCGTTGGTTTCTCAACGAGAAAGTATAAAGGAAAGGCTTGGGGTCAGTTGGAGAATACACACGGAGGCAGAGCAGTGAGACTAAGCTGAAATTCTAGGGCGGGTTTGCTAAGAATTTTTAGGAGTGTTTCAGTTGCAGCGAGGGCTAGTATTGGCTAAGGGGATGGTCTAATCCCAGAGCCAAGAATCAGCAAGAGGCAGAGAGGCAGCAACCAGGAGCTACGCGGAGAAGCAAGGGCAGTAGCAGCTGCTGCGCAACACAGAGGGCTTCAGCCGCTACGCAGAGAAGCAAGGGCAGCAGCAGCAGCTGCGCAGCGCAGAGGGCTTCAACCGCTACGCGGGTGCTATGCAGGCCTAGAAAGCGCAGCGCTGAGCTAGCAGGAGGCCCCCAGGGTTACGCAAAGGCCATCCAAGGCAGCGTAGGGAGTGCATCACCCAGTCTGGGGTTATGCAACTCTCTCCAGGCCAGCGCATAGGTTAGCAGGGCTGACGCAGGAAGCTTCAAGGGCAGCGTTGGGGTTTCTAGAGGCAGAAAGTGGCTGAGTTCTATAAATCCCGTTTGAGGGTGTGGATCAGTCAATTTTTCAGTCTCTAGAACAGCAAGTATTGCTGCAGATCTATTTTTCTCTATGGGTTAACCAATAAGGTGCCCAGATTTGATGTATTCAAAAACTACTTAATAATATAAGCCCTCCAGCAGCCAGAAGACTGGTTTTCCCGCATTGGGTTTTTCCGGGGACAGTTGTCCAAAAAATCTTGTGTCACTTTGTCTATGCACATGTATCTTTTTCTTAGATCTGAATCGGTGAAGAACTGTTATGTGTTTACTTCGATGTTAATCTGAATTTTTCAACATTAATAACTTGATTAAGTAGAAGTATAATCGGATCTAATAGTAGGGTTTCTGCGTAAAGTAATATTCATAAATTTTCACATTCACTACATAACTGTTGTTGGGAGTGCGTTGCACCTCCTCCTGATCTCTTGCTCGCTGGAAACTTCAACCCTATGGCCTCTCGGTCTCACACCCCGGCTCTTGGCACTAGATCTCGACTCTTCCCCAGTAGAATTGTGAACTCCCTCTGGAGCTCTGCACTGCGTCTGCGTGGCATTGCGATGCCTCTCTAGACTTCTCTCTTCCTACTTTTCCTTGCACTCTCTGGATCAGGAAAAACTTCCTCCAACAAACTATCCTTGCCCCTCCCTGCAAGAATCACTTCGATCTTCCTCCGACAACTGTTGCATTGCTCTCTTGAGAATTCGATCTCTAGATCTCTCACTCGATGTGTTTTCCAAATGCCCATCAAGCTCCTTCTTATAATCTCTTGTTGACATATCAATGGCCAAGATTAAAACATAATCAAAGGCTAAGATTAAATGGGAGTTGATTTGTGTCTTTATTTAGAAGATCCACACCCGATCTAATTAATACACTTAATTAATCACATTACCTATGTTTAGACTTAGGAATACATTAAAAATGATTAATTATTTTAATTAAATCCTCTTTGGGTGGAATTTCCCAAAACGCTTTCTGCGTATTGTGGAATGCATGTGTCTTAGCCTCTCTACAAAATCTTGAGGCTAGAGCACATCTGATGCTACAAAAATCAACACTCCCTCTTAGTGATGAATGTGCTCAAGTGTTGCAACCTCCTGAAGCATCACTCTGACATCTGCACCATCCCAGCTCCGCTCAAGTGCTACAACCTCCAGAAGCATCGCTTTGACTTCTGCACCATCCCAGCTGCACTACTAATGTCTGGCTGCTACTGCCCACCAACTACTGCGTAGCTCTCTTTGTGCTGTTGCTAACTCTGTGTGCTGCTGACAACCACTGCATCTGCACTGCAACTATGTTACTGCTGTCAATGCAACATTCGCAAGTCCCTCTCATCTGTTGTTGCTGCAACTGAGAGATGTCCATCAACTGAACCAACTATGTTCAGATTGATGCATCTGTCCACCGAGTTCTTACTGTTGCTAGCCTTTGCGATGTCACTGAAGCCTCTGTGCTACTGCTGACTTTGCACTGTGCCAACTGAACTGCTGTCAACTTTGCTCTGCACTGCTCAATTCCTAATGCTGCTAACCACTGCATTTGTCACTCTGGAACTTGACTGCATCATCTGTCACTGGTCCATCCTGTTATTGCTGCTATGGGCTCCCGTAGCAAGGTGATGATCCAAGAGGTGGACTCCTCAAGGATTTTGCCCATCTTGTAGCTCTTTGAGGCTACAAAACAATATCACCCCACCTATCCCCTGGAGGTATATGGGAAATCATGGCAAGCTCCTCCTCCAATCTAGAGGACAGCCTATCGATCCTTGCGGTAACAGCTTGCTGATCCTACTCCTTCACCTTCTCCTTATTCTTCTTTCGAAGAGGACATTGAGAACTGAAGTGTCCCATCTCACCACATCGGAAACACTTGATCTTCGCAATGTTCTTCTTTCGCCTACGTTGCTCCTGCTGTCCCTTTGATGCGAGGGCAGCATTTTCTTCCTCCTTCTCGATCTTCACCCCACTACTGTTGATGCCACTTATGGTGCTCTTTACCAAATCACACTTCATCTCCTCTTGTTGTAGATCAACCCAAACTCTCTCCCAATCAGGCAACTTCTCTTTGCCTAGGATACTCTCGACAAAGACTTGCCACTCCTCGGAAACACTGTTAAGGGCCAGCCGTACAAACTCAGTACCCTAAGGCACTGCTCCCACAGCAGCCAGCTCATCTCGAGTATCCTGAAGTTTCGCTAGGAAGGGGTCTATGCTCTCCCCCTTCTGCATCCTAGTGCATCTCATCTTCTCCTCCAAGTACATCTTTCGCTGCTTGGAAGACCCCTGATATAACGTGGCCAATGCATCCCACATCTCTTTAGTTGTGTCTTTTCCTGCTATGTGAGATACAATGTGATCTCTCATTTCGTCGAGGATCAACCTCTTGGCCTTCGCCATCTCCTTCTTGCGGACCTTAAGTTGATCTGCATCTGTGGGCTCAACTACCACATTAGTGATATAAGTTTTGAGATCATGCTCGTCTAGAAGGAAGGAAGCTATTGCCTTCTAGATAACATAGTTGGAGGCACCCTCCAACCGATTTTGATCTCGCAACCCAGTTGATGCCATCTCACCAATCAAATGTCAAACTACCTCCTCTCTCCTTTGTGCAACTACTGACTGGCTCTACGCACTCCCTACTAGAGGAAGTAGATCTGCTCCCGGCTACTGTTGCTCTGTAGTGAGAAATTGAATTCCTTGGCTCGAAATTCTTTGAGGAAGAAATTCCCTCTATATGTGCCCTTCTTTCCTCTTCTGACGCTTTTTTGTCGCAGCAAATTACGGCAGAAAACTGCGTCCCAGCTGAAGATCTGCTCAACGGTGAATCTGTTGTGCTGCTACCTCTGCCTCTGACTGTGAAAATTCGTGTTACACGGAATCCTACTGCAGCAACTGATGGAAAATCTTTTATTTGTTATTTTACTTGACAAATTATTTACTGTGTTCTACAATATCGAAATCCATTCACTACAGCCTACAAAATTAAACTACAGAAGAAATACAAGTGCGGAAACAAATCTGAACACACATAGATCACACAACCATCCGACGCAATTGTTTTTGGACTAATGTTCCCGGAAAAACCTAATGCGGGAAAACTAGTGTCGTAGATTTGAGGTTTATGTCTAAGTTGCACAAAATGGGGAAATGGAAACGAGTTTCTGAAACGGGAAACAATATGAAATGTGACCTCCCCAAATTTTAGAAACAGGGAAACGTGATATATATATATATATATATATATATATATATATATATATATATTAGAATTTAGGACATTTAAGAAATGTTATGTGAAATTAAAAAAATAAAGACATCCAAAAGACAAAGTAAACAATTAAAAAAATATTAAAACGCACACAAACCCAAAAAAAAAAAACACAACTTAAATCGCTTTAAGTGGAAGGAGACGCAGTCGTATGGCCTAAAAACGCGTTTCTGGCGGTACTGGTAACGTTTCCCATACGGGAAACGTACCAGTACGGTTGGAAACACGTTTCTAGGTCGTACGGTACGCAGAAATGCGTTTCTGTTTTGTTTTTTGGGTGAAACGGGGATGCGACCGACGTTTCCTGCAACATAGGTTTATGTTATTATGCAGTAAATTCTGAGTACAAGTCTATGATTGATGAGACTTTCAAATCATACAGAGAAATTGACAGAAGAGATCTCGTGAGACAAACCTCACTCCACGGAAAACTGGCACTAATCTGCACCAACGCTGGACCGCCCTGCACTGCCTCTTTGCAAGGACTGTGTCACAACTTGGTTGCCCTTCTGCCTCTGCGCTGGTCTCACTGTTGGCTGGAAACTGAGCCTCCGGAAAATCTCTCCGGGATCTGACACTAGCTCTACGATGTCTCCTCTGTAGGAAAAATCATTCTCCCTCTGGCTTTGCGCAGTGACTGTGTAGGCACTGCGTCACTGGCTTTGCGCTGAAGTTGTGGCTCTCTCTGTATCTGTTGCTATGTACTCTCCGACTCTGGAAACCTTCCAACCGAAAATACTACCCCTCACTGCAATCAAGGATCACTTAGATCTGATTTTCGCCCGAGCACTTGCTCGATCAGAAAAATTCGATCTCTAGATCCTCTGTATCTCCACAAATCTATTTTCCAAATGACCCTTCAAGTCCTTCTTATAATCCTCTCGTTGAGGATTCAATGGCCCAGATTAGATCTCCGATCAATGGCTAAGATTAACTTTTCACTTGATCCATTTATTCTAGATCATTCTCACTCATATTCTATTAATACACTTTAATTATTTTATTTTCCTAAGTTTTGACTTAGGGTCCCTTCAAAAATGATTAATTATTTCTATAGAATACAATCCGAGTGGAATTTCACCAAACGCTTTATGGGTTATTTAGAATACATGTGTCTAAGCCTCTCCTCAAAATTTGAGACTTAGAGCACATCCGATGCTACCCCAAATCAACACTGACAAGATCTCGATCCAGAAAAATTACTCTTTGTTGACTCAGTCAGAGAAGTAATTTTCCACGAAAATCAGCCTTCTCGGCCAATGGACTGCGTAGCCCCTCTGGGGTTCGATCTGCTGCTTACGCAGTCCTTCGAACTCCTCCTTCTGCTCAGCATTGGGCTCTTCCTACTCTGCTCTCCTACTTCACCTGCGCTTTGATACCGTGTGAAAATTCCAAGGTTGGAATCCCTACTACAGCAATCTATTGTTATTTCTTCTACTTGTTAAGTTATTTACGGTGTTACACAGTAAACATCGAAACAAATACCATTGCAACCTTTAAAACATAAAAAAACTACAGACACAAGTACTGAAGAGGAAAGAGATAAACACACATAAACACTGTTGTTTTTGGACAATGTCCTCGGAAAAACCCAATGCGGGAAAACCAGTGCAACAACTGAGGGTTTTAATTATTATGTAGTAGTTTCTGAATACAAGTCTTTGGATTCCCAAACTAGCAATTCGATACAAAGATAAAACTGGACAAAATGATAGTGAGAAGATCTCACACTGTCACTGGAAACTCTGGCACTGATCTTACTGGAGATGAGCTCCCTGCGCTATCTTTGCCCTGTCTCTGTGTCTGCCCATGCAGTCACTGCGTCACTGCTATTGAGGTTGCGCTACACCTCCTCTTGATCTCTTGCTAGCTGGAAACTTCGACCCTCTGGCCTCCCAGTCTCACACCAGCTCCTAGCACGAGATCTCGATTGCTCCCCAACAAAATTGCAGACTCCCACTGCACGACATCTGTGTAGCACTGCACTGTCTCTCTGGACTTTTCTTTGCCTTCTTTGCCTTGCACTCTCTGGATCAGGAAAAACTTCCTTCAGATAACTATCCCTGCCCCTCCCGGCTAGAAATCACTTCGACCTTCTTCCGGCAACTGTTGCGCTACTCTTTTGAGAATTCGATCTTTAGATCTCTCACTCGATGTGTTTTCCAAATGCCCATCAAGCTCCTTATAATCTCTCGTTGACATATCAACGGCCAAGATTAAAACATAATCAAAGGCTAAGATTAACTAGGAGTTGATATGTGTCTTTATCTAGAAGATTCACACCTGATCTAATTAATACACTCTTAATTAATCACATTTCCTAAGTTTATGCTTAGGAATACATTAAAAATGATTAATTATTTTAATTAAATCCTCTCCTAGTGGAATTTCCCAAAACGCTTTTTGGGTGTTGTGGAATGCATGTGTCTTAGCCTCTCTGCAAAATCTTGAGGCTAGAGCACATCCGATGCTACAAAAATCAACAAAGGGTACATGGAAGATCTCAAAGTGATATAATCTATGAAGAGTTCATAGCACACGCAGTGCTACAGATTAGATACCTGACCAGGGTACTCTAATTGAGTGGGACTAAGGTGTACTCAAGCTTTAGCCACTTTATGTACCATCAAGCTTTTAAGCTCTAACACCAACCCAGGGATCTAGGTGTGTATCCAAGGTCGAAGCTCCATGACCAATGCCACCCTCCCTACTTCGAGATCTAGACATTAACACATAGGTTGGCCACATGTCCTCCCAAGCCTCTTGTTGCCACAAGATGCCTCGTCTCTCCTTTTCAAATAGATCAGATATATATCCACCATTACAAGCATGCTTCAAACGTTCAATCTTTTTACGGAGAGATTCTGCACAATTACAACCCCAATTAGTAATAAACCTTTAAATATATATATTCAAGTAAACACAAACCTTTGGGGTCCTCAATCATCCTGATGGTACTTATATCATCATCAAGTTATCCAGATACAACTTTATCGGAAGATTTTCATCTTTAACTTCTTCAGTGGCACCAAATACAGGCTCAGTACTTCACAAGTATTTTGTTTGCAAATCCATCTATAGTACTTTCATTCACTCTTCGACTTCATTCTTTCTTCAACATATTCATTATGACTTGTGAAAATTCCTAAACCCATAATCGCTATTGCAGCAAAACTTATATTACTTCTTCTACTTGATTAATCATGCAAGTTATTTACTGTGTTCTACAAGTAAATACTGAAGCAAATACACTATAACCTTCACTACATAAATAAACTGCTGAAAAATAAACGCGGAAACGAGATCTGAGCAAGAAGAAAACTAAACACACATGACACTGTTATTTTTGGATTAAGTCCTCGGAAAAACCCAATGTGGGAAAGTCGGTGCACCAAATGAGGGTTTGATAGTATTAAGCAGAAGTTTTTGAATACAATTGGATTGCCAAATCTAGCTATCCACAGAGAATCTGACTGACAGAGAACTAGTGAGGATTACCTCACACTGACACTAAAGATCTAGCTCTGATTCAAAACTAAACTAGATAGCCCCACGTTGCCTCTGCGTAGATTTGCGTCACTCTCGCTGGGGACTGCATCACCTCCTTCTGCTAGCTGGATGTTGATCTCTGGCCCTTTTGGTCTCACACCCTGGCACTCTGGCACTGGATCTGACTGATTCTCAGCAAAATCTCATATCTCCTCAAGGTTGCAACGCTGCCTCTACGTGGCACTATGCTGCCCAACGTAGCTGCTACGTTGCCTCTTTTGCGTACTGCCCTTTGCCTTCTCTACAAAGTATTCCCTGGCTCAGGAAGAGATCTTCCAATTGGAACTCTCACTGCAATCGAATCAACTCGATCAAATCCTCCGGCTGCTCTGCACTGCTCACTTGAGAAATTCGATCTCTAGACTCACTCGATGTATTTTCCAAATGCCCATCAAAGTCCTTCTTATAATCTTCTCGTTGGATAACCAATGGCCCAGATTAAAACATAATCAACGACTTAGATCACATTGAATCAATCTCCGTCTTTTTCTAGAAGTTTCACACCCAGTTCTATTAATATACTTTAATTATTTTAATTCCCTAAGTTTAATCTTAGGCTCCCATTAAAAATAATTAATATTTTAATAAAACCCCATCTGGGTGGAATTTCCCAAAACTCTTTCTAGGTATTTTGGAATGCATGTGTCTAAGCCTCCCTGCAAAATTTGAGACTTAGAGAACATTCGATGCTACCAGAAATCAACACTCCCTCTTAGCGAGGAATGTGCTCTAGTAATACTTCCTACTAAAGCACTACACTGACTTTGTAACATCTCCCTCTGCGTTGTTGATGCCTGACACTACTACCCATCAACTACTGCGATGTTTCATCTATGTTGTTGCTGACCCTACATATTGCTGCCAACTGCAACTCTGCTACTTGATGCAACAGAAAAACATCCAAACATTAAACTAAGTGTTCATCATGATGCATCTAATACTGAAGATCTGACTGTTGATTGTCTCTGCACTGACCCTCTGAAGTTGCTGCACTGCTGCTGACTTTGCGTTGTGCCTTGTTGCACCGCTGCCAACCTTGCTCTGCACTGCTCAGACTTTGGTGCTCTCTAGCCACTACGTTGCCACTCTGACACTCCTCTGCACCAACTGACACTGGTCAATCCTGCTACTTCTGATATGGGCTCCCGTAGCAAGGTATTGATCCATGAGGTGGACCCCTCAAGGATCCTGTCCAACTGCAGCTCTTCAGAACTACAGTTCTAGATCACCCCAATTCTCCCTTGGAAATATGTGGGCAATCATCGCGAACCCATCCTCGATCCTCGCAGTTGCAGCCTACAGATCATGTTTCTCATCCTTGTCATTATTCTTGAGAGGGCACTGCGTAGCATAGTGACCCATCTCACCGTTGAGAATTTAGAGGGTCGGTGATTAGTTCAAATTCTCTTCTTGATAATTATTTGTGAGCTTACTTGATTTACTGATGTCTTCTCTTCTTAGCTTATTTAGTCTTTCATCAAGTCAATTACCAAAATACAAGAGACACAAATTTAGGCTCTTCAATCCAGGGAAAAAGCTCTCCCTCTTGGAGAGGAAAACCCACGAGAAATTCTTCTTATAGACTTTCAAATGACAAGTACCATGACCAAGACTCAGAGCCTAGACCTATGCATGCTTCCAAGATCTTGTCACTGCTTCTTTGTTGACCTCCAACGTTGATCCTTCTTTTCTGCACCAACCTACACTGACCTGCACCAACACTAGAGAACTCGGTCTCTAAGTCTATCTTCAAACACTCCTTCTCGCTTATTCAAATATTGGATACAAGATCATTTGAGATCTTATCCTTCACTTCGCATATCCTTGAAGCTTTATCTACTGGAGATATATTAACTTTCTTTTATGAACTATAATTAGGAAGGTAAATCACAAATTTACCTTCCTCCCTTTCTCACACTTTCCGAATGCTCCTTACTTCGGATTACCCACAGACTTTGCTACACATAAATCACAGATTCTATTCCACAAGTATTGCAGTTGTATACCAATAGGTTATCTCATATGGACCACACCTTCTTTAGACTAATCCGAGGCTTCTATACTGAGATACGCACTCTTCTTCTTCAGAACTTATCCACGCTGTCTATATCAGACTTATCCGTAACTGATCCTTATATTCTTCTTCAGAGCAATCCGCAAACCTTCTCCAAACAAATCCGCACTTTAACACTTGAACGCTGCTTTTTAACTTTGCATTTATCCAGACTTTATCACGCTACAAATATCTCAGAACTATCCGCAATGCTTGTCTCTAAATGAACTGCAGCTCCCTTATATATAATACATTACTTATGTTTTTAGGCCGACCCTACAACATGCTTGTAGGCCGACTTCATCACTGCATATGGGCCGACATGGAGAGCACATCTTCCAGCGTTAATGAGGTTAATATGAGGGTTGTCTTGAGCCGTTGCTTCGCAATTAGATGACAAGGTATTTGGAGTATATCCTTTTGACTAAACACTTCAAATACATGACTCTTGAGTACACTTATAATTAGAAGACAAAACCTAATAAACATCAAGAAGAAGTTTATTAACCTATAATAAAACCTTTCTCATGAAACCCATGAAGCAAGCATAACAAAAATACATTTTATTATCTTTGTCTTCTTCTTTAAATACATAATTACATACTCAATATGAAGACCAGTCCTAGTTACACTTTTCAACACTCCCTCTTAACTAGGGAGGTATTCATACAGGTACATGGTCACTTTCTAATCGAAGAATCGGATTGGTAATTACCTCTGTATAGCATCATATCAACCAACGTTGTCCTAGTGCAAGGCCTTGACTAATAGCCCCATCTCTCAACGAGACAATGGGCTACAATGCTGGCAAGACACATGGCTTGTAGACACCATAGTCATTGTCTCTCCAAGGCACATACTCCACCCAGGTGTTGCAGAGTATGACCTTCGTGGACTATTCTTCTCTTGGGTAGCCAGCCCTCAAAGAATATCGGTCCCCGACTACTCTTATCTTGAATGTCCTGTAACATTCTCAAAGAGTATCGAATGCCAAATGATTACCCAATCCTCCATTATGCCTTCCAGGTAAAGACCAAAATGATGTGTCTATCCATTCTCTCCACATGGCCTTCACTTGAGACTTACGGATGTTAGTCCTGGTCTAGTGTATGACACATGTATTAGAGAATCATATATTCCACTCCCTCTTAACTTAGGAAGGATATACTTCAAGTTTCTTCCAAGCAAGAAACTTATCACCAGGCTCCCTCTCAACCAGGGACCTGCAACAACAATGGTGAGAAACCCAGCTGCTCATGAAGAATTCATTTTCTCGATGTCATGGATTTCGACATTGAGGAATCTTCAACCTTTGGCTTCATAGGGCACAGATCATCCATCACTTTCATCCACGATTCATGTCAGCTATCAGAAAGTGAATCATCGGACTTCTTTATCTGGTCCACCTTTATGCCATGCTGTTTTTCTTCGAACCATCTCCCAAGGATCTTACATCCTTTCACATGATTGGCAGCCCTGCATAAACTCATCCAGATAAATATATACATCCGAACTTTTAAATCAAAAGTTACCTTAGTGATGATCTTTCACCATGACATCTTCCTGTAGGCATCGACATCCTCTATTCAGATTGACACATCTCCTAAAGATATGTCTTGTCAAGGGTTTTCTTCTTTACCAGACTTCTATCAGAGTCTACATATCCTCCTAGGAGATCTCCTAGTCACATCTTCTTGGCTTCCGGATGATAACTGCCTCTTGACATACTTGCACTTCATGATCTCTTCCTTTCTTTCTCCACACATCTTCATTCCCAGGAACTTCCAATTTCCAGTTCCTTGTTTATATACAACCACCTCATATTCCATATGAGGACATATTATGTTGATTTCATCTAATAATGACAACTTGTGTAATGGAAGAGATCCTCCTTTCTCTAATCATACTTCTAAAGATAGAAGTTCATTACCTGCAACCATATGAAATGACTTCACAACATCCAGTGTCAGCATATAAATATATATACCTCATACCTTTTTCCTTTGAGTCATCCTGTAGCAATTTTACTAGAATGAAGAACTTCATTCCATTGACCTGCTTCATCAATATGTCATCACATCCTAATCCCAGAATTCTGTAGCATAGGGTTCTCGATGAAACCTTTCTGCTTTCTTTCTAACCAATGAGTCCGTAGAGAACTCCATTAGAAAATGTCAGCACCTGTTTCCACTTTGATTATTGAATGATGACCCTTGATTTTTGATGACTGCCTTCCATCAATATTGTTTATCAGTGAGGTTTTCGAGGAGCTGTTTCATCAAGAGCTCCTACCATGCTTCTATCATGATGTTATTAATATACATTGCTTCCTATCATACTATTTTACAACTAACAGAAATCACTTAAAGAGGAAGATGATCTCAATCATAATAGAGATCTCTCGCTTTTTCTTTCTTAGATTTCTTTGCATCAGGCTCCTCCCTTTCATCTATGACATGGGCTTCTTTCTTTTTCCTATTGTCCTTTCCAGATTTAGGACAATCTCTTTTATAATGCCCAAGTTCATTACATCCAAAGCATCATACTTTATCCATATTTCTTCTTTTATTTTGAGGACCAAATTTTCCGAATCTTCCTTTCTTCTTGGATATGGCTGCAAAGGCTTGATTCCGTTCACTTGATCCTGTATCAGCTTTGGCTTTCAATCTTGTTTCCTCTATTTTGCATAGAGACCATAGATCGTGGAATGGTGTCGCTTCTTTCTTCGCGTATAAGCTTGAAGTGAAGTTTCCCCATTCTTCCGGTAGGGCATTCAGCACCACTGTAGTCATTTCATTATCAGACATTACTTCTTCCAATTCCTGCAGTTGGTTTCTTATTTCAGAAATCCTCATAAAGTATGAAGTGATTCCTTCCTCTCTTGGAAATTTCATTTTGTATAGTTCTTGTCTCAGAGAGATTGCTTCTCCTGCAGTACTCACAGAGAATAGTTCCACCAGTTTCTCATACATTTCTTTTGCAGATTTTAGTTTTGATACATAGGGTATGAGTGAGTACTTAATGGATTCTATGAGAATCCTCTAGGCTCCGATTTCTCCTTTCACGTACTTGGCATGAGCTACAACATCTTCTTTTGAGGGTTGAATTGTAGATCCTTTGATATAGTCCATAACTTCGTCTTCAATTACATTCAAATTTGTCCTCTTCTTCCATGCACTAATGTTTGATGACCCAACCAATTTGTGGCTCTCTTTACAATAAGTCATCTTCACAGATTTAAATAAGGTAATAGATACTTACTTGAGTAGAGTGACTTGCAGCGTCCTTGATGATTATGAAGGTGAAGTTAGGAGCTTCTTCTTAGATTGAATTCTCCAATGTAGGTGTTCTTGGATTCTTGATGATAAAGGATGTCTCCAAAAGATGATGTCTCTTCCAACAATGTCTTGAATATAAATCTTTGATGGCAAAGATTATTTTCTTGATGAGTTGATCCTTTGAATGAGATTGAAGATCTTTCTTGAAATAGCTTGAGAATCTTCCTTGCAAACTGATTTGACTTTTCAACGCAAACTTTGGCCTTGAATTTGATTCTTGCTTCCTTGAGTGCCTCCTTACTAAGTAGCCCGCTGCCCTTGTCTTTTAGCACCTTAGCTCTGATACCATGTTGAGAATTTGGAGGGTCGGTGATTAATTCAAATTCTATTCTTGATAATTACTTGTGAACTTACTTGATTTACTTATGTCTTCTCTTCTTATCTTATTTAGTCTTTCATCAATTCAATTACCAAAATACAAGAGACACAAATTTAGGCTCTTCGAGCTAGGGAAAAACCTCTCCCTCTTGGAGAGGAAAACCCACGAGAAATTCTTCTTATAGACTTTCAAATGACAAGTACCATGACCAAGACTTAGACCCTTGACCTATGTATGCTTCCAAGACCTTGTCACTGCTTCTTTGTTGACCTCCAACGACGATCCTTCTTTTTTGCACCAACCTGCACTGATCTGCACCAACACTAGAGAACTCAATCTCTAAGTCTATCTTCAAACACTCCTCGCTTATTCAAATATTGGATACAGGATCATTCGAGATCTTATCCTTCACTTAACATATCCCTGAAGCTTTATCTACTGGGGATATATTAACTTTCTTTTATGAACTGTAATTAGGAAGGTACTTACCTTCCTCCCTTTTTCACACTTTTTGAATGCTCCTTACTTCGGATTACCCACAAACATTGCTATGCATAAATCACAGATTCTATTCCACAAGTATTGCAGGTGTATACCAATAGGTTTATCTCAGATGGACCACACCTTTCTTCAAACTAATCCGCAGCTACTATACTGAGATACACACTCCTCTTCTTCAGAACTTATCCACGATGTCTATATCAGACTTATCTGTAACTAATCCTTATATTCTTCTTCAGAGTAATCCGCAAACCTTCTCCAAACAGATCCGCACTTTAACACTTAAACGTTGCCTTTTAACTTCGTATTTATTCTAGACTTTATCATGCTACAAATATCTCAGAACTATCCGCAATGCCTGTCACTAAATGAACCGCAACTCCCTTATATATGGTACATTACTTGTGTTTTTAGGCCGACCCTACAACATGCTTGTAGGCCGACTTCATCACTACATATGGGCCAACATGGAGAGCACATCTTCCAACGTTAATGAGGTTAATATGAGGTTTGTCTTGAGCCATTGCTTCACAGTTAGATAACAAGGTCTTTGGAGTATATCCTTTTGACTAGACACTTCATAAACGTGACTCTTGAGTACACTTATAATCAGAAGACAAAACCTAATAGACATCAAGAAAAAGTCTATTGACCTATAATAAAACCTTGCTCATGAAACCCATGAAGCAAGCATAACAAAAATAGATTTTATTATCTTTGTCTTCTTTAAATACATAATTACATAGTCAATATCAAGACCGATCCTAGTTACACTTTTCAACACTCACCAAACCGGAACACTTGATCTTTGAGACATCCTTTTTCCACCTTCGTTGCTCTTGCTACCCCTTAGATGCAAGGGCTGCATTCTCTTCCTCCTCCTTGGGCTTCGTTCCACTGCTGTTGCTGCCATCAAGCTTGCACTTGACTAAGTCTCTCCTCATCTCTTCCTGCTGAAGAGCTGCCCACATCCCTTCCGAATCCGGAAACTTCTCTCTACCCAGGATACTCTGGACAAAGACTTGCCACTCTTCGAAAACGGAATTCAATTCCAATCTAACCATCTTCGTGGCCTGAGGTGCTGACCCTATAGTTTCTAGTTGATCTCGAACATCCTAAAGCTTCGATAGAAACAAATCTATGCGTTCTCCCTTCTGCATCCTCGCAGATCGCATCTTCTCCTCCAAGAACATCTTTCGCTGCTCGGAAGACCCCTAGTATAGCGTAGCCAATGCATCCCACATCTCCTTGGCAATCCCTTTTCTGGAGATTTGCAAAACAATATGATCCCTCACTCCTTCGAGGATCAATCTCTTGGCTTTAGCCATATCTTTCTTGTAGGCCTTCAACGGATCTAGATCTGCGGGGACAAATACTACATTGTCGATGAAGGTCTTGATCTCATGCTCATCCAGAAGGAAGGAGATCCTTGCCTTCCAGATTACATAGTTGGAGGCACCCTCCAACCGTTCTTGATCACGCAACCCAGTGGTTTCCAGCTCACCCAACAAAATGTCGAAATGCTACCTCTAACCCTCTGCGCAACTGGCTTTACGCACTCCCTGCTGGAGTAAGCCAAATAAATCTCAATCACGTTGCTTCTGCACGGGAAATCAAAATTTCTTGGGCAGCCCAAGAAATTCCCTGAGGTCAAAATTCCCTTAGTATGCTTCTTCTTCCTTCTTCTGATGCTTTCTGCACCAGCAACTGCTGCTATAAGAAAACTGCGTCCCACCAGAAAATTGGTTTGCGCTAACGCTGCTACTACGCTGCTCCCTTTGCTGCTAACAAATTGCAAACTGGAAATAATACCTCTTTGTCAACTCACTTAGAGAGAGATTCCCTTGCAAATCTTGTTGTCCTGGCCTGGATTGGGCAATCCCTTGGGGATTCAATCCACTGCCTACGCAGCTCTTCAATCTACCTCTTTCTTTTCAGTGCTAAACTCTTCCGGACTACTCTCTTGCTTCACCTGCGTTGTTGTACAAGCTCTGATACCATGTGAAAATTCCTAAACCTGAAATCCCTATTGCAACAAACTGATATCACTTCTACTTGATTAATAATCCAAGTTATTTACTGTGTTCTACAAGTAAATACTGAAGCAAATACACTGCAACCTTCACTACATAAATAAATTGCAGAAAAACAAATGTAGAAACAAGGTCTGAGCAAGAAGAAAACTAAACACACATGCAACGGTTATTTTTGGACGAAGTCCTCGGAAAAACCCAATGCAGGAAAACTGGTGTAGCAGATGAGGGTTTGATATTATTAAGCAAAAGTTTTTGAATACAACTGGATGCCCAAATTTGGCTATCCACAGAGAATCTGACTGACAGTGAACTAGTGAGGATTACCTCGTACTGACACTGGAGATATGGATCTAACCCAACACTGAACTAGACAACCCCACGCTGCCTCCACGTAGATTTGCGTCACTCTGATTGGGGATTGCGTCACCTCCTTCCACTAGATCTTTTGTTGGCTGGATGTTGATCTTTGGCCCTTCCGGTCTCACACCCTGGCACTCTGACACTGGATTTGACTAATCCTCAGCAAAATCTCGTATCTCCTCAAGGCTGTAGCGTTGCTTCTGCGTGGCACTGTGCTGCCTAGCGTAGCTACTACGCTGCTTCTGCGTACTGCCCTCTGCCTTCTTTACAAAGTATTCCCCGACTCAGGAAGAGATCTTCCAACCAGAACTATCATTGCCCCTCACTGCGATCAAATCAACTAGATCAAATCCTCCGGTTGCTCTACACTGCTCACTTGAGAAATTTGATCTCTAGACTTACTCGATGTATTTTCCAAATGAAAATCGAAGTCCTTATAATCTTCTCGTTGGATAACCAACGACCTAGATTAAAACATAATCAACGACTTAGATCATATTGACTTGATCTTCGTCTTTTTCTAGAAGTTTCATACCCAGTTCTATTAATATACTTTAATTATTTTAATTCCCTAAGTTTAGACTTAGGCTCCCATTAAAAATAATTACTTATTTTAATAAAACCCCATCCGGGTGGAATTTCCCAAAACGCTTTCTGGGTATTTTGGAATGCATGTGTCTAGGCCTCTTTGCAAAATTTGAGACTTAGAGCACATCCGATGCTACCGGAAATCAACATGATTGTCATAATACACCCTCCCTCTTAATTGGGGAGATATACCCTTTCTTCTAACCATGCTCCCTCTCAACTTTAAGGAGATCAACAACTTCCTTCAGAGAAACTTCATCCTTTCAAGGCTTTATTTCTTTCTCATGGCATCAAGGTCATCTTTGATTATCATCATTCTTGTAGTTTTCTTCATCATGCTCATCATTATGAATATCTTCAAATCTTGAAGATCATGTACCTGCAAAACTTTAATAGCAAGTACAACCAAATACAAATATATATGGAAGCATAAAGTCAACCATATCAGAATCATATCATTACAATGGTAGCATCAAAACATTCAAGCTTAGACTTCAAATACCTAAGCAAGGGTCACATCTTTTTACATACTAGACTTCAACTTCATACTAGGGTTTTATCATAAACCCCAGACTCCATCTTTGAGATACAAAGCCTTATATTTAATCAAATAACAATCCAACCATAGTACTATACATCTAAGGTTTCAACAATATGCTTTTACATGTCAGACTCTACTAGGGTTTGTTGCGAACCCTAGATTTTATCATCAAAGCTAAATCATAATAATAATCGAAAACAATATCATCATGTCCTAAAATATCAACCTCTACTAGGGTTTTGTTACAAAACCTAGATTTCACAAATTAAAACATGAGTATCAACAATTAAGTTAGCATACTCACATGCACCAGCATTTCACATCAATATCTACTAGGTAAACCCAAGATACAAACATCAATACTTCGAAGTTATACAACAATTTTCACCAAGCTAGGGTTTTGATCATACAGAAAAATATACACCTAGGGTTTCATTCCTAGGATCTTACTTAAGTTATTACAAGGGTTTTGTCCATAAACCCTAATTCACCAAACCCTAAATATTTAGGGTTTCACTATATAACCTAGACATTAACATCAAACCCTAAAGAACTAGGGTTTTATCACGACATTATCAAAACCCTAAACTTCAAAAGAATAGGATTTCACTATATGTTCTAGACTTTATCAACAACCCCTAAGTAGACCAGGGTTAACATTGATATACCCTTAGCATCAAGAAGCTAGGGTTTTACAGTGAACCCTAAAGGTTAGGGTTTCACATGAATGATCAAATGACAATAGACAATATAACGAAGGTAGATTCAATCTAATGATTAATCTGTGAAAATTTTTGAATATTACTTTATGTAGAAACCCTATTATTAGATCTGGTTATACTTCTCCTACTTAATCAAGTTAATAATGCTGAAAAATTCGGATTAACATCGAAGTAAACACATAACAGACTTTCACCAATTCAGATCTACGCAAAAATACATGCACACAAATAAAGTGACACACAAGATTTTCAGGACAACTGTCCCCGAAAAAACCCAATGCGGGAAAATCAGTGTTCTGGTTGCTAGAGGGTTTATATTATTAAGTAATTTCTGAATACAACAAATCTGGTCACCTTACTGGTTAACCCGACAAAAAAAATAGATCTGCAACAATACTTGTTTTTCTGGAAATTGAAAACTTGACTGATCCACACCCTCAAACAAGATTTACAAGACTCAGCCATTTTCTGCCTCTAGAAACCCCAGCGCTGCCCCTAAAGCTGCCTGTGTCAGCCCTGCTAGCCTCTGCGTGCCTTTGCGCTGGCCTGGAGAGGGTTGCGTAGCCTTAGACTAGGTGATGCAGTCCCTATGCTGCCCTAAATGGCCTTTGCGTAACCTTGGGGGCCTCCTGCAGGCGCAGCACTGCCCTTTGTGGGCATACGTAGCGGCTGAAGCCCTCTGCGTGCGTAGTCGCTGCTACTGCCCCTGCTTCTCTGCGCTGCTTCTGATGTTGCCTCTCTGCCTCTTGTTGATTCTTGGCACTGGGATCAGATCATCCCCTTAGCCAATACTACCCCTCACTGCAACTGAAACACTTCTGGAAATTCTTAGCAAACCGCCCTAGAATTCCAGCTTAGTCTCAGTGCTCTGCCTCTGTGTGTGTGTTCTCCAACTGACCCCAAGTCTTTCCTTTATATTTTCTCGTTGGGAAACCAACGACCATGATCTAATCTTGAATCGATGGCTAAGATTAAAAGAAAGCTTGATCTGTGTGATTTAAGTCATTTCCATCACATGTTTAAATTAATTACCTTTAATATTTTAATTTTCCTAAGTTAGACTTAGGATCCTTAATTAAAAATATTAATTAATTAATTATATCCCAAACTGGATGGAATTTCCCAAATCCCTTTCTGGGTCTTGGAGATCTCATGTACTCTAGCCCCTCCACAAATTTTTGGAGCTAGAGCACATCTGTTGCTACCCCAACACTCAAAAAACTCAACACTCCCTCTTAGCGAGGAATGTGCTCTAGTACAACGCTGCTTCACCCCGAAGCTCTGCACTGATCTCTGGTATGGGTCTCTGCGCTGATGTTTGGCCTGCTGCCCTTCATCACTGCGTTGCTGTTGCCATTTTGTACTGCTGCCACTGCAGCTCCCTCTCAATCTGTTGCACCATGCTACCAATTGCTGCATTGCAACTCAGTTGCTGAGAGAAGCAACTGAAAACTCCTGCCCAATCTTTGATAGACAATGTCAGTTGGGCTGCATCCCTATCACTGAAGCTCCATAGGTTGTTGCTCTGTGCTGACATCTGGAGGTGTTGCACAGCTACAGTTCTGCACTGCGTAAGCAGTCCTCCTCTGGGCTGCTGAAGTCACATCAACCTCTGCGTTGAAGTCCCCTACGCTGCTGCTGCGCTGCGCTATCCTCCTGAAGCCTCTACGCTGCTGCAGCTCTGCTCTGCGCTGTTGAAGTCACATCAGCCTCCTCTGCGTTGCACTGCTGCTGCATCTACACTGCGTTTCTCCCTTCACCTTTCAACTCCGCCTTTGCTCCATCCATGATTCTCTGCACCAACTGCTCCACTTGTCCCGCTACTATCTTAAGGCTCCCGTAGCTCGGATGTGATCCAAGAGATGAGCTAACACTCTGTAGCTACTCTATAGATCCATGTCACCCCACTTTCGTGGTTCATGAGCGCTCATGGCTATGTCATCTTCAAAACCATCGATCGCCATAGCAGCCTTGAAAGTAGAAGCTTCCTTGTCTTTCTTCTTCTGAGGACAATTGCTGGCGAAATGTCCTAGTTCGCTGCACTGGAAACACTTGATCTTGGATAGATCACACTTCTTCTTCCCTTGTTGCCTCTTTGATGCCAAGGCTGCATCTTCTTCCTCTTCCTTCTTCACCTTACTTGATCCTGTGTTGTATTGTCTCTTGGTGAACCAACGAAGTTCTTCTTGACGGAGGAACGCCCACATACTGACCTAGTTGGGAAGGTTCCATCTGCCCAAGATGCTTTGGACAAGTTTCCCAGTCCTTTGTGACTTCATTGAGTGCAGTCCTCACTGTCACATCATCCTCCACCTTAGCTCCCATGGCAGACAACTGATATCTTATCGCTTGTAATCCGAAAAGGAAGGGCTCAATTTCTTCTCACTTGGCCATCATGAATAACCGCATCTGGTCCTCCAGGTGCATTCTCCTTTGGACGAATCTTCCCTCATATAGGGCAGTTAAGGCTTTCCACATCTCCTAGGCCGTTTTCTTATCGGTTGTGTGGAACTATATGATCCTTAACCCCATCCATTATGAAGCGTTTAGCATGTGTTGCAGCTTCCTCATGCTTCCCTAGGAGAGCAGCATCGGTTGGCGTGGCCAAGACTTTTTTTGCATGGTCCCCTAGACCGTATGCCTCCATGACTACCAGGGTTCTGGCCTTCCAAACTGCAAAGTTGGACAGACCGTCCAACCTATCCTAATCATGTAGTCCGTGAGGTGCGATCTGCTCAGCAAATCTGTCGGAACTCTTCCTCTCTATGCTAAAGATTTGGATCTAGGATCCTTGGCGAAACAGGCACCCTCTGCTCCCTCTGACAACTAACCTCTCTTGGAAGTCTGCCAAATCAAATTAATCAACTCTCTTTGATCCTCTGATCGATCTACAGATTTCTTTGGTTGGAAACCCTCTAAGAAGTTGTTCTCCTCCCACTCTTTGTCACCTAGTGCTTAGGCTAAATTTTGAATCTTCAGAAATTTAACCCCACCAGCAACTTCTGAAGTTCTGCAGCACTGCTTCTGGCACTCTGAATCAACAACGACTTCAGATCTACGTAACCCTTTCTAGCCTCTGCATGAACATACAGTCCTAGCGTTGCCTTTGTGCAGTAAGTACGTGGGCCTGCGTAGGACTGCGTCACTCTCAATGTTTCAGGAAACGTCCCCCCCCCCCGCGGCTCCAACCCCTGAAACGCGGTCCGTACGGTATCCGCCCCCCGAAACGCATTTTGGAAAAAAATTGATGCTTCCTAGTTTTTTGGAACCATACGGACGGATCCGCATTTCCGTACGGCAGATCCCTATACGGAAGCGTCGCGCTTCCTGTACGGATCGCCAACGATTCCGTACAGTGCCATATGGATCCGACTAGCGCAGTAAAAAAAAAACTTTTTTTTTTTTTTTAAAACATTAGTTGGGTTAGAGAGTGGGTTAGTGTTGAGTTAGGGATAGGATGAAAAAGATATAAGCTGTCTTTCACCTCCTTAGATGTTTCTTAGATGCTCCCTCATGGTAATGTTAAATTCTTGAAGTTAAATTTTTAACATTACCATGAAATGACTTAGGATGTTTGAGAGTGGTTCCAGCCTAATCGGACTTCATATGTAGAAAATAGAATTTCACATTCTATTCAAAATTCAGCAGACTTAACAGTTTTCAGGAATTCAGGATCAATGGTATGGTGGCATTTCATTAGATTATATCATGTATGAGGGTATGTGATTAGCATTTAATCAAGAGCACCGAGCCCTATATGTACCCTAGTGTTGGTGGTGTTAATTGTTGAACTCCTTTGTCATGTCATTAGAAAAAAATTACATTTCAGTCTACCCAAAATCATCGATCAAGCATGTTGAGTTCTTTCTACCATATTTTAAGGCTTGCATTAGGTAGTTTGATCAATTTTGTCTAATGTCCCTAGATAATTGAGGTAGAGGCAAAGGCTAGACAAGAGGAGAAGAATCTAGATTATAGATGGTTGATGCTCAAATAATTAATCATTAATGTACAATGGATGTCATATATATCTTGATTTATGTACAAATATGCATGCTTCCATATCTTCTACAATTAATTTGGTATTTTGGATGTTTTTTTAATATAAATGCAAATTTTTTTTTTTTTTAAATATATATATAGTAGATGCTTCCGAGACGCTTCGCTTCCTAGATTTTTTGGAAATGACGCTTCCGTGTCCCCGCTTCGTGCAACGTTGGTCACTCTGGCCTCTGCGTGGCTCTGCTCCCTCTGCTGTTGCACTGTCCCTTTTGGTCCTGCTAGATCTGCAATCGCTCTGATACCATGTGAAAATTTATGAATATTACTTTATGCAGAAACCCTATTGTTAGATTTGGTTATACTTCTCCTACTTAATCAAGTTATTAATGCTGAAAATTCATATTAACATCGAAGTAAACACATAACAGACTTTCACCGATTCATATCTGCGCCAAAATACATGCACACAGACAAAGTGACACACGAGATTTTTTGGACAACTGTCCCCGGAAAAACCCAAAGCGGGAAAATTGGTCGTCTGGCTACTGGAGGGTTTATATTATTAAGTAGTTTCTGAATACATCAAATCTGGGCACCTTACTATTTAACCCAACAGAGAAAATAGATCTACAGCAATACTTGTTGTTCTGGAGATTAAAAACTTGACTGATCCACACCCTCAAACTAGATTTATAGGACTTAGCCACTTTCTGCCTCTAGAAACCCCAGCACTGCCACTGAAACTGCCTGCATCAGCCCTGCTAGCCTCTGCACTGGCCTGGAGAGGGTTGTGTAACCTCAGACTGGGTGACGTAGTCCCTACGCTGCCCTGGATGGCCTCTGCATAACCCTCGGGGCCTCTTGCTGGCTCAGCACTGCCCTTTCTGGGCCTGTGTAGTGGCTGAAGCCCTCTGTGCTACGTAGTTGTTGCTGTTGCCCCTGCTTCTCTGCGTTGCTCCTGATGCTGCCTCTCTGCCTCTTGCTAATTCTTGGCACTGGGATCAGATCATCCCCTTAGCCAATACTACCCCTCGCTGCAGCTGAAACACTTCTGGAAATTCTTAGCAAACCCGCCCTAGAATTCTAGCTTAGTCTCAGTGCTCTGCCTCCATGTGTGTGTTCTCCAATTGACCCCAAGCCTTTCCTTTATACTTTCTCGTTGGGAAACCAACGACTATGATCTAATCTTGAATCGATGGCTAAGATTAAAAGAAAGCTTGATTTGTGTTATTTAAGTCATTTCCATCACATGTTTAAATTAATTACCTTTAATATTTTAATTTTCCTAAGTTAGACTTAAGGTCCTTAATTAATTAATTATCTCCCAAAATGGATGGAATTTCCCAAATCCCTTCCTGGGTCTTAGAGATCTCATGTACTCTAGTCCCTCCACAAATTTTGGGAGCTAGAGCACATCCGATGCTACCTCAACACTCAAAAAACTCAACATAATCACCCTAACAAGAATCTTTAAGATTCAAAACCCTAGACATGAGAGAGTCAGTAATATGAAGCAACTTTTCAAAATGAAGAATATTCGTACCTTCTACAACAAATTAAATCAAATCAAACATACCTTGAGTTGTTCTTTTAGCAAACTTTGTAGGACATCAATTCTTGAAGGGCTTCCTTTGCAACAAAACTTCTTTCATGATTCAAGTCTTTCCTTTGAAATATCCTCCATAACCTTTGTGTATTCTGAAAATTTTCCTAACCAAGGAAAATATAAAGAAAAGGTTATTAGTATACAATACAAAGAAATCTCGATGTGAAGAGGAAACCAAAGATGAAAAATGAAGCAAAGAACAATATACTTATCTTTTGGTAAAATGGTGAAGGCTCCCTCTTAATCCATTCTTTCTAAGGGATACCCACAACTTATCAAACAACTTCATGAATTTCTAACAAGACATAATAGATCTATGAATCCTAAAAACCAAAACATAAAAGAAAACATTGCAGAACTTAAAGTAGAAGGATATGCAAGGGATAGCATCACTAATAAATTGTAGCAAATACATCTATGACTTATGATTCTTCAGTCTTATTCTTCTTAGGTGGAGCTTCATCAGCAACATTTGCATGTTCCCTTTCTCTCTTTTTATTTCTAGGATTTTCAAGACATTGACTTTTGTAGTGTCCCATCTTAGTTGTAGCATTCAATCTTTGATAGATCAACTTTCTTCTTTGGTCCTTTGAACTTCTTGTATGTTCCCTTCCTTTTGTAATGAGCAAAGTGGGCATTTGAGGTGTTGTCTTCTTCATCCTCCTTGTTACTTACTAGTGAGATGTGGGCTTCTTCTTGATTGCATGCATTCCAAATTTGTTCAAAGGTTGGAGTATCTTTCCAACTACTAATTCTTGATGCAAAAGAGCTCCAAGATTTTGGTCAACCTAGAAGTGCAGCAATCACGAGTTCTTTCTCTGGTACAACTTCATCTATAGCTTGGAGTTCATCTCCTATTCTAGATATCCTTACAAAATATGATGAAACGGTATCATCTTTTGTCATCTATATTGTTCTTAGCTCATCCTTGAGACTAGCTATTTGACCAATATTCTTGATGGTGAACAAGTTGGAGAGGGCTTCATACATTTCTTGAGCGAATTCTATATTGGATATGTATGGGATTAGATTTTCCTTCACTCTATCTACTATTAGATTCATGGCCAAGATGTAGGTTTCCCTGAACTTTCCTTTCGTGCATCATTTGTAGGTTTGTTAACTTTTCCTTGAATAAGATCCAAAACTTTATGCTTAGCTACAATAAGATTTATCCTCTTCTTCCATGCCTAGTAGTTGGAGGCTCCTAACTTGTTTTCAGACTTCATTGTCATGTCTTCTTTTCTTGTTATAGTAGAGCTTCCTCTTATATGATCCTTTCCTTTTATCCTTTCAATAGATCTTCTAGCTGCCTTTTTCTTCCTTCTTCACCTTAGCTTTGATACCATGTTAGAAAATTAGAAAGGCAGAAATATTTTCTTATATTGATAATTACTTGTGATATTCTTGTAGTCTTAGTATATTATCTTTATATTTTTTTTTTTTTTTTAATCTTTGTTTCATCAAGCAATCGTCAAATCAAAACATGAAGATCAACGACACCAGATGTAAGCACTCATCCAGGGCTAAAACCCCTCTCTAGGGAAAAACCCAGTCAAACTCTTCCACTAATCAAATTGAGATAGACCAAGACCTTAAAAGACCTTCCTCCACCAAGTCAGCCTTCCAATATGATTCAACAAACTTCAGTAGTCTCTTCTAGTCCAGCAGTGACAACCCAACAACAATCCAGAATTTCAGCCCAGTTACTCCAGAATTTCGACCTAGCTACAGTACTGCAATTTCGGCCCTTCCAGCAACCCAGCAACTTCGCACGTGTGAGACAAGGAGAGAGAAAATTTGACTTCTTTTGCTTGACAAAGATTTCCTTCTCCTTCACTAGGGTTTCCTTCCTCTTCCTTGAATTTCACACCCTTTTTCTGCCTCTAGCAACTGCAGATCGAACTTGTTGTGGATGTACTCCAAATGAGTCAAGTTGTTTCCCTTTTATAGTGGTTTATGCCTCTCTAATTAGGCTGACTTGTCCAGGTTGAAGCCAACTTGGTGGAGGAGGTCTAAATGATCTATTCTACCAAAAAATAAATTTCCTCTTTGATAGATGAATCCCAAGAAGAGTCTTTTACATATTGACAAAGACAAGGACTCTTGACATAAACACTAGAAGCCTACAATGGAGGCTTTGACCTAAAAACATTGACCCAAGCATGAAACCCATGCTTTAATAAGTCAATTTCTTTTATAATAAAATTTATTTTTCTTTCTTTTGATAAAAACATTACATCATGACTCAAATACAATTATGAAGACCGACAATAGTTACATTCTTCAACAATTCTTTCCATGCAGTAATTTTAACAAACTAAAAAATTTGAACAGCTTGTTAATACTAAATAGCACTAGCCAATATCATGTGTAGCAATGATTAAAGTTTCTATGTTAACAAGGTTCCTGTGTTCATGTGTGCAGTATGTGCCTGAAAACTATGTATTCGTAATGGGAGACAATCGCAACAACAGTTATGATTCTCACATTTGGTATGCTTCTCTAACAGCCAATCCTTAACTCACCCACCATCTGAACAGAGAAAAAATAAATGGTGCTGTTTTTAAGAGAAACCCATTTGTAAGAGTTACAGCTCAAATATTCTAAATCTGGATAGAGTTTTTCTAGTCTCTTATTGATGGTAGCCTTGTCTGTGGACAACAATGAGAATCATGTTGACAAATATCTGTTGCCTGGAAGATCGACCTTGGGGGCAGAAAGTGACTTGATTTTTGTTTAAGAAAAATTATTTTCTATTGTTGTTGGCCTTAAGTTTTCGCTTGTATTATGGCCATTTAAGAACCATTTCTTTCAAACGTTGATTTCATTCCCTATTTCATGTTTCCATCTAATATTTTAGCCTTAGGAGCCACCTAGAGACTTGAGATCGTGTATTTTCTATCTTGCATTTATGCTTCGGAAAGAAGCAATTTCTAGTTAGAATGGTTCCACACACTTTTTTCCCATGCCTTTTCAATGATCAAAATGTGGCACTGCAGACTGATTTATTGGAGATCAGATATATTAGTAGCCATTGGCATTTTTAGTTTGGTCTGAAAACTGTCTTTACAGTTAAAATATATTGTTATGTACTAGCCATTTGCCATATTCGTCATAAATAAACTGATCTTTTGTTTAACATTTACAGTATTCCAAAACTTAACATGATTTGGTTACATTAGAGTTGTTCCATGTCTCTCTTCTGCTGTATTGATTGAGGACTGACCACTCCTAGAAAATTTTAGAATCATGCTGTGTCTTATTCTGTGAAGCATATAAATGTGCAAGTCCTAGAGCTGTCTGAAGTAAAGCCTGATTGCAAATTTTCACTGTGTGAAACCCTCTCAACAATGCATCCTGGTCTGCATATTGACAAGCATGTTTAGGATATACATACTTGGGAATAATGTCTTTGGACTATGGTCACTCTAATTTCAAAGTAGGATACTGTAGAAACTTTAGAAGAACCATTTTTCTACACTGCCTGATGGAATTTCAAAAAATATTTCTGCAGATTCCTTAATGCGCGGATAATTTTCTTGTTTTGATATTATTATCTATCTTTATATATTCTAGTATAAAACAAGACAAAATTTTGTATTTGGGCCTTTTTATCTAATTTTTGAATTGTCATCTCTGAAACTCCTCTTTGTAATATACGTGGCTGAAAAGCAAAACAAGTAACGTCTATCGGTCTTGATCTCTAGTTAATATCTAAAAACAAAAGTGATATTTTCACTTTTCCAATTAAGTTTGTTGTCATTTCCTGTGTCTCATTTCGCAACATCTTGCTGCAACTACCTGAAATTTTTCTTTTTCTTTTCTTTTCCAGGGGACCACTGCCTGCCAGGAACATATTAGGGAGATCTGTACTGCGTTACTGGCCTCTAACTAGAATAGGAAGTACAGTTCTTGAGGAAAGGGAGACTTCATCATCAGAACAGGCAGTAGCACCACCTGTGAAAGTTGAACAGTAATTCATCAAGAGAGTTTCTCTTGCTTGAGTTTATTCTGGAAGATGCATGCTTATGGACCAGGCTCCAAGGGATCTGCAGACTGGCAGAAGAATACTTTCTTGCAACTGATTCTGCAAAGTCCGATTGCTGCTTCTGCTGGAATATACTTGGTAGGACAATCAGTAGTCTTGGACCACAAGATTGCTTGAGAATTCATCTTGCTTGTGGTCTCATTCACACACAAAAAAATGTAATATTTTCAATGGATTGAAGTCACTTCTAGTGCCTTGATTCTTTTTCAAGAGAGAAATATGTGTTCCATCTGATTTTTTTAGTCAGCAAGAATACAATCACCCAGCATCATTGGACCTTCAATTTATATGAGCACTGATCCTCAAAAAATCTAAAAGCGGAGCCCCAAAGATTCTCAGCAATTCATGGTCAAACTATACTTTATTTTAGTGGTTGTACCGTTTTGCTAGCATTATGAAGCATAATTTGCGCTACTTATCTCTGTCAACAGTCAACCTGGCTTCAGCAAGATCCTATTTTACTTTATTATTGAAATTGACAATGATAAGTACCTTTTCATAATAAATATTTGAGTAGGATTAGAGTGTTTGACACATAAACAGTGGGATTACAACTGGTAAATTTATTTCAAGGTTAATGATCAGAGGTACAAGCCTTGTGGGCTTTTTAAATGGTATTTTGTGAATATTTGCATATCGTCCATGTAGAAAAGCATATCAAAATGCCCAAATTTTGTAAAGCCTCTCAAGCCGTTGACATCGCGCTACATAAAATTGACTTTTATGTAAATGACAAGACACAAATAGATGTTTAAAAGCATATTTTACATTTTATTTTCTGTAACAAGCTTGAACTCTGTCCACTTGAGAACTTATGATAGTTATGGAATCAATTATTTTGAATTTTCTTCATTTAAAACCTATTTAGGTGTACTTTCTTGAATTTCCCTTACTAGAAATGTTGGGGTATACTTTCTAGTACATTTTTGGTCCGTGTACCTCTCATATCTTGTAAATGAGCTAGAAAGTATTTAACCATTTTAGCTCATTTCATTTTTCTTTCAAGGAAAACCTCATGGTGAAACTCTGGTCATTTTTCCACATTTTATGGATTATATGCAGTGTAAATCTGTTGGTGCTAATTATGACCCTTGACCTAGTAGGGATAACGAGTGAGGTACACAACAGAGGCAGCCAACCCAGGGGATTGACCCCAAGACCTCTTGCATGAAGCTAAAAACTTTCAACCACTCGAGCTAGTCTACTAGACTATTTAGAAGGTCATTTCATATAATAATTTTGGATAAATTATCAAGGCATTTAAATGCAGCTATCAACTTATAATGAGAAATTTATATGGAGATTATCTTTAGCTCATCTATTCCCAATGAGTCAAACTTGAAGGTATTTGTGGATTATACTTGATTGGTTCACTATTAGACAAAAGGAAAGAGTGTCATTCATGAGTGTGGATCAATGTTATCAGAACTGACCGATGACTAAACCGTTCAACCCGACCTTCTCCCCCCCTCCCCAAAAAAACCAAAATTGGAACCAGTTATAACTAGACCGGAACCAAAAAATAACTAGACCAAAAAATATATAAATTATTCAAATTTTAAACAAAAACATATATATGCATGTGCATCCATGTGAATCCAAACCATATATACACAAATATGCAAAAAATATCATTTATATAGCAAGCAAAAGTGCATATAACCAAAATATCACTTAATGCAATATATCTCTAAACCAAAAATACATCAACAAAGAGGCTATCAACGGCCTCTACCATCAAGAAAAAAAACTTGCTAAATTAGATACTTACATACCATCAAAATCATCGCTTATATTGGGATCTTCATCATCAATATCACCCTCTAAGCATTAAAATAAGATAGAAAAAGCTTAACATGTCAAATCAACACTTTATTTGAGTGATGGGTGCATTTTTACTAGGGTCATGATAGAAGAGTTCAACAATCAATGCGACTAACATTAAGGTACATGGAGGGCTTAGTGATTTTGATTAAATGCTAGTTCCATATCTTTGTACACAACAGAATCTAATGGAAATGTTGCAAATCCCCAATCCTTAAATCCTAAAAATTGTTAAGTTTGTTGGATTTTGAGTGAGATCTAAAATTATACTTTCTCCATATGAAGTCAAGTGAGGCTGGAGGAACCACTCTCAAACAATCAAACAAACTTAAACTATTAATGGTAATGTTAAAAATTTAAGTAAAAATATGAAAATTAAAGATAAAAGAGAATGTCATTTAACATTACCATTAATTACATAGCATTAGTAGAGCCGTAAGGTTAATATTAGGGTACCTAGCTCATAAATTTTATTTTATTATTTTATTTGTAAATTTGTGTTCGAAGGTTCCTTGGGTACATTGTACAAAACTGGCCAATTTAGTGAAAAAAGGTTGGTTTGGTATCGAACCAACCTTTTCTAGTTCCAAGCCACTGGTTGAACCAATTTTGGGGTAAAAAATGTGGAGTATGCTAGTTCCACTAGTTTTGGTCCCATTTCGATCACATTGGAGTGGATAAATGTCAAAATTAATAGAGAAGATCTAAGGGTATTCAAAATATATTGCTTCATATTCCATGGATCATATTTACACTGAAAGGAAGAGATTTGGCCCTATTCTTAATATTTTTCCACTCTTGCTCTTTAGCTATCTTCTCTTGTTTAGTCCTTAGCTATAGCCCATCACCTAGTGTCCACTCTTAAGCCAATCCCTATTTTTCTTTCACACATGTTTGTCACACTCTTATTCTTATTTTTGCACATCTTATCACATTGTCAAGTCCTTACCTTGTCATGCCCAAGTATGGTATAACTTACCGTATTAGTTGAAGTAAATAGATTCAGTTAGATTCAATTGAAATACGCCGCAGTAAGAGTATAGACTTGTTAACATGAGAAGGGCATGATGAGGACTACATTAGACATTCTTGAAATGGATAAAAACAAAATCATAAGCATAGGACATGATCATATTAATGGCATGATATTTTTTTCCCCCGAAAAAAAAAAAATGTTAAGCTTTTTCATTATTCAAAAAAAAACTACACTAGTGTGCTTATATCTAGCCTCAAAGTCCAACTAAAACTGAAATGCCTTGGTGACACCCTAGGATATATCCAAGAGGTTGAGGGGACTCCCTCATTCAAGTTAAATAGCCATTCAAGGGGCAACCCACCTTACATGCCCACTATCCAAAAAAACATTCAAAGGCTAACTAGACAATATCCTAATATTGTTGAATAAAATAGTGATTTTCTTATTAACCTCCTCCCAAAGAATGCATAAGGTCACGATGTATATGTGTGTGTGTGTGTAGAGAGAGACACACAAGGGTTAGCTCAATCATTGGAACCATCTGCCAAAATCATGTTTTCCAATAAGCAGATCATAAGTTCAAGTCCTACATGGAAGGAGGTCATAAGTTTGAGTGCCATGGGATTTCTAGTGTCAAGGTTGGAAGCTAATCCACCTTCCATTTGGAAATTTTGGGAAACAAGGGGTAGTGATCTGCAATACTTTCCAACCTTTGGACTATTGCTAGCTTTTTAAGTTAACCAAACTTAACTTTGTTCCTCGATAATATACAATGCCCTTTCATTATGGCCATTTAATATTACTACTATTCTAACTATTGTAGTTAATTTAGTTCATGTTATTTTGTCACCTTCAAGACATCACAAACCTCCACTCCTTGAAATGTTTTATCCTGAAAGCACAATTGATCCTAGACACTTCCCCTCTAACTAGCAGTGTGATGTATGAACTAGATGGACCAAATGTTTTGTGAAAATGCAATTATAGTATCTATGAGATAATCTATTTAACTTTCTTGTGGGAATAGTGATCTTAGCATGCATTAATTTGCTTAAGTGGTATTGATTTTATCTTGGATTGTTACAATGTAAAAAAGGATGATATGTTCAATGTTGTAATGATGAAAAGGGTTAGTCTAACACCACCCAACCTCCTTAAGACCTCTTAAGGGAATGAGGTGTCTAGACTTGACCTCCAAGGTTACTATAGGGAGGTGGGGTTATCAAAATTATTCTTTATTCAACCACCTTAAACTTTTTTCTAAGATCACCAACAACTTCTGCTTGTCGAGAGATTTCCATTGATGTAAATTTCATCCAAATCTGAGTTTGTACAAAAATTTATGCTCATTTGAAGGTTTACCCTTCCAAGCACCACATTAGCATCTACACCATTATTGTGTGGTAGTTTTGTGCCCCCGTGTCACCATCGTATAGTGTTATGTTAGAAACATGTGGTTGACATGTGACAGTCTCTGCCCAAATATCACCACTCATAGGGCCATGTTTCGACCTAACAGATCAAGTTGTTTGCATCCAAATATGGAATTTTCCATAAATCCCCATTATAAGATTTTTTGGATTTTGGTCTTCCAGATTTATCTAGATTTTGGGACTTGCACTTGGTCAACCTTCATCAAACCTTCAGATATCTAGATATCTAGTTGCCTAAATTTTCCAGATTCATCTGAATCCGGAAAACCCAAAACACCCAATTTTATATATCTCCATATTTTCAAACTCTCAAATTCCATGTCATCCATGCCACATAGTGTTGTATCAACTTCCATGTCATCTCCATTGGCACTTAGTACCACGTTAGCACACCATCTTGCATGCCCTGTTAGTATGCCATGCCAGCTAGACTTGTCTTTCATGCCACATCAATGTGACACATCATCGTGCCATGCCAGCATCCATATACCCATAGGGTTTGGGAGTGCTCACGTGGACTCCACATAATTTCCATGTTAACAGTTTCGTTGGCATCAAGATTTGGGTTTTTCATTAAGTTCCTTTATTATATTTCTTCAAATGCCCAAAATTCTGCCCCTTGACAAATCCCAGTGCTCAATCAACAACACTTAACATATTCTAGATTTCTAAAAATCAGGACAAGCCTTCCCCAACTCAGGTTCTACCACATGCAGGTTCCACCATCTAACATCCAAGTCTTTGGAAAAATCCCCTTACAACTTTTATGGATGTCCAAATATCTAGAACATCCCACTTTTAGTTAACACAACTATGATGCTCTCGATGTTTGGATATCTGGAACACCTAGTTGGACTCCCATTGGCACCTTTTGACGAAAATATGCATATTCCTTGAATTGCTTATAATAGATTCTTTCGCTTGCTTTTAACTTCCACCACCTTCAACCCCCTTTTCTTGCTATCCCTCAGCCACAATCCCCCATGTAGGACAAGTGACTAGAGGTTGTGGCTTTGGACTCTAATCCCCAATTTTTTAAAGATACTCCCTAAAATTTCAAGGGATTTTAGGCTTTAGGTAGAGCTTTTCAAGCCTGCTTTTTAGGATAAAAAAGACTCCAACAGGGAAAAAAAAATGCCCATGAGACTTTTGAAGATATAGAGGTCTTAACTAACCTAGAAATGCATCCAAAATTACCACCTAACTGGATTGTTTCACACAAAAAGAAATAGGAAGAAGGCCCATGGCCAAGTCCACAACTTCACCCATTTGATGGAGATTATTTACAGTCCCTTGAGACTGCAAAATTTACACTTCATGCTATAAACACTTACAAACAAAAATGCTCATATTATGGCTTATCTCTTGAGGAAATAGAATCCCTTGAGACTGCAAAATTTACACTTCATGCTATAAACACTTACAAACAAAAATGCTCATATTATGGCTTATCTCTTGAGGATAAAGAATCCCCTAAACAAGGCTTAGAACCTTCGAGTCTTATCGTCACCAAATAAGGATACAACATAGTTGTTCCATCCCACAGTTGGCCTAGCATAGGCCATGCATGCTAACAAAATCCATGAAGAGCCTTAAAGCTTAGCATATACATTATACTTTACAGGATCCATACCTCTCACATCCATCACAAGAAAACATACTTTAAATAATACCTCTATATAAAGCATTCATTCGTAACAAGCAACAACATAAAATTTATAGTTAGTAACTAAGCACAATTATAGAATAATTCTAGCTTGTCATTCAAACATATTCAATAACCCAGCATGACTACATCCATGAAGCTTTCAACAAGTAAATTCGTTTCATTAAAGAGAAATGAATACACTTATCTAAGTCAATCTTTGTTGGAAACTAAAGAAGTGGGAGCCACTCTCCACCCAACCATAAGCTTAGATACACTATAGTTTTCTTGTAGTTGGCCACCCTCGCGCTAGATTTGATGCCTTACCAAGAAGATCCACTCATGTTTAACATGGTTAATTATAGGGTAGAAAACATGAAGGCAACTCTCCCTCACACACAAAAATCAGTATGCTACTTTTCAATCAGTGACTCAGGGGCTTGTTAATAACTCATAGTGTTGCCACAATGGGCATGCACAACACAAAAGGGAGTCCTTCTCTGATTCAAAAATTCCTCGATACTTCCCTTTTCTTAATGTTTTTCATGCTTAGTTCAAACAAATTACTCAAAAATTCTCGTAGCCCACTAGCATAGGCTTAAGACCTCAACACTGACTTCATTAACCAAACAGGTATTCACAACTTTACATAGGTTGTTGTGACCTAAAAGGATTTCTACCACATTTTATTCAAATTCAATCTCAGCACCCATGTGTGGTCCTATTTCTTTTCATATAGGTTATCTCTAGTTTAAACACATGTTCTATTCCTTTATTCATGACACACACTACATTGCCACCTCAATTCATTTGCCTCCATCTACAATCACACACTCATCTGCCCCCTCTATTCAACCACAATCTACTTGCATTAGAATACGCAGTCCATGTGTTGGGTTGTGTGATCAATTCAGAAGCCTCTAGAATGGTTATGTAGTCCATACCTCTGGACCACCACTTCCTCATTCCTTCCCATAACTACTGGCAATTGGGTAGTTCAACTACCAAATCTAAAATCTGGACATTTAATTCAAGGTAAGATAGGAAACTTCTGATTTACCCCTAATAAATTCCTCTTAGGCATCAAGATTCATGTTTTCTACTCTCTTCTTCAACTTTTGGCAATATATTAAAAAAGATCATCTTGCATCACATAAAGTTTGTAAAGCTATACATGCTAGCCATCCCCAACATTATAAGTCTTAATTACAAATTACAATGCATAGGGTTTAAAAATGGGTCTTACAATCCCCTCCCCATTAAGGGAACATTGTCCTTGATATTAATTCACATCAGAGACTATTTCTAATAAACAAAAAAAATTATGTCTTTTTAATGGCAACCTCTAGTTGTGATGTTGCCTCATCCGCTCCAAAGAGATTTCACTATATCTTGACCTACATGATGGCTTGGTTCTAGAGCTGAGTATCTTTCTAGTCTAGGATGCACTGAGGTTTTGGGTGGAATTCTCCTTCTAATTCCACTTAAATCACAATTCAATCAACTACGTGTTCAACATCATGTACATATTTCTTAAGTAATGACACATGGAGAACATTGTGTGGTTTCACCATAGGAGGTAAAACAAGCATGTATGCCATTGGTCCCACTCTTTCTAGAAACTCAGATGGTCCATGGTATCTTGTGGCCAACATGGCACAAGAGGCACAAGACTTCATTCTTGTTAAACTTCTCTTTAGCATGATTATGAGGTATACATGGTGTCCCATCTTGAACTCTTTATGAGTTATGTTCTAATCAGCGTAGTGTTTCTACCGATCTTGTGTTGTCTTTAGGCTTTGCCTAGTTTTTACCACTTCTTGCTCCATTTCTTTCAACATATAAGGCCTAAGTGTAATATTGTCTACTAGATTATTCTGGCTTATTATTATATTACATTTCCTGCAATACAATGCATCAGAAGGATTCATCTTCAAATATTCTTCGTAGCCATTATTATAGGTAAATTCTACAAGGGTTAAGTATTCTTCTCATTTCTTAGGTTGATGCATTATGTACATCTTTAGCATGTCTTCCAACACCCCGTTCACTCTTCATGTTTTCCCATCTATCCGAGGATGATACGCAATGTTGAAGTCCAATTACATTCCAAAACCTAAAAAACATTTCTAGAAATTTGAAGTGAATTTAGCATCTATATCTGATATAATGGTCTTGTGCATGCCATGCAATCTGAAAATTTCTTCCATGAATATATTTGTAATGTCAATTGCTTTACAGGTGGACTTCACAAGAGTGAAGTGAGCTACATTGCTCAATTTTTCCACTACCACCTATTGTGCTATTCAACAACCCCCATTATTTTAGAATAGTTACCTTAAAAAAATAACGAGGACCCTTTTAAAAATTTTAGAGTAGAACAAATAAAACCCTTAAGAGATTAATTCAAATAGGAATATGAATGAAATGGGTTAAAAAAAAATTGACTTTTCATTTATAAGACACTTAAGCAAACAATTTTAAGTAAATCGCAATTGCAATATCGCATGAAAGACATATGGCTCTTAAAAAACCATTGAACACAAATTGCGATGCGAAATACAACAAAGCACTTTAATAAAGGAAAAAGACTTTTTTCCCGAACAAAATTCCATGAGAAAGAAACCGCGGGACACACCGCCGCCACGTAGTCAATCGCATTTCGCAGGTTTATCACGACAATCTTAAACCATCCTTTACATTTCCCCGATGCGATATACTCTATCGCATTGCACTTTCGCTTTGTGACCACTCTTGCCCCTTGTTCATTTATGCCTAAATGGCGATTGTGATATCGCAATCGGCGAAAAGTAGTTGATCGACATTCTAAAAAAGGTTCACACACGAATGGCATCTGCGATGCAAAAAGATCTTGTTTAAATGCTGGAATGATTGCACCGGCACATAACCCCATATTGTCCATTAATCTCATAACTTAAACGGTTTTTACAGCCCATGCTTCCGAAAATGATTTGACCACATGAGTATTGAATTCTTGGCTTATTTGCGTGCCAAGTTTCATTCGCTTGTTATTTCCATTGTTACGATACTTTCTTATTTGTGAAACAAGATTGCCTCTTTTGTATTTATCATTCTTGATTGTTTGCAGGCGAGTCCAAATAAACAGAGCTCTTCAGAAATGTCACAAGTTGCAAAGAAATCCAAGAACCCTATGGCACCCACAAATCCTACACCTACTGCTAGTGAAAGAACAGAAATGCTTCCTCTATTCACAAACATGACATGCGGGTCATGAACTGGTTCTTCCTCCTGGGAAGCGATGTATAATTTATTTGAAGATGAGAAACCCCATAGGGTTGAAAGGAAAGCTATTGCAGATGCTTTTGCTTCTTCAGAGGCTACTTTAGAAGAAGTTGCCATCTCTTTTCTACACCGAGTTGCTACGCACCCCAAAACTTTACCATATACTGATATGGTAAGATGGATAATCGATAATCTCAATATTCGAGACAGAACTTTCCTAACGAGCAAAGGAACAATGATAGGTTCTTTCAAAGTTGAAGGTTTGAAGTTAATGTATCACATTCCAAACTTAGAGAAGGTCTACGACAAAGAATTTCTGGTACAATTCGCCAAGGAGAATGAGCTGAAGTCAAGTCCTATAAAGAAATGGAGGAGCAAACTGAACAAACATAAAAATGATGATAAGGGTAGGTATTCCATTGATTCCCTTGCTAGCCCCTATTTTTATGTTGTTGCAATGATGTCTAGACTCATTGGTCAGCCTTATACCACTAAATTTTCATTTGAATGGGTTCCCCTAATGGAAGCAGTTACATATTCTTATATCATAGACCGGGGAACCATTTTGTTGAATAATATAGCCACCCATATTCTTAAATATAAAAAGAATCGTTCCATTTCGTCCAAAATATTTCCCCCATTTTACATGAGTGCTTATATTATGAATGTTGTATGTTTTACCTCATATTTTTTTAACCATGCGTTGGAAAGGGACTACCCAGGACTCTCTCCCCATTCATGTCTATCATAGTATTCTATGGGATTCAAAATATGAAAATCATTTTTAAAATATCTGCCATGGAGTTATGCTCCCTTTATTTCAAATTGTGTTCAATGAAAAAGGCCCCAAGTATCTAAGGAAGCTCAAGTTCTCTTCCATTGGAAAATGGTTCGTTGAATAATTATTTACCTATGTCAGAGCCTTCGAAAGCTTGGCTCGGTCACATGTTTCACCATTGTATGTTTCGGATAAGCTTCTCGCAAGAGAAATCGCTTATCAAACTATCAAAAATGGATTAAATAAGTTTCTGAAGGAAGCTAAGAAAGCTTCATAGCCCTCTTTTCCTATTCACTGTGGAGTCTACACGTTAGGCAACTATAAGCATGCAAGGTTAGACGTCAATCAAATTTTATGTTTGAAATTTTTTACAATTTCAAATAGACAATATGACCCAAATCAAGTTGCCAATGACTTCACCATTCAAGTGAAAATCAGACCATTTGTACATGAAGACGATGATTTTGATGACTTGTTTGATTCAGTCAACACTTATTCCGCAGTTCAAAAATTAGCAACATCACGCCTCAATCCACAGCAGCTGTCAAAATTCAAGCAGTACAGAAACAAAAAATTGGAAGGGATTCCTTTAAAAACACTAGAGGTATCCCAACCCATCACAAAGAAAGAACAGGAAAAAGAGCAAATGCCTAAGGATACTGAAGTCCTTAGAAAAATTGAAGAGGATAAGTCTGTTGAAGTTCAAACCAATAATTTACAGTTTCCAAGTAACTTTAATGATGTTTGGAAGGAGTTTAATAAAAAACTCCAAGGAGACCAAGAAGTGATGATCACTGGTCATCAACAAAGAGTGGAAACACCTCAAAGCAAAAGTCAAAACCTGTTTATTATTGGGTCAACTGACAAGTCAGTTAGCACAAAACAAGTGGAGTTCATCTCGACCTTCCCTACTTCAGAAATTGTATTGAAAATTGAAGAAATTCCTCCTCTGGACATATTTTATATTCCTAAGCATAAAGTTGTCATGGGCAGGAAAATAAAAAGGTGGAGAACATAACAATCTCAACTCCTCATTCCTGGAGATGTCCCTATGGAGGTAGTTTGGAAATATTCGCAAGAAGATCCTTCTCAAGGTCTAACTTGTTTGACCCATTTCGCAGGAGCCTATGCATCTACTACTATAGGTAAGGCCACTAAAGTTCAATAGATAATCAAAGAAAATGATGAAATAATCATTCAATTGGAACAAGAATTACAGGCAGAGAAGTAGAGTGTCAATCAACAACTACATGTACAAGTATTACAGCTCCAAGAGAGCCTAGATCAATTGAAGTTGCAGCACCAAATTGAAATTGGTGCTAAGGATACTCAAATTCATCAATTGCAGTTCACTTTTGAGAAATTGAAAGACAATCAGAAAATAGATGAATTCAGGACGGAAGCATTGGAATTAAATACACTGTTGGCACAACAAGAAGTTGTTTTCTGCCAAATGTTGTCAATTATCATTGAATTATGTGAGAAAAGTGATTCAATGATGAATTGAATAGCGGACCAAAGAATTAGCTTTGATGATATTGATGAAAAAGTGTCACAGTATGTCACCTGGCAAGATACTGTTGAAGGTCGAAATGCTAATCTTCCCAGGATTGAAGATTCCAAAAAGGAAATTTTATTTACCGATTGTGACATACAATTGAAAAAAGCTGAAAGGGCCATCTGCAGAGCTAAAGAAGTTGCTAATAATGTTGTTGAAACAGTCACCTAGAATCTCATTGTTGCTAGTCTTATTGAAAGATTCCCTCCTGGTTCTCTTCATATTGTTAAATATTTGATAAGGCAATGGAAGGAAATCTCCAAGGTAAAAGAGGAAAGCATCAGAAAATTGGAAAATTTGGACTGAGAAAAATATTGGAAATATTTGGTTAAGCCACATAGCCAATGACTCATGTTGCGTTGTCTAACAGATACTTCTTCCTATATGATGCCTCCACTTTCAGATGTGGTTTATACTGGACAGCTACGCATTAGGGCAGACCAACCTCCCTAGGTTCAGCCTATGCTTAACATCCTTCAACTGAAGGAACGAATGGCCAATGAAACAACAGTGCAATTTTGAAGCAAGTCACCCCACTAAATAATGTTTATGTTTTTAATTTCACTTAGTTTAAGGAGAGTTGTTTAAACCTCCTCAGCTTTTATTGTAATAACCATTTTTAAACTCTCTATTTTATTATATAAACCCCTTCATGTCTTTTAAGAAGGGGTCTTGAAATTTTGAAAGGAAGACTTTACAAAAGTCACACTTTGGTACTCTTAAATTTTTCTTAATAAAAAAGGCTGGACCAGATATTGTTTTTCAAATGAGTAGAGTTAGCATATACATGGTACTTTTATCTTTATGTTAATTTTTAGTTTCAAATGAGAAATAGTTGATTTTTATTATGGTGTTTTGTTATATGTATAGTTTTAAACAATCAAGCATTAATTCACTTTTGAACATGTTAGATTTCAATCTTTTATACATATTCAATACATGCAGTAAATAGATATGATATATGTTTATTCAATTGATTTAATTAACTATTTAATTAAATCAATTATTTTAAATTGTTTTCATTTCTCTAAGTGTTTTTATAATCTTTATTTGCATTCGTTGAAAGATCATCTCTTTAAATCGCATAGAAATATAATTCATCCCGGGATAGATATAGATAGGTATATTTATTTACTTCAAGCTTGTTATCACTACCATCTATCAAGTTACAGTCAGTTATAATACCATCCCTCCACCAAATTATATTTCAGTGGGAAACTGGTCCCATAAATCTAGTCGGAGCCACCATATCAAACGAATAAGGGACGATTTTCAAGTCCCTGACCCGGTGGTTTTCCCTAATGTTGTTGCACCGATTTTCAGGGTTTCAACATTTTTGGCTCTAGAAGGAGGGCCATCAGACTATGAAAGGCACCAAAGCTTAATCCAAAAAACAAATACCATCTAAAGAGTTGCCCTCCCTCCAAATATCCAACAACTTCTAGTCCTTGTTCAAAATCCCCTATCCATATATCAAAAGTTGTTCAATCTTCTCCCAAGTCTCCTAGTTCCATTCTCAAAGAAATCTCCCCTGATTATACCCCATAATCGCTTGAAGTACATACCTTAATAAAGAGTTTGGAAGAAATTTCTATTTCGACATAAAATTTTGTGCTTTGTGAAACCTCTGAAGGAAGCGTTACTTCAATATTAAAAGGCATTGGTGTATTAACTCATTCTAAAAGTGAAAAGCTCGGAATAATCCCTCTTGAGTTTCCTCTTCAATCTCAGCGTAGGAAATCTCCGATATCCGAGACTCAAGCATCCAATAGTGAGATTCTTTCATCTTCTTCCCCTTAAACTCCATCATTTATTCCTCCTTCTATTACATCTTCATATTTTTCTAATCACTTCATTTTATATACTTTTTCTTTTGAAACATCTTATGTTGTTGTGTTAACACAATCAATGATCAAAATATTGAAGCACCCATTTCCTTCTTTAGTTCAAATCTCCAAGGTGTTGAGCTAAATTATTCAGAAGTGGAAAAACAAGCCTTTGGTGTTTACAAATCTTTAAAGCATTTCAGACATTTTCTCCTAAAAACACACACCAAGGTAATAGTTCCATTTTCGGAAATAAGGCAACTACTTATTCAAAAGGAACTGGGATAAAAGAGGGTAAATTGGGTTATTGTTCTGCTGGAATATGGCATTGACATAAGACCAGCCAAAATAATCAGAGGATAAGGTCTCTGCATATTACTATCGAGAGCATCCAACATATCAAATGATGAAGAGTTGGGTAACACTGTACACATTGATGAGGTAAGTCTGAATGACTCTGAATCACAATATGTTGATCTTATGTTTTATTTAAAAAATGGATATGCTCCCACAGAGCTCAATTATAAAAGCAAAAAGAGATTTAAGATTGAAAGCTAATCAATATTAGATCATCGATAATTTTTTATTTAGAAAAAACTATGACTTTGTACTATTAAGTTGCTTTGAAAAGTCTGAAGCACAGAGGGTTTTGCAGGAACTCCATGATGGACCCGAAGGTGGACACTTTGGAGGAGATACCACAGCACACAAAATCATTCATGTAGAATATTATTGGCCAACATTATTCAAATACGCTCATGCATATGTGAGGAAATGTAAAACATGCCAAATTGTTGCTGGAAGACAAAGAAAACTAGCCTTACCCTTGCAGCCAGTCAACATTGAGCAACATTTTGAGCAATGGGGATTGGACATCATAGGTTATATTGTTCCTAACTCGTCCAAACAATATAAATACATTCTCACTGCAACAGACTATTTTAATAAGTGAATGGAAGTTGTTCCATTAAAGGTAGCTAACTCTGAGGCCATCATTGAATTTATCGATCAATTTATTATCATTAGGTTTGGCTTACCTAATGCACTTATGTTTGATAATGCATATTAATTTTCGGGAAATAGTATGACTGAGTTTTCTCTCAAAAGAGTTTTTAAACTTAAATATTCTTCTAATTACTATCCCCAAGGGAATGATCTAGCAGAATCAACAAAAAAAAAATCTCATAAGAATCATAAAAAGGACTATTGATTAGAGCTAGAAAAATTGGCGTAAGTCTTTAACATTTGCACTATGGGCAGATAGGATTACTCAGAATGCCTCTATAGGTACTTCTCCATTCAATCTAGTTTATGGAAAAGAAGTTTTAATTCCATCAAATTTAGCTCTTCCTTCATTAGCCTTTGTTCAATTTATTGACGAAGTACCTTCTTCTTCCTTACAATTAAGAATGTCTCATATCCTTAAACTAGAAGAGGAAAGGGAAAAGGACAAATCAACTCATGCTCGACACCAACAGATTGTAAGAAATTATTTCAATGCAAATTTTGTTTCTCCAAAATCATTTCAGGTTGGAGACCTCATCCTTAAGTGGGACAAGGCACATGAGGAAAAAGGTAAGCATACCAAATTCCAAAGAATGTGGCATGGGCCATTTCAAATCGTGGAACAAATTGACCCATCAACCTTCATGTTATAAGATCTTCAAGGGATAAAACATTTTCTTCCTGTCAATAGGCTAATTTTGAAAAAAAATATTTTCTTAGAAGAAAATTTTCTTCTAATTGTACCATGTTGGACATTAGGTTCAACGCTCTCCGTGTGTTTCACGACATGGACTAACTGCCTCTCGTGGATCCTAATTATGGTGATTGTAGCAGAGACTAAAGCCTACGGGTTTTAATCTAACGGAAATCGTGAATCCAACAAGTGGTATCAGAGCGACAGGTCTCGAGTTCGAAACTCACCCAGCTCGCGTTGGGGGGGAGATTGTTGGATATTGGGTTCAACGCTCCCTGTGTGTTTCGCGACATGGACTAACCGCCTCTCGTGGATCCTAACTCTGGCGATTGTAGCGGAGACTAAAGCCTGCGGGTTTTGTCTAACGGAAATCGTGAATCCAACATACCATACTCATACTTTTATATTTTCAGAAAGAATAATGTTTGATAACATAATTTTGGCTTTTCACAAACACTCTTGAATTCTTTTATGACTTTTAATTTTTGAAGAATAAAAAATTTCTTGAGGAAATAACTACAAACTTGAGAATTGAACGAATACTATAAAACTGTGAAAAAAAAATCCATTGAAATTGTAAATTTTGTAAACCTAAAGTTTGTAAAGTATTTTTACTTTATTATCAGTCAGAAAGGGTTCATATTTACAAAGTAAAGACTAGTTGTCACTAAGCATATTTAACTCTAAGTTTTAAGGAGTCAATGATTCTTCCCATCCATTAATTATGCTTTTTCTAGTGTAATTCAAAAATATAAAAAAATTAAAGGATAAGAGGTCTCATCACGAGCCTCCTTACCATGATCATAGGTAAATAATAAATTGGCATTACCACTATTGCATATCAAACCAGGGTAATGGCTCATGATTATTAAAATAATCATAAGACAAGGGGTTTCATCACGAGCTAGCTTGTTTAGTCCAATTATAACCAGTGAATGGCATTATCACTTTCTAGTCTCCAAGCCAGGACAATGACTTTTTAAGAACAAGAAAAAACAAATTATATGATTAAGGATTTATCTCAAAAAATTGTAATAATAGATGGATGGGATATTGAATCATTGATGGTTAAAAGGTAACCTTGTCGAGGCTATAAATGCCTGCTGGAAGCAGTGGCTCTACCTATGACAAAAGGAGTAAATCAAAAGGCTAAGTTACAAAAAGACACTTACTTTATCTTTTAAACTATTTGATGATCGATATAAAGGAATGAAGATGTTTATTCATGAAAGATTTCTGAAAGCTTAGCAATAAGATGAGTTTTTTTTATTTAGAATAATTTTCTTCATTCAAATATTTCGAAAACAATTTGTGTTTCCTTCAATTATTTTTACTTATTTAAAAATATTAAGAAATTCATTTGTTAGAGATAACTGGTTCTTCCAATGAATCGTGAATTGTTGTGCTATTCAACAACCCCCAATATTTTAGAATAGTTACCTTAGAAAAATAATGGGGACCCTTTTAAAATTTTCTAAAGTAGAACAAATAAAACACTTAAGAGATTAATTCAAATAGGAATATGAATGAAATGGGTTAAAAAAAACCACTGAGTTTTCATTTAAAAGACACTTAAGCGTAAAATGTTAAGTAAATAACAATCGCAATATCACATGAAAGACATATGGCTCTTAAAAAACCACTCAACACAAATTGTGATGTGAAATACAACAAAGCACTTTAATAAACGAAAAAAGACTTTTTCCTTAACAAAATTCCTCGAGAAAGAAACTGCGGGACCCGCTGCCGCCACGTAGTCAATCGCAAATCTCATTTCGCAGGATTATCACGACAACATTAAACCATCCTTTACATTTCCTTGATGTGATATACTCAATCGCATTGCACTTTCGCTTCCTGACCACTCTTGCCCCTTGTTCATTTCCGCCGAAACGGAAATTGCAATATCACAATCAGCAAAAAGTAGTTGATCAACATTCTAAAAAATGTTCACACATGAATGGCATTTGTGATGCGAAAATATTGTTTAAATGTTGGAAAGATTGCGCAGGCACATCAACCCACACTGTCCATTAATGTCATAACTTAAACGGTTTTTACAACCCATGCTTCTGAAAATTATTTGACCGCAAGGGTATTGAATTCCTAGATTATCCGCGTGCCAAGTTTCATTTGCTTGTTGTTTCCATTATTACGATAATTTCTTATTTGTGAAACAATATTGACTCTTTTCTACTTATCATTGTTGATTGTTCGCAGGCGAGTCCAGATAAATAGAGCTCTTCAGAAATTTCGAAAGCTGCGAAGAAATCCAAGAGACCTATGGCACCCACAAATCCTACACCTACTGCTAGTGAAAGAACAGAAATGCTTCATCTATTCACAGACACGACATGCCGGTCAAAAAGTGGTTCTTCCTCCTGGGAAGCAATGTATAAGTTATTTGAAGATGAGAAACCCCATAGGGTTGAACGGAAAGCTACTGCAGATGCTTCTAATTCTTCCAAAGCTACTTTATAATAATTTTCCAACTCTTTTCTACACCGGGTTGTTGTGCGCCCCAAAATTCTACCATATGTTGATATGGTAAGATGGATAATTGACAATATCAATATTGGAGACAGAAATTTCCTAACGATCAGAGGAACAATGATAGGTTCTTTCAAAGCTGAAGATTTGAAGTCAATGTATCACATTCCAGACTCAAAGAAGGTATACGACAAAGAATTTCTGGCACAATTCACCGAGGAGAACAAGCTGAAGTCAAATCTTATAAAGCAATGGAGGAGTAACCCAAACAAACATAAAAATGATGATAAGGGTATGTATTCCACTGATTCCCTTGCTACTCCCTATTGTTATTTTGTTGCAATGATGCCTAGACTCTTCGGTCAACCCGATACCACTAAATTTTCAGTTGAACTGGTTCCCCTAATGGAAGAAGTTACAAATTCTTATAACATAGACTCGGGAACCATTTTTTCCAATAATATTGCCACCTATATTCTTGAATATAGTAATAATCGTTCCATTTCATCCAAAATATTTCCCCCATTTTACATGAGTGATTATATTATGGATGTTGTATTTTTTAGCTTAGATTTTCCAACCATGGGTTGGAAATGGACTACCCTCTCCCCATTCATGTCTATCATAGTATTATATGGGAGTCAAAATATGAAAATCATTTTTATAAAATTTTCCATGGAGTTATGCTCCCTTTATTTCAAGTTGTGTTCAATGAAAATCCCCCAGGTTATCTAAGGAAGCTCAAGCTGACTTCTCCTCCATTGGAAAATGGTTCGGTGAAGAATTATTTACATATGTCAGAGTCTTTAGAAGCTTGGATCGGCCACATGTTTTACCATTGTATGTTTCGGATAATCTTCTCACAAGAGAAATCGCTTATCAAATTGTCGAAAATGGATTAAATAACTTTCTGAAGGAAGCCAAGTAATCTTCATGGCCCTCTTTTCCTATTCATTGTAGTGTCTACACATTAGACAACTATAAGCATGCAGGGTTAGAGGTCAATCAAATTTTATGTTTGAAATTGTTTAAAATTTCAAATAGACAATATGACACAAATGAAGTTGCCAATGACTTCACTCAAGTGACAATCAAACCATTTGTACATGAATGCGATGATTTTGATGACTTGTTTGAGTTTGTCGACACTTATTCCACAGTTCAAAAATTGGCAACGTCAGGCCTCAATCCATGACATTTATCAAAGTTCAAGCAGTATAGAAACAAAATATTGGAAGGGATTCCTTTAAAAACACTAGAGGTATTCCAACCCATCACACAGAAAGAATAGGAAAAAGAGAAAACACCTAAGGATACTGAAGTCCTTATCAAAACTGAAGAGGATAAGTATGTTGAAGTTCATACCAAGGATTTACAATTTCTAAGCAACTTAAATGATGTCTGGAAGGAGTTTAATTAAAAACTCCAAGGAGGCCAAGAAGTGATGATCATTGGTCATCAACAAAGAGTGGAAAAGCATCAAAGAAAAAGTCAGAACTTGTTTACTGTTGGGTCAACTGAAATGTCAGTTAGCATAGAACAAGTGGAGTTCACCCTGGCCTTCTCTACTTCAAAAATTGTATTGAAAATTGAAGAAATTCCTTCTCTAGACATATTTTATAATCCCAAGCATAAATATGTCATGAGTAGGTAAAGAAAAAGGAGGAGAACAAAACAGTCTCAACTTCTCGTTTCCGGAGATGTTCCTATGGAAGTAGTTTGGAAATATTTGCAAGCAGATCCTTCTCAGGATTTAACTCATTTGACCCAGTTCGTGGAAGCCTATGCATTCTCTACTATATATAAGGCCACTAAAATTCAATAGTTAATCAAAGAAAAGGATGAAGGAATCCTTCAATTGGAACATGAACTACAGGCAGAGAAGCAGAGTGTCAATCAACAACTACAGATACAAGTATTATAGATCTAAGTGAGCCTCGATCAATTGAAGTTGCAGCACAAAACTGAAATTAGTGCTAAGGATACTCAAATTCATCAATTGCAGTTCACTGTTGATAAATTGAAATACAATCCGAAAATAGATGAATTCAGGATGGAAGCATTGGAAATGAATACCCTTTTGGCACAACAAGAAGTTGTTTTCTGCCAAAAGTTGTCGAGTGTCATTGAATTATGTGAGAAAAGTGATTATATGATGAATCGAATAGCGGACCAATGAATTAGCTTTGATGAGATTGATGACAAAGAGTCACAGTATGTCACCAGGAAAGATACTGCTGAAGGCCGAAAGGCTAATATTTCCAGGATTGAAGATTCCAAAAAGGAAATTTTATTTACTGATTCGGACATACAATTGAAAAAATCTCAAAGGGCCATCTGCAGAGCTAGATATGTTGTTAATAATATTGTTGAAATAGACAGCCAGAATATCAATTTTGCTAATCTTATTGATAGATGCCCTCCTGGTTCTCTTCCTATTGTTAAATATCTGATAAGGCAATGACAGGAAATCTCCAAGATAAAAGAGGAAAGCTCAAAAAATGGAAAATTTGGACTGGGAAAAGTATTGGAAATATTTGGCTAGGCCACATAGCCAGTGGCTCATGTTGTGTTGTCTAACAAATACTTCTTCCTATATGATGCCTCTACTTTCAAATGTGGTTTATACTGGACCGTTGCACATCAAGCCAGGCCAACCTCCCAAGGTTCGGCCTATGATTAACATCCTTCAACTAAAGGAACGAATGGCCAATGAGACAGCAGTGCAATCTTGAAGCAAGTCACCCCACTAAATTATGTTTATGTTTTTAATTTCACTTAGTTTAAGGAGAGTTGCTTAAACCTCCTCAGCTTTTATTGTGATTACTATTTTTAAACTCTCTATTTTATTATATAAACCCCTTCATGTCTTTTAATAAGGGGTCCTGAAATTTTGAAATGAAGACTTTATAAAAGTCACACTTTTGTACTTTTAAAGTTTTCTTAATAGAAAAGGTTGGACAAGATATTGTTTTTCAAATGAGCATAGTTAGCATATACATGGTACTTTTATATTTATGTTAATTTTCTGTTCCAAATGAGAAATATTTGATTTTTCTTATGGTGTTTTGTTATATGTGTCTTTTTAAAACAATCAAGCATTAATTCACTTTTGAACATGTTCGATTGCCATATTTTATACATATTCAATACATGCAGTAAACATATGCGATATATGTTTATTCAATTGATTTAATTAACTATTTAATTAAATCAATTATTTTAAATTGTTTTCTTTTCTCTAAGTGTTTGTATAATCTTTATTTGCATTCATTGAAAGATCATCTCTTTAAATCGCATGGAAATATAATTCATCCTGGGATAGATATAGATAGGTATATTTATTTACTTCAAGCTTTTTATCACTCCCATCTATCAAGTTACAGTCAGTTATAATACTATCCATCCACCCAATTATATTTCAGTGGGAAACTGGTCCCATAAATCCAGTCGGAGCCACCATATCAAACGGAGAAGGGACGGTTTTCAAGTCCCCGACCGAGTGGTTTTCCTCGATGTTGTTGCACCTATTTTCGGGGCCTCAACACCGCCATAATTTCATTGTGTTATTTTTCTATTTTTTATAACATAGTGATGAATTCCATGAATATGACTTCCCACTTCCATTTTGGAATTTGTATGGGTTGCAATAATCCAACGAGATTCTTATGCTCCACTTTGGCCTGTTGACTCTCCAAACATTTGGCAATGTAATTTGAAATCTCTTTCTTCATTATAGGACATTAGTATAGCTTATTTGTAGTTGTTATCATCTTTTGATAGTCAGGATGGCCTGTATAAGGCCTCATGGATTTCATCCATTATGAATCTCTTCAGGCTTGTTGAATCAAGTATGTACAACATGCCATTGTACATTAATATGATGTCATTTGTCATATGATAATCAACACACCTTAGCCCCTTTGAGCTCTTGCTCCAAACATTGTTTCACATAATTGTAGTGTCCATCTCCTTGTTGAGCAGTTCTTATTCTATCTTTTATATATGGCTCACAAGTGTCTATTGTTTCCAAATATATACTATATGTGCTCCTATTGAGTGCATTTTCTAATCGTTTTTCCTTTCTTTGGATGTGATGAATCTTGAAGCAAACTTGGTGATGAGATCCATCAACCAAGCTTGTCTAGTGTTCAAGTGAGGTTGATCAAAAAATATATCATCCCACTATGATATGTTAATAGTACAATTTTTCTTCTCAGTAGCTAATGCATCCACATCTTCAAGGCATGTATAAATGATGCAAGATCCAATTCATGTATCACATAGCATTGTTCATGCTCATTTATCTTCATGGATTCGTAGTCAATCACATATATTTCTTGCATAAGAACTCCTCAAATCCCTTCCTTGCAGGCATATGTACAAATTTTGAAGTCCTTGTTTAGATCTGTGACCCTTAGGACAGGTGCATTTGTTAAGAGATGCTTCATTTGCTAAAAGAGCATTGTGCACTCTAATGTCAAAATAAATTACACCCCTTTATTATGCAATGAAGTGATTGAGTAAACGATCTTCAAAAATCCTGTGATGAATATTTTATCGTACCCATCCATTTCCATAAATGGCTTCACCTTTGTCACACTTCGAGGTGTTGGTGAGTCCATAATCGCTTTAATATTTTCAAGGTCCATTGCAACCCATTCCTTTGAGATTACATACCCCAAATAATGCACTTGCTTATACAAGAAGTCATATTTTCTAAAATTTTCATACAACATATGCTCTCTTAGTACTTTTACTACTATTCTAAGGTATCCCTCGTGCTTCTCCTTGTTCTTGGAACACGCTAGAATATCATCAATGAATACTAAAAAAACTAGTCTAATTACTTGTTGATAATGATGTTCATCAAACACATGAATGTAGCTGGTGTATTGGTGAGTCCAAATGGAACCAATACAAACTCATAATGATCATACCTGGTCGTAAAAAAAAATTGTGAATGTTTTCATATTTTATCCTTACTTTATGGTACCTTAATCTCAAGTTTGTCTTGGAGAACATTATGGTTCCCCTCAATTGGTTGAAGAGTTCATCGATCCATGGAAATGGACACTTGTTTTTTATAGATACCTTATTTAGTTTTCAATAATTGGTGAATAGCATGAGGCTTTCCATATTTCTTTTACACAAACAAAGTTGGTGCTCCCTAGGGGGATACACTTGAATACTATATCATGTATCCCATATTTCTTTTAATTGCAGCTTTAGCTCTACCAACTCAAGTGTACTCATCAGGCATGGCACTCAAGACACTAGCAGTACTCCAAGCATTACATCAATTGAGAAATCAATGTCTTACTTAGGTGGAAATCCTAGTATTTCTTTAGGAAATACATCCATGTACTCCTACAACAGCGGATGATTCTCATTTTTACTTTGTTTTCGTCAACATTTTTTAGAACATGAATAACATACAACTGGAATCCTTTCCTACAACATTTATTAAGCTTCAAAGATGAAATTTGCCTCACTAATATGGGCTTTTGCTCACTTTTCAAGCTCCTTGGTTTTCCTTCATCTTCACACTAAAACTTTATTAAAACGATATAATTTTTCCTTGTGTGCTACTAACCAATCCATGTCGATTAGCAGGTTGTATGACCAATGTTGCAACGCGTTCAAGGTTTCTTGAGTGTGCAATCCATTCATATAAAATGGGAATTATTAAATAATATTGGTCACTTTCCTCTTAGTAATTGTAGCTATTTGTACTTACCAAACCTAATATGTTGTTTTTTCTATAACACACAGACTTCAACAACTTATGGAGAAATTTAGCTAAGTTTAGCGCTAGATTCAATCATAATTAGAATAAAGTGTTTGGAAATTATACCTTCATTCTCCATGACTGAAGCTATGTGGTATGCTTTTCAATTTTTCACAGTTGCATAAATATCAAGCATGCTTTTGGCCACACCATCAACAATATTAGCCTTTGGTACATTGAATATCCCATTTTCATTGTGCTACTTGTAAGGGAAATTGTGTATCAGATGCTCCTCCCTACACCCCATCATTTCAGTGGTCCTTTCTTTGGCTCTTATGCCTTCTCCTTTGCTTCCTATTTGGATTATTCCCACTTTGAGTGGGATAATTTGAGGGTACTCAATCCTTATAGGAACACGAAACTAGACAATTTTTCCAGATTACTTGTAGCGTGAGGACTTTTATCCTTTCTCCTTAAACCCAACTTTATATTTATTTTTCCATGTTTTCTAGAATTCCAAGTTGTGCCCTAACTAATCATAACAGTATGTGTCCTTCCTAATAGTGTTATCAAGTATGTTTGGTTCACTGAACTCAATAGGTTCTTGATAGGATTGTAGTAATCCATTGAGAAAGCATTGTATTTTTACTTTCTCATATTTGATGTAAGATATATATCTTAGCAACTATATGAATATTTTTGCATAGGCATCTATGATGAGCTACCCTAATTTATGCTCATGGAATTGATCTTTCAATGACAATGTTGTCCAAATAAGTATTTTTCCTTGAATTATTGTTCAAATTTTCTCCATGTCAACTTCTTCCCTTGAATTCCCTTGACATTATTGAGATCTTCCCACCAAATGTAAACCTTGCCTTTAAATTTAAATATGGCCACTCTCACCATCATGTTTTCAGACTGATTGTGTATTATGAAGTACTTCTTCAAGCCCGACAACACTGCCTCATCATCCTCATTTTTGTTGAATTTTCCTTCAAAAGTAGGAGGTTTTACCTTTTTTAATTCCTTAGGCATGGAACTCTTTGCATGACTTTCCTCCTTCTTCTTGTGTAATACTGACTTGGTTGCTATGTTGTACAATTTTTTTAAACTGTTTGATTCCTCACCAAAGGTGTTTGTTGAGTTTTTCTCAATGGATGTATGCCTCTTAATGATCTTGTGCCTCTTCCTTGAAATTATTCTTTGTGCATTGTTAGTTGTTGGCCCATTGATGGGCTAGGAACCTTCATTCATTGAAGCTTATCCACATTGTTGACAGTTAGCCCATGTTTCCTCTACCTTTGTAAATATGATATGATTTGTAGTACTACATTTATTTAAGTCTATTTCTCCTAGGCTTGGATGATCCTTTAATTATTTTCCTTAAAGATCTGAAGTTTATCTAGCAAGATTCCAACTGTTTCCACCGCATTAGGAGGGGTCTCAACCACTTTTATATCATCTAACTCATCCTCTCTATTGTGTGAATTCTTCTCCAAACTATATTGCACCATTCTATCAAACATTCCTTCCTTTTCTATTGATGTTAGTCTTTTTATGTGCTAGAACAACACACCAATGTTATTTTAATAAAATAAACAAATTTTAGCATATCTAGTTGCCATGGCCATATATGCATTGGGTTGTAATTGAAATTATGTTGCAGCTACAAATTACACTTATAGTTTTGTTAGTGTTCTAATTAGTGACAAATCCAAAAACCAATCTAAATTCTAAGTAAATAATTTATTACAACAACCTTATTTTTATAAAATAACCTTTATCGTTAACATAACCCAACTCTCTCTCCTAAGCCCATTCAGTCTGAGTCCTAAACCTTAGCTTTGATACCACTATGTATCAGAGCTCCAAATTCATTTGTGTGGTGTATCTTTGGTCCTCCAGTCCTAGTTTGTGAATCATAACTATGATACTACTTTGTAACACCATCTAGCCCCCTTAAGGCCTTTTAAGGGAATGTGGTGTCTAGACCCAACCTCCAAGGTTACTTTATGGAAATTGGGTTATCAACAATTTTCTTCCTTCAACCACCTTAAAACTCTCTTTTTTTATCACCATCATCGTATGCTTGTCGGGAGCTTTCCAAGGATGTAAATTTCATCTAAATCCAAGTTATGTACACAAAGTTAAGCCCATATGAAGATTTTCCCTTCCCAAGTGCCATGCCAATGTGTGTACTATTGTCATGTGACAAACATGTGGCATTCATGTGCCCCTCTGTCACCATTTTTCAATGATAAATTAAAATATGTGGTTAACACATGGTAGTCCATGCCCATATGTCACCACTGCATAGGGTCATATTTTGACCTGACATGCCAGCTTGTCGCTTGCATCCAAATCTAATATTCTCCATAAATCCCCATTATAATATTTTCTATATTTTTATTCTTCCATATTCATTTAAACTTTGGGCCTTGCACCTGGTCAACCTTCTTCAAACCTCCAAATATATAGAGTTTTGGTTTCCTAACTTTTCTAGATTCATCCAAATCCATTCAAATCCAAGAAAACTCCAAAATCTCAATTTCAGAAAACTTTTAATTTTCATACTCCCACATTCCATGTCATCCCTATCATGTAGTGTTATATTTTCCACCGTGTCATCTAATTTGGATCTTAGTACCACATCAGCATGCCATGTTAGTATTCCATGTCACGTAGAATTGTCTTTGATTCCACGTTAGTGTGACACATAATCATGCCACATCAAATCCATACACCCAAGGGGTGTAGGAGTGCTCACATGGACTCCACATAACTTCCATATTGACTACTTCGTTGGCATCCAAATCTGAGTTTTTCATTAAATCCCTTTATTCAATTTATATGGGTGCTCAGACTTCTACCCCTTGATAGATCCCAGTGATTAGTTTCAATCACTTGATATATTCCAATTCCTAGTCAACAACACTTAACAATATGTTATATTCTTGAGTCTTAAGAAAAAAATTGGAGCAAGACTTTTGCTAGCTTCAGGTTCTATTGTGCGCATTTTTTATCATCCCATCTAGGTCTTTGGGAAAATCCCCTTATGAATTTTTTCGAATGTCCAGATATCTGGATCTCAATATATCTGAAACATCCCCACTTTTGCACTAACATGACTATGATGCAATGGATGTCCATATATCCCTAACATCCTAAACTTCTGCTAGCACCTTTTGAAGAAAATATGCATTTTCATTGAATCGCTTATAATGGAAACTTTTGTTCCCTTTCAACTTCCACCTCCTTCAACCCATTTTTCTAACTAGCCCTCGGTCATAGATTATTATCCCACACATGTGACTAAGGGCTAGGGATTAGCACTCCAGTATCCAAATTTCCAGAGTCAATCCATGAAATTTTAAGGGATTTCAGGCTTTTGATAGAGTTTTACCAACCTGCTTTTGAGGATGCAAAAAACTCCAACAGGGAAATACCTACCCACAACACTCATGAATCAATATAGGTCTCACCAACTGAGAAAGGCATCTAAAATAATCACATAACTAGAATTTTTCACACAAAAGAAACAAGGAGAAGGCTCACGACCAAATCCTCAACTTCACCCATATGATGGAGATTCTTCTCACTCCCTTGGGTCTACAAACTTTACATTTCATACTCCAAACATTTACAAACATATAGGCCTGCATTCTAGCTTATCTCTTGAGGAAACAAAGTCCCTTGAACAAAGAAGAACCTTCAAGTCTTCTCATATGAAATCTTGACTTAATTTAGGGATAGTTTAACTACCAATTTTGAAATTTGGACACTTAATTTAGGGTAATATAGGAAACTTCCCATTCCCCCCTCATAGCTTCCTCTCAATTATCGAGATCTCTATCGATTGCTCTCTTCTTTAGATTTTGGTAATATTTTAAATGAAATTCATATTAAACCACATAAAATGTGTCAAGTTGTCCATGTTGGTCATCTCCGACATTATAAGTCTTAAGTAAAAATTAGAAAACTTTGGATTTTAAAATAAGTGTTACCATTAGATGTCATTGTAGTATAGCAATGGCATCATCACAAATAATTTGTAATTCAATTAGAATGGCATAATTAATTTTTAATTATTATTAACCATGTTAAGTTCAATAAGTTGATATTTATCAACCATGTCATATTATTTTATATCTTGTTTGAATAATTCACAATTTATATATAATGCCTTGATGTGACTCTAGCTAAGGAGTGTCTCAACCAATTTTATGTTTATTGAGGTGTTCTCGATGGATACTATCCCAATCAAGGAAATACACAAGATATGGTACCTTCATGGTTTCCTTGTTAAGACTTTATCAAAAGATTAATGATGCAAAAAATCCATCTAGATAATTAAAGACATTAATACTACCTTGATTAAAAAAAACAATGGTTTCTCAATTAAGGGAAACCTTGTTTAATTATATTTTGATTCAATCATGTTATCAATTGCTTTGGGTGGGTGAGTGGCATGTCCCTTTATTTAGGTACATATATGTTCCATGTTCCATGAGATACATTAGTTCTGATAAGCCTTGATTAGCCTCAACCAACCTTGTTTTATGTTGTCAATTATCAATAAAACATAATTTTTCATAATTATTGACTTTTAATTACTTTGAAAGATTTTAATACTTACATGTTTAGTAGAAATAAATGGATGTTTCACATGCCTTTAGATATGGTAGCCTTGATTAGCCTCAACTATCTTTGATTTATGTTGTGAATGATCAATAAATCATCATTTTTTCCTAATCTATGGATTTTAATTTCTTTGAAATATTTTAATACTTGCATATTTATTAGACATATTACTTTTGACAAACTTTTCAAACTAGTAAAACTAGTGAATTAATGGAGAGATACCTGGTGTTAATTATGGATGTTAATTTCTTTGTACCTTTTTCAATGTCATGAATAGAAAATAACATAGGGATATATAACTTAGATTATAATATAAATTTTATGTAATAACTAAAAGGTGTAATCATAAAGACATAATTGCACATGAAAACACACTCACGCACACATATACTATGAAAATCAAATATAAAGTGAATTTTATACACCATTTGCTATTAAAGCCAAATTCTTGGCCAATTTAGTCATTCAATCCCTCGTGCTAATGGGTTGTACCCATATTTCACATACCCATATAGTGGCCACATTCTTTTGTACATCTATATCACTCAATGGTCATGCATTTTCTCATTCACCATCCATATGGTTATTTTCTCCAAATCATCAAAACCCAATTGCAATTGGCCATCATATGAAAACTCCACAGTTATTCCATTGTGAGTTCTCAAATGCAGGAAATATACAAGAAGATGATGAAAGATGTAGATGAAATTCAAAATTTGATAAAACAATTGAGAAAGAGTTTTGGCATGATAATAAAGGATAGTTTCAATTAGTAAGGTGAAGAAAATAGTCCTAAGGATATTGAGGAAAATCAAGATCATTGATTCTCCAATTCAGAGAGTAAAAATGAAAAAAAAAAAAATGAAGTTGAAGATAAATTTTTAAACTCAAATTTTAAATCCAAATGAGAATGTGAAATCAATTGAAAACATTGTGATTCAAGAGAGGAAGCTAAAAAGGAAAATAATATCAGAACATGCAAGAGATATTTTTTCCATCATTAAAGGCAATGACAACCCAAAACATAAAATTGAAATGTTTCTCTATCTTCAAATAATAGTACTAAAACATTGCCTTCTCTCCTATTAGTAGATACAATCCTGGGAATATGATGAATATATTGCACAAGAGTAAATTATTGAGAATGAGAATGATAATCGATCTCATGGCACAAGTTGTGAATCGATGGAGAAGAAGCATGACTTTGAATCTTCTTTAGTGATATTGTATTAATGAAATAGACTAGTGGAGAGAGTGACTTATTAATTCATGTTCAAATTATTGCATTGATGTAAAGAATAGTGTGAGATGTAGAAGAGTACTAATGTGAAAAATAGATGGAGTATGTTATGATGAGAAAGAAGAGATGTTATCAAGTGGATAGTTAAGGTCTCATGAACTAGCTTATGAATTCATGGAGCTACCATTTTTGTAACTAAAAATTCTAGAGCACAAAAAAACCACAAAACCAAGCATAGAAGGAACTTCATCATCCCAACATTTTGTCTCTAGCACATCACACTCATCCATTGTTTATGAAGACTAGATGCCTTTTGTGAAGTTCAACCACAAAAAATATCTCGTCTCTACAAATGCTTGAGCATCGAGAAGCATATCAATGATCGATGTTGTTGGCTCCAAATCTTGTGTCACTATAGTGGCAAAGCTTCTTAAAGTACTTGTGAATTGTTCTTGAAATGACTTTAATCCAATAGTATATTGAACTATTACAAAAAATAAATGTTCCCTTATCAAGGAAGGGAAAATGAACTGGAAACACGAAAAGAGCATGGAGCATATGCTTATTTTTCAAATGAAACTATGTAACTTTACACAAGGCAAAATTAACATCTATAAATATGTCTACATTGCTTAATATAATTCTACTAACTTTACTATTATATTTGAAATATAAAATATGTAATATAAAATTAAAAAATAATTATTTTATCAACGTTTCGAAAATAGAACATTTTGAAACCAGTGACATTGTTATGAATATAAAATAACATATAAATATAAAACTTAGATTATAATATAAATCTTAATTAATTGTTACAAAATATAATCGTTAAAATATGAATGTACATAATAGTTCACTACAAACACATAAAAACTTACAATTTATATTATAATAGTTCATATAATTTACCATTCATTTTTTTTTTTGTAAGCTTGGCAGTACCTTTCATTTTTTTCTTTTTTTCCTCTTTTTTTTTTTCTTTTTTTTATTACTCCACCTTCATCAACATGTCGAGATACATCACTCCGATCGAGAAAAAAAATAAACCTCTAGTAAATGCTATAACAACCCGCCTCATCACCATTTAACCAAAACCCCACAAACTTACTATTTAATATATATATATATATATAATTAAAACAATCAAAATATATATGGTCCTCCTAAAAAATATAATAACTTTAACTAGGATTTCCAAATCCCAAACTAGTAGAAGTACCTTCTTAATGAGTGAATATAAAATATGCTTTAAAGGGATTCATAAATTTATAATAATGAAATTTTAATGAAAAAATAAATTTAACTTTAAACTATTATTTTTTCCCTATTTTTATTTATCTTTAAACTTCCAATTTTTTACTTTATTCCAAAATTCCGCCCATCTTCCCCTTGTGCTCGAGTTCCAAGTCTCCTCATGATAAGAATGTTATATACACATTGTGTATGGCAAGGGGAGTTAGAGGGTTCACGAACTTTGTGTTTTATGCTGAGTAAGGGTTTTCTCGATCAAAAAGGAATGATTTGGGAAACTCATCATGTTTTGGATTTACCAAATGTATTTTTCCTCGTATTACATGGTTGTATATGGATACTATTATCAATAATTTTCATTTAGTTGAAGGTTGACTCCGTTAAGGTAAATTTTGTTGAAGATTTATATATAATTTTTATTAAAGAAGAAAATAAATATTATATCAAAATCATTTAAATTATATTTATAAAAAAACTCAATGATTCTAAATCATTTGAGTTTTCATTTAAATGGTGAATATATGATGTAAAGGTAAACAAATATATCATATAAAATTATAGGTGATTACAAGATATTGTGGATTGGTTTTGTAAATTTGATTATAATATTTTTCATATTGTGTATTTAATTTGATGTAATACAGAGTTATTTGAATAAAATGATTTTTCATGGGTAAGAGGTTAAATTGTAATTGGGATAGTGTCTAACATCATATATGGGTCATTAAGTCTAGATGCTAAAAAAAAATGTACATGACTCCACTATAAATAACCTCAATAATGACCACAATGTAAACTAACTCTCTTGAAAATATGATCTAGGGTGAAATAACATTTAGATTCTGGAGTAAGATCTAAAAATTCTCTCGAATAGCTTAGAGATTGTCTTCCTCGAACATAAGGAAATAAGTTAATGACCCAAGACTCAAAAGCATTTGATAGGAGTGGAATGTTATACCCTATCAAACTATCAACAAGTTGTGTCGAGTGGTGCGGTCTTTCTTGAATAACAGTGATGAGTTAGTCCACATTCACAAATAGTAGCTAGTGACTATTGTCATCATTGTTAAAGGAAAATTGATTTATGATAGGTTTTCCACTTAAAAAAAAGAAAAAGAGGTAAATTGTACTTTTTGTAAATGTTAAGAGGTTTGAACTAGCCTCAAATGCCAAGATTTGGGTACCCCAACTCTTTTTCCTTCTTGATGTTATCCTTTTACTTTATCCCTCATGATGATAATTTTTTGTGCAATTTTAAATGCATCTTCTTTGGGGTCGTCTTTAGGAAAATTAATCATTTATCTCAATTGGCCTCTAGTGACATTTCTCATATTTGGTTTTTAGACTAACTCATTTATGATTCAATTTGAGCATTGGAATCCATCTTCTACCATCAATGTATTGTGTTTCCCATTGTTCATTGGGCCTCTTCGAATTTTTAACCGTAAGCCCTCTTTCAAAATTTCCTCAATGCACTCATTAGGCTACTTTTAAAACCTCGAACGTGTTACTTTTTTTAAATTCCACACATTAAAATACATACATACATACATATATATCTATATATATATATATATATATATATATATATATATATATATATATATATATAGAGAGAGAGAGAGAGAGAGAGAGAGAGGACCTTTGTTTTCATATTCCCATAGGTCGAATGGTTGCCCTATTCACCTAGATGATGCATCATCTCTTTATATTAATTATTTACAATATGATAATCCCAATGGTCAGGTATTTGAAATCCTCCTCGCCTTAATATGAATGGGTGTTTGTAACTCCAATCATATTTCTAAATGACCGAGATTGGATCATTATATTATTTTTCATCCATATTGATGCTTTCAGAGAGGAAAATTTTGAGGAATCAACTCACGGGACCATTTTTATTAGTGGGTCCTAGTTTGGAAAATTAGGGTTTAAAACCTTCCATAGGTAGTTTGAGGCATTTACTGAATTTTTTAGGGTTCCAAAAACTCTTTATTTCACTAGACCCAATAGTGTTGTTCTACTCTAAGATATATTTCCATTGGCACAAGAAAGACCTCAAATGGAGTTTACATGCAAAATTTATGCCACCAAGAAGTTGACCTTCCCGTTTTGTCCACTATGATTCGAGAGGATTCCATGTTAGGCCCATTTCTTATGGAAAATGGGATAGTCACAAGATCATGATGAAGAAGTCTCTATAAGATTCGAGTTTTAACTCATATTTAGGGTTGAATGTATCAAAATTAACCCCTAATTTGCTACCAAGTTGTGTTGTACTTGGGGTACTAGGAGGAAAATAGGTTTGATTCTATTCTAGTGCATTTTATTCGATAATAGAGCAGAATAGCTGATATTAAATAGAGAGATGGGAAAACAAAGAGGGTTTATGTTCTATAGTAACCTATGGGCCACGAACCTCACTCCTTTGTATTTGCACCATTGTCATCCAAAGTAAGAGAGAGAATAGAAGTCTCACCTTCTAGCTGGGTTTTCTCCTAGAAGGGTTTCCCAGGTCATATCTTGTGTTATTGTGGTTTTTGTGAGTGATTGTTATTTTTTCCCTATTTTCCACATTTCATATATTGCATTCATAAGGAAAAATAATAATTTAATAGATCCAAAAAGTCCAAGGAAAAATATCCCTCATGGATTTTTAGATTTTAGTAAATCTTTATCAGATCTGTTGTGACGAATTCTCCAATGGAATATCCATGACAGTTTACATATCACTAAATTTCTCAAACTTTTCTCTTCAAAGGGCTTATGGAACATTATATCAGCTAAATGGTCTTGGCATGTACATGATGTCAAATCAAATGGTACTTAACGTTGGTGTGTTTGGTTTGATCATGGAATTTAAGATTCTTGGCCAACTTGATTGCATAAGTGTTTTCAATCAAAAGTGGAGCAACATTCACCTATTTCTCCTGCAAATAATCTGGTGTCTTTCTAAGCCATATAATCTCCTTTTTCTTTTGTAGTAAAACCACATACTCTACCTTTGTAGTGGACTATTGGAACACATTGTTTGCATGAACTCTAAGAGATAATTATTAATCCAAGACTCATGAGGTATCCTGAAATAAAATCTCCATTCTCCTTATCCCCATCAAAGTCTGAAGTTGTGTGTCTAGCTAGTTTGAACTCCTCCATCTTATATTATTTGATCCTAAAGTCTTAAATTCCCTCCAAATACCTTAAAACTCTCTTTATAACACACCAATTTCCTTCATAACGTTTTTGTGTGAACATAGAAAGGATCGCATCTGTAAATGAAATATCAAGTCTATTAGTAATAAGGTAGATAAGGCTCCTCACAAGTTGTCTATATTTAGTTGCATCTTCAAAATAATTCTCTTGTTTTGATGTTAGTTTTATATTTTTCTCCATTGGAGTAGAGAAAGGATTATGATTATTCATGCCAAATTTATTCAACTCGTCAATGTATTTTTTTAGATGAATACAAATTATATTTACTTCAATACCTAAGTAATTATAGTGAAGATGCCCCATTTATATCATCTCAATACCCTTCTTTAATTCTTTATTTATGGATGAAATGCAAGCTTCATTCTTTCCTATTATCAAACATACATCACAAGATATACACCAATTTTTCCAACTTTCTTGACAAACAAAGTTGTATCATGGAGATTGAGATGTTTGAAATTGATCTTCAAAATATGTTTTGTTATCTTTTCATACCATGTATGAAGTCCTTTCTTTAGGCCATACAAATGCTTAATGATCTCGCATACCTTTTGTTCTTAATCCTTCATAATAAATCCTTCTTATTGTGACATGCATATATTCCCTTTCAAGTCTTTGTTCAAGAAGGATTTTTTTCATATCCATGTGATGAATCCTCCACCTATTATGTGCTGACAATGTCAGCAGTGCATGAATGGTATCCCATTTCATTTTGGGGGAAAAATATCCTCACAATCTATGCCTTTTTTTCTTGCATATTCTCTTTCCACACGCCTCACCTTATACTTGTCAAGTGAGCCACTTGATTTGTATTTGTTCTTGTAGACCCACCCATAGCCAATTAGATTCATTACAAATCTACTTAATGTAGAAATCAATAACATTCTACTTGATGTTCTCGAAGTATATTTATGATGTTCTAGAAGCTAGTGAGACACTTGATTTGTACTTGTTCTTGTAGACCCACCCATAGCCAATTAGATTCATACAGGAGATCTAGAATGGTGATCAAGCATTTCTTGGAGTGCAAGGATTACATTGAAGATTCGTTCCAAAAAGTGACTACATCTTCTTGTCTTCCTAGATTAAATATTTTTGTGCTTTCATAGACTAAATTCCAATTGTTCTCATAGATTAAGTTTTCATGCTTTTATAGATTAAGTTTATATGCTTTATATATTAGATTTAGATACTTTCATAGATTAATTTTCCAATGCTTTCCTAGCTTAAGTTCAAATGCTTTCATTGGATTAAAATTTATTTCCTTTCTTAGAATAGATTGTCGTTGCTTTCATTAAATTAGAAAAATTGTCTTTGCTTTTACTGCCTTCAATAATAGTCATTTCATTGCTTTCATCAAATTTGAGTATGTGGGTATTCTTTGACTAGATTTCATCTCATATATTTTCCTTGCATTTGTAGTCTTTAAAATTCAATTGCTTTTTAGATTAAAATTTTGTTTTCACTTCGTCGCATTCTTTTGATTTATTTGCAAGGTTTACCATTCATTTCTTTGTATTGATAAATTAGAATTCTTCTTTTAGAATTAAAGTTGAAATTTGATTTCCTAGCATATATTGTACAAGTGTATTTCACAATTATACGAACCTAGATTGACACTTAATGCGAGTATTTTAACTCAAAATTAAATTGGAGATCGATGACTACATTGAAGATTGGTTACAAAAAGTGACTAGGACACAACAATCTTTCATTCTTCAACAAACCCTGGCACCAAATCCAAATTTATAGTTACTCTCTCATATCCTAGTGGGCATTGAGTTATATTTTTCAAAGTTGGACATAAGCACATTAGAGATCTTGATCCGTAAACGGCTTAATTGGAAATACTCTTACACTTGAAAAAATATTTTCTTTGTTAGGTCCCTATAATACTAGTGTATCCCCCTTATTGTTATTGTTAGTGTAGCCCCCCTTATTGTTATTGGTGTGCCCATTTAGTCCCCATATTGTTATTATTTTTCCCCATAAAAGCTCATTATTGTTATTGTTGTGCCCTTACATTATTATTATTATGTAGGCTCTGATTATATTGTGACCCCTTAGAATCCTACATATAGAAAGTAGGTTTTGTCATGTATATCGTCCAAGAATTATTCATTTATGTAATGTAAATAATGTTTCCCCCTCGAAGAGGTTGATTTATAAGTCATTGATCTATCTCTTCTTCTATTTTGTGAGTTGGATGCATAACATTTGGTATCTCCAAAAAGTCTTGGATAATCATTCCAAGGCATTTGAGACTCCTAAAGGCCTCCCACCTATTTGTGATCATGACCATGTTATTCATTTGATTCCAGTAAGTGTTCCTCCAAACATCAGACCTTACAGATATCGTTATGCCCAAAAGAGAGAAATTGAACGTATGATTGCAAAAATGCTAGAGGTTGATATAATTCAACCTAGTCAAAGTTCCTTCTCTACTCTAGCAGTATTGGTGCACAAGAAGGATGGATCATGGCGCATGTGTCCAGATTATAGGGAGCTCAACAAGATCACTATGAAATATAAATGTCTAATTCCTGTCATTGATGAATTATTGGATGAATTGCATGGGGCAATTTACTTCACCAGGTTGGATCTCCATTCAGGCTATCATCAAATTAGAATGAAGACTAAGACATTATGAAAATGACATTTAGGACTCATGACGATCATTATGAATTTTCGGTCATTCCTTTTGTCCTTACCAATGCACCTTCTACATTTCAAGGGTTGATGAATTTTGTTTTCAAACCCTTCCTTAGAAAAATTGTGTTAGTATTTTTTGATGATATACTAATCTACAGCAAGTCTTGGAAGGATCATGTTCAACATGTTCACAGAGTGCTCAAAATATTGGAGGAGAAACAATTATATGCAAAAACCTCCAAATGTTTCTTTGGAGTACAGGAGGTGGAATATTTTGGTCATATGGTATCTCATAAGGGTATTAAGATAGACCCTAACAAAATTGAATCCATTAAGGAATGGAAAATTACCACAACCATAAAGCATCTACGAGGATTTCTCAGGTTAACAGGGTATTATCACAAGTTTTTTAAGAATTATGGGAGAATAGCATCATCTCTAACAATGTCACTGAAGAAAGATGCATTTTCTTGGACTCTAGAAGTAACTATGTCCTTTGAACATATTAAAGAGGAAATGTGCCAAGCACTGATCTTAGCTACGCTAGACTTCACAAAAAACCTTTATTGTGGAATGTGATGCCTCAGGAAATGGAATTGGTGCTTTTTTAATGCAAGAAGGAAGGCTCGTTGCTTTTGAAAGTCGTCCAATCAAAGGAAAGTATTTACAGAAATCTATTTATGAGAAGGAAATGTTGGCAATAATATATGCACTAAACAAATGGTGACCTTACCTAATGGGAAGACACTTCAAGGTAAAAATAGATCATGATAGTCTTAAATACTTTTTGGAACAAAGACTATAATTAGAAGAGCAGCAAAAGTAGGTCACAAAGATGTTGGGTTATGACTTTGAAATCATCTACAAAAAAGGGAAGCTAAATGTTGTTGCAGATACACTTTCAAGAAAGGATGAGGATGTGGAAGCATTGTTTTATGCCATTTTTATTATCCAACTAGATTGGATAACCAAATAAAGGGAGGAATGGAAGAATGATGAAGAAATGTGGACACTCATTCAAAATTTGTAGCAATATCCCATTACATCTAATACATTTAGTTGGAAAAATTATTCATTATGGCACAAAGATCGCTTATATCTTCGTAAGAATTCTCAACTAAAACAAAATATTATTTTGGAATTGCACACCTCTCCCTTAGGAGGACACTCGGGATTTTTAAAAACTTACCACAAATTCAAGAAAAAAAAAATTTGGGATGGCCTTAAATCTAATATTCAAAAGTTTGTGGCGAAATGTTTGGTCTGGCAACAAAATAAAGTTGAGACAATTAAGATCTCGGGTCTGCTATAACATTTATTCATTCCAAGTCAACATTGGGAAAAGGTTTTAATGGATTTTATCACAAGTTTACCCAAGTTCGAAGGAAAGAGTGCCATCATGGTGGTAGTTGATAAACTTACCAAGTATGCACGCTTTTTTGAATTATCTCATCCATTTAAAGCAAGTACAGTTGCTACTGCATTTATGGAAACAATTCAAAAGTTGCATGGAAACCCAAAGATTATTGTAAGTGACAGAGATCCTATTTTCACTGGAATTTTTTGGACGAAATTATTTTATTGTCTAGGTAATCAACTAGATCATAGTTCATCTTATCATCCTCAATTTGATGGGAAAACTGAAATAGTGAACAAATGTTTGGAAGGATATCTTTGTTGCTTTATATCTAATAAACAAATGCAACGGGTCAAGTGGTTACCTCTAACTCAATGGTGTTATAACACTTCCTTCCACACTACAGTAAAAATGACCCCATTTATGGCAGTTTATGGATATCATCCATCATCCATCACATCATCTTAAAGAGAAAATTCTAAGGTTCAAGCAATGGAAGATCACATTGAGCATCAACAACAAGTTCTCCAACTCTTAGAGGATAACCTAAATTTGGCACAAAATCAAATGAAACAAAATGCAAATCAACATCATAGCGAAAGAAGTTTTGATGTAGGCGAAAAGGTATCTCTACGGGTACAACCATACAAACAAATGTCCCTCAAACAAGCTAAGAAGGATAATAAATTATCGCCAAATTACTATGGTCCTTACAAGGAGTTGCAAAATATTGGTACTATGGAAAACAAATTGGAGCTTCCTGCATCTTCCCGATTGCACCCATGTTTCATGTTTAAAGAAGGTTATAGGTGACAAACTCCCAAATCAAACAATATTTCCCAAACTTGACGACGAAGGAAAAATCATAATGGAACCTGAAGCAGTCACAAAAATAAGAACTCGACAGCTACAAAGTCGATCAATTTCAAAGTGTCTCATCAAATGGAATAACTTACCCAAAGATTACACATGGGAGGATGAGAATTTTATACAGAAGCCTCCATAATTATTCAAGCGTTGAGGACAACATTTTTTTTAAGGAGAAGGGCATGTTAGGTCCCTATAATACTAGTGTAGTCCCTCATTGTTATTGTTATTGTAGCCCCCTTATTGTTATTATTGTGCCCCATAGAAACCCACTATTGTTATGTTGTGCCCTTACATTATTATTTTATGTAGGCTCTCATTATATTGTGACCCCTTAGACTCCTATATATAGAAAGTAGTTTTTTTTTCATTTGTATCATCTAAGAATTATTCATTTATGTAATGTAAAGGAGGTTTCCCCCTCGAAGAGGTTGATTTCTAAGTCGTTGACCTATCTATTCTTCTAGTTTGTAAGTTGGTTGCATAACATTCTTTTTCAAAATAGAGTAGGATAGAATAAATGAATAAAACTGAGCTTGGCGATTTTTTTATTTTTATTTTTTGTTTAATTTCATTTATTTCTTGAAAATTTTCATTTGGTGGTGTAGTAAGAGTCACTTTGTTCACTAACCATTGGCAAAAAGATCTACAGGAGAAGGGACACTTATGAAAAAGGAGAACAAGTAGAGTCTCGAGAGCTAAAATTTGAGGTTTTAGATCAATTCTTCTCACGTTGCTTTTAAAATTTCAGATTTCAAATGAATAAAGAATTAATAAAATTCCAAAGAATGTTCTCTTTACGTGTCTTGTTGCAACCTGAAAGATTAGCAAGGAAATGTTCAATAAGTTAACTTTGAAATTTTGCAATAAAATTCATGAAAAGAAATGACTAGGAGATCTAAATTTACTATTCATTCTAAAAATTTGTTTAAACTTTGATCTCCAACCCACATTGATTTGTTTCAAAACAGCTAAATGTATTTTTTTATTTTAAAAAAATCATATTCTAAATATTTTTATGGTTTCTTTTTCCTTATTAGATAAAAAATAAAAATTACAAAAACACTAAAACAAATAAAAACAAAACACATTTGAACAATAAATAAATAAATAAAATAAAGAAAACCTATAAAATCAAATAAACAAAACAAAACCTATTAAAAAAAATATTACAAACAAAATAAAAAAATAATCCACATTGGGAACATATAAATCAACACATTAATATATATATATATATATATATATATATATTAAATTCAAAACAAAATAAAATAAAATAAAATAAAAAAGGTATTCATAAAAACAAATGAAATAACACAACACATGAAAGAAACCAAACAACAAAAACATAGAGGAATATATGAGAGCAAATAAAAAACAGGGACTGAAATGGTTCTTTTAACTGAAGAGTTCTCTTCTCATGCATCTCTTCCCATAGGTGCAGCTCCTCCATCCATTCACCCATTTCCTTCCTTTTTGGAAAATCCATTATTCCAAACTAGTCTTCCTTGCTTTGCAGAAAACTTCCAGAATACCGAGTATGTCCACCCTATGCTTTGAAGGGTTGCTTTCATAGGGAACCTTAGTCTAATTTGACAGATTTCATCGTCAAGACGTCCTGGGAGCTTGCCATTCCAGGTTGAAGAATAATCCATTTCCTTTCCCGTCCCCTTGAAAATTATAGCTATGATATTGTTGGTGGCTTTACTCTCGTTTATCATTCTTATGTTCTTCCATGTCTACATGTTTATGAATTCCTTCTACAACCAACTTCTCCAACCCCTGAAATAGCCAATGCGACAACGATCTGTGGTGGACTGCTAGAGGGGATTTCTTCTTATCTACCTAACGAGACACGTCTGGACTTCCGGAATGTGGCTATTTCTGGGCACAACCGCGACAGAAAGGTGGAATTCAGGCTGGCCCTAAGTCGAAACTCGTGGATAACAAAGTTCTTAGCCATTATGGGCGTAGATCCAGTGGATGGTATGTCCCGAGGCCATCAGACTTAGCCGAATATTCTCACTTATAAACCCCAGTTCTACGACTTCATCATCCCGAGCTTGGTGATTGGATCGGGCTTGATGCAATTAAAGAGAAACACTTCGTGAGATGGAAATTCAACACCACCATTTCAATTACTATAGTTTCAGTGGTGCCTGGGGTAGAGGCTAATAATGAGTGAATGAATGATATTTTAATGTTTATTAGACTAAAATAATCTATGAGATCACCATTTTGTAATTCAATCTTTTTCTTATTCAAATTAATGATGAGCTGATCCAACTTTTCCATAGTTATTCACTAAAAAACAATACCATAAAACAAAAAATAAAAACCATACATTAAAACCCACTAGCGTTGAAAACAAAAGGTTTGAACAAACAGGATCTCACGTAGGCCAACACAATTTTTTTATTCTATTTTTTTGTCTGGCGCTCAGGGTTTACATAACTTTGACTTTTCATCCAGCAGTATCAACCAAGATCTTACTAATGCATATATTATTGACTTTTCAAGAAGGTGAAGGTATATTGTTTTCTAATCTTTAATCATTAATTACTTGAATACTAAAAGTTATGTATTTGGAAAATTTCCCATGTGACATTACTTTCCCCATTTTCAAAATACAAAAACACCTTTAGTTGGGGGTGGGTATTTATTACCATTTTCCATTTCCATATTCCATAACCTCATACATTGTTTACCAACATACTTCTTCCAACTGAATGTTATTGTTATTTTTTCAAATATGGATATATTTTGAAAATAGTCAGATAATGAGAAAATATTGATTGATGTATATGAATAATTATTTATTTTGAATGCATTTTTCAAGTATTCTTTGTTGCAAAAAGAAGAAGAATTAAAAAAAGTATTGCCACACAAGAACCAACACTTGAAATATTTATGGTTTCCACACAAGAACCGACCACAAGAGTTGTCATTTTGATCTCTTTCATAAAAAGAAGACTTTCTATAACATAAATATCTTGAGACAAAATAAATAATTGAAGAAGACTTTGTAAGTATTGGAGGTATCTCAAAGTTACAAAAATGACTTGTTGACAAATCTTGCACACCTCAAGGCTACAGAAAATAAGATGACTTCAATCCATCAAAATCAATTGAATGGTCATGGCATCAATTGAACCAGTGCTTGAAAAATTCATATTGTCATCTTGCATTAGTTTCTCATTGTTGATTTCCATTTTTTCCTTAGTTATGTTTCAGGGAGGGAAATTTGCTGGCAACGAAGACTATTGATTCTCGCTCCTTCTGCAGTTATGTTTTAGGGGGGCAGTTAGATGGTGACAGATATTGTTTTCATTGCTTTGTTAACAATTATCATCTTTTGTGTTTAATCAATGTGATGGTGACGATGTTCAGACAACTTCAGGAGTGTTGTTGTACAACATTTTACATACTTATAGGCCTCATTGTTTGTTTGTTGGTTGATGGTTTTTCTTTTGTTTAAAGCTTTTGTCTCGGTTCTTTACTGGCACCTAGTTTCTTTGAAGCATTTTTCGAAGAAGTTGACAGTGTTTGCCACCCTTGTACCTCTGCAACAATCCTACTTCAGGGATTGAATGAACTCATTGAGGTTTCATGGCTCTCATCTTCACAGTTATGGTACTTCAGCATTTCATACTTCTTGATTGGAGCAGAACTATGTTCTTATCATTCAGTGGATCATTATGGGATCTATAATTTCAGCTCCATGATAATTTGACCACTATCATATTTCTTTCTTTTAGGGGGGAGTTTCTTCAAATGGGTTTTTCTCTCTTTCTCCACTTATGAGAGGTTGTACATGGGTACCTAATCAGGCCTTGTTTCTGAGACCCATTCTTTGTTTTCTTTCTTCTTTAGTTACTCCATATGTTTCGCTTAAGGGGGGATGTTCGAGTTGGTTTTTCCAACGCTTCATTTCATTATGATCTAAGTATGGTGAGTTGTAATCTCGCGTAGGGACTTGCATCTGCCCAACTATCATAGTTATCTTTAACTGACATAAGATCTCCTCCATTGCTATATAATGGAGGTATTTTATGTGCTTGTATACAATATTATCAGTAATAGAATACTCTTACATACATGTGACATCTTCAGTTGGGGGGGATGTTGGGTCTCCAAAATGTCATCTATTTCACCATTTTTTCTTTCATCTTCCTCTAATATTTACTATATTCCGCAACTCCATAACCATGCACTAATAATATATTTATGATTGAATATGGATTTAGACATGTTATTTTCCAATATATTTATTTTGGTATTTTGAGTGAATTGATGGTTAAATATTAGAAAAATAACAGGTATTCACTTATATATAAAAGTTGGATGAATTTTGTGATATGTGTAGGAATATTTGAAGATTCCAACACAGACATATTTTGCCTCTAAATTTCAAATCGAATTTCATCTTCAAACTCTTGAAGATTTGGGATCAGCATTCAAGCACATTTCATGGAGAATAATCAGGGAAGTTTTCATAAGTGTCTCCTATCAAAGCTATGAGAGATTTGTGAGAGGATTATGAAGAGATGCTAGTTTCTAGATGTTAACACATGGTTGTAACCACGTGCAATATTTGTAAATCTAAAATATATTTGTGGATCTACATTTATGAATTAGTTACCTTAATTTTTGTATAAATAGGAGTGCCTTTTCCTCTCAAAGGGGTGTTAAGTTTGGGAATGTTAAATCTATTCTTATTCTTTATGTTAATAAATCCTTTGATACGGTTATGCCTTCATGATAAGATATGGTGTTTGATCAATAGTTTCCTGAACTTTCCACCTCACGTGCACTTTAGGAGGGCCCCCTAATGGGTATGAGTGTATTTTAATGTTTCATTTCTACAATATACACTAGTTTCTTTTATGCTCGTTTTCTGCAAGGTTTATTTCAAGTCTTTTGATTAGATGTTTTGTTACTCATTCCTTATTCTTTTTTTTTCTTTCAGATCAAGCAGATTCATTTCATTTGCATAGATTATTTCATAGCATAGTTTTCATGCACAAGCATTCATAGGAAAATCATGGTTTTAATTTATGGATGAACTCTAAGCTTTGAACACACATTGAATTTCTGAATTTTTTTATAGCATTCAATGCCTTCATAGATTAAATTTATAAGCTTTCATAGACTAGATTTACTCGCATTCCTAGATTAAATATTTCCATGCTTTCATAGACTAAATTTCATTTTTTTTTCATAGATTAATTTTTCATGCTTTCATAGATTAATTTTATATGCTTTTATAGATTGGATTTACCTACTTTCATAGATTAATTTTCCAATGCTTTCCTAGATTAATTTTAAATGTTTTCACTAAATTAAAAGTTCTTTGATTTCCTAAAATAGATTGTCTTTGCTTTCACCATATTAGAATATTGCCTTTTCTTTTACTTCCTTCAAGAATTTTCATTTCATTGCTTCCATCAAAAGTATGTGTGTGTCCTTTGACTAGATTTCATCTCATAGAATTTCCTTGCATTTACAATCTTTAAAATTCAATTTTTTTTTAGATTAAGATTTCATTTCCACTTCATCACATTCTTTTGATTCATTTGCATAGGTTTATCATTCATTTATTTCTATTAGAATTCTTATTTTAGAATTTAAAGTTGATTTCCTAGCATATATTGTGCAAGTGTACTTCACAAGAATACGAACCTAGATTGATAATTTAATGCTAAGTCATTTAACTCATGAAAATTAAATTACACAACATATACAACATTGCTCCAAATTCCTTGGAATGGTAGGAAAACAAAAAAATCTATGTTCCTTTAGCATACGAAGATTATCATATTTAATGTGCTCAAATATAGCATGCCACAAAATATTGGAAGACAATGTACCTTCACATAGTGAGAAAGGTCTATATAATTTTGTTCCCATGTAGATGTCCCTTTCAGCGTCAACAATTTATCATCCCCCCATCTTGTCATGATGATCGTAATGTCATAGGACCTCTTTTCTTTCAACTTTTCTATCAAACATGTGAATGGAATGGCCTTGCTACCGAATGTGCACAAAAGATAGCAAGTTCCTCCACAACTCAGGAAGATAAAGAAGATCATGCAAAAGAAAATTTGGGAATCCATGAAATTTAAGTTTAATGGTGTCAATTTCTGCAAGTTTGAAACTGGAATTATTTGCAAAGTATCGTTGCACCCTTTTCATTGTCATTTTATTATTCAAACAAATATTTCTAAAATGTCATGTGAAAAGTAGAACCAATGTCAAGCAACTAGGCTTCTCCCAAGCATCAAATGAAGCTTTGAAAAAAAATCTGCATATACCATTATTGCAATGAGAAACAACCAAATGAGTGGATTCAAGAGTTATACCTTTATCTTTATTTTGTTCTTGCTTCTCTTTAGTCTTCTCTCATGGGATTCTCCATGTATTTCCTTCATGTCCATTCTTACCACAATGAACATAGTCAAATTCACATTTCTCCCCTTGATTGTGCCTACTCCTTTACCTTTGTAATTCTTATTTACACATCCTCTCTTCCTACCTTATCTTTTAGAAAAAGCATGTGATTGATTCTTCCCTTTTTAAGAAAGGAAAAAAGTTTCTTTAGTGGGCTCAACTATCTTATTTCTAAAATCCTTCTCACAGTCTACAATTTTCTCCACCAAAGAGTCAAAATCGAGGGACTTTAATTGTCCACTAGCTTCAAGTCATTCAAGATAGTGAGAATATGTTGGGTAGAGGGCCTTAATGAAGGTCATGAGAACAATGTTTATCTCCACACTAATAGCATCAATTTCATGCATGATGGATTTAGTTTTAGAATCTAAAACCATGAGATCATTATCCTTCATATTAGGCCACGTTGAATAATTCCCAAACTTGAATTTTCTATTAACATTCAATGAGCTATATATAATGAGGTGACACTTTGTTTCATATTCCAAGGGTCTCTTCATCTTAACCTTCTCCTAATTTATTTATTTACATTTATATTTACAAGACAAAAGTATTGAATTATTATTTTCAACATCCACCCCTTAAGTTAAAAGGATGTTTGTAAGCCCAAGTATCATTCTGAATTTTTCAAAAAAAATTCTTCCAAGTGCTTTGGTGAAGATTTATACAATTTGCTCATTAGTGGAACAATGTATTAAATGAATATTATTTCTCTTTACATGATATTGAATGAAATGATACTTTTTGTTTACGTATTTGGTTTTATTATGGAATGTGGGTTTCTTGGCTAATTTGATTGCAGAAGTATTGTCAATGGGAAGAGGAGTAGAATTCACTTGTTGCTCCTACAAATTTTCAAGTATTTTCCTGAGCCACACAATCTTCTTTGTTTCTTTTGAAACTGCCTTGAATATATTTCCTCTATTACGGAGTTTTTACATGACCTCCAGGAGACAATTGTTTATCCAAGACTCATGATAGTCTGAACTCAACACTCAAATTTATTTTTCTTAGTCAAAGTTTGAATCTCAATATCCAATCAAAATGAAGCCATCCACCCATGAATATTTTAGTCTAAGTTTTGAGCTCCTTTCAAGTACTTCAAAACTTTTTTTACAGCAGACTCATATCCTTCACAAGGCTTTTGAATAAATCCATAAAGAATTCCAACAACAAATTAAATATCTAGTATGTAGTAGTGAGGTAGATAAGACTTCCCACGAGTTGTATGTTGTTGACCACACTTTCATCAATGTTTGACTATTCAATCTTGAGTAACATCTCTCGTATCACCGCATTCGTGACATCTGCGTCATCACACCCCGCAATTTTTTGCTCATATGGTCTCCTAGTCTTGTTTGTGTAAATATGGTATGGCTTGTCATGTAGATTTCGCTTGTATGAGGGAAAATAAAGGGACTTCTACCTTGCTAAAAAATTCAACCTCTATTTTTTCTTTAAGTGACTAATATATTGAGTCATATAATGATTACATTAAGTCCTTTACACAAAAATATGTGGCTTTTAAAATATTGTCTCTCTTACCAAAAAATGTGACTTTAAAAATATTCCCTTTCTTACCCTCACAAAATCCTTGGGCCTACTTCCCTGTTATCAATACCCTCTCTAGCCTTTTTCTTAAAATTAAAAGTGCAAGGTTATTTTAATATAAGTGCACGAGGAGTAAAATTATGTCTCCCTCAAAGACTTAATCTGTGGATGTGAATTGTGGGCTAGCAATACCCGTGTCTCAAAATGAAAGCAAATTGAGAAAATCCAAAAACGCTTCATCATGAGCAAGTTCAAAATAAAAAGTCTGGTATGTTCTGAGATAATGTCATCGAAGCAATTTCTATGGTGCGACTCATAAGATATCTAAAGAATTGAGCAAATGGGAGTAGGTAGATGGCCTAATGTTATCTTCCAGGAAGGCATGAGCGAAAGAAAGAAAACGTGGATGAGACAAACTACACATGGATGCAAAAATGGAATATCTATCTCAATGCTTGTCCCACAAATAGAAAATAGCTAAAGAATTTTTTATGGAGAAGTTTCGTAAATGGGTATGGGGAAGAGAGTTGGGTAGAAAGAAGAAGTAATACATTGAAGAATTCAACCCTACGTATGATCTCCAACAAAAAGAGTACATTGGAGCTAACATTTCGTGGAGCGAAAAGGTTATTATTGCTCAATTAAGAACCAACTCGCATCAACTTCGGTGTGAAACAAGACAGTGGAAAATGCCTAAAGAAGCTTGGGAATAACAGGTGTGTACATTTTGCACGTGTGGGGCAGTGGAATTGGAAAAACATTTCATTTTGGAATGTGATGCGTTCAAAGACATCAAAGAAATTTATGGGAATATGTTAGCATCGGTTTCTTCACATTGTCTTTTCAGCGATGGGCTTGTTGGATGGTTAGGCCAGCTCATCATCAATTTGAATAAGAAAAGGAATGAAATGCAAAAGGTGAAAAACAAGGGACTCATAGTCCCATAAACTACTTTTAATCGTGAAAAACAAGGGACTCATAGTCCCATAAACCATTTTTAGTCTAGTAGACATTAAAATATCATTTTATTTCATTATATTATTATCAAATTCCAATCACTATATGCATGTATGAATGTGGTCCTTTTTCACATCTAATCACTCGATTCAAGCCTCGATATCACCACAAGAAACTTGCCCTCCTCGAAAACATGTTGTGGAGACAATGGTATATAATGTAACATGGCTCCCCACAAGGCATGAGTCAAAAGCATTCATATTCATGGGCCAGTTGAGCAGGAAATTGGAAATTTATATTCACAAATTTATGGAATCAAAAATTGGCTTCAAATCCACTTTCAAGTTGTCTTTTTATCGTGGCAAGTTTTCTAAAACAATGGACATACAAACGTTTAGGTCAAGATAGCCTCCTAACAAAACTCACCTCATCAAATAAGAGAGATAATGGCAGTGCTATATTGATGATATATGGTTCTTTCATACAGTGCATGTGGGGTGTTGTATCTTAAGAAACAATCCCTTGGCTATGGTAAGGAATCAGTGCTCAAGACATATATATATATATATATATATATATATATATATATATATATATATATATATATATATATGTCACAGAAATATTATATCAAATGGTCTTTGTTTAATCACCTTCAGAAATTAATTATTAAACCCTCAAGAATCTGATGCAACAAATGCTTCACAATGCCATTATCTGCTAATATTAATTGGAGTGATAAGAAGAACATGAAGGAAGGAAGCCCAAACTGATATGCTGATAAACATAATCTATCACTTTAAACTTTAGAAGGATTTTATGAAAGTGGAATAGCTAAAATGAAGGAGCGCCCATTAAGGATATTTAACTCTTATTCACATATGTAAAAAGAGACCTGCAACTACATTACTTCATTTTATTCACAGAAGGAAAAATACAAAATGGAAACTGGGAAACATATCAATAACAACATATGCAAGAACCTTGATTTTCATTCATTAATCACCAGAAAATTGAGTACAAAATTTGTAGTAGTCCAAAGGTCCAAAATTCAGAACCTTTTCCTTTCTTCTCTTTCTCTTTAAATACAATGTAAAGCGGCTTGTAACTGTTGAAACTACTCAAAATACTTGAAACTTCTTAAACTACTTATTACATATCATCGAAATGTCTTAATATAATTGAACTCTCTCAACAGAGATAAAATAAAACTTAAATCCTAATCTATTTGCTGAATATGAATTGGTCCCATTGTTGTTGCATTCTCCTGATTGGTTGACTTGTCTTTCTTTGAATTTGAGGGATCATTAGGTAGAACAGTCATCCAGGCTCTGCATTTCTTCCACACTTCAATGTTTGTTTTAGGAGAGTTAATCAGCCTTTGGTACTCCAGCCTAAAGGTAATGATCATGTTGAATGTTGGTCACTCTGTATATAAAGTCTTCACCAACCATAATAGCTGAAAATGCCTCTGAAGAAAGTTGATAATTGTTGCTCCTTTCAAGACCCGAGTCTCCTCATGAGTGTTATCCACCTTGCTTTTTGCCAATACCAATAGTGGTTCATAGGAATCCCATGATAAAAGACTGCCTTTAAGGTCCCAGCATGATGGCAATCCTGCCCTGGCTCTTTTGTCATACAGATTGTCAAACTTGTTCACTACTTCCTTAAGCTCTGTCAACTTCTTCTCATTTGTATTCCTGCAAGTATTTTTAACAATTAATTTGTTAATCTCTACAACATATAGAATCATATCTTTAATCTCATTTTCCTCTAACTCTTTATCAATCTTAGAATCAATGAAATCAATAAATTTATTTTCCCATATGGCTCTGTTAATAGTCTTCTGCTTGTCTACCGTAACCTACTCCTCAAAATCTCTAACAATGCTTTTCTCTTATGATACAATAGTCAAAGATCCCCAAGCTGCTTTCATTTCTTCCATAATTTCATTCCAGATGATGTCCGTAGCATGTCTTAAATTTATATTTCCCTTCAATTTCTCTTTTAGACTCTTGATCTCAGCATCAGCTGTTTGGCAATATGTCATGTATTTATTAATTTCCCCATCCTTGGCTTGCATTATTTTTGTTACTGTCTCCAGATCATTTTGTGTCTTTTTAAGATCTTTCTCTGCCATTTTCAGTTCAGTGTTCAATTGAGATATATGTATTGTTGGATCATCATTGCCAGATGGAAAAATGATAGTGCAGGAATGAGAATCAATCTGATTTTGCAGTTTCGATACAGTCTCTTTCAACTTAGAAATTTCTTCTTCCTTCTGTAAGAGCTATTGAAGAAGGCTTTCTTTATCACTTTCCACTTCTGCCACCTCTGCTGCCATAGAATGCTCCCCTGTAGGTAACTTCAATTTTTTCTTCAACAAGGAAATCTCTGATTCTGCACTTTCTAGCAGTTTATGTACATCAGACCTGTCATTTGGATCTACACCAATATTCATAATTATCTTCTTGAGTTCTTCATTTTGGGTTGTTAAAGCCCTGGAGTTGGCTTTCTCCAATTTCAATTACTTTATCACCTTCCCTAGCATGTTCTCAGCCTTAAGATCCATTGCATTAGTTTTGTTCAAATCATTCACTATCAGTTGACTTGTTTGCATATGTAAATTTACTTTATCAAGCAAAGGAATCTTTCTCACATCAATGATTAAATTTACAATATTGAAATTATTTGATGACCCTATAGTCATATCAGAGGGGTGAGAAAGAGCAATCTTAAACTGATCTTTTTCAAGATCCATGGCAGTCAGCAATTTTGTTTGGTCTGGAGTTATTTGATACTCAGCCTGTGCTTCCATGATAGCCTTCATCCTTTGATTTCTTTCAGCAATCTGAGCAAATACTTGTTTAATCAAAGGTACTTTCTCCTGAGCATCTCCATGTCTTCTTGGTGAGGCTGGGACATTTTTCTCATCTCCTAGTTGAAGTGAGAAACCGGGTTGAGCACCCGTTATGTCTTCATTGAGTTTTGTTCTCTTTTCGGCTCTCTACTCTCCATCTTCTGAATTAACAACTGCCTCTTTACTCCTCTTGCTTGATTTCTCAGATATGATAGGAGTTTGTATATTAGATCCAACAGAACCTGCAAAACCCCTATTTACTACCTTCTTTATGTCAGGTCTGCTTTCATGAACAAATGTTGAGTAACCATTTTCAGTTCTCCTATTTTAAATTACTTTATGGGCATCATAAGCCCACTTATCTCCTAACAGTAAGTGCATTCCATCTAACATCATATTAACCTCATCAGCTGCTTGTCTCATGCTGACTATAAACCAACCCACAGACATAGGTAATTTAAACATATGCCCATTTTTCATAGGTACAAATGTATTTGGTCAACATTCAAACTATGCCTAATGAATTCTAAGGAAAATAACCTCATAGGAACAAATGTAGGAAGCCTATATGGTTCTACCCCAGCCCCATATAGTCTAATCTTTGAGTAGTCTTCATAAACATACCAATCTCCAAATTTACAATTTGTCCCCAACTGCAGAAACTCTTGAGCCTTTGGCAAGAAACATGGGAGAGAAACCCCATTAAAAATCTTATATGCAGTAGACATGAAATTATTTGTAAAATCAAACAGACCCTCCTCATTTTGCTCCTCTCTTACTACATCAGTCCAAAACACTACTGAATTCCTCTTTTTATTTACATCCATGATGTTTAACCCCAAATGCAAGAATTCTTCCACATGTTGATATAAAAAGAGGTAAATTATAAGAGAAGGGAACCTGAATGACCTAGTGAGTGATAAACTCATGAGTTGAGTATTGACAACTTCTTGCCAATATGAAGGAATATCCAGCACTACTCTTGGCTTCATCATCAATGCAAACAGTCCCAGAACTGATTTGTCAACTATGTTGTCGTCATCCTTTCCCAATATCTTTAGAATACATCTCAGCACCAGCCGAACTTTTGCATCAAAAACTTCTATGGAGAATTCTTTACTGTCAGGTGCAAACCGCTTCGTATCTAGCCTTAGGAAGAAGGCAAACTAGGTGAATTCTTGACCTGCAAGACTATCATAATGCGCTGCCAATGACTCATTAGTGAATTGAACATAAGATTCTGACTCTAGATAACATAAAGCTTGAAGAATTAACTGGGCTGAGACTTGCAAAACATTCTCTCCTAGAAAATTCATTACAAAGCACTTGCCAGGATACATAACAGACACCAGCCAGTGCACAAACTCAGGAAAAAGATGTGTTTTAGGGATACATGCAGACAGTACACCTAATTTTGCCATGGCAGAGAAAATTGGACATGCTTTGTCATTCAGACAAGCCTGTTGATAAAATTGGAGGTGTTCTAAGGAGAAAACAGTTTCTCGGATATCCCTCTCAGTGTCCATGAGAGGAATATGGTTGGATGAGCCGGAAAGGGATGAACGTTTAGCTATGATATTGCTCAGGGTGGCGAACAACAATGGAAGGCACAAGTGTAATCAGGTTGACAAGAACAGAGAAAAAACATTAGCCTTGCGAAAAGAAGAACCAGTTTCAATAGGTGGTGCGGGGTTTAGAAATTAAATGTTGAGTTGACGTGCTAAAAGACTGTTAAATGGTACCGTGACGTGGTTGAAAGTTGTCACCAACCAGCAACTTACGTCACTGCGTAAGGCCTCAAAAGTACGGAGCGCTCATCGAGGTCCTGCCCCCGCAGTTATTCTAGACCGTAGATCTTGATCAGCTGATCAGTCAACAAGGTCAACTGCGGAGGCACCCTCCCAGTTAACTCGTGTGTTGAATGTTCTCGCAGGTTGCTGCTTTAATTTCCTGACAAGCAAATCTTCGGATTCCGCTCACATACTTGCTCGATCATTAACTGAAACACTGGAACCCACCTTCACGAATCTTTTAAAGTATTGAACTTTAAATTTACAAAAACCATTACAGTTTTAGTTAAAGTATGAGAAAATTATACTTTAACATATATTTTATGTATTTTTCTATTTTTTTGTATTTTTGAAAAATTCAAAATAAAAAATATTGCAAATGAGCCACAACATGGGGGCATAATTTTTTTTTGATTCCAAAAGAAAATTACACAAAAAATCAAAGAAGAATTGTATAAGAGGTTTATAACGTCGGGGACCACCGTGAGAGTATTACCAGTCCCACTCTACTTCGGGACTCTACTTGGTTCAAGACTCTGAAACCACCAAGGAAGGTTTCCATCGTTGGGTGGCATGAACAAAGAAAATGTGTACGTTGGTATTCACATTTAAAGGTTTGAAGAATTAGCAACTGGCTTTCACGTTACTAAGGTATATTCCCATTGTCAAACAAAAGGAGTAGTGACAGTTGCGTATCAATATTATATTTCTTATATGGGGTGCAAAGTTTTAATGTTTAAAATTTTATATATACGCCTCAAAAATAAATGCAATTGACACCAACGTCCAACCCCATAATGTGGTGCGCCACCCATCATGTCCAGTCCTGGAGAGGAGGCTCCTTCGTCTTTGTTGTGCGAAGATAGATCCTGTGAATCTATACAGAGAGAAGCTTGAGATAATCGAGTGAAAGGCATGGGATGGCCATTCAAAATATTTATAGAAGCAAGGGACATTTGCAGGTCAAATCATCACTAAAGGAAGAAAATCAAACTTCTAGTAATATTGTCACATAGATTTCTTACAAATACAAACAAAGAAAAGGTGCATCGAATATGTGGCTTAAAAAAACAAAAAAAATCAAAGAGACTTTGGATATGTTTCAAGGATCGCCTATTTCATCTCATTTTTCTGTATATTTCTTTGGTATTTTTATCAAAATATCTTTGGTGGATTCAGATTTTCTATTGTTAGGTGAGCTTATAAATTTCCTATGACTGGAGTTGTCATTTCCACAATCAAATATTCCAATGAAGTCAGACACCCAATTACATGATCCTTAGTTGTAGCATTGTCCTTTATTTCATCTCTCACAGTGTTTAGTCTGTTGTTGACTGCCATTTTGCATGCCTTCATGTGGGGAGCTCTCTTTCTGAATGATTTTAACATTGTAATTACATTAAAAAAATGACAAGGCAAAGAAAAACAAGAAATCTGCAAGAGGAAGGAACTATACTATATTCTCTAAATTATCTCTCTGAATTGTCGAACAATTGAAGATTCTTTTACTCTGGAGAAAAAATAGAGAATTTCTTCAACACTGAAATATCGGTTGATATTTTAATTTCCCATTTGTTAAGTTGTTACTAGATACAGATTGTAGGGGCATGTAACCACAGAGTAAAATTGTGCTGGAAAATATTTCATGTGATATTTTATATGACGCAATGACATTCAAGGATGAACTCTGATGGAAAAATTGATCTTCACATCTTGCATTTCTACTTACAGATATCGATGTGAGAAGGCGTTATGAAGAGAATTTTTGAAGAAGTTGTATATAGTTCCTTTCAATAGTGACCTAGTGGGAAATTTAATAATGGGTGACTTGTCAATTATAGACTTTTGTTAAGGACACACTTTGCATATTTTCATGGGATTAGTTCGACTGTTTGCACTTGATTTGTTGGAGAATCTTTCACTTAGAGTCCTTAAGAGTGTTATGTAGAGTTTAGTATAGAGTGATAATCAATATTGTTAAAAAGGATTACAACTAATATAGGAAAATCTAAATTATATCAAAGATAAATATAAAATATGTGTGGCCCATTGAAGTAATTTTTTAAAGAAATATTGGATAGTTGTCAAATCCATTAACTGGAGCAACTTGGGTACCCAAGTTCATCCATCTTTTTGGGCCAATTTATCAGGAAGGATTGAAGCCATTCGTAAAATCTCAACAAATCTATAAAAAGGAGGATCAACTTAGTTAAAGGAATTCCGGATTTTTCATCCAAATGCTGCCCAATTATTGAGTGAGGGCTTGACCAGTTAGTGAGGGTTTCCCTTTTGTTTTTGTTTCAATCCATTCTCGTGTTAGATTTCTACTAGCATGACGTCATTGTTGGTTTGCATGTTGTCCTTTCGAGTGCTTGCTAGAACGTGAATGCAGAGCTTCATTAATTAATAGCTCGGGAAGGTATATATCTCTTTATTTTTGCATCATCTCCACTCTTATTATCATCCTATAGGCACTAATCATGTGACGGTTTTGCAAGAGTATAATCCTCTAACACATTGATTGATTAATTTAAACCTTACTCTGTATCACTTTCTCTTTCTCATGCATATACCATCATGTAGATTCATGTACCATGTTTAGAAGCATTTTGGCTTATTTCTTTTTAAGCCTGTTTGAATTTTATTTTACTTTAGTGTGTATAAATGTGTTATTCAAATTCTTGTATACTCATGCATTTTATGTGTTATTCAAACTCTGGTACAGTCATGAATTTTATGTTGGTGTATATGTAAGTTGTACTGTAATTTTATTTATTTTAACTTTTTTACAATGAGCTTTGTACTTGTAAATAATTTGTTAATAATTACCATTCCTATTTTTACCTTGTATGGTGTTTTTTTTACTTACTTTGTTATTTTACATTTAGTTTTTTTAATCCAATTTCATATTTTGTATATAATTTGTTTACACTTTTTATTTAGAAATTTTTTGTTTACAATATTTCTTATGAAATTTTTTGTTTACAATATTTCTTATTCTTATGTTTGTTTGTTGTTTTCCCAAGAAATTTTTTCATTACAATTTAATTATATATTCTATTAATTGATTGAGATTTCAATTTTAGAATATGAATCCACAAAGTAACTATTAAACCATATAAGAAACAATTAATATTTTTTTTTAAAAAGACTTTACGTATTTGAGCAATCAAGCGAGAGGATTGAGATGTGCCAGTCTTGGTGTGGATTCAACCCCTACACATGCGACTATAAACCCTAGGATAACATTCCCATTACTTCTTATTAGCCATTGAGAAGTTCGAGATGTTGATATAGTGTCGAAACGACACCTAATTTGAAAACATCAACATTTGTACTTAGTTACATACTCAAATTCATTCCCTTATTTTGATGTGAGCTTCAAGTTATGCTCCAATGGAGTTGATAGAGAGTTACATTCAGTCATGGAAATCTTGTTCAACAATTTTTCAACGTACTTATTTTGGGAGAGGAATATATATTTTGGATGTTGAGTCACTTCAATGCCCAAGTAGTAGTGAAGGTGTCCCAAATCTATCATCTCAAAGCCCTTCTCCAACTCTATCTTTTTTGACACAATATTGTTTCCATTCTTCCTTGTTATCAACAAATCATCTACATATACCACAAAATATACAACAATTTTGCCAACTTTCTTGAGAATTGGAGTTGCATCATTAAGATTAAAGTGTTTGAAATTCAATTTAAGGAGATGCTCAATAAAATTTTTGTACTAGACTTGCGGTTCTTGTTTTAGGTGTTATAAGGATTTGATAAGTTTACATATTTTCTATTATTTTCCCTTTATAGAAAAACCTTTCAGTTGAGCCATGAATGCATTATTTTTCAAGTCTCCATTCAAGAAAGAAGTATTCACATGTATTTTATGAGATTTTTTCCATTATCATTTGTCAAGGCAAATAAAGTCTGGATGGTGGCCCATTTTGTTATTGGGGCAAAATTTTCTTCTTAATCAACAGCTTATGTTGAAAATGCATGATCCACGTGGTTATTGGTGGCCAACCTCCTATTCCACTTAGACCCCCACCATTGTTTCTTTCAGTTTTTCAGTTTCCTTAATTGTAGCATAGTTTACTATTTTTGGCAGTTTTTAGGGTCTTGAATTTACAGAGCTGTTTTGAGGCCCTAAACGACGTTTTTTTGGGAAAACCAGGACAAACATGACCTTTAAACTAATATTTTTCAGTTGAAAGTTGTATTCTTCATATAGATATTTCTAAAAAGGTATTATGCATGTTAAACAGATATTGTGTGCCAAAGTTACAACCCCGAGAAGTAGATCTACCAATTTACACAAATAGGGCCCATAGTTTTGGTGCTTCATCTCCTATGGTTAGGTTTTTGGATGTTTAGGGTTTTCCATTGTTCCTCAATAATAAATAGACCTTCGAGGCTCATTGTAACATAGTTCAGATGGATGTATCCTCCACATCTCTTCTCAGATATAAGCTACCATCTTTTGAGCTAGTTTATTTCTATTCTGTTTGTAAACATACTTCAATTCTTTGTTATTAAAGAAAAGAAGTGTTATTTTTGTTGCATATTTGTATTTATGGTTATATTTTTATTTTGTCGTGTTCTTGTCTAAGTTTGGATCACTGGTATCAGAGCGGTATGCTCTTTTTTTTTCTTTTCATGTCCCTAATGAGGTTAGGGTATAACAAGTTAGGGATCGAACTGGTTGAACCTTTGCAAGACCATCCTTGCCATCCTCGACGGCCTCCCATGGCAGAGTAAAAGAAAGACGAGAAAGCAGGAGATCCTTTCAAAATATTGCTCGAAGAAGCCCTCGAGCGATAGAGGAAGGCGATGATCGACAAATTTGCCCAAATCCTTCGGTGGATGCCCACAGGCGACGCATATTCATTCAGAAATCACTCTAGGGTCTTCGCTCCCTTCAAGGTACAAGTCAAACTTGACATTCCCATATTTGAAGGCCAGATAGATGCAAATGTTGTAGATATATGGTTAAATCTGTTGGAAGGATATTTTTCAGTTCATGATTTTTCCAACAGGGAAAAGATTACTTTTGCGCTCCTCAAAGCCGCCCCCCATGTCAAGGACTAGTGGGAAACCTACTGCAAACATAGGGATGCGAGAGAACCCTCATTGTTTTTAGCAAAACCCACTTGGAATTATTTATGAGATGCCACGAAGGAAGAATATTACCTTGTGGGGAGCTATGAGGACAAGTACATACAATGGACTATGATGCGGCAACAAACGGATCAAGATGTGCATGAGCTGATGAATCTATTCCATACCCTACGCACAAAGTTGGGTATCAAAGATTCGGAGAAACATCTCGTGCTTAAGTACCGCAGTTGTTTGCAAAGATACATTCGGGAGGAAATGGATATTGTAAATTTTTGTAGATGTTCTATGCTTGATGCAACTTTACTTTTATCCCCAATATCAAATAGAAATCACATAAACAAGAAAGTAAAATGTTGATAGAACATACCAGTAGATCGACAGAAGACAAGCCAAAAATATATATGTGTGTTGGTGTGTTACAGCGGTCAACAAGATGCTTCAACCAGCAAAGTCTCAATACGGTCAGCCAACTAGAAGTGTCACACAACCCTCTCGGACAGTGATATCAGTCAACCAAAAGTCAATGAAATTCAATGATGTCACATTCAACAGTCAACGCAAAACAGCAGCAGCAAAAAGTCAACGCAACCTAGTCAAAGTCAACTTCCAGCCTCGATTTTTGTGCCAATAAATGCGGACTGCAGAAATTAGAATTTTGGGATAGATTTGGGTCACTTTGACCAAGCGTTGACCATAGTCAACACTGGTCAACTCTGCGCTGAAAAACCCTAGGTCAAAAAACGGAAATCTTCTTGCTGCGTTTTCCCACGTGTGAGAAGAAGAGACTCCAATAGATGATCAAACCAACCAAATTAGGAGAGAGAATATGATGTGATGTATGATTTAAAATGATCTCCAACGTTGACATATTTATATCCATCAATGATGGTGTGTGACACAACTGTTGGGGCTTCAAGCCTACATTCCATTTCAGGCCGACCTAAACATATTTTGAATAAATTCAAAATAAATATTCTTCTCATCGGATCAAGATGATCTTTAGATTGATCTTGCACCTCTCTGAAAGAGGGATCCAATAAAAATATTGGAATCTTCATCTGAGCATCACAACATGAAGTTGTACCTAGTTGTCCAAAATTAACACTCCCTCTCAACTAGGGAGAACTCCATCCACCTGTGCCATTTAAACATCGTGTGTCATCCCACCGTAACTTGCTTTGTTGGCTTCTTTATTTCAGAAAAAAAGTGGGTTAGTCACAAAGACATCATTCCCAGCTAACAGATTCAGCCCAGAGGTCTAAAACCTCTATAGGACTCAAAAAGAGTCTCATACCAACCCGAAGTCAGTTGGAGGTCTGAAACCTCACTAGAATTGATCCCAGATCAAGTGGTTGGACACGTGCCATCATAGACATAGAGAGTACAAAAATCTATGATGCGTCCATCACTCTTTGCTATTAGTCTCTAGCTTTTTCCACCTCACTGGCCAAATGAGAGGTACTTCCCATGAGTCCGGGACTCAATTGTTAGGATGCATACGGGGCACAAATCATAAGAGGTGATCCAACTCAACATCATAACGGTGGGGCAGAAGCACCACAAGGTTCGGCAAGCCTAGCCACGTGTGTGCTTATAGCTCCAAGAATCTATCCCCAAAGCCCCCTAGAGCTCCAAGAGCTCATCGTCCAACAGGACCCTCAGCATAGGGTCGTTCCACGATTCCAAGATTATCACGGAAGGTTTAGAACTTGACCTTCCCCAGGGGCTTTGTGAGAATATCCGCGACCTTCTCATCAGTTCCTATATGATCGAGCCTTATGGCACCTCGTTGTACCATATCCCGAATAAAGTGGTACATGATATCAATATGCTTGGATAAATCGTGGAACACGAGATTCTTGGACAACTGAATCCCACTCTGGTTATCACAAAGTATCACAGTGGTATCTAGCACATGCCCGAACAGCTCACTGAAGAGCTTTCGCAACCAAACTTCTTCACAACAGGCCATACTCGTTGCAATGTATTTGGCCCTCCGCGGTGCTCAAAGCCACCAACTTCTACTTCCTTCTCATCCATGATATTGAAGTAGACCCAAGTGAGAAGCAGCATTCTGATGTGCTCTTACGATCCCCCACACTGCCAACCCAATCGGCATCAGTATATCCATGGAGTTTCACACTCCCGACAGTGTATCTTAGCCCATGGTTTATCGTGCCCTGAAGATATCTCAACAAATTCTTGGCACCAACCAAGTGAATGTGATGAGGTTCAACCATATGTCGACTCAAAGTGTTCACTGAAAAACATACGTCCGGACTGGTGTTCACTAAGAACATCAGGGCCCCTAAGAGTTGACGATACTCAGTAGGATTTTCTAGCACGGGCCTAGCAGCGCTGCCACTCAACTTCTTAAATTTGAGCTCCATCGGTGTCGACATGAACTTACAGTCCACCATTCCAAATCTTTCCAGAAGCTTCACAATATATTTTCCTTGAGAAAGGAAAATCTCGCCAGGTCTCTGCCAGACCCCCAGGCCTAAGAAGTAATGCATCAGTCCTATGTCCTTCATCTCGAACTCAGCAGTGAGCTTCCTCTTACACTAATGAATGAGAGGGTCAGCACCTGTCAGGAAGAGGTCGTCCACATACAGCATCAGAATGAGAGGTTTTTCTCTATCAATCTTGAAGTAAAGGTTTGGATCAGCATTACTACGAGTGAAGCCCAACTTCATCAGGTAGCTATATGTCATCTCGTACCAAGCTCTGGGTGCTTGCTTCAACCCATAGAGAGCTTTCTTCAACCTGCAAACATGGGTGTCCCGATCCTAGACTTCGAACCCGAGAGGTTGTTCCACATACACCTCTTCCTTTATCGTACCATGCAGAAATGCGGTCTTCACATCCATCTGATAAAGATTCCATCCTTGTGTAGCAACAAGGGCTATGATAGATCGAATGGTGGTATATTGAGCCACAAGTGCAAATATGTCATCATAGTCTACACCTTCCTTTTGAGAGAAGCCATGGGAAACGAATCTTGCCTTAAACTTTTCATCACTACCATCAGATCCATGCTTGATCTTATAGAGCTATTTCAAGGTGACAACGGCTTGGTCCTCCGGTCTTGGAACCACATCCTAGACATAATTTTTCATAATGGACTCATATTCTTTGTGCATATCATCCTTCCATACTTGATACTTTACGGCTTCTTCAGAATACCCAGGCTCAGATTATACGATTGTACTCATAGCTACTAGATACCCTTAGTATCTACTCGGCTTCTTGCTTTCACGGAATGTCCCCCTTAGGGCCATATGTCTCTCGGCATCCTCGAGAGTGTCCCTGAGCCATGATGGTCTCTTCCTCATTGAAGGAGGTGGATCAATAGGGTCCATCGGTCCTTCAACATCGAGCATCATCTCATCCTTTTTTTCTTCTTGATTTCCAAGCCTTGCTTCATGATCTTCCTTAGATCTTAGAAGATTGATTACTTTCCTCAGGGAAGCATCTTCGTCAAAGGTAACATCGTGGCATATCTCCACTTCCCTTTGACCAAGCACATAGACTCTATAGGCCTTCGAAGTTTCGTTGTAGCAAACATTCCCTTATTTCCAGAAGCATCTAGCTTGCTCCTCTTCTCCTTCGGTACATGAAAATAAACAAGACATCCAAAAACTCTAAAATGTGAGACATCAGGTTTCTTACCAGAGAAAATATCTTCGGGAGTTTTGGAGTCCAGATCGGAATGCGAGCATCGGTTTTGTATGTACATAGCAGTGTTCGCATATTCCCCTCATAGAAACTTCGGAAGACCTTGGTCACATAGCATGGCACGTGCAACTTCCACAATGGTCATGTTCTTTCTTTCAGCACCGCCATTCTACTCAGGAGTATAGACATTTGTGGTTTCCCTCTTGATGCCAACTTCTCTACAAAAGATCTTGAACTCTTCGTCTCATATTCAGTGCCATTATCGGTCCTCAATATCTTGATCTTCTTCCCTGTTGAATTTTCCACCAAGGCTTTGAAGGTACGGAACCACATGAAAGCCTCGTCCTTCTTCTTCAAGAATTATATCCAGGTTTTGCACGAGAAGTCATCTATGAACATCATATAATAAGAACATCCTCCCAAGGATGTCACGAGCAGCATACCAGACAGATCAGAATGTACCAATTGCAAGACATCAGATGTCTTTGTGACACTTCAGGCGAAAGGTCCCCTTGTATGATTTCCTTCGACACAGCCCTGACATACAACTTCATGATCATTTGTGAACTCGGGCATCCCCGTCACCACCTTCCTTGCTTTGGGAAGGGCTTTGTAGTGAAGGTGTCTGTTAGCCACCTATAATATTTGATTATACCAAAAGGTGGCTAAGACTTTTTTGAGCCTCCAAGGAACAAAATTTATCACTAAAAATTGTTGGCTCTTGAAGACTCCTTGAAGGCCTCATGCCTCTGTCCAAAATCTTCATTGCTGTTCCCATTTTATACTTAGAAATCCTGCTAAAATCATTAGAAGAAACTGCTGAAAGACCTTCATTTTCCCCCTTCTCAAACCTTCATTTGCTCCCCTTTTCTCCATATTTTTCCTCTATTTTTATAAGCTTCCTTCTTCCATTCATAAAAATCACTTGTCCATAGTTAAAGACTCACTTTTTAACTAAACCAAAACCCTCAAATCCTTTGAAAAACATTAAAAATCACAAAAAACACATGTTTGTCATAAGGGTTTAAGCCCTTTGGGCCAGGTCTCAACCACTTCCCCCACATTCCCGCACCCTAGAACCTAGTGCTAAACCCCTCACAACGCTTATCTCATCGCAAACACAAGAGCTCCAGTCTTTATGCCATTATAAAAGTTTCGATGTGATCGCGCGATCGCATCGCAATATTCCAATGAGAAGATTAAAGCACCCTGGCCCGATCCACGATTTGCGATACCCCCGATCGCATTATTTTGTATATACCATGGGCCCGCCTTCCGTACTTTAAACATTATAAATAATCCATCCCCATTCCTTTTTTCCTTTGTAAAATGCAAAAACCCGCTTTTCCAAAGTTTTGGTCTAAAAACCCAAGTCATATGTTAAATACAATGGGTAGATTGAAAAGAGCCGATCGCGCGATCACAATCGCAGAAAATACAATTGGTAGATTGAAAGGCCCATGTCCAAACTTCCGATATGCAATTGGCCCTTGTCATACAAAGCCACGGCCATATATTTCTCCATCCGCCCAATGGCCCCGCAGTCGGGCGCCATGCCATTTTATATTTCCTCTGCCCAAAGTTAAAAACATTGGTTATATATTAAAAACGTTGATTTTTTCTATTTTCTAACTTTTCCGCCGATCCGACTTTCAAAATTGATCTCCACCATCGATCTGAATCCACAGATCACCGGTGCGGAGTGCGTTTTTCCGTGGTCCCCACCGCCCGAAAGCCGGTTGCCCAAAATCGGCGGTATCCATCGCACCGCCCTTGCGTGAAAAGATGTTTTCCCCCGATCGCCAGCGATTCCATACACTTGCCGCCACGTGTCCTGGGTACTATTTGCAAAACTTCCATCCATCGCACATTAAAGTTCTCCATCGCGCGTTATCGTTCGAACAAGGATGCTGAGCGATATCGCTGTGGACCATCCGATCTGAAGCCGCCCATCCAACGGCTGTCGCTCGATGAAGATGTCTGATGGTTAACCAAGATACACACGCGATAGCTGGGCTATCGTACAGCGGCAACGGCATCTCCGCCGTCGATCTGATCTGCAGATCAACGGCCCAAAATTCATCTCCCGATTTTTCCGTTTGACTTTCAACTTCTGCTCCCGACCATCGATATCTACGCGATCGACAGCTCAGATAATAGATTCATTCTCCTTTTTCCGCCTCCTCATTCAATCTTGACCGTCAATCTCTACACGATCGACAGCTCGGATTTAATCTTTCTTTCACCCGTTCTACGATCTCTCTCGATCAATCCTGACCATTGGATGATGCCATCCAATGGCCCTGCTTCCTCCACACGCCTTCCGATGCAGTTGACCTAATATGCAGGATTTTATAAAATTTTGTTTGTATTTTGTAGGGTTTAATGATCTTTTTTCTATGTTCGAAAAAAATTCGAAAAAGAGGGCGACAACCCTCTTGCTTTCGATTTATCAGAGGAAATCACTTGCAGGGTGTAAATTTCACGTCTCGTCAATGATCCGTGAGGCATTGATGCCATATCGTCCCTGTGTAACCCTGCACACCAACAAAAAACACCATGAAAGGGCACAGTCAAAGGGTATCAATGCTGAAGACCAGAATGCATCAGAACAGAGGATTAGAGACAGTTTCATGGGGATTACGTCTAAGATGCTTATCAAAAGCCTAATCCCCAAGTAAAACACAGTTTACAAAAAACCTAAAGTGTTTTATCAAGCAGAAATTCCTCCACCGCCACAATCTGGGGAAAATTGATTCCTCAGCTACCATAGTGCCACTTGTTCCTCAAAGAACTCAATCAAAGGCCGAAGTTATTGATTAAAGAAATATCTGCCTCACAGCGCGGCCAGGGAGTTACTTCTGCAAGGAAATAAATGCAGAAATATTTGCAGAGTTACTCCAAACATCACACAAAGCCTCCAAGGTCAACAAAAGCTCCCACCGAGCTTAATTCATAAGTGTAAATCAATTAATACAGTGAAACACCTATACATTTCTTCATTGAGCCCCTCAAAGGCCAAGAATTCATTAAGTCTGTATTAATTGTAAATTGAGATCTTTTATCAGATCTCACCTCCTCATTCTTCTATATATATTTCTTCAGAAAATGAGTGAGGCGTTGGTTGCAGAACTTGGAAATATATTTGAGCAAAACTTCTGATTGTAAATAGTGTTCACTGGCCCTTGGAGCTCTGTTTGTGATAGATTAGATAGGTTGAATAGTGAAGATGATTGCTAAACTGAAACATTGGACTTGAAGACTGTAACTGGTTTGACATTAATAACAAGTTGTTTCTTGGGATCCTGGTCTACATCGCTGGTGAAGTGCTTCTTTCTTTGTTATTGTTTTCCTTCTATGTATGTCATATTGTTCACTATTCTCTTATAAAGAACAACAATTATAGAGTCAGGACCTACTGTATATCAGTAACCTTCTCTAACTGAAAGCTTTATCTCAATGTTTTCCTCTAACTTGTTTATTTAAGAATGATTTAATATAGTTAAGCAGTTAGGAATGTTGGAGTTCCCTCATCCTACTGTTTGCCTTAAAAACATTGTTCTTGAAAGTTATTTTCCTTATTGTGCTTATTAAATATGACTATGGAAGATATGGTGTGCCCTGGTCCTAGTTTTTTCTCCAAAAGTAGATTCTAAGAGTTTCCATTGGTGTTGACTGAAAGCATAATAGGTTTAAAAGTACTTTATCTGATCTTAACTTACACTCTGTTTCTCTTATATTTTTTCATACTTTCTGGAGGTAATTATGTGGATTACTGGATTGTTTTTCAATTAAGCTGCTTGAATACAGACTTGTCCAAGAAGTTTATGGTTAGCCCTGTTCTTGGTTGGTTTTAAACAGTTACTTAAGAGGCTTTTCTTGTTTGGACTGACTATAAATCCTTTATGAAATTATTATCAGTTTCCACCCCTCCAACACTTTATTGTCTCCATTCCATCATTTTAATCTCAATAATCTTGTGGTATAGATGACTTTCCCCTTGGATCACTCTTGATGTTGTTGCTCAATTAAAGCCCAGATATGACTCCATAGCCCAATGGAATAAAAACCATCGTTATATCTATCTTTTTAGCCTAAGTTGTTCTATTCACTTGCAACTTCTCACTTTTGAAACTATTTTGCATTTATAATTTTCCCCTCAAGTAATTTTCATGCTCAACCATCCAAAAACAAACAAACCCTTGGCCTTCAGAACTAGCCTAATATCATAACCCCAAACTTCAAAGACAAATCCATCTTTGTACATATTGGAGAGATCCCTCTCCGGATTCAGGAGGGCTAGATCCTAGAATCCAAAAGTTGGTTGAAACGATGTTGCTTCTGCAGTTTTAGTCTTACCAATCTGCTAAAATTACAGATCCCTAACATTTCTGGCGACTCCACTGGGGATCGAACCCAGAATCATTTTTATAAAACTTCGTGAGTAAAAATCAGCCTTTTCAAGCACTACCTAGAAATGGTATTTATGATAAAACTTGTTTGAATCAATGACAAACTAGGTAAACCCTAGCTTTCTCTTAAGACTTTATCTAACCTTGAAAGATCAGTTGGCTTAGCCATAAGAGTAGATTGTCTTTGTCTCATAACCGTAGCTAAGTTTTGAAACAGAGTTAGCATATTCTTAGAAACCACGCAACTGAAAAATAACTCAGAGAACCTAAAAAAAATTCATATTGGTATTCAATAAACATGGTGGTGGACCATAAAACCTTTTACCTCCTTAGGAGATAAAAACTTCCACTTGGTGACTCCACAATCCTTAGCAGACCTTAAGACTCCACTAGGAAGAACCCACATCATTATAACATCATTCAAACTCAGTTAGAAGACTATAGGATTGAAATTTAGGTAAAAAAGTTAGTTAACCATTCAAATATTGTCATATCTGGTTGAACTTGTCTTGTTTATTTGGGTCTAAAAAACACAACATAGTGGCCCCTAGAAAGATTCACACTAGAGCCCATCCTGACCCTAATCCACCTGAGATAGTTGATAACCCATAAAGTATCCTTTGGAAGTCTCCTAGGATTAAATTATCAACTATTTTCAGATCACCCTTGAGAGCTAATTTAGTCCCTGAAAATATTTTTGCTCTACAACAATCACAAGCTGACTTAGTAAATCCATTTAGAACTAGGTCATTTGATGATATAATTCAGCTAGATTCTGAGTCTTCACTTTCATCCCCGGAGACAAGTGAACATCCTGGTAATAGAGAAACAACACCACCTAATCTACACTTCCTATTGAATTTAGGTGTCTCTCATCCAAGATCAGCTCAGCAATCTATTGTTGTTCCATCCACATCTACTCATCCTTCATCCATTGTTCAAACCACTCCACTTCAGCCCACCTTCCCTTTTGTCAACCCACCTGTGAATCCACCTCCACCTCCTGCCATGGCTGCATGGTATGCTCCCCTAGTCCTTCCTGCACCATTAGTCAATCTTCCACGGGACTATCAGTCCAAAATTCCATTCTATGATGCTAGAAATGCTACAACTGCATCACAACATGTGGATAAGATGAATGACTACTTTGACAAAAATGAAATTGATGATGATTCTGTCAAGCTTAGATTATTTGCTCAAAACTTAGGGGGAGAAGTAAGAAAATGGTTTAAGAGCTTAGCCCCCCATAGTATAAACGATCTCCCAGGCTTCCATCAAACTTTCTTAAACAAATGGGAAGTGAAGAAGAATCCTCTCCAAGTCCTTTCTGATTGCAAGAACCTCCATAGAAACCCCGGGGAAAGTGTCCAAGCTTATTGCACTAGGTTTAATAGTGTGTATAATGCACTTTCCCCGGAGCTAAAACCTCCACAAGACTCAGCTTTAAACAAGTTCCCTGAAGGGTTTGACTCTGACATGACCTATTCGCTAAGAGAGAGAGATTTTGCAACTCTTGAAGATATGCAAAGAGGTGCTCTGTCTGTGGAAGTCAACTTAATGGAGAAGAGAGCAAGGATGAAAGCTGAAAAGAGAGTATCCTTTAGAGAGGAATCCACACCTTCTACTTCCAACTCAAAGATGGAGAAAATGATGGAAGAGATGATGAAAGAGATGAGCATAATCAAGAGAGCACAAGCAAGCCAAAACCAAACTACTCCTCAAAATAGAAACCAAAACCAGAATCAGAATGTTAGAAGGAACCAACCTCTAAACAGACCTAGGGAAGATGATCAGCAAATCACTCCACCCTTTCATCAAAACTATGTAAGTGAGGTTGAGGAAACATATGAAATAGTAGAGGATGATATTAACATTCTGGGGATAAATAATGACGACTTTGAGATTCATTATGATAAAAAACAAGGTCTATACATACCTTATGATGACAAAAGAGATGATGACGAAAATTGTTATCAAAACATGGAAAATGTCATCATAGAGCCTCAAAGATAATACGACCTTAGAAGTAAAACTAGTTAACAACCTCCCAGCAACAAAACCTCTGACCAATCTTCACAAAACAACATTGCAACCAAACCTAAAGTTGTCAAACAAAAGGAAAAAATGGTGCTGTCAATTCTGATAAAGGTAAAAGCAAAAGCACTCAAAACAATGAAAATCAGAGTAAAGACATTAGCAGTACTAACACTTCAGCTAGTACTCCTGCAAAAACCATTTCGTCAAGTGTAAATAGAACAAATCAGCAAGTTGATATTGCTGATAGAATGACAGTTAACAAGGCTGAAACCAGCACTTTTAAAAGCCAAATTCCTTTCAGCCTGGAGCAGGAAATTTCTAAAATCAAAATCTCTGTTCCCTTGACTGATTTCGCTGCCCAACATGTATATAGGACCCAAATTTTGAAAGCTTTAAATATAGAGGAAAATGGAGATACAGTCAATCTTAGTGACGACCAGCCAGAGCTTATTTTCGGTCCGAAGATTGAAGGTAGATACCAAGAGGGACATGTTCCTCCCTTTTATGTGAGTTTAAACGTTCATGACAAAATTTTTCACAACGCTATGCATGATTTTGGGGCTTCTCATAATTTAATGCCTAAAGCTGTGATGGAAAGCCTTGGTTTAGAAATCACCAGACCTTACAAGGACCTGTACTCCTTCGATTCCAGCAGGGTAAAATGTTTGGGATTAATCAAAGACCTATATGTTAACTTAGCCCAGATTCTAGCTAAATGCTTACTCATGGATATTTTCGTGGCTGATGTGCCCCCAAAGTATGGGATGTTATTATCTAGATCTTGGGGGGCTAAGTTGCAGGGGGCTATGCAGATGGACATGACTTATGCGACTATCCCTGTTTTCAATCAGACTAGAAGACTTTACAGGGAGTCTCATATGCAATACACAGTTACAAGTCAAGACAGACCACAAAACTCTCCCCTCTATTCTGTAAATACAGGCCTGGATCCTTTTATTTTGTTCAACGATGAAACATTAGATGAACAAGTAACTCTAACGGAGTTAATGGCCAATAGAGAGGAGGAGGTAAATGCCACAGAACTGTCAAAACAGTTTGTTGAACCTGTAAAATCTAGCGAACAAAATATGGGTCTTGAACTACAAGTCGTGCGTCCTTTGCTTTTAAACCTTGACACTCAAGAAAACGTTCCTCTGCTTGACGAAAAATCTGAAGAGTCTAAACAATTTCAATCAGGTGCCGCTAATCATGAAAAATCAGAAGGCACAATAGTTAAAGAGAACATTCACCAAATGGATGAAACTGAAAACAATCCTCTATGGAGTATGCATTTTGACGGGTCATGCACTAAAAATAACGCTGGTGCAGGTGTCTGGATTCGCAACACTGTAAGTAACCACACAGAATGCATTTCATGCAAATTGAACTTTCAGTGTTCCAATAACATAGCAGAATATGAATCCCTTCTCTTAGGCTTACATCTATTGAAAAATTTAGGAGCCAGAAGAATAAATGTGTATGGGGATTCAGAGTTAATCGTTAGGCAAGTCAATGGGGAGTATAACACAAATCATCCCAGACTTAGAGCCTATCAAAACAACGTCATGGACCTTTTAGAAACTTTCGAAGAGTCCCAATTAATTTTCGTCCCAAGAAAGGAAAATATTGTTGCCCACAATCTAGCCTTTGCAGCTAGAACATGTTTAACGCCATATGACGACACAACTCAGATTAAATTTAGACCAGCCGTGCCTGATAACGAAAAATATTGGCAGGTGTTTGACAACGAAAAACAAATAGAAGACTTCATGTAGTTCAGAAATGAATTTGAACTACACAGTTCAGACTCAGATTATGATACAGACTGCAGTGAAGGAAATTTCCTTGATGAAGAAGAACCGTCTCCTGAACCTACTAATATAAACCTGTTATATAGCAAACTTAGAAACAAAACAGAGATGATTGCAGAGTCAGAAACAGAGGAGTTAGAAACCCTGCACTCTAAAGATGAAAGTTTGCCTAAAGGTCTGGCTCCTTTAGAAGATTTGTTCGATTTTAATGATGTTTCAAATAAACCAAAACTGGAACCTGTAGAGACTGAAGTGGAGGAGTGCAATATAGGCAGTGAGGAAAAACTGAAAATGATTAAACTATCTAAAACTTTACCAACTCACATTAAACTCAAATACATTGACCTGTTTAAAGAGTTTTCTGATGTTTTTGCGTGGAGTTACGAAGATCTTAAATCCTATGACACTGAAATAATACAGCACAAAATTCCCCTTAAAGAAAACCAAAAACCATTCAAACAGAAACTGCGCAGAATAAACCTTGTTCAGTTACCTTTGGTTCAGAAGGAGATCACGAAAATGTACGATGCTGGCATTATTGTCCCTATTAGATTTTCTGAGTGGGTATCTAATCTGGTGTTTGTTAGCAAGAAAACTGGAGAAATCAGGCTTTGTATAGACTTTAGAGACTTAAACAAAGCTTCATTAAAAGACAACTACCCTCTACCCAAGATGAATCATATTTTACAAAGAGTGGTAGGGTCTATAATAATTTCTTTGCTGGATGGCTATTCAGGGTACAATCAGATCTTCGTTTACCCTGCTGATCAATTAAAGATAGCCTTTACTACACCATGGGGCACTTTCATGTCTGTGAAAATGCCCTTTGGTCTAATGAATGCTGGAGAAACCTTTCAAAGAGCCATGGACATAGCATTCTCGGAAGAACTGGGCTTCTTCATCATTATCTATCTTGATGATGTTATTGTGTTTTCAAAAACAGATGAAGAACACTTAGAACATTTAAGAAAAATTTTCGAGAAGTGCAAAAGGTTTGGAATATCTTTAAACCCTAAGAAGACACTATTTGGGCTCCAAGAAGGTAAACTTCTTGGACACATTATTTCAGAAGAGGGAATAAATATAGATCCAAAGAGGATTGAGGCCATATTTCAAATCTCTCATCCTCGAAACATCAAAGAGTTGCAATCTTTCATTGGGAAGATCAAATTTTTGAGAAGGTTCATCCCTAATCTAGCTGAGCTCCTTAGGAATATCACAAACATGCTGAAAAAGGATCAAGGGGTAAAATGGACCTTGGAATCAAAGAAGTCCTTTGAACTGGTGAAACAAGCGTTAACCAAAACACCAGTTCTGATAAGTCCCGATTTTTCAAAAGATTTTTATATTTTCTCATTTGCATCAGAACATACCATAGCTGTTGTCCTTTTACAGAAAAAACCACTAGGACAAGAGCATCCTATTGCATTATTTAGCAAGGAATTGAGGGATGCCCCTTTGAAGTATAACATTATGGAAAAGCAAGCTTTTGCTTTGGTTAAAGCTTTGAAAGACTTCAGAGTGTACATCCTTCACTCACACATCATTGCCTTTGTCCCAAACTCATTTGTTAAAGACATTTTAACACAGGACCCAGATGGTAAGAGAGGTAAGTGGATTGTTGTTATCCTTGAATATGATTTAGAGATAAAACCCACTAAGCTCATCAAAGGCCAAGGTCTAGCTAGATTAATGGCTGAATCAAATTTTGAAGTTCTTGATATTCATATGATTAATGCTTTAGATGATCAAGAGGAAATCTCAACACCCATTGTTGAAAACCATTTTATGAATTCCTCTTGGTATGTTGATATTCTTTATGTTCTGCTTAAATTGAATACACCTCCTGGTTTGACAAAAACAAAGGCGAGGTTCCTAAAATTGAAAGTTGTAAACTATTTCATTATAGATAAATGTCTGTATTGGAAAAATGCAAGTGGTCTATTGCTTAAATGTTTGCCTGAGTTTGATGCAGATAAGGTTAAGTAGCAGTTCCATGAAGGAGAGTGTGGAGGTCATTTGTACTGGAAGACAACAGCCAACAAAATTTTGAGGGCTGGTTTCTATTGGCCTACTCTCTATCATGATGTACACAAGATGATCATAGCCTGTCATAAGTGTCAAATTTTTGAAGGCAAAAGAAAACTGGTACCCCTACCTCTGCATCCCATCACTGTTGAAGCCCCATTTCAACAGTGGGGACTTGACTTCATAGGAGAAGTCCATCCACCATCTTCTGCCCAGCATAGATGGATTCTCACTGCCACAGACTAATTCACTAACTGGATAGAAGCCATACCTTGTAGGCAGGCCAATGATTCAGTTATCATTTGTGGAGACTAATATTCTCTCCAGATTTGGCTATCCTACCAAGATCATCGCTGATAATGCAGCAGCATTTGGATCAAAGAAGATGGTTGATTTCTGTCATAGATATCACATAACATTGGGGCATTCCACGGCCTATTACCCTCAAGGTAATGGACTTACAGAGTCCTTAAACAATATCTTAGTGAACATAATCAAGAAACTGTTGGAGGACAACAAAAAATCTTGGCACACAAAGCTTGTTCATGCACTTTGGGCAGACAGATTGACTTTGAAGAAATCCATTGGCATGTCACCTTTCCAACTTGTGTATGGTACTGATGCAATTTTTCCAAACAGCCTTGGTGTTCCAGTGATGAAGTTGATTCAAGAGTTACAGACTGAAGATAATGACATTATCAGAAGAATAAATTAGACCATTCATCTTCAGCAAACCAGAGAGGAAGTGTATAACAAAGCATTGTAGAAACAAGATAGCATTAAGAATATTTTTGACAGAAGAATAAAGGCCAGCAATTTCAAGATTGGGGACAAAGTTTTAAAGTGGGACTCAAGAAGGGAAGAGAAGGGCAAGCATGGAAAATTTGACAACCTATGGCTTGGCCCTTACTCTATTCATTTAGCTGTTGGTAACAATGCATTTTTCTTGCAGGAGTTGAATGGAGTAGAATTGTTTGGGGGTCCTATCAATGGTAGGATGCTTAAGCATTACTTCTCTTGATCCATGTTATGTTTTGAAGCCTTTTTATCTTTTCCATTATGAATATTTCATCCACCATTGCATTCAAAGTTGTAAAAAACAAAAATACAAAAACAATGAAAAGAAAGAAAAGAGGGCAGATTTTGAAAACAAGCAAGGTATAGCCCCATACCAAAAAAGAGAGATAAATCTGAAAGTGTGCAAGCTCAAATGCCACTCCTGAAAAACACACTTCTAGTTAGTCAAACTATTTAATCTTGACTAATTAGCTTTAAATTTTCTGCTGATAGGATAGTGAATTTGATATGCCAAACTGTCTAATCTTGGCTTATCAGTAGATAGTTTAGGATAGAAATTAAAGGTTCAAACATGATCAAAATCTGAACCTAAGGTTGCAAAGAGAAATTACTCAAATCTGTTCTATTTTTCTGAGACAAAGAGATGTAAAAATCTGGTTCTAATTAGCTCAAAATCTGAACCAGAAGAAAAGGAAAGACAACTCAATAAGAGTCAAAACAGAGCTGTGAAAAGAGGAAGGAAATGTTTCCAAATTTTCAGATCTTAAGCCTTCCATTTTTTATTTATTTTTTCTGCAAAATAAATGTCTATGTGCAGCTTTTCTTTATGCCATATATCACAGCAAGTCAAACAGCTTAATCTTGACTTGACTATTTTTAAATTTATGTTTTAGAATTTAGAGAACAAAAATCTGTTGGACAGTTTAATCCCAACAGATAGTAGAATAGGTAGAGAAGCATATGAACTCAACTATTTAATCTGAGTTCAGGGACAAATAAGGAGTAGAATTAGATTAGTTTCTTACTTTCAAAATAATAAAATGTTGTGAAAAGAGTTTGCCAATCCAAGTGCACTCTATTTAGATCTGTAGGATTGGGTAGGTAGAAATTTGTATTGATGAAGATCCATTGCTTTTATGACTGCTAATACATTTTCAGAGAAAGTCATCCCAGCACAGGAAGAGCAGCCCAATGGATTAGGCAACTGATCAGCCTCCCAGAGAACATTAAAGGATCAGGCACAGGTCAGCCTCCCAGAGAATGCAAGTCTGAAGTTCTTGATGCCTTCAAGAAGGCACCATCCCCAAGTGGAGCCACTGTTAGCCACCTATAATATTTGATTATACTAAAAGGTGGCTAAGACCTTTTTGAGCCTCAAAGGAACAAATTTTATCACTAAAAATTGTTGGCTCTTGAAGACTCCTTGAACGCCTCATGCCTCTGTCCAAAATATTCATTGTTGTTCCCATTTTATACTTAGAAATCCTGCTGAAATCATTAGAAGAAACTGCTGAAAGACCTTCATTTTCCCCCTTCTCAAACCTTCATTTGATCCCCTTTTCTCCATATTTTTCCTCTATTTTTATAAGTTTCCTTCTTCCATTCATAAAAATCACTTTTCCATAGTTAAAGACTCACTTTTTAACTAAACCGAAACCCTCAAATCCTTTGAAAAACATTAAAAATCACAAAAAACACATGTTTGTGCATAAGGGTTTAAGCCTTTTGGGCCAGGTCTCAACCACTTCCCCCAAATACCCGCACCCTAGAACCCAGTTCTAAACCCCTCACAACGCTTATCGCATCGCAAACACAAGAGCGCCAGTCTTTATGCCATTATAAAAGTTTTGATGCGATCGCGTGATCGCATCGCAATATTCCAATGAGAAGATTAAAGCGCCCTGGCCCGATCCGCGATTTGCGATACCCCCGATCGCATTATTTTGTATATACCGTGGGCCCGCCTTCCGTACTTTAAACCTTATAAATAATCCATCCCCATTCCTTTTTTCCTTTGTAAAATGTAAAAACCCGCTTTTCCAAAGTTTTGGTCTAAAAACCCAAGTCATATGTTAAATACAATGGGTAGATTGAAAAGAGTCGATCACGCAATCGCAATCGTAGAAAGGCCCATGTCCAAACTTCCGATATGCGATTGGCCCTTATCATACAAAGCCATGGCCATATATTTCTCCATCCGCCCAACGGCCCCGCAGTCGAGCGCCATGCCATTTTATATTTCCTCTGCCCAAAGTTAAAAACATTGGTTATATATTAAAAACGTTGATTTTTTCTATTTTCTAACTTTTCCGCCGATCCGACTTTCAAAATTGATCTCCACCGTCGATCTGAATCCACAGATCAATGGTGCGGAGTGCGTTTTTCCGTGGTCCCCACCGCCCGAAAGCCGGTTGCCCAAAGCCAGCGGTATCCATCGCAGCGCCCTTGGGCGAAAAGTTGTTTTCCCTCGATCGCCAACGATTCCATACACTTGCCGCCACATGTCCTGGGTACTATTTGCAAAACCGCCATCCATCGCACATTAAAGTTCTCCATCGCGCGTTATCGTTCGGACAAGGATGCTGAGCGATATCGCCGTGGACCGTCCGATCTGAAGCTGCCCATCCAACGGCTGTCGCTCGATGAAGATGTCCGATGGTTAACCAAGATACACACGTGATAGCCCGGCTATCGTACAGCAGCAACGCCATCTCCGCCGTCGATCTGATTTGCAGATCGACGGCCCACAATTCATCTCCCGATTTCTACGTTTGACTTTCAACTTCTGCTCCCCACCGTCGATCTCTGCGCGATCGATGGCCCACAATTCATCTCCTGATTTCTCCATTTGACTTTCAACTTCTGCTCCCGACCGTCGATCTCTGCGCGATCGACGGCTCAGATTCATTCTCCTTTTTCCGCCTCCTCATTCAATCTCGACCTTCGATCTCTACACAATCGACGGCTCGGATTTAATCTTTCTTTCACCCGTTCTACGATCTCTCTCGATCAATCCTGACCGTTGGATGATGCCATCCAACAGCCCCACTTCCTCCACACGCCTTCCGATGCAGTTGACCTAATATGCAGGATTTTATAACATTTTTTTTGTATTTTGCAGGGTTTAATGATCATTTCGCTATGTTCGAAGAAAATTCAAAAAAGAGGGCGACAACCCTCTTGCTTTCGATTTATCAGAGGAAATCACTTGCAGGGTGTAAATTTCACGTCTCGTCAATGATCCGTGAGGCATTGATGCCATATCGTCCCTGCGTAACCCTGCACACCAACAAAAAACACCATGAAAGGGCACAGTCAAAGGGTATCAGTGCCGAAGACCAGAATGCATCAGAACAGAGGATTAGAGATAGTTTCATGGGGATTACGTCTAATATGCTTATCAAAAGCCTAATCCCCAAGTAAAACACAGTTTACAAAAAACCTAAAGTGTTTTATCAAGCAGAAATTCCTCCACCGCCACAATCTGGGGAAAATTGATTCCTCAGCTACCATAGTGCCACTTGTTCCTCAAAGAACTCAATCAAAGGCCGAAGTTATTGATTAAAGAAATATCTGCCTCACACAGCGCGACCAGGGAGTTACTTCTGTAAGGAAATAAACGCAGAAATATTTTTAGAGTTACTCCAAACATCACACAAAGCCTCCAAGGTCAACAAAAGCTCCCACCGAGCTTAATTCATAAGTGTAAATCAATTAATACAGTGAAACACCTGTACACTTCTTCATTGAGCCCCTCAAAGGCCAAGAAGTCATTAAGTCTGTATTAATTGTAAATTGAGATCTTTTATCAGATCTCACCTCCTCATCCTTCTATATATACTTCTACAGAAGATGAGTGAGGGGTTGGTTGCAGAACTTGGAAATATATTTGAGCAAAAAAATTCTGATTGTAAATAGTGTTCACTGGCCCTTGGAGCTCTGCTTGTGATAGATTAGATAGGATGAATAGTGAAGATGATTGCTGAACTGAAACATTGGACTTGAAGACTGTAACTGGTTTGACATTAATAACAAGTTGTTTCTTGGGATCCTGGTCTATATCACTGGTGAAGTGCTTCTTTCTTTGTTATTGTTTTCCTTCTATGTATGTCATATTGTTTCACTATTCTCTGATAAAGGACAGCATTTATAGAGTTAGGACCTACTGTATATCAGTAACCTTCTCTAACTGAAAGCTTTATCTCAATGTTTTCCTCTAACTTGTTCATTTAAGAATGATTTAATACAGTTTAAGAAGTTATGAATGCTGGAGTTCCCTCATCCTGCTGTTTGTTTTAAACCTTGTTATTGAAAGTTATTTTCCTTATTTTTCTTATTAAAGATGACTATGGAAGATATGGTGTGCCTGGTCCTAGTTTTTATCCAAAACAGATTCTGAAAGTTTCCCTTGGTGTTGACTAAAATGAAAATAGGTTTAAAAGTACTTTATCTGATCTTAAGTTACACTTTGTTTCTCTTATATGTTTTCGTACATTCTAAAGGTAATTATGTGGATTACTGGATTGTTTGTCAATTAAGCTGCTTCAATAAAAACTTGCCCAAGAGGTCAACAGTTAGCCCTGCACTTGGTTGGTTTTAAACAGTTACTTAAGAGGCTTTTCTTGTTTGGACTGACTATAAATCCTTTGTGAAATTATTACCAGTTTCCACCCCTCCAAAATTGTATTGTCTCCATTCCATCATTTTAATCTCAATAATCTTGTGGTATAGATGACTTGCCCCTTGGATCACTCTTGATGTTGTTGCTCAATTAAAGCCCAGATATGACTCCATAGCCCAATGGACTAAAAACCATCGTTATATCTATCTTTTTAGCCGAAGCTATTCTATTCACTTGCAACTTCTCACTTTTGAAACTGTTTTGCATTTAGAACTTTCCCCTCAAGTAATTTTCATGCTCAACCATCCAAAAACAAACAAACCCTTGGCCTTCAAAACTAGCCTAATATCATAACCCCAAACTTCAAAGACAAATCCATCTTTGTACATATTGGAGAGATCCCTCTCTGGATTCAGGAGGGCTAGATCCTAGAATCCCAAATTTGGTTGAAACGATGTTGCTTCTGCAGTTTTAGCCTTACCAATCTGCTAAAATTACAGATCCCTAACAGTGTCCAAACCTCTGGTGCCATAGTTCAGTCTGTCAGATAGTATCACATGTCATCGCTCCTAGTGGACTTCCTCCAACCTAGTAGAGTGTATCAACTCTATACCCAATCATGATAGCTTCCTTGAAATTATTCTTCGAGATGTGCAGCTTCCTGTCAATGAATTCCACATTGAAACCTTTGTTTTCCATAGCCGAAATAGACATAAGGTTCTTCCTCAAATCAGGTACATATAGTACATCTTGCAAGCAGAGGACTTGGCCTTGAGACAAGTGGAGTGTCACAGTCCCTGTCCCTTTCACGGGCTATGTGGCATTATCTCCAAGGATAATTTTTAGATTAACATATTTCTCAACCATGTTAGAAATTACTTCCTTGAACCCGGTGTCGATGTGCCTTGAGGCACCACTATCTATCAACCAGACATCCATAGTGTCAGGTCGAGATGCAGCAGAGAGGGCAGATACAATAATGAATTCATTTCTTTTATCATCAACAACATTTGATTCCTCATACTTGGAATTTCTCGACCTTTTGTAAGGTTTCCCATTTCCACCAGAGGGAGCCTTCCTCTTTCCTTTAAACCTGTTGTTCCATTGATATCCATTCATCATCATCAGGAGAATCCTTCTTAAAAGGGAATTCTCTAGCATAGTGGTCATTCTTGTGACATGTGTAACATTTTCCTTTCTTCCCTTGGGCCCCTGCTCTTCCTTTGTTCCTCGGACCACCAAAGTTCTTCTTCTTAGTAGGAGCATTGAAGGCAACATTTCCTTCATTTTCATATTCCTTCATCCTTGTCTCTTTTTGTACGCATCTCGATAGTACTTCGTCAAAATCAAGTATCACGTTGTTATTGAGAATGGTAGTGTTGAATACATGCCATTCAGATGAGATGCCCCCAAGTGCGGTGAGAACCATCTCTCAATCAGTTATAGTCTCCCCAATAGCCAGAAGATTATTTATGATTTCAGTCAACTTCAGAAAATAGGATTGAACAGATTCATCCCTGCCTTTCTTCAGATTCTTCAGTTTATTCTTAAACAATAGGACTTGATTTGCGTTGTTGGCCTTGAACATGTTGACCAACTTATCATACACCTCCTTGGATGTGCCCAGCTCAGAGATGTAGGCAACAAAAATCTTATGAATTGAGTCCCTGATCATCAGCTTCGCTTTAATTTCCCCCTTCTTATACTTTGACTTGGTGGCAGCAGGTGCAGTAGATGGTGGCTCTTGGATTTTACCCTACATATAGTCCATGACATCTTGGTCTTAAAACATAATATCCAATGTCATCTTCCAAGCATGGAAGTCTTCCTTCCCATTCAATTTTTCATTAGCTTTAAATCCATTGTAGTTTGAGGTACCCATGTTCTTTTTTGGTGATTGCTACAAACTAGGGCTTTGTCTTCACCTCAACTCTGATTCCATGTAAATTTTTGTAGATGTTTTATGCTTGACGCAAATTTAATTTTATCCCCAATATCAAACAAAAATCACATAAAAAATAAAGTAAAATGTTGATAGACCATACCAGTAGATCAATAGAAGACAAGCCAAAAATAAATATGTGTGTTGGTGCGTTACAGCTATCAATAGGATGCTTCAACCAGCAAAGTCTCAATACGGTCAGCCAACTAGAAGTGTCACACAACCATCTCGGACAGCAATATCAGTCAACCAAAAGTCAATAAAAGTAAGTGTTGTCATAGTGAACAGTCAACGCAAAACAGCAGCATCAAAAAGTCAACACAGCCCAGTCAAAGTCAATGTACAGCCTCGATTTCTGTGCCAATAAAGGTAGATCGCATAAATCAAAATTCTGGGACAGATTTGGGTCAATTTCACCAAGCGTTGACCAAAGTCAACGTTGGTCAACTCTGTGCTGAAAAACCCTAGGTCGAAAAACAGAAATCTTCTTGTTGCATTTTCCCACGTGTGAGAACAAGAGACTCCAATAGATGATCGAACCAATTAGATGAGGAGAATGTGATGTGATGGATGATTGAAAATGACCTCCAACATTAACTTATTTATATCCATCAATGTGGGTGTGTGACACAATTACTGGGGCTTCAAGCCTACATTCCATTTCAGGCTGACCTGCACATATTTTGAATAAATTAAAATAAATTCTCTTCTCATCGGATCAAGATGATCTTTAGATTGATATTGCAACTCTCCGAAAGAGGAATCCTATAAAAATATTGGCATCTTCATCTGAGCATCACAACATGTAGTTTTGACCTAGTTGTCCAAAATTAACAAAGATCCTCAACATCTCCTCGCTTGGTGCAGTATACTGATATGCTTCCAAGATCGAGAAAAAATTTAAACAGAAGAAGCGATACTTTGGATATATGAATCTAAAGCAAGGGAAAGGTGTCCCCAAACCACAGAAAAAAGGAAAATCCAAGGCGGGGTGACCCAAGACAACCCAGCGAAGTCGCAAGAAAAGAACAACACCACGAAGAAAAATAAGGACACAAGAAAGTGGTGTGGGTTTCATAAGAGCCCCACTCACAACACAAGTGGGTGTTGGCCAAGTAGTCACTGGTGGCTAAGCTAAAGGCTTCTGAATCAGATGCATGCTCTGACTATGAGTTATAACCTGAAAAGGAGAATGAAAAAGGGAAGCAGATTATTGACGTGGAGCCCAGTGCCACTGTTGCCACCACCAAGATCTATAAGTATGAAACCGAAGATACAGAGGAGGGGCGGCGCCTCTTCCACTCCCATATGTGGTTGAAGGTTTCTCCATTGTAGTTCATTGTCAACAACGGAAGCCAAAAGAACCTCATTTCAGCAGAGGTCGTGAAGTGGCTGGACCTACTGACCTCAGCACACCCACAACCATACACCATCTGGTGGCTTTACTCTGTGTCAGCCAACATTGTCGCCTTCCTTACAACATCAAGCCCTTCACAGATGAGGTAATGTGTGATGTTGCTTTTCTTGAAGTTTGTGATGTATTATTAGGCCAACCATACTTGTGGAAGTGGCATGTTGTGTATGAGTCTAGGCCTCGCACTATTATTATTACTTTGGGAAATAAGTTGTACAGGATACCAGAGGTATCACCCCCTACTGCCATATCTTTTATAATTGCCAAGAAATGCAGTAAGCTCATTTCCCAGACCAGTAAATTTGTTTTCCTTATGACTAGCCCTCAAAATAACACGAAGATTCTGGCCACGACCTCCAAACAGGACTCCTTCGCATAGCAGCACCATATGGACAAGGTCATCAAGCAGTACAGGGACATCTTCACCTCACCCACAGGGATACCTCTGCACTGTCAGGTCAAGCACCCCATTGATCTGACCTTAGGTGCATCGCTACCCAATATAACAATCTATTGATGCTATGTTCTGGAGAACAATGAAATCAAGAAGCAGATTTAGGAGTTTTTGCAGAAAGGGTACATCGATCCAAGTTCATCACCCTGTGGGAGCCCGATCGTGTTAGTACAGAATAAGGACGAGACCTTGAGACTCTGTATTGAATATCGAGAGATGAACAATATCACTATTCATAATAGGTATCCAATATCATGGATTGATGACCTTTTGGACCAGCTCAAGGGGGCCAAATATTTCAGCAAGATCGAATTGAAGTCCAGGTATCACCAGGTACCAATCGAAGCCTCTGATGTGTGGAAGATTGCCTTCATATCCAAGGGGGGCATTTTCGAATGGCTGGTCATGCCTTTCACATTGACAAATGCCCCCACAGCCTTCATGAAGTTGATGGACAACATTTTGCGACCCTTCACCAACTCATTGGTGGTGGTGTTTTTGGAATACATCCTGATCTTCATCCAGATTTGGGAAAAGCACCTTAGCCATATTCGAAAAGTCCTACAAACTATGAGACAACACAATTTATGTGCCAATTTGGAGAAATTCACTTTTGGTATGACCCAGGTTCAATATATGGGGTACATCATTGATGAGTAGGGTGTGCATGTGGATCCATTCAAGATACAAGTCATTTGGGATTGGCCAGCCCCAACCACTCTAACAGATCTCCACAGCTTTCTGGGTCTTGCCAATTTCTACCATAGGTTTGTGTTGGGGTACTCTAATATCACTTGGCCTTTGAGTCAAGTCACCAAGTGATCCAGGTGGCTCCAGAGATGCTTAGAGGTCAAAGAGGGCTCAAAATAGATCAAAAATAAAAATAGGTGATATGGAAGAGAAACTAGAACCAAATCGTAGTTCTCGTCGCCCTAATTCCAACGGTGCAAAAGGCACTCAAATCTGACTTCGTATGGTCAAGTTATTCGCTGTCAAAGTTTTGGTCAAAGTGGACAAGTGGTAGGCTTAAGGAGGCAACAAATTGGCCCAAACGCAATGCATAGAATCTAGCCACTAGATGGGTAAATTTGTAGGATGGTTAATTTGTCTATGAATCCTTAATTTTGGAAAAGTTAAAAATGTATGGGTTGGTATTAAAAACCAAAAATATATATATAATTATGGGGGGGTGGGTTGTCGCCCCTGCCACCCCTGCTCAGCATGTTATATATGGATATATGTATATTCAAAGGTTGGATCAGGGCCACGTGGTGCGGACCCTGCCCGCAAAAAAAACACCAAATGTTAACTATGTGCCAAGACAAACGGAGCTCGAACCCACCCGACCCACATGGTCAGCCCCCACCGAGCAGTCTCATAACAAAAAACACAACGGTGGAGATATGTCACCACATATATAACCAATGGTTAAGTAAAATTTTCTTGTGGTTAGGAACTATGCCAACAAACTGTGCCAATAATACATTTCGTTAAAACCAAGTGCTAAGGTGGGGATCAGCGGGGTTGGAACCCCCAACCTCCCTACCTATGTTACTTCGCCTTAACCAATGTGCCAGGCGTGGAAGCTTTGTAAAATTCGTCGCCTGAATGTTATTTAAATTTTGACCTTTAATTTGTGCGAGGGGAACCGGCAGACCAACGAGCAGATGAGATGGATTAGAGGACCGAGTGGAACCCTGGCTAGGTAGAGACATGGAACCATGAGCCAGAGAATGTCAAGATTTCGGAAAGATTCCCTTGAGCGCCAGAGATGCTATTGATAGAATTTGTCGAACTTATAGTCATTTTTTCACGTTTTCTCACCAAGAGTCCAACCGTGTAGTCAGAATATCCATCTGAGAAGAACAAATGCAGGTGTCTAGAAGCAAGGAATATTTGGAGAACCTTGAGGAATATTTAGATTCCCTAGGATGTTGATTTTTTCCAGTGTCGGAATGTTGTCGACTTTATACTCATTCTTCTTAGAATTTTGCAAGGAGCGAGATGGAGAGATCAAATTTGTCATCTAAGTAGCAGATCTCCAGTCAACTGGTGGGGAGGAATCTTTATGGAATCATGATGAATCTAAAAGATTCCCTAAGGGTCGAATTTTGACAGTTTCATAACCAGGCAGAGTTTATACTCATTTTCACATAATTTCACAGGGAGAGTAGTGGTGTGCTCAGAATATTCATCCGAGTATTGGATTTTCTGACCATCTTCAGGAAGGAATATTTGGGGGAACTTTTAAGATTCCCAAGGGTCCAAAATTTGACGGTGTCATAATTGGACAAGTTTACAGTCGATTTTTCACCATTCATCGCCAGAAATTGAGTAGTGCAGTCCATTTCGGCAGCTGAGATTTGCATTTTTCGTCCATCACCGAAATTGGAGGTATATGATGTAGTTATGTCATTCTTTTCTTCTAATTTGCTGAGATGATGTTGTTACTGTTGAGATCCTTTATTACCATTATGTTGAGGGATACTTGTTTTCCACATCATGTCAAAATTTATTAGCTTTTCATGCTGAAGGAAGACCCATTTGAGTGAGAATTCATGTACGGAGAATGTATTGTGGAGAGACATTCCACTCAGGTTAAGGTTATTTTCCCTTTTAATAACAAAGAACATGTCATGTATATCATCATTATTTGCATCATTAAATGAAGTGACCTCCACTCTCTTGACACTGGGCCTCGAGACGTAACCCACACAGGGTGAACTTCGTTATCAATGTGTGTGTCTTCTTTGATTTGATGGTTGTCATCATATTTCATCTTCTTTATAGTATGTACATGTGGATTTTCATGCTCTTTTAAATTAAATTCTACTAACATCACAGTAGTAAAATGTTTTGGTTAATTCCAATAGCTGAAGAGATTCGAATCAAGTTTGGTATCAGAGAGGTCTTCTCACAGATGTGAATTGAGAGTGTGATTGATTGAACATGCAATAATGGAGGATGACAGAGATATGTACAAGGCCTTCCTCAAGATGTAAAAAATGGTGGACATAATGTATGAATCTTATGAGAAGAGAATAAAGGAACGAGAGAATGAAAGAGAAAAGGACGATGCTCTATCTACCCCATCGAGTGACCATTCATCTTCCTCATCGTCTTCTCATCATGTGAATGAGGAGATCATTCAGAGCCTTCAAGTAGAGAATTTCTAATTTAGGAGACTTTTAAGAGAATAAAAAGAGGAGAAGCAAAGATTGTAGCTTCAACTACGAGCTACGGAAGATGCCCTTGAGGAATTGAAGCACAACAAAATCTTAGAAAATCCATCATCACCTTCTCCAGAATCGACAGTTGAGGTAAGTGTTGATCGTTCTTCAATTTCATTTTTATATGACGATATTTCTATTGAAAATATGAAGGTACCCATTTCAGGAACTAGCATGAGACTCCTTACCAAATTGGGATATAAAGGAGGACTTGGTGTTAATGGCAGAGGAATGACTCGGCCATTGGAAGTTGTGAAAATACCTTGATTCGCAGGTTTGGGATACACTGAAGGAGAGTGCTCAAAGGTGTCAGAAGCTTCCAAGACAATGTTGAAACCTTCGAGGAAAGGGAATGATAGGAACACATCACCATCATCCCATGGAAATGAACGTTGCAGTGGAAGAGCTGAGGCAAACTCCCATCACCATAATTGCACCAGAGACAGCAAAGAGAGGTATAACAAGTCTCAGTATTTTAAAGTTCAATTTTATTACAAGCATGTTGTTAAAGATGAACATAAAACATGGTATATGAAACAATTTACTTTTTGTGGTTAACATAACCATGTGGTTGTTGAGTGCTGGAAGAGACTTGCAGCAAGAAAGAGGATGAGGCGTGAAATGCCTTCTTCACATTAGGAAAATAATAAGGTTAAGCAGGTCTGGAGGAAGAAGACATTTTTCATTCATTGCAACAGAGGTGGTCATCAAAGAGCCACGTGTTAGAGGCTCCATCTAGACCAATGTCTCAAGGAAAAAGCGTTCGTGCGGGAACCAATTGGAAAAGTTGTTCGACAAGTGAATCCGCCATAGGGATATGACTCATTCACCTTTATGAGTGAGAGATGGTTTTTCTATACATTGAATATTGTCATGGCCTCATTTGTAAATCATATGTTGCAATATAAATGTAAAAGTGATGATGTGTTTTCCATTGCTTGCTAAAGCAATAGTGATGTTTTTCTCTTGTATTGATAGTTGGGGTAATGTTTCCATTATGATATAAACTTGACCACATAGTATGTGTTATAAACTCATGGAAAGTTTGGGGATGTTTATCTCATTATTGGTCATGTAATCAAACATGTAGTTTTCAAAGATTGTACTACAGGTTTGCAGAGGACGCAGTTGTTGACTCATCACTTATGGCTCTGAAGAACAAAGGTGAAGGAGAAGGAAGGGTGACATATCAGGACACTTGTGGTGCAGATGATGTACCCATCAGTTTCAGATTATGTTCATGCTTTTGGAGGAACAAAATCTCCTCAGTGGGGAGGAATGATCTGGGTGGCTCCATAGATGCTGAAAGGTCAAAGAGGGCTCAAAATAGCTCAAAAATAAAAGTGGTCATATGGAAGTGAAACTAGAACCATATCATAGTGCTTGTTGCCCTCATTCCAACAGTGTGAAAGGCACTCAAATCGGAGTTCGTATGGTAAATTTATTCACGGTCAAAGTTTTGGTCAAAGTAGACAAGTGGAAAGCTTCAGGAGGCAGCAAATTAGCCCAGACCCAGTGCACAGAAATGGATTACTAGACGGTAAAATTTTTTAGGATGGTTAATTTTTCTATGACTCCTTAATTTTGACAAAGTCAAAAAAGTATGGGTTGGTATTAAAAACCAAAAAATATATATAATTAATGGGGGGGTGGGCTGCCACCCCCACTCCACATGTTATATATGGCATATATGTATATTCAATGGTTGGCTCATGGTCACGCGATTCAAACCCCGCCCACCAAATGTTAACTATGTGTCGAGACCAGTGGGGCTCAAACCCGCCTGGCCCACGTGGTCGGCCCTCACCGGACGGTCTCATAACAAAAAAAAACAATGGAGATATGTCACCACATACATAGCCAACGGTTAATTTGAAGGTTCTGGCGATTAGGAACTATGCGAACAAACCGTGCTAATAATACATTTCATTAAAACTAAGTGTCAAGGTGGGGGTCGGCAAGGTTGGAACCCCCAACCTCCCCAACTATGTTACTTCGCCTTAACCAACGCACCAAGGGTGGCAGCTTTGTAAATTCCATCACCTGATTAATATTTAAACTTCGACCTTTTATTTTCATGGGGGGGGAATGGCAGACCAGTGAGCGGGCAAGACAGATTGTAGGAACGAGCAGAACCTTGACCAGGCAGAGACACGAAACCATGAACCAAAGAATGTCAAGATGCCACAAAATATTCCCTTAGGGGCCAGAGACGCCAGTGACAGAATTTGTCAAACTTATAGTAATTTTTATAAGTTTTCTCACTAGGATTCCAACCATTCAGTCAAAATCTCCATCTGAGCAGCAGAAATTCAGGTGTCCAACAGTAAGGAATCTTTGGATAATCTTGAGGAATATTTAGATTCCCTTGGAGGTTTATTTTTTCCAATGTCAAAATGTTGCCAACTTTATACTCATTCTTCTCAGAATTTCGCAAGGAGCGTGATGGCGTGATCATATTTGTCATCTAAGTAGCATATCTCCAGTCAACTGGTGGAGAGGAAACTTTGTGGAATCATGAGGAATCTAAAAGAGTCCCTAAGGGTTGAATTTTGACAGTTTCAGAATCAAACCAAGTTTATACTCATTTTTCACAGAAATTCACAGGGAGCACAATGTTGTGCTCAAAATATTCATCCAAGTAGTGGATTTTCCATCCATCTTCAGGAAAGAATCTTTGGGGGAATCTTCAAGATTCCTAAGGGTTCAAAATTTGACGATGTCAGAATTGGAAAATTATATAATCTATTTTGCACCACTCATCACTAGAAATTCAGTGGTGCAATCCATTTCAGTAGATGAGCTTTTCATTTTTCGGCCATCGCCGAGAGTGGAGGTATATGATGCAGTTATGTAATTCCTTTCTTTTGATTTGTTGAGTTGATTTTGTTATTTTTGAGATCCCTGATTACCATTATTTTAAGGGATACTTGTTTGCCACATCATGTGAGACTTTGTTAGCTTTCCATGTTGAAGGAAGACCCATTTGAGTGAGAATTATTGTAGAGAGAACGTCTCATGGAGAGACATGCCACTTAGGTTTAGGTTATTTGTCCTTTCAATAACAAATAATGTGTCATGTACATCATCGTAATTTTTACCACTAAATGAAGCGTCCTCCACTCTCTTGACACTAGGACCAGAGACGTAACCGACATTGGGACCGGAGACGTAACCCAGATCCGGATCTCCAAGGGCGGAGCAAAAGAAAAATTATTTTGGTATGAATCCCAACAAAAGGAATTTTCTGAGTTGAAGCATCACCTCTACTCTGCACCAGTGCTCACATTACCAAACCTGCAGTAACCATTTGAGATCGAGATAGATGCTTTCAAATATGTTATTGGTGTAGTTCTTACTCAGCAGGGGCATCCAATGGCATATCATAGTGAAACACTTTCAGACATAGTTCGAAAGTATCCCACCTATGACAAAGTGATGTATTCCATTATGCAGGCCTATTGACAATGGAAGCATTACATTCTAGGGAAGGAAATTTTCATCCACACAGACCACCAACCGCTATAGTTCATACAGACACAAGTGAAGTTTCCAAACGATCGCCATCAAAAATCAAGTTCCAAATTTTCACCTACAAGATACATTGTTATGTCACATAGGATGCCTTTGTCTTCCTTCAATTGAGCGTGCCAAGATGAAATGGGAGGCGCACTATAGTCAAGTAGTTGGACACTCTGGATTAGAGAAAATAGTGGCAGTGTTGCAAAAGTATTTTTATTGGCTGAAACTTCGACAGGATGTTGGGAAGTACATCAGATCATGTACTATTTGCACCATTTTCAAACCGACCATCAAGAAAAAGGCCTATATACTTCTTTGCCTACTCCTAGTCAACCTTGGGAATCCATCTCCATGGATTACATGTTGGGCCTCCCTTTGACTAAGAATGAAAACAATTTCTTTTTCGCGGTCGTCGATAGATTCTCAAAGATGGCCATTCTGGCGGCCTGTAAGAAGAGTATCATAGCAGAATTTTTTGCTAAGCTCTTCTTTGAACGAGTGTGAGTACGCTTTTGGATCCCAAATTCCATTATCTCATATCGAGACAGCAGGTTCCTAAGTACATTTTGGTCAAGTCTTTGGTTGATGTTGGATACCAAGTTCACTAAGTCCATGAATTTCCACCCCCAAATTGATTTCCAAACGGAGGTCGTCAACAGGATAATTGTACACATTCTATGCATGTACAACTCGAATCATCCTCTCACATGGGAAGATATCCTCCCCTATGACTAGCACATCTACAACAGAGCTCTCCGTAGCTCAACTTTCCACATCCCCTTTCAAGTTGGGTTAGGATTCCAGCCATTATGTGCCAATGATGTGTCCATACCATTTGCAGCTACTCAAGCAGCTTCGGCCCATGTCCAGTCTGAAACTGACAGGTCTAACATCTTCATTGAGTGAATCCATCACATCTGCTAGCAGTTACATGACATATTGTACAAAGCCAATGCTAAGTACAAGCAGCAACATTATCAACATCGGGTGCCACACAACTTCCAAATAGGCGACAAATTTTGGATACATTTTCAAAAGGAGCACCTCGCTGGGCCACACTGTAAGCTTCGGTTGCTCTGATACTGGCCATACACCATCGCCAAGGTTGTATGGGACAATGCTTTCAAGCTCAGCATTCCACCATTCCTTGGCTTGCACCCAGTGTTCTATGTGGATTGCCTTTGTCCATAATTTCCACCATTACTAGACACATACGACATTGCAGAACAACTCACATAACTAGAGTTAAACCCATATTGCATTTAACAGGCCACCATTGATTGGATATCAATAACACTCTCCAGCAGAAGATCCAACTATATCAGGTTGTCAAAGTTGTCCAACTCCTGCACCAAAGAAAGTGGCTCACCAAGGACCAAATTCAGCAGAATTTTCCCCATCTCATGGAGGCACTCAACACAATGGGGACCATTACTTCCTAAGAGGGAAGGACTAATCCTAGTGGATATTGGTGGCTACCATCATATTCCACTTGGACCCCTGCCATTGTTTCTTTCAGTTTTTCAGTTTCCTTAATTGTAGTACAGTTTACTATTTTTGGTAGTTTTTTAGGTCTTGAACTTCCAGATTCGTTTTGATGCCCTAAACGATATTTTTTTGTAGTCCTCAAATATCTATTTCTAACAAGGTATTTTTTGCGTCAAACGGAGATCTTATGATAAAGTTATGACCTCGGGAAGTTGATGTACCAATTAACCCAAACGGGGCACATAGTTTTGGCGCTTCATCTCCAATGGTTAGGTTTTTGGATGTTTAGGATTTTCCATTGTTTCTCAATAATAAATAGGTCATCGGGCCTCATTATAACACAATTTAGAGGCATGTAGCCGCCACATCTCTTCTCATAGATAAGCTACTATCGCCCGAGCTAGTTTCTTTCCATTCTGTTTGTAAGCATATTTCAGTTCTTTGATATTAATGAAATGAAGTTTTATTTATGTTGCATATATGTATTTATGGTTATATATTTATTATGTTGTGTTCCTATCTGAATTCGGATCAATGTAGCAAGAAAATATCAGTTTGACTTGCCTTGGTCAAACTAGAGAAAAATTGAATTTCTATTTCAGCATAAATTCTTGGAGGTAGTTAACTAAGCAGCATTGGAACTTGTCACTCAGTTAACTCAATAAATTCAAGTTCGGGAAGCTTGATTTCAACTCAGCATGATTGATTGCTAATTTTTAACAATCTATTTGAGTTAAATTAATTTATGGTCAGTTAAAATTGTTCTAATTGTAAGAGGAACTAGTGGAAGGTCCAAGTGTGGAAGTGTAACTTCAGCTCACTAAGTGATCAACTAGTTAACTAATCAATCAGCCCAAAATAATCGATGCGTGTATATAATTCGAGTTACCCAATTAAGACGGATATTCCAAGGCAATGTACTATCTATTATTCTAAAGTGTATAGGTGGTGCATGCAGTCAGAGGATGAGCCTAGAAGGATTGCACAATTCCAATTGAGGAATTTCCTAATTAATAGGGGCCTGATTCCTCGAGGAACGACGCAAGGAAATAAGAGCTTGAAGGGATTGAAAACTAGCTAATTGTTGGCTAGAGTCAGTCAGTCAAGCAGAGGGATAGACTATACAGTTGCAAGTTGTGCTCAAGCTTGAGCAAGCATTGTATTTCATCTCTATTTTTTTATTAATGCACTACATATAGGAAGGGTTTTTGAGAAGTTGTTTTCCCCTAGATAAATCTTTGTGTATGTGTGATAAATATTGATGCATGTTTATGATTTGTCTTCTCGATCGTGAATTTAACTTAGCGGATGAATGGAGTATATTTGAGTCTTATGTTTTAGTATATTACATGAGCAGTTTACAAGTTAATTTCTACATGGTATTAGAATATGATTCACAGTAGAGAAGATACTTTGAAGTTGTTATTGTAGGAGGATTGAATTTGCAGGATCAATTATTCAGAGCTAACATGATTACTTTCTATGGACTAATACTTGAGTATGCCCTTGAGGTAAGCTCGAATTATGTTTCTTGGAAGGACCGCATGGAGGAAGTGATGGGAGATAATGGGTTGAAGGAATTCATTGATAATGATATCTAGAAATTGGCAGCAACTAATAATCAGAATCTAGCATTATGGAAGAAGTGTGTATCCAAGGAGAGGAGGATCATATTGGGGGGAGTACGATACCATATTGTCTCAAATATCCATAGGAAAGAGGCTCCATATGAAATGTGGCAAGTGTTGATGAATCTATTCTAGAACAGTAATGACCACAAGAAGTTGGCACTCAAGGACAAGCTTTGAAATATCTAGATGTAGAAAAATGACACCATACCACAATACCTGAGAAGGTTCACATAATTTCATGATGAGCTTAGTAGTGTTTGGTTTATTGTTGTAGAATATGGTATGGTAAGCCTATCCCTTCTAGGCCTTCCCAAACATCGGCACGGCTACCAAGATTCGGTGAATGGGAGGAAGAAACTAACAAATTGGGAACACCTTTGGTCCGATTTGGTACAAGAGGAGATAATGATAAATACTAGAGACGAGACTTCATCCAAGTGTGAGAATGATTAAAATTATGCCTTGTATGGAAAGGAAAAGAAGGATAAATGGAATAAATCCCAATCCAAAGGATATTCCAGTCAAGGGGTCAAGAAGAAAGACTTGTCCAAAATTTGATTTCATTGTCATTAACTTGGACACTATGCCATTAAGTGTACACACAAGAAGGTGGGAAATAATACCTCAAGAAGAGTGGCATGTTTAGCTTTTCCTTCACAATTTGAGTTGGAATTCACCCTCATTTCATGCATGGCAAGCACAGTGGTGGGGAGTGTGTGGTATTTGTATAGTGGTGCATCGTTCCACATGACAAGGAAAAATTAATTTTTCAGTGACTTAGAGGAGAAATATATCTAGATGCACATCGATATGGGCGATGATGGAAGGTACAGCATGAACGGTATTGGTATAGTCACCTTTCAGAGGTATTTTGGCTCCCCTCTTATGCTCAAGGATGTGATGTTTGTACTGGGACTAAAGAAGAATCTAATTTACGTCGCAGTGTTGGAAGACCATGGTTATAATGTGGTATTCAGCAAAGGGAAATAATTCCTGAGACACATTGCCACAGGAAAAGCGAAGCAAATCAGGGTTTGCTTGAAGAATCTTTACAAGCTGGATGTGGAAGATCTTGTTTCATTGAGAACAAAGTTAGAGTAGGTGTATAGTCAAGATGTCAGTGAACTATGGCATAAAATAATTGGCCATTTTCATCATGGCACTTTGAATACTATGCAACAGATTACCACAGGCCTCCCTAAAGGAGAACTAGAGCAGCAGGATACATGTAAAGGGTGTACCTTGGTGAAGTACACAAAAGCTACCTTCAATGATCGGGACAACAAATCACATGCATTCCTTGAAAGTATCCACTCTGATTTCTATGGAACTTTCTCGACAGCCTCCACTATCAAGCACAGGTGTTATGTTATCTTTGTAAATGATTTCTCATAGAAGTTTTGTATCTTCTTCATGCATAAGAAATATCAGACATTCTCGAAGTTCATTTAATTCAAATCACTTATTGAGAAAGAAAATGGAAAGAAAGTGAAGGCTATTAGGATCAATAATGGAGGTGACTACGTGTAGAATGAGTTTAAAATTTATGTGCAAAGGAAGGAATTTGACGAGGGTTGACAACACCCCACAACCCACAGTAGAATAGGGTGGTTGAGAGGAAGAACAGAAGTATTTTGGGAGCAGCAAGGGCGATTTTTCATGACCAATGCCTACCACTATACTTGTGGGCTAAAGCATGTAACATTGCGGTCTATTTTCAGAATAGGAGTCTTCATCAAATTCTTGGCATGTGTACACCAGAGAAAGCTTTTTTAGGGAATAAAATAGATGTTTCACACTTCAGGATTTTTGGAGCATCATTTTACTTCCATGTCTCCAAAGAATTAAGGAAGCAGTTAGAGCCGACAACAGAGTTGGGGATATTTGTGGGGTACACAAAAACTCCTCACAACTATCGTGTGTACTTGTCATCCCTCATAATGAAATTTGTGCGAAGGGATGTGAAGTTTTATGAGGAGAAGGAAATGAGGTGCTCTCTTGAAAGGGAGCTTTAGTTGCATTCAGATCAGGATATTTTATCTCCAAAGGAATAACCTCAGGAATTTTTGGAGTAGCCACAAGTTGAGGAGTAGAGAGTGGAGACAACCACTCAAGTAGAGACATCCAAAGAATGAAGGAAACGAACCAGGGAAGCTGACATATTATTTCATGATGCTAAAGAGAATGTTGGAGCACCCACTTCACAGTGCAGGCAGAGGAGGTCATGAGATCGGTACACTAGCTACATGGCTTTGATGACTGAGCCATCCTCTTTTGAGAAACATGTATAGGTTGATTTTATGGTAGAGGAATATGATTCCATTTTCAGAAACATTTTTTTGAAAGTGGTCCCAAGACCAGAGGATAAATCAGCAGTGGAAGATCCACCATATGGATGTGAAGACAACATTCTTCAATGGATTTCTTGAGGAAGAGGTGTACATTAAGCAACCATAAGGTTTTGAGCAAATTGAAAGAGAGTTGCATGTGTGCATACTTAAGCGAGCATTGTATGGATTGAAGCAAGCACCCCGTGCTTGGTACACCATGATCGACTGCTATCTCATCGGGTTGGGCTTCACCAAAATTCAAGCAGATGAAAGCTTTTATCATATTGTGGTTGAAGGTAAATTATTTATTATTGTGTTATATCTCAATGATTTAGTTTTAACCGGTGTTGATAATTTTATCAGATCTTGCAAGGAGGACCTTGCAAGAGAATTTTAAATGAAGGACATGAGACTCATGCACTACTTTCTCAGTTTGGAAGTATGGAAAGGATATGGTGAATTTTTTTTCTCTCAAGGCAATTATCCAATGAGATACTGGAGAAGATCCACATGGAGAGTAGAAAACCCATGGAGACTCCTCTATCGAGGAATTGGAGGAAAGAGGATTCCACTTCAGGTGAGGAAGTGGAAGCTACCATTTATTTACAGCTTATGGGTTCGTTAATGTATTTGGTGAAAACATGACCAAACACGTGTTATGTAGTCAACCAACTTAGTCAAGCTATGGTTAATCCAACCAAGCAGTATTGGAAGGCATCAAAGCATGTGTTGTGATACCTCAGAGGCACAACCTAGTTTGGAATATGTTACAGACGGACAGAGGGAGTGAAGCTTCAAGGCTTCATAGATGGGGATTCCATCAGACTGGAAGAGTATGTTAGGAGGAATTTTCAGTGTTGGGATTGTATTGGTTTCTTAGTTTAGTAGGAAGCAAATATTTGTGGCACTTAGCTCAAAAGAAGCAGAGTACATGGTTGTCAGTCAAGCAGCATGTGCGGTGGCCTGGATGACAAATATTCTTGTTAGATTATTTGTTCAGATCATGGATCCTATTGTGATCTAATGTGATAATCAAATTTGTATTAAAGTCTCTGAAAATCCTGTATTTCATGATCGATAAAAGCATATAGATATTTGGTATCACTGTCTACAGGATTGTGTGCAAAGGCATATTATGTTGTTGGAATACATTTTTACAAAGGAACACAATGCAAATATTTTGAAAAAGGCTTTGTCAATAGGAAAATTCGAGTTCCATAGAGGCAGGAACGAGGTATCTTATAATCCCTTTCTTGTTGAGAGGGAGTGTTGAAAATGTAGCAAGAAAATCTCAATTTGACTTGCCTAAAGAAAATTCGAATTTCCATTTCAACAAAAATTCTTGGAGGTAGTTAACTGAGTTTACACGACACTTTTCACTCAGTTAACTCAGTTAATTATATTTAGGGAAGCTTGAGTTCAGTTTAGTACGATTTATTGCTAATTTGTATCAAACTATTTCAGTTAAACTGAGTTATGGTCAGTTAAACTAGTTCTAATTGTTAGAGAAACTAGTGGAAGGACCAAGTGTGGAAGTGTAACTTCAGCTCACTCAGTGATCAAAAAATTAACTAATCAATCAATTCAAAATAACTTATGCATGAATAGAATTCGAGTTACCCAATTTATACAGAGATTCCAAGGTAGTGTACTATCAGCTGTAGACTATTCCGAAGTGTACAGATGGTGCGTGCAGTCAGAGTATGAGCCTAGAAGGATTGCACAATTCCAATTGAGGAATTTCCTAATTAATTGGGGCCTAATTCCTCAAGGAAAAATGCAAGGAAATAGGAGCTTGGAAGGATTGAAAATTGGCTAAGTGTTGGATAGAGTCAGTGACTTGAGCAGAAGGATAGACTATATAGTTGCAGGTTGTGCTCAGGCTTGAGCAAGCATTCTATTTCATCTCTATTATTTGATTAATGCAATACAGATAGGAAGGGGTTTTGAGAAGTTGCTTTCCATTAGATAAAACTTTGTGCACGTGTGATAAATATTTATGCATGTTTATGATTTATATTCTCGATCGTGAATTGAATTCCACATATGAGTAGAGTATATTTTAGTCTTGTGTTTTAGTAAATTACATGAGCATTTTCATATCTGCACATTAATTTCTACAGCTTCTCTTTGCGCAAATCCTTTTTCCATGATCCTTTCTTTGTGATTGTGAATTGAGACATCTAATTTTTACTTTTTATTGTAACCTTATAACTGAGTTGTAGCCAATTGGTTTCGTTTTGAATGGAGGTTCCAACAAATTCCATGTTCCATTATTTATGAGATCATCATACTCCATTTGCATTGCTTCTTTCCATTCACCATGAGGAGCAACTTCTTTATAAGAATTTGGTTCAAAATTAATAGATAAATCAATTCACAATCATATGAAACATCCATATCATCTACATCAATTGAATTAGAATTATCTACATCACCTCCATCTTGTCTTGTGGAACCTTTGGTTCCTATCTGTCTAACCTCATTAAGATGAAAACTTTAAAGTGTTTTGGCGAGTCATTTTGAGAGACCATTCTAAGATGGTCCAAGTTGCTCCACTAATTGAGATGGGGTTGCATCAAGATTTAGCCTTCCAATCCTCTTAATTTCATTATTAAAAGGGCCTTCTAGATATAAATAAACTGACAAAAATTCATGAGGGGAAGATATGTTTTAGAAGGAGATTCCATATATTGATCAAAGATATGGATCCCCACTTCAACCTATAGAATCTCATTATAAAATTCATGGTATGTCTTTGCATTATTGAATCTATCCAAACAATCAAGTTACCACTCAATAGTGTCATTAGTCTTGGAAGATTTAAGAAAAATTACGCCTATAGAAAGAATAAAATTCTTGTTTACCTCATCGTAAATATGATATGCCTTGGTGGTATCGGAATACCCCAAGAAGACACACTTATGACTCCTTGCATTAATATGTATTCTTTGTTCCATAGGAATCAAGGTGTAGTAGGTGGAACCAAAGACCCTAAGATGTCTTACCAAAGGAATGTGCTCATACTGCATTTCATAAGGCATCTTATTTCTGAGAGAAAGAGATGGACATATATTTTTAACATATACTGCACAAAGAACCACATTAGCCCAAAACATCAATTTTACATATTTGAAAAACATCATTAATAAAACCACATTCAAGATAGTCTTGTTCATTCTTTCAACTACATCGTTTTGTTTAGGATTGTATGGAACTATGGTTTGATGTTGGATCCCATGTTTGCAAAGATAGTTTTCAAATTCAATAGATGTGTATTATCTTCCATTTTCAATACGGAGAGATCCAATATGTGATTGTGCTTCATCGTCAATCCATATATGAAAATTTTTTAAAGTTTCAAAATCTTGAGATTGTATTTTCAACAAGTACACCCAACACATTATGTTGTAATCATAAATAAAAGTCATCATATATTTATTTCCATTATTAGAAGGAATAGGCTTAGGACCACACAAATATGAGTGTATCAATCCAATTTATCTACATATTTTTGAAGCAGAATCATGAAAAAATGTTGTTTGTTATGCTTTTCAAGGATACAAGTGCCACATTTCTTTAGCTTCCTAGGAATAACAGGGAAACTAGAAACATCATTCTTTTGAAATAAATAAACTTGGTTGTCACAACTATGTCCAAATATAGCATGCCATAGCATATTACATGGTAATACACCTTCATTATGATAAGAGATGTACGCACAATTATATGTATGAACAGATGTCCCTTTCAGCTTTAACAGTCTTTCGTCCTCCACTCCAAACATGAAAACCATGTTGTGAGATGCATTTCTTATTTCCACTTCATCGAATATATGAATATGAACAAATGACGCCAAAAAAAAATCAACCTTGTTGGAGAATGTAAACAAAGGACAAAAAAAAATATTTGCAGCTCTAAAGGTAGAACACATCATGTAGAAGAAAATTGGGGACTCCAGAAAGTTTAAGCCTAATAGTGCCAAGCCCTGAGGGATTTAGACTTGACTTATCTACCATAATACATTGTTCCATATAAATTTTCATTGGATTCTTCAAATAATTCTCTCTATAAATTCATATGCCATGTTGCACCTATATCAATCAACCATGCATTTTTCCAAGAAGAAAATGAAGTGTGAAAAAAATCTTTAGTTACTCCAATAATGAAATGGGAAACAATGTAATGAGCAGATTCATGTGCTTAAAATTTAGTTGAATTTAGTGTTTTACCTATGTCTTCTTTCTAGTTTCAATTGTATTTAATTCTCTCCTACGAGATTTTTCATGTTGATGTATCACATCCATATCTGTCACAACAAATGCAATGAAGATAAAGTATTTGTCCTTGATGGTGTTTACTCCCCCTACTACTGAAATTATATCTTCCATGTCCCCTTCTACTACCACTTTATTTAGGATAATCATGTGACTAATTCTTCCCTTTATGAGCAAGGCATGCCACTTCTTTAGGGGATTGAATCGATGTCTTTATCTTCCCAAAAAAATTATATTGTTCTACAAGCTTCTCCACTAGAGAATAAAAAATAACGGACTTGAGTTGTTCACTAGATTGCAAGGATTCAACATAGTGAGAGTATGTATAGTAGAGAGCCTTAATGAAGGCTGTGAGATAAATGTCCATCTTAATTACATTGGCATCTACATCATGTATTATGGATATAATTTCAAAGGTCAAGGGCCAAGGGGTCATCATCTTTCAACTTAAGGTTTAAGACTTTTACCATCACTTAGAATTCATAGTGTAAATCATATATATTTTTTCAACTTATTTAATGCACCATAGTAATTTTTAATGAAAACTAAATCACAGGTCACCTCTTCACCTACATAAGCAGTAATTGAGGCATAAGCCTTGTTTTTTTTTCCCAAATGGCCAGCTTCTTATCAGATGTGGGAAAATAGGTGTGTTGTCCTCCTCTTCATCTTAGATGTCTTTCCATAGATCATTAAAATCGAGGGTGTGCATGATCTTTATAGAAAACTCTTGGTATTTCTCCTTGCCAGATATTACAACACAAAAAATAAAGATGAGATAATGCATATTTCAACATATATACTAAAATGTGAAGCAACAATATAATTAAGTATACCAAAATCCCCTTGATCCAAAAATAAGGAAATTTACGTATATTTTCCAATGGAGAGGAGGACGAAATTATCGCACAAAGTTATGTACTTCTTATACTAAAAAATAAAAAATAAAAACAAACCAACAAACAAACAAAAATACAAAAATACAAAAAAAACAAACAAACAAACAAACACAAAAGACAAACAAAAAAACAAAAAAACAAAAACAAAAACATAAATTGTGAGGTTGACTACGCAACAATAGAGACAAAGGAGGATGAAAATTTGATGTCGAGTTTATTCGATTGAGTTTTAATTTCTCTAAACTTGAGCTAACTATTTACCTCACCTTTGCACTTTGAATTGAAATAAGTGCAATTGATATTTGAGGCTGAGATCACGTTTGTAATAGTTCCAATCTCAATAATGCTTGAATAATATTCAAATACAAGTTTGAGTGATGGGAAGAATTTATGGTATTAGGAACATAGGTATGAGACGCTGAAGAATGATGGTGTCTAATCTTTTGCAGGATTTAAAGCTTAAAATAGTGAATCCAAAACAAATTTGGTAATGAATCTGATTTCATTCCAAATCCCAAGGTTGATTTAAACAAATAAGAGTCACCAAATATTGCAAGGAATATAATATAGAGAAATATGTATCATTGGAGTTTGATTTAATGTTTTTGATGGGAACTCTCCCAAGTTCTCATTACATCGGTGATTCTACCAAGAGAGCACTCCATTGCATTAGTGATTCTTCCAAGAGAACACTTTATTGCATCAATGATTCTGTCAAAGGTGATTTCCCATGCATCAACGACTTCACCGAGAGTGCATTCTCTTATAGGACAAAGGAGGAAGCACAAATAAGCTGTCCTTCAATTTGTAGGTTAAATCACGAAGTGTATAAATGGAAAGTTATAGTACCTAGGGTAGAAATTTCAAATCTGAAGCACCCATCAAATTCAATGGTTTTTGTAACTCAAATGCTTGTTTTGATCATTTTAACACAAAATACTGACAAACAAAGGAAATTTTTTATTGTATTTGATAGGAAAATCACCCTGTGACGGGAAATTTTCTCGTCAAATTCCATCCTTGAAATTTAGTGCCCTCTCTCCATCCATAAAAAAGACTAATATAAAGGCCAAGGAAAAATGGTAGAGGCCGTATTGGACACATGCATGGAGAGTGAAGAAGGCATGGTCGAGGTCGAGATAAAGAAATACCCAAGTGGGACCAAACCGAACAAAATGATCACATGAATCAACTATGTCCTTGGTGATAACAGTGAGGGAGCGGGGAAAAATAATGGATCTCAAATATCTAAACCTGCACTGACGGACATGTTGGGGTTCCCATGATTTGGCAAATTTGGCAATACCAAATGATGAGACAGCATCAAACCACTTTTAGATCTCAGGATCTAGCCCTCCTAGATCCAGAGAGGGATCTCTCTATAAAGGCAAAGAAATATATATCTTTGAAGTTCAGTTTTTGAGGTATTAGGCTAGTTATCAAGCACAAGGGTTGTTGTTTTGTTTTGTTTGTTTGCTTGGTTGTTGAGAAACATGAAAGAAGGGTTCAATGTAAGACAATAAGTGAGAAAAGAAGGATTTTGGAAATGGGAGATAATTCAAAGGAAACTCAAGACCATTGGGCAATGGAGTCATAAAGGGTTTACTTGCAATTCAATATCCAAGGCTTTCAAATGGGCTAGTCATCTAAAATAGAGGATCTTTTAAAGATGATAGTATGGGATGAAATGATAAGGAATGAAGGTGAATGACAAGGAAACCTTCCAAGGTGACCACCTAGGATCTGATCTAGGGACAGGACATGCCTTAACCGTCTATGATCAAATTCCTAAAGAGGCTAACTCTTCAGACAACGGAAAACATTAAAGATTTAACACAAAGGTGAAGTCTGAGATCAGAGAAAGGCTTTGAAAATTCAATGCTTTGACATTCAACTTAAGGGATATTAGAAAAGCTTAACTGTTGGAAAAGGACCCTAGTGAGACAAAATTAACTCTAATCTCCCAGTATCCCAATTCTTTCAGTTAAAACTAGACAAGAACATCTCAGAACAGATCCTAAATTCATGCATTAGTAAGCAGGGAAAACCAACTACTATACTGGCTAAATTACCTTGAATTTGTTCCCAGATAGCACAATTAGTATAAAAAATCAAAGATAAGAAGAACAGGAAGAATTAGGGTACCATGCAAGGGTATATCCTAAGCCATATTACTGATTTATTATCAGAGAAACGAAATATGATGAATTACAGAAGGAAAAACAGAGACAAAGATAGAACACATCACGGCTTCTTTAAATCAGGATCCAAAGAAATTTCTTGTCATATTAAAGAGCAACACCAATCATATACAACATTGTCCAACAGCTTGATATTCAGTCTGAAATCATCTCCTCAGCCTATTTTACAATTGATACACACAGAACTCTATCTCAAAGGAACAGCTTACAATCCACAGTTATTCGATCAACAACAACCTTTACAATGTATTTTTCTTGAGTTTTATAGCTGAAAGAGAGGCAGAGGAGGTAGATGGAACTTTAAATGGAACATTGAAACAGAAGTAAAAGAGTGCTTGAGGCCCATTCTTCTTTAATATCCATGCATTGATTTTTGGTACTCTTTGGATGAAAGAGTAGCCTTCGACAGGCTGATCATAACTCCAGGTATGTCTCTTTGATGTACTTTTCGGCTGTCTGTACTCTGTAGTACTCTGGGACAAGTAAGGTAGTTAACTGAATTGTATGCCTGCCATATTGTGTAGCAAATTCTCTTGCAATACCAGGACTTTCTGTTAGTGTGGTGATCTTCTCGGGAACATTGATGAATAGTAAAAAACGTTATGGGAACTTTGTCCTTTCTCGGGGAAGAACCCTTTGCTGATGTGAAACACTGACAAGGATTATTTCTGTGCTTTAGGCCTTATTAGGCCTTCTATGTCAATCATAAGGTCTTCAATCTGTATATTTCTCCCTTTAAACACTAAATTAAAGCTTAAAATCTTCAATAATGGGCATTAAACCTCTTTTATCCTTCACTGATACTCTTTGCCGCTTCCTTGACTGTCTTTGTCTGTGGATGTGCAGGTTTAATGGTGCTGGAGGTTTTTCAACAAATTTAATAGCTCTGATTGGAATGAAACATGTGTTTAAAACCCCCTTAGGAGTCTTTCCCTGCAATCTCTGGCTCGAAATAAGCATTCTCTGCACTCTGTGTCACTATGACTGTGACTATGAGCAATAACGGTTTTCACCATCTGTAACCCTACAAAATAAAATAAAAAAATTGTTAAGAAAATCCATGGGAGTGAAGGTGGATGTTGTGGAGGACTGAGGAGATGGCAGCGCAGCAGTGGAAATAGTGGTTGTAGTGGAGAAAACGGCAAAAATTGCTATGTAATGGTGGAGAAGTCAGTCTGATGAAGGTCTGGTGAAGAAATGGTTCTGGACCATTGGATTAGATCTGATGGTGGTGATCGACGGTCATGATTTCCCGGGGGGGTTTCCTTTAGAAGGTTAGGCGGATAAATAAACTTTTAGTGTAAAACACTAAAGTTTTACCTTTGGGCGGATTACAAAAGAAAATGCGTAAAATGAATGAAATCGGGCGCTTGGATGGTGGGACCAGAAGGGGCGAAGGGCGATTTGAATATGAACCGTTAGATCTCAGGAGGAGATAAACGGTGGGGATCTCCCAATCAAACTCTGTGGAAGCCCGATGAACACAATATGGAAGAAGATGCGATGAGACGAGAGTTGTTGATCTGGATCATATCAACGGTCGAGATCTTCAAATGGGCTTTCGGAGGCAGAAGGGGGGAAGTGGTTTTTTGAGAGAAAACAACTGTTTTCGTGTTGCTATAGAGTGGTTTTGAAATTTTCCCCAAAAAAACATGATATACTCCTTCTCCCGACACGTGGCAAAACAAAACCGCCCATATCGCGCGATTTCGAAATGTTAAAGTTCGGCGATGCATATTCATCTAGTAGCCACTCTGGAGGTGCCACTCCCTTTAAGGTACAAGTCAACTTTGACATTCCCATATTTAAAGTTCAGCTAGATGCAAATGTCGTAGATAAATGGTTAAATCTATTGGAAGGATATTTTTTGGTTCATGATTTTTTCAATAGGGAAAATATTACTTTTTCACTCCTGAAAGTCTCCCCCCATGTCAAGGACTGGAGGGAAACCTACTATGAACAAAGGGCTAAGAGAGAACCCTGACTGTTTTCAGCTACAGCCACTTGGAACTCCTTCCAAAATGTTATCAACAAACAATATTACCATGTCCAAATATATGACGAAATGTAGATATAATTGTTACATAACAATTTTTCATTGTCCCTATACTCCCTGTTCCCGAATCCTGGAGGAGCTTTGACAGTAACCCCTGTGTCTATTTTCCATCATGAAAATGTGCCATTATATCCCTTACAACATACTGAACAAACTCTCTGTTGAAAGTTCCTAGAGAAGCCCATGAAAACATGTTAATCTGGAGTGGTGCGCCCTCTGTTTGTCTCACGCGCATTGATTCCTATTTTTTGGTCTGGAGCAGCACCGATCGGCTCGGGAATGGATATCATACCTGCGCTGATCCACTTCTGGAATTTTTTTAAAAAATGGAACTGAAGCTTCAAGATCTAGAAGCTTCGTGGCGGAGAGCTGCTTGTTTGTTCCTGAGGATAGAGCTGAGATTCTCCCTTTCGGCTTCTTGTTCCTACAAAAGAGGAAACACCCAAAGGGATAAACCATTTCCCCACCTTAATTGGATACATGTTCCCTCTCCCTTCACTATAAAATGGACATCCTCCCATACCTCTGCTAGTTATAATAGTGATATAAGAACAATAGAGAGATAATTGTTGTTATAGGCATTGAAGGAGAGTTGAGACCTTTGGAATTTTTGTATCAAGCTTAACCAAGCACTTTGGAGACGTGTCTAGATCCGGACCCATTTAAGGAGAGTTGCGACATCAAGCTGCAGGTTCTAACTTCCCCTCTCTAAATTAATATGATACAACTGATTCTTTCTTTCCACTCTTGTTTATAATGTATGATTTGATTTCTAGTACTCCTTGATCAACTAGATAGATTTTTTATGTGAAATATATGTTGTGCTTTCACGTTTTTTGTTTTTTGATCTCTTGTGCAGGTAACTAAGCGCTGGCGATAGCGAGGATCAGACTACGAAGTGAAAAATATCAAAGGATTTGAGCGAGGAACAGCATCAGGTCGAGGTAGGTCATATGTATACAATTTGTGTCCATTTGCAATCTAGGAAAGTAGGCATTAGATTGTTCCATGTTATTACTAGACCCATCCTAGTGCTAGAGGGATCGTCTATTTCCGCGGAGAGGATTTTCCTGCATAAAAAATTGGCGACTCCACTGGGGAGTTCTTGCCTTTTAAGTCTCCTATATTCACGCTTTGGTTTTTTTTGTCATCGATCTTTGTCGAGTGTCCATCTCCTTATCTTAGTAGCTTCTGTAATTGCTTACAGACATTCATTTCTCTGTTGAAGTGATAAGCTTGGTGTCAGCTCAGTAAACCCTTTCATTTTTAAGTCTTCTCTTGGATCGACACTGATATTGCGCTGACAGTTTCACCGATCGGCGCTAAATGCATTTTCACAGTAGTGCTTTTCCTCTTCCAGCGTTGGTTGCAGCCTAATGGCCGCACCAATTTCTGTGTGCAATTTTTTAGGGTTTCCTTTTGTTTGTCAACAAGTTTGTCTTATCCTTCTGATTTTTCTTTACTATTTTGATAGCTCATGTTCATCTTTGTTTAGTGACATTTTTTATTCAAGTTCTCCATCTTTGGTTTTCTCTTTTTCAAACCAAGTACATCCTTATCATCCTAGGGTTTCTATGTGCTTTCGAGTCATCCAAACAGTTGCGTGCTTTGTTGATTTCCACACTTCTTATCGAGTCAAATATTGTCATATCTTTCAAGATTTTTGTTTGATTGAGTTTGTCTTTCGGTTGATTCTCATGATTAGAAATTTCAAGTGTTAACCTTGGGTACATTTGGGTCTCTTTTTGCCATCAAGCATACATCACAATTGCTTGCTTTTGATTGAAGCTTCTTTTTCTTTGAGTGTCTATCAGTGTAGAAATGAGGAGTGTCTTGTTTTGAGGAAATTGGTTTGGGTCTCTCGGTTATTTTCGGATCTTTTTCTATCGTAGTGTTTTGAGAGATTTCGTTAGTACTCAAAGCGAGTGATTGTTTTTTATCTACATTCTATGTTTTGCATTGTGCTTATAAGAAAAAATAAAAAATATTTTTGTTTCACTTTGCTTTAGAAAATGAAAAGTTTCATTTCAATTCGCTTCTAGTGCATTTAGTGAAAGGAAAGAAATTGAAAATATTTTCATTTCGCTTTAATATTGTGCACTTGAAGAAAAAAGTGAATATCATTCCATGCATTTGTTTTTCTTTTTGCATTGATTGTATGAATTCCTTCTCCCCAATTAACGTATTTTTCATCAAAATGAATGATTGCTTCTCTCATTTAGCTGCATCTTAGGGATTCAGGTGACATTGGTAGGACTTTGAAACCGATACATAATTCAAGATCAACCTTAAAATTTATTCAATCAACATAAGGAGCATTTGAAACCTAACAAATCACATTTAGAGGCCTAGGCTAGAGATGTGTTCTAGTGTCGTTAAGCGTAGGATTTGTCGCTAACAGTATGTGTTACAGCCCCGGGTGATATCCCATCCCACGTATGGAAGTATATTGATGTATGATAAGTATATTTTGGGACGCTCTCATCGAACGGTTATGCATCTGACAACACTACTATGGACTTAGACTCCCTTGTACCATTACGTATATTTTGGGAGACAACATTAGGTTGCAAACCTGCCATAGGTAACTGAGTCAGCTGCCTTGTAGGCATGATACACCAAACACAACATTCGGTGAGATTTGTTGTCATACGTTAAGTCCTTGGTAATTTCTCTTTCATTTGATCACCAATGTGTATATTGTAGTTCACGGCTACTTGGTAATCCTTTTGCCTAATTTACCCCTTTTTTATTTATTTTACTTTTAAGTTCTAAAATTAACTGCCCATGATCACATGGCTTACCTGTTAGAATATTTCAAGGCCACATCATGAGTAACTCCTTATAAAGATATTTTTTAAAGCCTTGAATTAATAACCTTTTGATCTCTTTTGATTTTTGAGATAAGATCATTGTGGTTGAACCATCAAGTTCAACATCCTCTGCATCATCCTCTTCTGAAGAGACATTGTCACTTTTCTCTTCTGATTCTTTGTCTTCGACTGGGACTCAAACTTATGATTTTTCCCTCGTTCTGAGTATCCAACCTCTTGCTACTCGATCTCCTCCTGATTTTCCTGTAAGATAAATTGTGTATCCTCCAAATCCATTATTTTCTTTCATTGAAATCTCCCTTGAACAGCCATATAGCCCATTTGATACACCTGGTGTACCATCCGTGCATTCACAGCATCCATCTCAAACCGCCACTCGTCAATTATTTCCGATGGCTTATGAAGAAAGGTTTCATCTCCCCTAGAAGTTTTAAGCACCATCAGTGGTGTAGATGAGTCTTTGTTTGAGGGACATCAATTCCCTCCTAAGGGCTTTCCCCATTAGGGGAATACCTCTCAGCCTTCCACCCAGTCGTACATTCCACATGGTTACACCTCGTTGGGACATCTGGTCTTGAGCATTTCAAGTGCCACGCCTTTGTATTACAATACTATCTGGCATAATACTGGGGTATCTTCCCCTAGTCCGCTCGTTTCCAACGTGTCTGTTCCATCCCTTCTCAAGCAACAGTTACGCTTACTCCTGCAAAGCCAACTATTTGATTCGGTGTTTCAGCAGCTCTCGTCAGTGTTCCTAATTCGATTCCATCGACTCTAATTTCTAGTGGGGGGCCTTCCCTATCGAATGTTTCCCAATCCTCCCTTAGACCATCTATGAGTGGATTACAAACTCACATCCCAGGTTCTTCCCAAGATTTTGGTAGTATTCCTATGTCTTTTGGATCATCTGGTCCAACAGGGTTAACATATTATCAATATCATGAGCAACTTTTGTAGAACTTTAACCAGCAGCCTTACCTCTCGTATGGTTCCAAACAGTTTCAGACCCCATTAGTAAATCTGCAAGGATTTCAAGGGTAGTCTGGCATTCAATCAGGGGCTTATACTTTTCAGCAGGGTCCTATCTATGGTCAAAATCGACCTTATGGGCAGCAAGGACAACCTTACGTACAACAAGAAATGCCTTATGTACAATCTAGTCAACATTTTTCCCATCAAGGTCATTTTTCCTATTATCAACAAGGACAACCTTCTGGTCAACAAGGCCAACCTCACTTTCAGCAAGGTTGGCATTTTGTCTAGCAAGGAAAACCCTCCTCTCAGAAAATCCATGTCTTTGTTTAGCCGTGTCAACCTCGTCCTCAGGGGAAACCTGGCCAACCTCAGCAACCACTTGGTATCATGTCATCAAATCCTCAGGGTACTGTCTAGTAGCCACAAGTCCAACCATTGGGTTCCTAAGGTTAACTTTTAGGTTCATAGGGTCAACCACAGGGAACTCTATTCCAAAACCACCAGAATCCATATGCTGTGAATTATGGTCAAGCTAGACCTCAATGATTTACTACTATTCATAATCCTTTTTTGGGTCAGCAACCAGGATATGGTCCAAATCCACAAGGTTTCAATCCTTATGGACTGAATCCATATGGGAAAAATCCTTTGGGATAGAACCCTTGGGGGCAGAATTTCTCCCAGCCTGGTTGGAAGCCACAAATGGGCATGTATCAAAGACCGAACATCATACCTTTCAATCCGAAATTGTCATTTCTCGTGACGTTGGAACTTCCTGATGTGTCACGATTGACCAATGATCCTATTCTTCATAATCTATATTGGCTTCCAGTTCCAACCAAAATTCCAAGCGATTTCCCCAAGTTTGAAGGCAAGTCTAGAGAGGACCCCCAGGCACACGTTATGACGTACCATATTTGGTGCTCCTCCAATTCCTGGGTTGACGATTATGTCCATCTTCATCTTTTTCAAAGGACGTTGACTGGTGTCGCTGCAAAGTGGTACATTTAGCTTCCGCGTGGAACTTTTCAGGACTTCAATTATTTAGCCATGGCTTTTCTTACACATTTCCAGTTACATGTTCATTATGAAACAGGAACTCACCTCCTTACATCCTTGAAGCAAGATACTGCTATGCATATCTCCGATCATATCCATGAATGGAGATGGTGTCACCGTTTGATCAATTTTGAGATTCCTAATCAAATTTTGACCGAATGGTTTACCAAATCATTCATCAATCAGATCGCAAAGGATATATCTACGGGGGAAATTGTCACAGAAGTGAAAGCCATCGCTCGTGCTCAATATATTGATTTGGTTTATTCCCAATCCGGAATGTTATATGATCTTTTACCTGATGCTTCACGCCCAGGTTCCCAGTCTACAACTTCAAAAGCTCCAATGACACCACCAGTTAACGACGTCATTAGTTATGTTTCCCAGACTTCCCGGAAGTATTCCTCTACTTCTAAGAAGAAATATTCTTCTTCATCGGATTGTATTCCTCAGAATCCTCCGAACCCTGGAGAAAATTCAGAGGTTAACACCATTTAGTCTTTTGCGGCCGAAAAATCTTCTAAAGGTAAAAATAAGGGCAAAGGTAAATCAAAATATGATGCCCCAAAGCAGGATTCCCCAAACCTCGCACTAATGATGGAACTAAATATAAACCGAAGTACCCTTGCCTGATATGTGATGACGAGCACTACACCAAATACTTTCCTCGACGGTATGAGGTGATTCATTTACTAAATGGTTCTCAAGTGACTCTAACTGTTCTTAAAGAGTTGTTTCCATCTTAGTAGACTCAAAAGGTGGAACAACCCAAAAATTTCACCTCTTTTGGTTCTCAGGTGTTCATGATGAATGGTGTTGCACCTGTCTCTGTAGTTACCAGATCTAAATATTATTTGGATTCGCGTTAGTCGGCAGGGAAGGAAATTTTCGATGCTCCTACTCCTTCTCCCTCGCCTGCTTCTGGCCCTCTTCATATTGAAAGGCCTAGTTTTGATCACGTTTTCTGACCACCTTCTAAATGCGTGATCCAAAAATCCTCGTATAATCCAAATGCCTGCACCACTCAACACTACAATATTGTTGAGGATTTGGCTTAGGTGCCTTCTGCTATGTCTGCGCTAGAGGTTCTTCAGAGTTGTTCATTGCAACAAAAATCATTTCTATCTGTTATTGGAGGAATATATCCGTCTAATTAAAGCCTCATTACTTTCGATCTGGAAAATTTTGTTCCATGTCTTCCCCATCAACTTGCTTTCCTTATTCAGGTTGGTATCAATGGAAAGAATATCCATCCGGCAGTCGTGGATGAAGATGAATCCACTTGCATCATGTTTGTCTCTTGCTAGAAAGCCATCATCTCTCCAACTCTTAGCCAGTCTCCAAAAAATTTGGAGGCTTTCGATGGAAGGGACTCTCATCCTTTTGGTATCCTCTGCAAATTTCCTATCATGTTGGAAGGAAAAATGGTCAACGTTGAAGTAGAAGTCATTGATGCAAAACTCAATTATAATCTTCTACTCGGTCATAGTTGGACTCATGTTATGCTTTGCGTGTCGTCCACTCTCTTTCATGTTCTTCGTTTCCCACAAGAAGGAAATATTATCACTGTCAATCAGTCGTCCTTTTTCGTTTCCACTTCTTCCAAAGGCAATGTTCCATATGTGGAGCATACCACCACACCCTATGAAAGTGTGGGGGCAGTCATTTTCAAATATTATGCCGTAATGGGTCTATTTTCTCTTCTCCCACCGAAAACTGTCTACGTCAATATGATCTCCACTTCATCTGATCCTTGGATCATCCCTTCCTCTGATCAGATTGATTCGTTTGGTGACGTCATGTCATTAAACCCCGTAGACGTCGATTATTGTGAAATCGTCTCGACTTCGGATAATGATTCTGAACATGCTACTTCGAGCATATATTTTGACACGTACTCCCAATCTCATTGGCTTGGCTCCTTAGACTCATCAGATACCTTGAATGAGATGTTTCCCTCTGATGAGAATATCATGGAAACTATGTATCTTGAGGAAACACCCTGGAACGATACTCATCATTGTTCCTCGTTCTTCCTAAGCCTTGGAATAATTCAGTCGTGTCTTGAAAATTTCACTTCCCATGCTCCAGATAATCCACTCCCAACACCCATGTCAGCACATGAGGTCTTTTCTGAGGGTAACATGGGCAGCATCACTGCAATAATTCCTATCAAAGTTTATGTGAAACCAGGAATTGTTGAGAATATTCACATCAGGGTAACTTTCTCTCTAGATAATATCAACCTATATACCACTCCCTTTCAAGAATTTCAATATTTTTTTGCATGGTCCTACGAGGAAATGCTTGGCATCGATCCAAGTATAGTGTTGCACTAAATACTAACATACCATAACGTGAATCCTGTTCATTAACGACTTCGTCCTGTGCATCCTAAAAAGGCAATCGCCATAAAGGGAGAGGTTGAAAAATTTCTTAAGGCGGGATTTATTTATTTGATTCCTTTGACAGATTGGGTGTCTAATATCATCCCTGTCAATAAAAAGCAAGGTACCGTTCGTGTTCGTGTTGATTATCGAAATACAAATCGGGCATGCCCGAAGGATAATTATCCCACTCTTTTTATTGACCAGATCATTGATAAATGTGCTGGGAGTGAGATATCTTCCTTTATGGAGGGTTTTTTTGGCTATAACCAGATTAACATCCTACCGGATGATCAACACAATACTGCCTTCATGTGTTCATGGGGAACCTTTTCTTACAAGAAGCTCCCTTTCGATTTGAAGAATGTCGATGCTACTTCTCAGTGCAAGATGTCTTATGCTTTCCATGACATTAAGCACATCGTGTAGCCTTACATGGATGAACTTCCTGATCATTCAGCTAAACGCCATGACCATCCTACAACCTTCGAGATATTTTTCTACGTTGTCGACATTATAATATTCGCTTGAATCTGCACAAATGTGTTTTCTGTGTTGAATCTGGTAGACTCCTTGGTTTTTTCGTCTCTAAAGAAGGCGTCCATATTGATCCCTTGAAATTCGAGGCTGTCGTTAATTTACCCTCTCCCTCCTCTTTATCTCTATTGTAGAGCCTGCAAGGGAAAGCTAATTTCCTTCGCCGTTTCATTCCCAACTATGCGGAACTCACTAAGGGTTTTACACGATTACTTAAACAAGGGATCCCATTCCTATGGGATGAAGTTTCTCAACGCGCCTTCGATTCTTTAAAGAACATCCTTATTAACGCTCCTTTACTACATCCCCCAAATTATCATCGTGACTATTTCCTTTACTTAGTAGCTTCTTCTGGTGCTATTTCTATGGTGTTGGTCCAGGACGACGAAGATGGTACTGAACATGTCATTTATTACCTCATCCTTAACCTTATGGATACAGAGACTCGATATTCCCATGTCGAGAAACTAGCTTTAGTTGCGGTACATGTTTCAGCGCTTTTGGCATTACATTCTTCTTCACACAACTACCGTGATCTTTGACTGAAATCCCATGACTTATATTTTGACCCATCAATTGCTGGTGGGGGAAATATTCCAAATGGATTTTCATTCTGCAGGAGTTTGATTTGGAATTCACTGCTGCTAAATCGAAGAAATCATTGGTTTTTGTTGAATTGATATGCTCCCTTCCCTCTATTTCTGCTCTGTTTGATCTTAATGAGCACATTCCAGATGACACTCTCTTCATGATCAGCACTATCGATCCATGGTACGGTGATATCATCATGTATCTCCAAACCCAAACCTTCTGATATGAGTTGACTAAAGCTGATTGTTGATGTATTCAACATCACTCTCAACATCATTGGGGATACTTTATACAGCATCGGCATAAATTAAATTCTTCATTGTTGTCTAAATTTCGAAGAGGCTAAGAGAGTCCTCAATGTCTGTGACTCTAGGGCGTGTGGCAGTAATATGTCTAGCTATGCAATAGCTTATAAAATCCTTCATGTTGGTTATTTTTGGGCTTCTATTTTTAAATGTTGCATTCTTGTCATCCATAAATGTTATGATTTCGAGATTTAATAGCGGAAGATGCATGCCCCACCCACACCCTTATACCTAGTTGTTACCGTCGGCCCGTTCGCTAAAAGAGGCATTGACTTCATGACATGTAACCCTTACTCGGCCGGGGGTCATGCTTATTTTATCGTTGATGTTGACTATTTTACCAAATGGGTTGAGGCGATGCCTACATATGCTGTTGACGATAAAACCGCGGCTTGATTTCTCTTCAATCATGTTATCGCTCGGTTTGTATTCCCTCAAACCATTGTCACTGACCATGGCTCTCATTTTTTCCACTACATGATGGCTGAGTTGACCTCTCATTTGGGCTTGCGTCGCGACAACTCAACTGCATATTACCCTCAGGCCAATGGCCAAGTTGAAGCAATAAACAAAGTCTTAGTTACTATGCTTCAGTGCACTATTGGGATGCACAATTCAAACTGGCATCTCATGTTGTTTTCATCTCTTTGGGATTACCGAAACTCGGTTAAAAATGCTACTGGATTCACTCTGTTTCAATTAGTATATGGCCTTGAAGCAACATTTTTGATTGAATATAATAACTTTACCTATGGAGGTAAGGAAAAAAATGCGCTCTGCTAGGGTTTCTGAGAAAACCCTGAAACTCTGATCCTCTGAGCACTCTGCTGCCCTGCAATAAGCCTCAAACTCTTCGGCTGATCCTCTCTCTATGCACCAGGCCACTGGAGGGGCGGGCTCAGCCCCCCCTCCCCCCCACGGTGCTCCTCCTGACAACTCTGCAAGATCGGACTCCTCTGTCAGACCAGGCACTATTCCCCTGGTAACAAATGACACCACCCCCAATGGTCACTCCATGGACGCTACAGAAAAAAGCAAAACTCCGCTTGACAGTACCAAGGTAGCAACAGACAAAGTCGACAACACGAATGATAGCACCATGGCCGCAACAGACAATGAACCTGACCAGAACGCCTCGACGACCAGGCCAAAAGCCTCCTCAGCAACTTGCATTCCAAAATCCTCCGAAAGAACCAAAATAGATCTGCCAAGCCATCGTATCAACGGCCGAATCCAATACATGAGGGATCACGCCCTCATCGGAAAGTTCTTAGGTCTCTGGCCCACTGAAAAGGCCTTGCAAGGGTGGATCATCTCCAAATGGAAACCTAAAGGACAAGTCACCCTGCAGCTCGGCCCCAAAGGCTTCTTCACAGCTATTTTCCACTGCCTGGAAGACAAAAATCGAATCTTCGAAGGAGGCCCGTATTTCTTCAACTCGGCCAGCCTATACCTTCGTGAATGGGTGGAAAGATTCCATCCTGATAAAGAAGACTTTAACTGGGCTCCATTTTGGATCCGTATGTATTCTCTGCCTCTGGAATACTGGGACGAGGAGACCTTGAAGGACATAGGCAATGGCTTGGGGGTTTTTATCAAAGTAGCAGAGGAAACAAAAAATCGGCAGTATACCTCTTACGCCAGAATCTGTGTCCATATGCACCTGGACAAAGCTTTAACGGACTCGGTAAGTCTTTTTCATGACGATTTTGAATGGATCCAGACAATAGACTACGAGCATGTCCCCTTTCGTTGCAGGAAATGCCATGAACATGGCCATCTTTTCAGGGACTTCCCCCTAAATCAACAGGCTAAAGCCCCAGCCACGGAGACCAGCAAAGATGCGGAAGGCTACACCAAGGTCATTGGGCGCAGAAAGCATGCTAAGAAATCTTCTGTTGTGTCCGAAATTCCCAACAAACCGGAAACAAGGAATAGCTTTGAAACTCTGACTACTGTTCATACCCTGGATAGTCTTCCAGTCAACCCCTCTTCTTCAGATCCTCCTCCTATCTCGTTTACCCCCCTTCCTAAATCCTCAGTTCTGCCCTCGGCCTCCGTCCACACCCAAACTCCCGCCTCCACTTCCACTGTCAACTCAAACTTAGATCCTGGACTCAAAGATTCCATCATGGAGACAGATTCAGTTCTTGCACTCACGGTACATCATAAGCTAAACAAGGAAGAACAAAATCAAATCATACATATGGAGGAGGAACCAGAGAGTATAGATCTGGGGGATCTGGACATTCTTGGTTTAGAAACAGCTTGTCGCCAGAAAGACTACAGTTTAATACCCCCCAGGCAAATCGAAAGTCTTGAAGTAGTCTTAGCCAGAGCTCAGCAACACAAATGTCTAGGTATCCAAGCAGGCAGCCCTTGGGATGGGAAAAAAATTATGAAAGATTCAAAAAAGCGAGGGCGCAAAACGGATTTGCAGAGAACCATAATCATTGGAGAAATGCTTGTAGATTCGGGCAGATTCCCCAAGCTGACCAAGTTTTACAAAACCCTCCCCCACCGTTCCTCATGAAGCTCATCTCTGGGAACGTGCGAGGGTTCAATAGCCCTGCAAAACAAAGAATCTTAAAAAACATGATACCGCAAGATAAGCCTACTATGGTCTTTCTTCAAAAAACAAAATGTAATAGCACTGTCTTGGAAAACATCCTCAACAAAATCTGGCCAGGATGTAGATCGGTTTCTGTGGATGCGTCTGGGGCTTCAGGAGGGCTCGCCATCCTTTGGAATCCTCAAGTCCTCAACCTTGAGGATTTTCACGCCTCTCACTTCGTCATTCAAGCGACTTTCCACCTAATAGGGACCAATATCCATGGTCACCTTTCCAATGTGTATTTTCCTCAAGACCTCCAAAATAAGCTGGATCTATTGGATACTCTTTCTGCTCTCAATTCAGCCAGAAGATTCCCCTTATGGATTTGTGGCGGGGATTTCAATATGATCTCGTCTCTGGAGGAAAAATCAGGTGGGAGAATGAGGCTCGAAGGAGACAGCATGGGCTTCAGAGATTTCATCCACAGAAACCAGTTAATGGATCTTCATACTTCCAACGGAATATATACTTGGACCAATAAAAGAAGGGGACCACAGCACATTGCCTCCAGGCTGGATCGATTCCTTATGTCAGATAACACCATTCATCTATGTGGGGACTTTCACGCCTCTATCATGCCTCAGGTGGGCTCCGATCACTGGCCCATATTGCTACAGTGGACGCGTCCGGGTTCAATGTGCAACAGACCCTTTCGCTTCGAAGCATTCTGGTTCTCTCATCCAAACTTCAAAGAGGTAGTTAAAGATGTTTGGAACTCTTTCACTCCCCCTGAAGGAGCCAAAATGTTCTAATTTCAACAAAAACTAAAACATCTTAAACAAGCCCTCAAATCTTGGAATCGCAATCAGTTTGGCAACATTTTCGAACATCAGAGAGTTCTGGAGCAGCAAATGAGAACATTGCAACAATGCATTATCTCTGAGGGAAGAACTGAAGACAATGCACAACAGGAGCAGGTACTTTCAGCCAAGATCGAAGAAAGGAGACTACAAGAAGAGATTCTGTGGCGTCAAAAATCAAGGGTCATATGGCTTAAGGAGGGGGAAAAGAACACTAAATTCTTTCACAGATCTACAATTCAAAGGCGTATGCACAACAACATAGCTTTTATCAACAATCGGCAAGGGGAACGATTGGAGCGGCATGAAGAAATGGAGCAGGCATTCAAAGACTACTTTCAGGACATACTTCAGGAGCCACAGGGCTGCAGAAATCAAGCCATTCACTCAATTACATAGCACATACCAAGAATCATCACGGAGGATCACAACAGCAAATTACTTCAACCAGTTTCCAAGCAAGAAGTGGAAGACGCCATGGCCCAACTCAAGGATGGCAAAGCGCCTGGCCCTGACGGCTTCACAGCCAATTTCTTTCACAACTTCTGGGATCTAATAAAAACAGAGGTCTGGGAGCTTGTGGAGGAATCAAGATCGATGCATTGGATTCTTCCCTCCCTAAATGCGACCTTTATAGCGCTTATACCCAAAGTGGAAGAATCCAGTACTCCAAACAAGTTCAGACCTATTGCGCTTTGCAATGTCATAAATAAGCTCATTTCTAAAGTTCTGGAAAACAGGTTGAAACCTCTCCTTCCTCTCCTCATCTCGCCAGAGCAGATAGACTATGTAGAAGGACGCCAGATTCTGGACGACATAATACTATCCCATGAAGTGATCCACTCCCTCAAGATGCTAAAAAATCCAGGTATGATTCTCAAGCTTGATCTTTCAAAAGCTTTCGACAAACTCAGCTGGAATTACATCAATCAAGTTCTATTAGCATTTGGTTTCAGTGCTACTTGGACACGCAGGATAATGAATTTAATTTCCTCACCCAGTTTCTCCATCCTCCTAAATGGCTCCCCCTCCTCGCCCTTTCGTCCATCCCGTGGTATTCGTCAAGGTGATCCTCTCTCCCCGTTTCTCTTTGTTCTAATGGCTGAAGGTCTTAGTCACCTTCTTCATGCTGCCATCTCCTCCCACTCACTTAAAGGCCTCTCCTTCCATGGTCAACCCCCTTTTTCCCATCAACAGTTTGTCGACGACAATATGCTCTTTGGCCATCCGTCAGTTCAAGAATCCTCTGCCTTTAAGGCCTTACTTAATATTTTCTCAGAAGCTTCTGGCATTACCATTAACGCTCCCAAATCTCAGCTCTTTTTCTTCAACACTCCCATTTTAACTCAAAGAAACATCGCCAGAATCCTGGGCTTCCCAATCGCGGTGCTCCCTTCGAAATATCTCGGAGCCCCTCTCCTTGACTCTGCTGCCAAACACGCTTCCTAGAGAACTCTCCTTGACAAATTAGATCAAAGGCTTTCCTCTTGGACCTACCGTTCGCTCAACATCGCCAGCAAGCTCCTCCTCATCAAATCTATTCTCCAAGCTATGCCTCTTTACTTATTCTCCATTTTGGCGGCCCCTAAATGGGTCCTCAAAAAAATCCACAATCTTCAAAGAGACTTTCTTTGGGGCTCCTCAGGCCTCAACAGGAAATGGGCTCTTGTTAAATGGACGGAAGTTTGTCTTCCAAAGTCAGCAGGAGGGCTTGGGCTCCGGGATCCCCTGCACAGCAACAATACCATGGGAGCCCGCATATGGTGGAATTGGATTTCCAAATCTCACACCCCCTGGGCTCGACTTTGGCATGCCAAATAC